>CM046854.1:18123751-18754150 GCA_025617745.1 Heliocidaris erythrogramma | reverse complement strand
TTTCATTGATCATTGACCCTTCTCATGTGTTTTTACAATCAAACGGTTTTAGTTATCAGAATCATTTTCACTTTTATTTCCTTTTTAGAATGGTGTGAAATAAGGTCATGTTTAAATATACAAAACTCTTTATAATTTGATAAATAATTGCATTGCAATTACGTTCATTCATTATAGGACGTCGTCTGCTTAAGCAGGATCGATCCCTAGTGTGACGACATCAAAACATCGCTATATTTCTGGCGAATCCTCGGATATTCCAGATGCTTAGAAGAGCTTTTATTTATGTTGTTTTTATAATCATCAGATACGCAGTTGACATAAAACTTATGCGATTGCCATCTGTAAGCTTCCCAGTTTCTAGTGATACATTAATTGCCATATTTGTGATTTTCTTGTAATGTGATCTTTAAAAGCTGGGTGTTTATACTCGGTGTATGATGGTACATTGTACTGTGAAGTTCTATGATATATTCAATATTTATACCAACTGGGAAGGGTATGAGGTTTCTCTCCCAAAATTAGATCTTCTGGAAATTAGGGAGTTATAACCAAGGATTTGGTGAGTATTTAATTAGGCCTATGCATTTTTATACCTCTGCCCACCGTAGGTGGTGCCGGAGGCTAAATTTTTTTTCCCACGAACTTTTTGTCCCTGTCCTCCCTGGCGCATGCGCACCTGATCCTTTCCGATCTAAATCAATTTCGCAATCATAGGGTTTATTCCGTAAGCGATATAATGACGGTTGCTCCCAGCGTCTTGCTGTGGCGAGATGAGTTAACCATTGTACATTTAACCAGAGGTATGTGGGTTCGAATAAAGGCTTGTATTTTTATTTTAACTTAAAGTAGGATGAAACTTTGAAACCCCATCCAACTCCAAGCATTGTAGGGCTATTTCAAAGTTGCGCATGCGTCAAGGACGATAGTGACAAAACTTCGTGGGAAAAAAAAAGTTCGCCTGCGGAGGTTTTAGTTTTTCGGGTCGTCGTCGTCTGTCCGTCCGTTCCCTTTTCGTTCTCGCGATAACTTCAAAACCGTTTTTTGGATCCGTTTATAACTTGGTCCAAGTATGCATATGGGAGGGACGATGAACTGATTAGATTTTGGGGTCTCAAGGTCAAAGGTCACAGAGGATGTGCAAAAAAACATCCACAATTTTTTAAATGATTATTGTCTAATCTATACTCATGTTATCATGAGCGTATCAATGTTCGTAGCAGCCCCCCCCCCCCCCCCATCAATGGCATTAAGTTTCATCAGTGCCCCTCACCCCTCAAACAGATTTTTATTAAAATCACTAATCAGTGCCCATGCACGAGCATAGCCATGCATTGCCATAGTATGATTTTTTTTGGATGTGCTATGCAAAAAAACATTGACAACCCCCAACATACGTCCACCTAAAAGTTAAATAGATAGGCCCATCGTTTTTAAAGTCTTCGAAGTTGGGGCAGTGCCCCCCCCCCCCCCCCATATTTAGTTTAGCACCATGCCGAGCGGCTACGGGCGAAGTCAAAGACAATGCTGAAAGAAACCAGTTGAAAAATATTAACACGATAAACCCTACTTTCCAAAAATCAACTGCTTTCCAAAATTCAACTGAAGGCAATTTCAATAACCCTGTCTATCACCTTTAGAAATGTGCGAAACATTACAATCGCCTATTACGTAATCCGAACATGATTTCTATGGGCAGTACAATAGGCCTTTGAAATTGCCCTTGAGTTTATTTTTCGAAAGTAGTTTTAATCGTGTTTATTTAAGATTGGGCTATTATTCGCCTAAAAACAACAGAATTCTCTGTATTTTAAGCCTTCAGAGATATGGATAAAATGCATCAATTATTTGTATTAATGGGACTGTAATATAAGTGAGATTTCTCTTACCAAACACGGAAAAATGCAAGTTTTGGACATCATTTCAGCTTTCACTATGATTTAAATAAAAAGTAGACCAGACCACAACGATGTCAGGTGACAGGAGAACTCAGGATCTTACAGAAACGATAACCCAATATGGTCAAATAACACCGTCTTGGTTACTATGGAAATTTATAAAAAGCCATGATTATTTTACTAAAATTTTTCAAATTTTGTTAATTTACATGGTATTGTTTTTAGGTCGAAAAATGGGGACAAATGATTTTTATTTTGAAATTAGTGTGACCTAGTTATTTTTCAGAGTTCAAACTATCGGTATCAATCTTTGATCGTCCGTGATTGGTCAGTATTTTAGGGGGAGGGGTCTCCAAAAAGTAAACTTGGATAAAGAAAATGATGACAACACGCAAACAGCGAAAGAAAACTTTTTATACGCTATTGCGCATGCGCGAATCCAACATGGCGAAAAGCACTTTATGAACGCCGTGTGGATACGTGCAGTGCAGTGCTCCCATTTTTCGAAATGAATTATCCTGAAATGAACACTGAAAATTTCAAAAAATATTCTGAAATTATTCAAATGGGCTACGATCGCATCAGAATCCCATGAACTTTGTAGAATGTGTGTATACATACTGTGTGTATTCTGTCTTACTGGGTGTTTCCACATGTTTAAAAAAAAAAATCCTGAAACAGAACATCAAATTTCCTGGACTTTTATGAAATTTCATGGAATTAAAAAGAAAAATCCACTTATTGTTCTTTCTGATGTTTCTTTTTTTTAATGAATTGTTATGGAGGTTAATGTCATAAATTTTGTTTTTAATTGTTGCACCATAATTTCAACTTTCCATACCAAAAAGTAAGTTGCATTCTCTACGAGTCCATCCATGCGCGCGCGTATCACTTTCCCAGCTGTGCACTTTCCTCCATAGAGCCCATTCAATCATTCATCAAAACATAAATTTCTACTTTTGGAAATACTTATATCTTTTTCACTTTTTAACAATTTAATTCCGTTAAAAAAGGAATATGAATATTGAAGAGACAAAGAAGCTGCTAAGCATAAAAAGGAAATGATTTCATATGTAGAATTCTGGCCAATTTTGTTTGAAAACGGCCTTTTTATGTTGCCACACAAAACGTAGAACACCCAAACTATGAGAAAGAATCGACTCGTAGAAACAAGGTAAATTTGTTAATTGGTTAGAAGTGCTGTTAATCGTGGAAATTAACCAGTTAAATGGTTTCTTAAAATAGTAAGATTTCTAGGTTTGGCCTATCTTAGTTTGGTTGCGTAGAATTCCGGCCTTTTTAAGAATTAATCATGAAATATCGGTGTGTTTAGACTGATCACACGACCGATCTGTGTGCGCGCACGTGTATATGGCTAGGCTGATGACATTCAGGCTACGTGCAGATGCAGTAAATTGCGCGAAACTTATTGACATGAACACATATGAATCACAAGAAAGTTCAGCAAATACAATCTCTTGAAAAATGTAAACATGTAAGATAAATAGATTATGGTTCCTAAAACGAAACATACCATGCGCTCTAATTTGACGGTCCATGAAGACATTTTGTATACATTGTTTAACTGATGTGTATGAACTTTTAAAGGTTGACGAGGTTTAACAAGATATGTGAAAGGAAGCCGCTTTAATGCGTTTAATTTGGAAGGGGTTGCAGCACCACCCCACCAGTACGCCAGTGGCTTGCCTTATCAGTTGAGGGTGCAAGTAAACATTCCAATATATTTATAACGAATAGAACAGGCTGACATTTGCCGACAAACTAAAATGCGCCTCTCAAATCCCAAAGTATCAATTATAAGGTCAATTTCTCCGCCCCTTCTTTGGTCACGCTAATGATTATAGTACCACAGTCTTTAATTTGCTGGCTGCTTGTAGAATATTTGTGCAACGAATTTATCTTAATATTTCATATTTATGACTATGGTGTTTTTGCAAGGTAATGAATCTCGTGTCACTGATATTTGTATAAATTCAAGGCTACCGATAAAGGTTGACTAAAGGTTGATATTAGATACAAGATAATTTATCACAATCCATTTATTGTTTTTAAAGAAGATAAATGTCCATTAACTTAGGGCTATCGGAGGGCCTGTCCTGAAAGTTTTTGACATTTTTTGCCCACATTCATCTACTATAAAGGATAATGAGGATCAACATCTATTTTTGGAGTGGAAGAGCTTGCACCTGAACTAAATACCGTAGAGAAGCACAATCTGGATTACAATCTGAGTACTTTTCCTAGAAGGTGGCTGTCCTAAGGGGTAGTTGTCCAGGGGGTGGTTGTCGGGAGGGGGGGGGGGGGGGTAGTTGTCCTAGAGGGCGGTTGTCCTGGGGGTAGTTGTCCTAGAGGGTAGTTGTCCTAGGGGGTAGTTGTCTGGGGTTGGCTGTCCTAGGGGGTAGTCTGGGGGTAGTTGTCCAGGGGGTGGATGTCCAGGGGGTAGTTGTCCTAGAGGGTGGTTGTCTGGGGGTAGTTGTCCAGGGGGTGGTTGTCCGGGGGTAGTTGTCTGGGGGTAGTTGTCCAGAGGTTAGTTGTCCAGGGGGTGGTTGTCGGGGGTAGTTGTCCTGGGGGTAGTTATCCTAGGGGTAGTTATCCTAGGGGGTAGTTGTCTGGGGGTAGTTGTCCAGGGGTGGTTGTCCGGGGGGGGGGGGTAGGTTAGTTGTCCTAGAGGGTGGTTGTCCTAGGGGGTAGTTGTATGGGGGTATTTGTCCAGGGGGTGGTTGTCCAGGGGGTGGTTGTCCGGGGATAGTTGTCCTGGGGGTAGTTGTCCTAGGGGGTAGTTGTACGGGGGGTAGTTGTCCTGGGGGTAGTTGTCCTAGAGGGGCAGTCGTCCTAGAGGGTGGTTGCCCTAGGGGGTAGTTGTCCTAGGGGTTAGTTGTCCTAGAGGGTGGTTATCCTAGGGGTGGTTATCCGGGGGTGGTTGTCCAGGGGGTAGGTGTCCGGATACGCTGTCCAGGCATAGCTGTGCTCTGCCCCTCATGGCTCCTACTGCCTGGCGAATCACGGGTTCTTGGTGCCGCAGTGCCTCCCACTCTCTCACGATTAGTGTCTTGTGGTGGGGAGCATGGCCGTCGCAGGGGGGGGGGGGGTGCGGAGGGTGCGAAGGCACCTCCTCCAGAATCTAAGGGGTAGTTGTCCAGGGGGTGGTTGTCGGGAGGGGGGGGGTAGTTGTCCTAGAGGGCGGTTGTCCTGGGGGTAGTTGTCCTAGAGGGTAGTTGTCCTAGGGGGGTAGTTGTCTGGGGTTGGCTGTCCTAGGGGGTAGTCTGGGGGTAGTTGTCCAGGGGTGGATGTCCAGGGGGTAGTTGTCCTAGAGGGTGGTTGTCTGGGGGTAGTTGTCCAGGGGGTGGTTGTCCGGGGGGTAGTTGTCTGGGGGTAGTTGTCCAGAGGTTAGTTGTCCAGGGGGTGGTTGTCCGGGGGTAGTTGTCCTGGGGGTAGTTATCCTAGGGGTAGTTATCCTAGGGGGTAGTTGTCTGGGGGTAGTTGTCCAGGGGTGGTTGTCGGGGGGGGGGGGTAGTTGTCCTAGAGGGTGGTTGTCCTAGGGGGTAGTTGTCTGGGGGTAGTTGTATGGGGGTATTTGTCCAGGGGGTGGTTGTCCAGGGGGTGGTTGTCCGGGGATAGTTGTCCTGGGGGTAGTTGTCCTAGGGGGTAGTTGTACGGGGGGTAGTTGTCCTGGGGGTAGTTGTCCTAGAGGGGCAGTCGTCCTAGAGGGTGGTTGCCCTAGGGGGTAGTTGTCCTAGGGGGTAGTTGTCCTAGAGGGTGGTTATCCTAGGGGTGGTTATCCGGGGGTGGTTGTCCAGGGGGTAGGTGTCCGGATACGCTGTCCAGGCATAGCTGTGCTCTGCCCCTCATGGCTCCTACTGCCTGGCGAATCACGGGTTCTTGGTGCCGCAGTGCCTCCCACTCTCTCACGATTAGTGTCTTGTGGTGGGGAGCATGGCCGTCGCAGGGGGGGGGGGGGGGTGCGGAGGGTGCGAAGGCACCTCCTCCAGAATCTGCCCATAATGAAAATAATTTTTTTTTGTGCGCTTGTCAGGGAATTATGGAGGGAAACTGGACTCCCACCCCCCCCCCCCCCCCCCCTCTTGAAAAAAGCTGGTGACGGCACTGGTCCCGTGTAGACCTACTCTTCAGAAAGCCCCAAAGAAAGAAGACACACGGGTGAGATCTGGTGACCTGGGAGGCTTTTCGACATCATGATTCAACGCGATGACTCTATTGTTGAAGAGTTCCTGCAGTCTCTCCCTGACGACTAATCTTCGATGAGGCGGTGCTCCATCTTGTACCCACCAGACTCTTTCGAAGCTCCCATCAGGCTGGCGAACGAAGTGTTGATCAAGTTCTGGAACGATGTCTTCGTTAATAAGATGTAGGTAGCGATCTCCATCGAGATTTCCGTTGAAGAAGAAGGGTCCGATCAGCGATCCATTACCACAGAGTCCTACCCAGACGGAAACCTTCTTGCGACTGATGTTGACATCGTAGTGGAACGGTGGTTGGTTGTGGATTGCAGCATACTACCGGAATTTGTGGTTATTGACCTTGCCGTTCATGAAGAAGGACGCTTCATCTCCAATGATGAGATTTTCAACAAATCTTGGGCCACGATCCAGCAACCACTGGGAATATCGGAGTCGTCTGGGCATGTCTGCTTCTAGTAGTTGGTGCCGAATGCGTATCCTGTAAGGATACCATTGCACGTCCAGTCGGATGATCCTGTGGTAGGAAGACCTTGACATGCCAAGTCCGTTTCTTCTCGTCGAGACATGGGGATTTGCAGCTACTTCCTGCTGAACTGCGGCAATGTTGTCCTCTGTTCGGACTGACCTTGGCCTCCCAGATCGGTCTTTGTTGAGGTTCAAACTTGTACCTTCATTCTGGTATTTTCGAACGTTCTTCCAGATCGTTGACTTTGACGGAACATTCCGATCAGGAAACCGACGACGGAAAGCTTGGGCAACTTCCTGAAGGCTTCCAGTGCGGTTCCATTCGGTTACTAGGAAAACTCTTTGCTGTGTTGTTAGCTGCATGGTCAGGCAAGCAAGTGAAAAGCTTGTGCTTAAAACCGTATTCATTCTCATTGAGAAATTTGGTGAAAGAAACATAAAAAAGAACACCAAAGAATTGCTAATGAGCCCTCCCTTTGTTAACGTTGCTGCATCCTTTCCAATCTTGACCACTTATTCTGTGCAACTTGATTTTGACATTCAAATTTTAAACTCTCCTTGCTCATCAATGCATAAACTTTAAGTGTCATATTAGGTGTCAAAAGAAAGAGGAAGAGCTAAACTTTATGATGATATATATTATATGACATGAATTGTTCTATTTTACTGGAAAACTAACTGACAACTCCGGTTTCCTTTTTATTGGGACGCACTGTATATTCGCCTCAAATAGTTTTAATGTTTTCCGGCCAAAACGGATCAAAGTATTATTAAAACTCTTTGATTTCCTAAATTACTAGTAATAATTCTGTTCTCTCTTAATTCATGCCAAAAATTCAAATGGACACACACCCACCCTTACCCACACCCACACACACACACACACACACACAGTTTTACCATAGAAACGTTTCACATAGCACGGATAGCTAAAGGGATGATTATTTTGCTTTCAACGGGAAATAGTATTTTGGCGGGCTATATAAGAAAAATCAGCTAAGATTAAACAACCTTTGGAGAGTTAATTGTTATGGTATTTTGCTCTCCGTTCGGCGTTTTGATATCTTTGGTCGTTCAGCCTGAAATTTCAAAATGGAAAGGTAGCTAGCGAAATGAGATGAAATGTTGCTGTCAATACAATGTGAGATATCTCGCCCGGCGAAAATAAACGTGAAATCCAACTTCATAATGGACAGCTAACTTCACCCAAATAAGGCAAACTGTAATTTACAAAATCATTAGAGTATAATACAGTATCGATATAATGGTGGTAATGGTTAATTGTTTATTAAAAAAATTTCCAGCCAACTGACTGAATTGTAGATTTTTGTACAGCATATAAAAACATCAAAAACAATAACTTTTACAAAATCATAATGAAACTTAACAATGAAAATGGTACATTGAATCAAAGAGATAATACATATTAATTATACTTTCTGAATGAATAGTTCATGCAAGTAAATTGATAAAGTATACAGGTACAATACATAACAAACATCAATCAAAATATATCAAGCAATCTCAATTATCCCTGAAAACAAGCAAGCTATGCATATACTACTCATCTTCATCAGAACAGAAGAGGACAGCAAAGAGGGAAAGTAGGAATAGGGAAATGCAGGCACCAGGGAGTATATAGTTGGAAGGAGAGAGAAAGAGAGAGAGAGAGGGAGAAACGGAGAGTGAGAGAGAGAGAGATAGAGAGAGAGAGAGGGAGAGCGTGCACAAGATAGAGGGAAAAGGAACAGGATAGGGAGAGAGAGAGGGAGAAACAGAGAGCGAGAGAGGGGGAGAGAGAGAGAGAAACGGAGAATGAGAGAGGGAGAGATAGAGAGAGAGCGTGTACAAGAGAGAGGGAAATAAAACAGGACAGAGAGAGAGAGAGAGAGAGAGGGGGGGGGGGGGGAGGAACATAGAGCGAGAGAGGGAGAGTGAGTTACTGTCAATTTTGAAATATGGACACTAAGATGTTTTACTAATATACACGCCAAGGGGGGTTTTGATACTATGCACATATTTCTGAACGGGTTCTAGGACACCTACCCCTGGACAACCACCCCCGGATAACCACCCTCTAGGACAACTACCCCCTAGGACAACTACCCCCTAGGGCAACCACCCTCTAGAACGACTACCCCCGGGACTATTACCCACTAGGATGATTACCCCCAACTACCCCAGACAACAACCCCTTAGGACAACCACCCTCTAGGACAACTACCCACGGACAACCACCCCCTGGACAACTACCCCCAGATAACTACCTCCTAGGACAACTACCCCCAGACAACAACCCCCTAGGACAACACCTCTAGGACAACTACCCCCGGACAACTACCCCAGACAACTACCCCCTAGGACAACTACCCCCAGACAACTACCCCTAGGACAACTACCCTCTAGGACAACTACCCCCAGACAACTACCCCTAGGACAACCACCCTCTAGGACAACTACCCCAGACAACTACCCCCTAGGACAACCACCCTCTAGGACAACTACCACCCAGACAACTACCCCAGACAACTACCCCTAGGACAACCACCCTCTAGGACAACTACCCCCGCACAACTACCCCCTAGGACAGCCACCCTCTAGGAAAAGTACTCAGATTATAATGCAGATTGTGCTCGTTTGCTACGCTCGCTCGCAAAATTTGAAGTTCATGTCAATAAGTTTCGCGCAATTTACTGCATCTGCACATAGCCTGAATGTCATCAGCCTAGTTACAGAAGTCAAATTTAGATAGGCCAAACCTACTTACTACTTACTATTTTAAGAAACCATTTAACTGGTTAATTCCCACCATTAAGAGCACTTCTAACCAATTAACAAAATTACCTTGTCTCTACGAGTCGATTCTTTCTCATAGTTTTTGTGTTCTACGTTTTGTGTGGCAACATAAAAAGTACTACATAAGTACTACATAAGTACAGAGTACTACATATGAAATTATTTCCTTTTTATGCTTAGCAGCTTCTTTGCCTCTTCAATATTCATATTCCTTTTTTAACGGAATTAAATTGTTAAAAGTGAAAAAAAGATATAAGTATTTCAAAAGTAGAAATTTACGTTTTGATGAATGATTTTATTTATTGATTGATTCATTTATTCTTTTTCCGTTTCACATAAACAAAATATAAAGAAACATGACATGATAAATATAATACAGCAAAGTTGTTAGAACATGTGTCATATAGAATACATGAAAGTATCATAATTCTTGAAAAAAGGATCAGCAACATAACAATACAAAATTAAAAAACTTTAGCTTATAATAAGTTTAAAACGGAGGGACTTGCCAGAAAGAAGCAAAGCTTGTATAAGAGGCAAGCCCCTGAACTTAGTTTCAATACGTTTTAATCCAGGGAAAAGAATGTGAAGAAATGTATAATGAAAACATAATATATACAAAATATAAGAAGTTATAAAAGTATAACTGATAACAAATATAATAACAGGGGGCAGAAAGAGAAGGTGCAGGTAATTGTGAAAAGACAGACTGCAGGGGTACGTGTATGGAACAGGTCGTTAGGCATGCTTATATGATTTCAGTTAAAATAAAATGTTATACGAACGTATAATATAGGTATGGATAAGTTATAGTTAATTATGTGTTGACTTGACCTGTTGGTGTGAGTATTGACAGATTAACATTTTTTAAAGCATACGTTTAAAAGCATTAATACTAGGGGATTCTTTAAAATCATGAGGCAGAGAATTCCAGTATGCAGATGCAGAGTAAACAAATGAGTTCTTTATCTTTATGATAGCAGTTTCGTTGCCTAGTTGGGTAATAATGTATAGAAGTATTCTTGCGGAACATATTGGAAAAAATTGCGGGGAAATTGTCTTTACTTAATTTGTACATGGATTGGCCGAGTTGGAAAAGATATATGTCATTTACTTTGAGAATATTGTTTTCGAAGAATAAAATATCGGTATGTGATCTAAATTGCGTTTGAAATATTATTCTTAGAGCCTTTTTCTGCAAAAGTAATATCCGGTTTGTGTTTTTATTGCACATCCCCAAGCTATAATTCCATAATTAATATATGGAAATATCAATGTGTAATAAAGTGTCAGCAATGTTCGAGAAGGAAGAAAATGTTTGAGTTTATTAATGATTCCGATATTTCTAGAAATTGTTTGGCATGTGCTATCGATAAGAGGTTTCCATGATAATTTGTTGTCAATAAGAACTCCTAAAAATCTTGTTATAGAAACATTATCAAGAACATGGTTATCAAAATGGATACTGCCTGGTAAACTATTGATTTTATTACTAAATAACATGTAATTTGTTTTCTGGAGATTAAGTGAAAGTTTGTTTGACTTGATCCAATCGGTCACATATGTCAGTTCAGAATCCAGAATTGAAATGAGTTGATTAACATCAGCATGAGAAAAGAAAATATTTGAGTCATCAGCGAAGAGTATGAATGACAATAAATTAGAAGATTTTTGTATATCATTAATCAGTGTAGCAAAATCACGCGAAACCGTTATAACGGTATAGCGTTATTTTCGATGCGAGTTACGTAACCCTCGCACAGCAAGCTCGAACTCCAGTTCTACGCTCCAGTGAATTTCACAGTCTCTTATCAGTCGAACGGCCGAATTTGCGAACTACACTACTCATGCTACTCGCCACAAGCACACGCTCACACATATACACACACGGCCGGCCGAGCCGAGCAGCAGTATACACATACTACACGGTGTAGTACATACAGCGCTCGAATACATACACCCTGTATACCCCATGCATATCACACAGACAAACTCGGTTTTGGTTTTGAAACGAATTAAGCGAAGACGGCTGTTACACACATCTAATTTTGTTCTATTCAGATTCTGGAAAAAGCTGTTTAATATTTGTGACTGATTTTTACAAAAACGCCACGGGGAAATCTAATTCGGCGCCGATAGCTCGATCAAGTATACACTACATGTAAAAAGTATCGTATTTTGCGATCGTCCCATCGCCTTCCAAGCCGTCCCTGGGAGGGTAAAGATGAAGAACGTGTCGCGTAATCGTGCCATTTCTTTCCATTCGCATACGGTTTGCGTGCATAGTTGGGGACTCAGTGGAGAGCGGACGGTGCTCTCACTGTGATCGATTTACTATTTTGATGTCAAATTATTACGCGTTTGCGTTATAACGGTTTCGCGTGATTTTACTACACTGTTAATGTACGTAATGAAAAGTAGAGGGCCAAGTAGGCTACCCTGCGGCACGCCACAAGTAATTGGAAGAGTAGAAGAATTGCAATAGAAGAATTTAGTCCTATTAGTATATATATCGGATTTTTATTGAGCTAAAAACTATCAAAAACAAGGACAAACGGTCCAAAGGCCGATATTTGTCTTGTGTACAAATTAAAATTGCATACATGTGCAAATGAAGATCATATGGTAAATACAATAAAAATAATGAATTACAGTAAATGAAATATCTATAACATGTGACAGTACATTAAGTTACTCTTAAGTAGTAGAGAAAGAAAGACAGGAGAAGAGAACACAAGCTAGGAAGAAGGGGAGTAACTATCAAGTAAAAAAAGGAAGGATAAATACAAGTACATGTATAAAGTGTAAAGTGTTTACTATATAAAGGAATCGTTGGAACCAAGCACATACTGAGATTTCATGCCGAAATAGCATATTTACCATAACATATTGCAAGGAGAACATGTATACATTGTAGTACATTATAGTACATGTACTCCATAAATATCATACTATACATGTACTTTACATTAAGCTACCCCAAGAGGTCAAAGAATTATGAGAAGAGAAGGAAATAGGGAGAGGGAGGAGGGGAGGGGAGAGAAAGAGGAGGGAGGGAGAGAGAGAGAGAAAAAAAAGGGGGTAGTTAAGTAGCACATTCAGCAGCAAATTAATATATTGCAAAGATATAACATACCAGGTTCAATGTATGTAATTCCCATAAGAGTAAAGCATTAGAAGAATAGATAGAATTAGAGTAAGAAAGAAAGAGGAATGGAGAGAGAGAAGAAGAGAGGGGGAATAACAATACAATCTGTAAAAAATGAAATTACACAAATTTGAATTTGTAGATAATATTGCAGTAAAGCCCGAATGAAATTATGATTATGATTACATGAGAGCAGTAGCATCTTACATTGCTGTCATCCATCCACAAGGGTGGGAACATTCAAGTACTCAAAATATTGCAGATAATCAAAATACCCGTGTTTACCATATATATTGCAAAGAAAATATGTACATTATAGCACATTATAGTACATGTACTGAGTTAATATAATACTATACTTGCACTTTACATTAAGCTACCCCAAGAGGTTGAAAGATTATGAGAAGGGAAGAAATAGTAAAACAAGAAGGAAATAGGAAGAGTAAGAAGGAGAGGGGAGAGAAAGAGATGGAGGGGAAAAAAAAGGGGGGGGGGGGTAGTTAAGCAGTACATTCAGTAAGCAAATAAATATATTGCAAAGATATAGCATACCCTGTTCAATGTACATGTACGTAATTCCCAAGGAGTAAAGTATTAAGAGAGAAAATAGAATCAGGGTAAGAAAGAAAAAGGGATGGAGAGAGAGGGGGAGAGAGGGGGAATAACAATACAATCTGTATACACTTGAAATGACACAAAATTAAATTTTTAGTTATTATTGCACTGAAACTGAAACTGAAGTGGCATCTTACACGAGTTTTAAAGTGTTGATTATCTTCACTGCCTGTGGTATAAAAGAATTTTGGTATCTGGAAGTACGGCAAGGTGGTTGGCGTAAGGAATCACTATTTCGCAATTGACGAAAGTTAGGTAGAGAATCCCTACGTGGGGGAAGCATGGACACATGCCTAGATTGTAAGAATGACTTAACAAAGTTCATAAGCAATTGTTGTCGTATATCTGCGAAGGTGGGAATATCCAAACACTCAAGAGCATGAAGATAATCAACATAGTTACAATATCCTAGCATTATACGACAAGCTCTTTTTTGGACTCGTTCAATCTTATCCGATTGTTGAGCGGTAAGAGAAGATGACTAGTGAGGTAACTCCTGAACCACTCCAAGGCCTTCCCTCTAACTTCATAATGACAAAGTTTATGTAGAAGAATATCATGGTTTATGGTATCGAAGGCCTTCGAGAAGTCCAGGAAGATACCAACAGTGACAACCTTTATCGATAGAAATTGTGACTTTATCAATAAATGACAAAATTGCATGAGAGTTACTATGGTTTTCAAATTGGAAGTGTTGTTTGAAAAAAATGTGTTGTTCTTGTATGGACATTTTTTTTCTAGAATCTTGGATAGCGAGGTTAGTAGGGATATTGGACGATAGTTAGAAATAAGTTGACTGTCACCTTTTTTGAAAAGAGGAATAACTTTTGCAATTTTCATTTTATTAAGATGTGCACTAACAGATCAACGATAGCTATGATAATTTTCTTTAAAAGGAAATTAGAAATGCCGTCAAACCAGGACTTTTCTTATCTGCAGATTGCTAACAATATTGATGATTTCACTCGTATTTGTAGGATTGAAAAACATGGAATTAGGGTTAGGGTTGTCAAGGAAATCATTGAAAGATTTATTAGCTTGCGGCACCTCTTTCGCCAGATTGTGAAAAATATGAATTAAACTTTCCTGCGATAATATTATTGTCATCGGTTGAGGTAATGCTTGTTTTTATTTTTGTGATTGAAGAACTCTTTTTATTTTTATTCAATGCACCATTAATAATTTTCCATGTGTTCTTCGTATCATTCTTGTACATATTAAGTTGAGAAGTGTGGTAATCCTTTTTTGCAATACGCAACAAAGAGGTGAGGGTGGTTTTATAAGAGGTGTATTTAGAACGAGTGACATCACTTGGTTGGAGATAATAAAGATTGTTCTTTCTGTTGATAGATCTCAAAAGCGATTTTGTAATCCAAGGGTGAATTGGAATCTTTTTATAATTTGATTTTCGGTTGGTGATAAGGGGAATATGTGTATCTAAAGAAAAAGTCAATTTGGCGATAAAAGAGTCATAAGCTACATCAACATCTGAGGAGTCGAAAACAGTCGACCAATCTGTACTCTCCAAATCATTGATTAGATGGGTAATGTTGTCGTCATTTATTTTACGATATGGAGTATTAAACGTTTCTTTACTAACAAGTTTGTTTGTACACAACTTAACAAAAATTGGAAAGTGATCAGAAAGGTCACTAAGGATAACACCAGCTTTTGGGGTATAGGAGAAATTATATTGCTGAAAATATTATCAATAATAGTGGCAGAGTTATCTGTTACTCTTGTTGGTTTAGTGATAAGTGGTAAGAAAGAATTAGATAAAAATATTTCAAGACGAAGTCTTGTTACGATTAGCTAAATTAAAGTTGAAATCCCCCATAAAAAAAAATCTTTATTTTTCAACAGTGGATTTAGTAAATGATTGAAGGGGCTCTATGGAGGGAAGCTGGGAAAGTGATTCGCGCACGCATGGATGGACTCGTAGAGAATGCAACTTACTTTTTGGTATGGAAAGTTGAAATTATGGTGCAACAATTAAAAACAAAATTTATGACATTAACCTCCCTATCAATTCATAAAAAAAAAAAAACATCAATAAGTGGATTTTTCCACGAAATTTCATAAAAGTCCAGGAAATTTGTGGTCACCCCCTCCCCCCTCCACGTCATCCCTTAGCCGAAATCAGTTTACATGCCATCAAGTATCTTGGAGTTGTACCTGTTGGGGGGGGGGGGGGGGGAGTAGTTGACCTACATGCCATGGATGAGAGTATGTTGGTTGTTGTCCGATTGAATATTTCCTCTAAGTCGTTATTGTCCGGGGGTAGTTATATGAGTGGTAGTTACCTTAGGTGGTAGTTGTCAAGGAGATGTCCTAAAGGGTGGTTGCCCTAGGGGTAGTTGTCTGGGGGTAGTTGTCGAGAGGGTAGTTGTCCAGGGGGTAGTTGTCTGGGCGTAGTTGTCTGGGGGTGGTTGTCCTAGGGGGTAGTTGTCCAGGGGGTGGTTGTCCTAGGGCGTAGTTGTCCAGGGGGTGGTTGTCCGGGGAGTAGTTGTCCTGGAAGGTGGTTGCCCTAGGGGGGTAGTTACTTGGGGGTAATCCTCCTAAAGGGTAATAGTCCCGGGGGGTAGTCGTCCTAGAAGGTGGTTGCCCTAGGGGGTAGTTGTTCTAGAGGGTAGTTGTCCTAGAGGGTGGTTATCCTAGGGGTGGTTATCCGGGGGTGGTTGTCCAGGGGGTAGGTGTCCGGATACGTTCTGAACGATACAAAATCTACTAACAGGTGAACTGTAAAATCTCATATTGATTTATAATAGGATAACAGTAAAATAGTGACAATCATTACAATAAACATCATCTACATCATCATCATCATAAGGATGTGTTTGATTTAATTACTATCAAACTACAATATCATAAATAGTTTATCTTGAATTTAACAGGCCAATTAGGTAGGGCACCGGACTATTTCTGAATCATTTAGTTTTGCATTTTAGCTGTTCTCTAACATTAGACTTTCGAAGCTTTCTCGCGGTCTTACATGGAGGAATGAGATAGATAGTTTCTCATTTGAACTTAGCTTCGCAGCAAAGTCAATACACAGATCCCTCCTCCTGTCAACCAAAGAGGACATATTCAAGATATTCAAGGCAGTCTCATATGACTGGTAGTTAGGACCTAACATTATCTTCAGCGTTCTCTTCTGGACCTTCTCTAGTTCAATTTGTTGAGTAGTCAGGCCACCACTGATATATATATATATATATATATATATATATATATAATATAATAAAAAACAAATACACAAAATCGTTATCTCACCTTGATACTGGTTCTCTTAATATCACTAAGAGTTTAACAGTGGGTTGTACGGCACGTATGATGTCAGCCGTAACGAATTCTGGCCCTTCCTTCCTTTCTCCGAATATTTCCAACCACCGACAGTTATCCCAGAGAGTTGATGCTGATCCGTCACCTAAGACAAACATGAATAATTCATGTAGTTTTCAAGCATTGGCGTAGCTACAGGGGAGCGTGCCCCATCGAAAGGCCGACCCCCCAAAAAAAGGAAGAAGAAGAAGAAACTTATGGGGGGGGGGGGCGCTTGCCCCGCACCCCATCCCATCTATGTATGCCAACTTACCTGCTACAAGCTGACTTTCGTACGAGGGATCTTGACTGAACATATCGACTAGTTTTGCAGAACGTCCCTTCAGATACGATTCAAACGGAACTCCTAAAGGAAGAAAATAAAATGGCTGTATAAATTTCTTTTTATCTCAATGGCCAATACTGGAATATTCGAATCAAGAGTACGGCATTCAATAAATCTGAGTGGTCAGACCTGCTGTTGATAAGAGAATGAGGGAACAAAAATAACTAGTACATCATCCTTGGATTGGTTTTTACTTTCAAAGAAAAAAATAATTAATTTTTATCACAAAGGCGCAATGTTGTATTCTGATGGATTGAAAATGAAATACACTAGAAACTTAAGAAACCAAAGAAGTGCCATGGGAGTTTGCCGAAGAAATAGAGGTGACCCATGTCAATTAATTGCAGTCAGTCCGCAGCCCGTGCGAAAAGCGCTTCTTCTGCGGAACTCGTATTCACGCCGCGGCGAAAATTATGACTTTTCATGAGCAGAAGGGTACTGTAGAATTACTCCGCTGTTTCTGAACGGATTTTCACGATAAATGTCAAAAATGAAAGAGGAATGATAATTCTATCAATTTCAACTTCAAACTTAGCAATTTGATTGAGAATACTTTTTGAAATGAATAGAAAATGAACGACGTAACCTTGACGATAAAGGGTGAAAAAATATTCGTCAGATATCTTGCTGCTAGAAATTTCTTTTATCATTAGAATCGTTAAGAAATACTCTTTCTGATATCCAGTTGTTATTGATGACAAGTTTTATGAAACGGGGTCCTGACCTTTTGGCTATTATATCAAATTACAACTGACAAGAGATTGCTTCTAAAAAGTGGTCTCGAGTTTGTCATAAATAATGGCTCACACGAGACATTTCGATTGCGTCAGTGCACCTGCGCTAATCGATCACGTGAAGGCAGGATACACCTGCACTCAAGGGCGGCGGAGCGTCTTTGAAAGTTGGGGGGGGGGGGGCGCACCACCCCAAAAGGGGCACCTACAAAGGGTGAACATAAAGCAAATACTAGGACCATTTTGTGACATTGGTATTACCCTACTAATATTAGGTACATAGACTGCTCCTCGTGGGAAATAGTGTTCACTTTTTTTCCTATGTAAAATTTAATGCTGAAAACGATGGTATCGACTATTTTTTTTTTAAATAAAAAAGTGCCCAAAGTGCCCAGATGTTATGTTTTAGTGGCCCGCCGTTGTTTTTATGCATTTCAGAGCCAGCCTTGGGGCAAGAAGCGGTCGCTTGGAAAAGAGTGCTTTAAATGCTTATCTCGAGGTAACAGAAGCTCAGTAAATGGCTATTTTGACATCAAAACACAATTATACATTGTGGTATGATAATAATGATGGTCAAATATTGTCCCTGTTTTCACGAAGAGACGGTAATGAGGAAAATTACATATTTTTCGATTTTGATTTTTTTTTTGCATTTTTTGACATCATTCATTAACACCTTGAACCTCACAAAGTTTCAGACCATAATAATGTCTAATTATGTAACTATAGCGATAACGTCAGCAGGAAAATACCGAGTAAAAGGATTTTCTGTTTTCACAAAGTGAAATATTTTTCAGCTGCGCATATTTCACGTCGCTAAAACAAGAAAGAGCGGCGTCCTTTAATTTTGTGTTTTTACGAAATGATGGTAACGTTTACAGCTCATTTTCTTCCAAAATATAAAAAAAAATTATGCAAAAATTTATACATAGGACTAAACATTAAAATATGATCTATCCCAGGAAATAAATTTTTTTCAACCTTCATACATTAAAGAGGTTGAGATTATGCTTTAAAACTTTGAAAGCGATTTATTCAAAACTAAGTTTCTTTTAGTTGCGCGCTCGTCAGTCACTTCGGGAAAACAGTATGTGCCAGATGCCCAAATTCTGCTTTTAGAGAGCTAAATGTAACATTGATATTATATTGGATGGCTCTGAATGGGATACCAGAGATTATTCCACGAGTTAGCGCCAATATTGCACGAATCGAAGATGAGTGCAATATTGCCCCCAACGAGTGGAATATTTCTGGTATTCCATGAAATAAAGCCATCCAATATAATTATTATTATCTATACCCTACAGGAAAATGATTTAGACCTTAGTAAAAATCATTTTAACCAACCACATTCAGTTAATAGAGCCCCTCATCATACTTCATTGTGATCACACAAGTTTAACCTAACATCTTTATGACGTCATGTGCGTATGTGTGTATGCGTTGCATTATTTGCGCGCACGCAAACAGACCAGACAAAATACGGCATAATATTGCACGGCAAGTTTAGCACTGTAGCCTATGGGGAATTCGGCGTTCCGTGCAATATGCTCCGCTAAAATGCCTTACATAGGTAATAATTATATAATATTGACTGGCTTGAGGGGATATCAGACTATATTGCCCCGAGTCGAAGACAATATGGTTATTATTACCTAGACTCTATGATCATGTATATGCCTATTTTGTAGCAATTACAAACACGTCTGTTTGCCTGTCAGTCCTTCTGATTTCAGGTTATTCATACAGATTATGTAATCTGGGCCAAGTAATTGTGACGTAAATTGTTTTCGCGCGTATCCATTGTTTAAACCTTTGTACACTTTAACGCGTACACAATACTGCGCGTATGCACTTTGATTAAAAGCGCGCTGACATGAAAGCGTGGAATATGAAATAAAAGTTGCCCTCTTGCTCTATGGGGAAAACCCGGAAAAGGGTAATATGGTGACGGATTCGGAGTTGCTTGTAAAAATACGGCTTTTTATTTTGCAGCTAAAATGCCCTGTATAGGTAATAATTATATAATATTGACTGGCCTTGAGGGCGATACGACATATATTGCCTCAAATTGTATCATATTGCCCCGAGTCGAAGACGAGGGCAATATGGTACTATGCGAGGCAATATATGTCGTATCGCCCGAAAGTAACAGTCAATATTTTTATTATTATCCAAATCAGACATCTAGAGCAAATATGGAAATGAAAAAGTAAATAAAACTAACTTACCTTTGTTCCTCCTAACTCCAGAGGTGTAGACTCTATACATATGCACAGGCATCCAAACAGGTAATATCCAAATGAACAAGGTTCCAAAAATCCAAAAACAAGTTCGAACTTTCAACATTTAACAAGTTAACATATGTACATAATAGTCCTGCTTCAACTTTAGTCTTTGAAGTAATTGATGGTGACACTGCAGTTGTGAAATACGAAAGGTGACTGCTGTACCTGCATCCTACTTGATCTGCTTCGGCTAGTTGTTATCGTAGATCTAGCAGCAACTTGCTCATTGTTTGCTATTGGTTGCAAGATATCATTTACTGGTACTGCAACTGGGGCAGGTGCCATTTCTTGCTGAATAATATCTGTTTCTTCACATTCAAAATCAAGAGACACCTGCGAACCCAAGTCAAAATTGATACCGAAGTCATCATCCTCTTCCAACAGTGGAGTATTGAGGACAGCAGTTGGAGCTTCAACTGTAACGTTAGATGTTTCTGCAGCACTAGAAGATGAGGGCATGGTTACTGTAGTAGATGGTACAGCTGCGACATCCTGAGGTGGTGGCACCGATATCGTAGCTGGCGCAGAAGTTTTCTTTGGCAGATTTACATTTCCGATCGCCCCGGCCAGCGTAGATGACATTTCGTATTTTCTATCATTGCTCACACGGCCAGTATACGAAGCTAGACTGCCTTCATTGTTGTGTCCAGACACTTGGCATATATCCCTACCAGCAAATCCTCCAGCATCAAGGATTCGGATGCACGTCGCTCGTACGCAATGATTTGTGTACATCTTAGATAATCCGGCTTTCTTTGAAAGTGTTGCCATCATGTTACCAAGACTATTTTTTCCCAGTGGAGTCTTTTTGTACCACGGTCCACAGAAAGGAGCAGAAGATTTGGGAGTTTGGAAAAGGACATCGCTCTTTTCGCTCAGCTTAGAAAGGTACTTCTTGAAAGAAGCTACAGGGCAATCAGCCCTACCCGTAGCGTACATACGCCCACCATCAGTTCTAGTAGACAAGTTGTCCTCCCTTGTCTTTTTTGTCATCTCATCTATATTTTGCATGACAAATTCATGTCCATTCTCATCAGTTTCTACTTTGAAATGGTCTTTACCAAGTTGACGCAAGTTTTCTCTCCCTCTTCTACAAAAATACAGAGTAATCTCAAACCAAACCTTGGCTTGCAAACCACTGGGTGTGTCTTGGTCAAACGCATCTGATGAATACAATGTTTGAAGATCCCCAGATGCAATAGAATCATGATGCTGAACAAATCCTTTCCCTATCTTTTTAAGTTCTACAGCAGCGGCCTTAAAAGCAACATTAGAATGTGTAAACTCAATATCCTTAGTAATGTCAATGACTTCACGATATTCCGATTTCAGGTGTCTGTTAATTCCAGCACGAATGCTGTGCAATGAACTTGTTTTGTAATATGTTCCATCTACACGACGCACCTCAACATAAAACTTCGCTAATAATGATGCTAATTCAGTCTTACCGAGAAGATGAAAATCAGAATCCAAGCCCTTCTCCGCTAGATATTCCTTGAAAATCGTCACCGATGTTTTAGTTGATTTTTTCGTGTTGAATGTATCCTTGTTTTGAAGTAGAAGTTCATATTCTTCGTTGTCTAAACTCGCGAATCTTGTGGATGTGGAGGCTGCCATGTTTGTTTACGTTTTCACCGGGCAAAGGTCAAAAAGTTGTGATTTTTTGTGAAGAATTCACGTAGCGCCAGCTTCGTCGTCTGCATGCTCGCGATCGCCTATGCACTTTGTGTATTATAATACTGCGCTGCTGCTGGCTACCTGTTGTGCGACGCGAAATTCGCCTCTTTGATTTTATTTTGTCTTCGTCCCCAAGTTCCCGGATGCGAGACCAGGGAAAATACAAAGGTATATTTTGTCTCGTCTCTGCACGCTAAGTCAATGGGCTAATTAGACCAAGGAAAATACAAACAATACACCACTCCCGGTCTCAAGGCTATTAAAATGTAGGGCAATACAATTTTGTAAATGACCAGCTCAGATGTCTGATACGGGTAATAATAGTGATTATTACATATACAGGGCAATTTAGCTGCAAAATAAAAAGCCGTATTTTGTACCACTATTGTTTAATGCTCTATAATCACTTTTGTATACATTTGGCCCTCTAAAATCAGAATTTAGGCAACTGACACGCATTTGGCCAACCTATATTATCATACCCACAATGTAATATTGTATTTTGATATCAAAACAGCCATTTACTGAGCTTCTATTACCCCGTAGGTAACAGGCCCTTTGGGCTTCTTTTGGAACAAGTGCCAGGCCCTGAGGTCTGTGGTGGGTTTTAATAACTACCATATTTCATTTTACTGTTTATAGTGGTTTTTCTACACCAAACGAACGTTTCTAGCCCTAAGGTTGGCTCTGAAATGCATAGAAACAATGCGGGCCACTAAAACATAACATTTGGGTAATTTGGGCACTTTTTATAAAAAATCAGTCGATGCCATCATGTTATGATGTTATGTTTTCAGCAATAACTTTTACATCGGGATCCATGTTGAAAAAGGTGAACACAAAATATTGCCCTCATACTTGGTGTAAAATTATGGACACATATGAGTGAGGGGCATTGTGCCCCCCCCCCCCTTGCCTCCAGCTCCACTGCTTATATTGTAGTTATAGTGATATGGGCATCTGTTAATACATAAAGCCACACCGATTCTTTGAGGCTAGATATGCATCTTTTTGGAAAAAGCAGTGGGAAAAGGTATTAAAAAGGAGGCATTTACCAGAGGAGGAAAGGGCGCTTATCAGAGGTGGAAGGGGCCTAATAAGATATGAAGAGGTGCATTTATGAGAAGAGGGAGATGGCTCATTTTAGATAGGAAAAGGGCACTTATTAGAAGGGAAAATGGGTAATATAGAGGGGAAAGGGGGAACCTAACCTATCTGAATCATAAATGCACTTAGCAAGGGAGAAAAGGGGGCAATCATTATATTTGAAAAGGGGCACTTATCACAAAGAGAAAATGGCACTTATAAGACATAATGACACATCAGTATCCGAAGTAAAATTGCACTTTTCAGAAGGAGAACGAGCACTTATTAGAGATAAGGAGCCAATTATCAGATTTGAAATGGGGCACTTATCAGTAGGACAAAGAAGGGCACTTATCAGAGGGGAAAGAGCACTTATCAGAAAGCCAAAGGCACACTGTTAGTAGTCACTTTTAGTAGTAAAAAGGGGACTTATCAGAGAGAAAGTGGGATTTTATCCAGAAATAAAAAGGGCACTTTAGGAGTACTTAAAAAGAGCCGCCCTTGCCTGCAATCGATCCTGTGAAGGTAGTTAGCTCATATTCCATTTATTGAATTGTTTGCACCGTTCATTTCGCAATAACTTTTTAAGCGATACCACACTTTCAGGACGCGCAAAACACCGTATACAGGTCACTCCAATAAATTGACGCTGTGTGTGAACCGGGGCTAATAAAGCCTTTCATCAAGGCGATTGTGCTGCTCTGTCGATCCCCGGCCCCTGGTCGATCATGGAAACGCGCGGAATAGTCCTCTGATTATTGATCGGGAACCCTTGCTGTATTACAACGCCTTTACCAACCCGTTAACGTAATCCAACTTCAAGGCGACCAAGAAGTTATGAATCATTCAACAACTTTCCCAAATAAGGCAGTACAACTCATACGTTTAATCCACAGATTTGATCACTGCAATTCTATTGTCCAGTGCGTTAAACCAATCAAATAAAAGGAACCGTAATGGAAATGATTGAGCTCTTCCGTTATTTAATTATTCAATTAGATAGCGGGATAAAGCTGAAAGTATTTATATTTTTTCCTCTCTTGATAAGAAATGCACACACAATTGGTTGCTCATTTTTAAAAAAGAAAATGGTCAAAAGTCGTATTTTTCTTATATGTGGAAATTATCATGTCCTATTTGCGATAACAAATTTTTACTTCCCCCACGTTTGGAATCAGTTGAGCGGTCTTTTCACGCCATGTCACAGAAGCTTCTAATTGGTTTCATTTCCTCCACCAGGACTGCATTATTCATGAAAAATTCACGTAGAATATTGACGAAAGATGTCCAAATAAAAAAAAAAATAAAATAAAATAAAAACAAACAACAAGTAGCGTTGACGGGTGCTTTAAGGCGTCATGATGCAGCAAGACTTCCCATGCGTTTCGAGGATTGGCCAGAGCAGCACAATCGCCTTGATTAAAGGCTACGCTTAATAGAGCGGTTCAACATTTCTTGGGTAAAACCATAGGGTAAAACCAAGGAGGTACCTCCTTGGTAAAACATGATGCCAGGAGTCGGGACACTAATTTCCATCTACAATAAAGTGAATGTGGGGGTGGCAAGGGCGCTGGATCTCGAAACACTTTTTTCGGTGAAAGCATGTTAACGCGGGGTCGAACTTACCAGCCAGTCTACGCCGTGTCCACCAATGCGGTTCTTTCAGGATCCCATTTATGACTTGTGGGTGTCCAACGATCTTATCCCAAAGATCACTGGTACCACACTTGGGCATGCCCAGGATATAGAAATAAGGAAGACAACTTAGAGCGCCCTCATCTATGTTTGTCTGTAGTCTCCAGCAGGAGCTTTTGTATCCTGGGAGATACCGGTCCGGTAGGGCGTCGAATACCTACAGGGTCAGTGTGAATTAAGATTCATTACAAAGAAATATGTGTTAACACTAGCTTACACTGAAGGAACTACACTTTAGGATTATCATTCTAGGACAACTACCCCAAAGAAAACAATCTGCTTATCTAATTTATATCTTGGTGGTTGTCTGATCGTCATTTTTAAGGTTTATTGCCATTTGGTCCAATCATATGGTCTAACATCATTCCGTCTAATATCAGTTGGTGCAATATACATTTGGTCTAATCAATATATCGTCCAATCAAAGTTTCGTCGAATACACAGTAGGGCCAATAGCCACTCCGTCTATAACCATTTGGTCTAATAGCCATTTAGTCTTTATATCTGTTTGATGCGAACATTACTTCAGGTACCAGCCATTTCAGAACAAAATGTATATGCCTATGTAATCCCCTTTCCACAGGATGGAGACCTTTGGGCAACCATTAGGAGATCAAAAATTCTTCTTCTTCTTCTTGATTTGTTTTTGTTTGGCATCAGTCATAATTGACTATTTTTGCCACACACTATACATAATTTTGTAGACCTACGTAACATTTTTTTTTCTCCTTTTACTATCGGTATGCTTTAACGAGAGATTGGTAAGATCTCTCAGTAGTCTCCAAAACCCCCAAATATTTGTTTCTGTGGAAACGCTCTGGAAATCCTTGAGCACTCATTGAGGGACCAAAAATTAAATGATCAGCATATTTCATGGAGATCTACGGAGATCTATGAGGGACCTTGGTTAACGTTGGGCATTCGATGAGAGACCATTGAGAGTTCATTAAACACTCATTGCACAATCAAAGGTGCTCCCAGATAGACCAATTGAAAGCCCTGGGAGATGCAGCTGCGATCAACGGCGATCACTGAATGACCAAGAGAGTTCACTGAAAATATGCTTTGGGAGGAAAATTCACCAAAAATGTTGTGTTTGTTGGGCGATTACCGAGAGATCATTGAAAGACTGATGAGACCGTTGAGCTCTCGCAAAGAGATCGCTCAGCATTCACTGAAAGATCGCTTCCCTCAGAGACGAACGGAGAGACTGATTTTTAACCAGTGATGGAGAACATGGAGACCATAGAGATCACTGAAAAAACATTGAGAAACAATATAAGACCTTAGAGATCACTGAGATCTCTAAGGTCTTACATTGTTTCTCACAGATATGTCACTTTTTTTTTTTTTTTTTGGGGGGGGGGGGGGGGGGGGGGGGGTGGATTCGATGGTCTCTCAGTGGTAATTCGTCTCTGTGAAAAGGGGATATTACCCCCCCCCCCCCCCCCGCACCGTCAACCATGTCAACAAGCTCGTGTTTGCTGGACCATCCGCAATTTTGTCAGGAAGTCAATCTTCTCATCGGCTTTTTATGTTTATGTTTCCTTCGGGTCATGATTTCAAGTGATCCTAACGCTCTCAATTTTGCACAACTGGGTTTACGTGTCAATTACAAAATGATGAGGCTCGGTAAGGCATACAAAGTATAGATGGATACCATCATATGAAACCATATTACCTCTCTGTTATGGAATACAGTAATTATAATGAGAGAGCGCACAGTTTCGACACAATAGTCCTTTGTTTCAGGGTTTCGTTTTTTTTCTGGGACGCACTGTATATCGTATTGTAACTCTTTGTTGACAAGTAGTAAATTGTAGTTACCGGTTTTGCTATGTTGTAGAGAGCAGGAGGCACTGAAATTTTTTTTGCTATTCCTAAGCTTGATGTGGATTCTTCCATTTCCTCAAGAGGGGAGACATCATCAATCTCACTAGACTCTGCATTGTCATAGCCTGTGAAGTTCAAAATGATAATAGTAACAACAACAATAATAATAATGATAATAATGATAATAATAATATAATAATAATAATATGGCACGAAAAAGAGACATGATAACGAAGCTTTTCGACCTGCACTCATCAGGTTATCACGCAGGTATATAACAAATTACTTGAAATCAACTATATTATACTCGGTGAACCCGGATGCATCCTAGACGCCGTTTTTCCTTACACAACTGAACCGGCTCCATCCCGCGCTAAAATTCACATGTGAAATTGAACTGTCCAATGCGCTCCCATTTCTCGACGTTCCCGTTGAGAGAAGTGATGGAAAATTCATCACTTCCGTCTACCGCAAGCCCACATTCACCGGGCAATACACGAGATGGGACTCGTACAGTGCAACTTCATACAAGATTGGGCTTATTAGAAACTTAGTGTGCCGCGCCCTTAGGATTTGCTCTGCGTGCAAATTAGCTCCCGAAATCGCGAAAATCAAAACTATTCTCCTTGACAATGGTTACCCTGAGCATGTTATATCTCGCACCATAACACGGACGCTGGAGGCACAGTCCAAATCTGACACCAGATTTGGACCTGCCAAATGCCCCGTGTATCACAAACTACCCTGGAGGGGTAAGGTATCTGACAAATACACCTGACAAACACGCAGTGTCACGTTGCTATTACGCGGTTTCGACACGCATTGTGTTTTCTACACACATTGCTACCGTCAACGAGCAAGGATGTACTACCCACCCCCCACTTGAGTAATGTTATTTACCAATTTCAGTGCCGGTGCGATGCCAGGTACGTGGGCCGTACTTCTCAGCGGTTGGCTGATCGCATTAAACAACACATCCCCTCGACTATTCGGAACCGTGCAACCAATCAGCGCACGCAGCCCGTCCGTGCCTGCAAATCTGAAATGCACGCTAACAGACCAAAGATAGCCAAATGCGATTCAGCGATTGGTCTCCACTTGCTGAACAATCCAGCTTGCGCACAAAGCTATGCCGACGATCAATTCTCAATTATGTCCCGGGCCAGAAGCTCAGCGCATTTACGCTTTCTGGAAGCTGCTTACATTCAATCGCATGAACCTCTTCTGTGCAGACAAAAGGAGTTCGTCCAAGCTTTGCGATTGTTCTGAAATTACGGCGTCTAGGTTGCGTCCGGGTTCACCGAGTATAATATAGTTGATTTCAAGTAATTTGTTATATACCTGCGTGATAACCTGATGAGTGCAGGTCGAAAAGCTTCGTTATCATGTCATATTAAAATTTTGCAGTACCAAGAAATTATTTGTATAATAATAATAATGATGATAATAATAATGATAATAATAGTTAAAAATAATGATAATAATAATAATGATAATAATAATAAAGATAATATTAATGATAGTAGAAATGAAAATAATGATTGCTACGTTAACGAACTAACTTGTTGTGTAGTAGGTGTCCTATTGATATCTCCTCAGTCTAGAATCAAATTTAAAGGAGATTTAATGCATACAAGGGGTGTACGTAGTTATTGATTTTGTGGTTACGGGACTATGATATTGTTATTTTCATTCAGTTTTTCATTTACGTTAATGAAAATTTTGCGCTTACGAGGAAGTAAACACTCTTCCTGGAGAGACCTTCCCTAGAGCCCTTCCCTGTTGCACTGTCTTAGATGGGGTTCGCCCTCATTATTTAGTTCCATTCTCAATTAGAGTGCTCAGGAAGGCCATGTTAGTGATGTTTAAGTCACTTCATGACCCTGATACCAGGTCACCATTGATTACAGTATGTATCCTGTTAGCACCTTACACATCCCAAATTGACTTTTTTTTTGTGCCAATTTTCATAATTTTGATACTATCCTTGGTATGGTGGGCACAAACCTTGATATCACTGGACACTAAATTTATACCATATTCCCTCAATGGTACCAGCTGCAGAGCAAAAAATGCTACAACTTAGACGGCACCTAAACTACAATTATTGTCTGTCCCTCTCCCATCATAGAATTTGTGTACTTTTAAAAACTGGATTCTCCAGGAAGAGTGTTTTACTTCGTCTTCAGAGTAAAATTTTCATCAAATTAGCAGAATACTGAATGAAAATAGCAGTATCATGGTCTCGTAACCACTAAGTCAATAACTGCCTTGTATATATTAAATCTCTTTCTAATCTAAGGAATGCTTTGAAGACCAGGTGAAGGCATCTCTGGACAACATCCTCAAGGAAATTGAGGGATTGGGTACCAGGTATTGGCCTGCTATCTCAGTAGACACCTCCAGGAGCATTGGGACAGTGTAATGAAGTGTAATACAAAAGGATTCGATTCAAAACGATCAGCAAAGTCAATGAATTACCAAAGGGTATGAACAATTTTGAACATCACAACATTTGGATAACTCACTTTTTCTATTGTTATGCAAATGAGTTGAAACCATAAACGGCATTCATTTGTAGATGATAACTAAATGTAGTCAAGTGATGTGCACCCAGTTCCAGTTCCCCTTTCATTTTTGCGAAAAATGCAAAAATCTCCAATTTTCCAAGGGGTCACAATGTCTTAATACAACAGTAATTGTTTGATTATTCTTGTCAATTTCCATTACATATATTGCTCATTTAAATAACAAACATAAAAACAAGTGTTATTTCCTAAGCAGTGGCGGTATATCGGTGGGGTGGTATCTATCGCAGTCTGAAAATACTGATACCAAGGTTTTTGAACCATGGTAAAAGGGACTTTTAGAAGCAGTGGACTAGAACTTCGTCCCAGTCGACTAATTCGCGCATGTCAACGTCGTTGACTACAGTTCTGATCATTTTAGATTTCACTCGACGTGTACGTACCGTCGACTTCAACCGGAAGTACACACTCAACGGATGAGCATAATAGTTGAGCTGTTCTGATGACGTCATATACGTGAACCTCGTCGAAGATTTCGGAGCACCGCAAAAACGAAGTGAACACGTTCTCGATTTTGCAAGCCAGGGAGAGGGCGAGTGGCGCATGCGTAGTGCTAGTGGCGGAGAATAATGTCCTTGCGTACCAGTCGATTAAGTGGACGTGCAATTCTAAAAGTCCCTAATGTTAACTCGTGACCCGACCATGTGGTATAAGCCCGATACTGCTGGAAATAACACGGTATATCGCGGGGGGGCTTGGGGGGGGGGCTTGTGCGGTCAGCTCCCCCTCCAAAAAAGTGGCAATCTGATGGTGTTTGACAAAGTATACATGCTGAAACCCCCAAGACATAACCAAACTCCTTACCTTCCTGAAACCACCACCCCTCCCCATGCACACACACACACACACACATACTCACACAGGTATACTTGTGTGTCTTTCCCTTTGTTCTCTCTATTGTTCAAATAGCCACACAAGCAGCAAAAAAGCCACACAAGCCTGACGGAATAAAGGCATCTATTGTGTTTGACTGTCCAATTAGTCACACAAGTATACCTCTGTTGGTACACACACACACACACTGTCTTGTATTGCTTTATTTCCAAGGACAAGTTTTGTTCCTCTATTCTTCCTCTGTCCTCGGACAGTCGACGGAATAAAGCACAAATTCATTGTTCGACGTTCGAGGAATATTGTCCGGCTTCCGAGGACCATTTTTGTCATGATTTTGTTTTGTTCTCTGTCCGAAAATGTCCTCGGACATACTGCTAAACACGCCCACACACACACATGTTTGTAAGCTATTGTTCGAATTTCAACCGATGACTCCACTATTGAATTGCGTCCCAAATTCATTGACGGAATAAACTTCACCAATTGCTGACAACCGATGACCTATTGAATTACAACCGATGACCGATGTCTTCGGTTTGAATGCATACACACACACACACACAAACAAAATGAATGAATATATAAGGATAGATAAATATATAATGTAATAAATGAATTGGGGGAGAACCGTGCCTGATGACTTCACTCTGTCACACATGATTTCATATAAAAGAAACTTTTAATTAAACATTTTAATTATTACATTTCAAGTTTTAAGATTTCAGAATATATTATTTGTATATATTTGTATATATTTGTATATATATATATATATATATATATATATATGTATATATTTGTATATATATATATATATATATATATATATATATGTATATATTTGTATATATATATATATATATATATATATATATATATATATATATTAACTGTCGCACTTCTTGTTTATCAATCGCCTTATAAATTGTATGATAAATAAGAAAAATGTTAATACTTGTTTCATCAATAAATGCAGAAACAACTGCAAAAAAAAAAAAAAAAATTAAACCTCGACGTTGACCATAATTATTGTCTGTCCCTCTCCCATCATAGAATTTGTGTACTCTTAAAAACTGGATTCTTCATTATTACCATACCATATACATTATTATAGACTACTTTCCAACTGTATGCATTTCCACTTGAGTCAAGTAGGTTAATGCCCAAGTTTCTGTCTAATGTTCAACTTAAATTGTGGTTAAACAAAGGTCAAACTTGAACTTGAACTGTTCCGTGTGCTAATCTAGCCTTGTTAAAGGAGAATTAACCTCAAACAATAAAGACGATAGTGTTCAAAGGTGTTATTTATTCCTACTTGTTAGATTATATGGCTTCGCGTCAAAATATACGAGATCGATACGAATCAAGATTTTCTGAGAAAAATGTATCATCCGCTAGCAATATGTATCGTCTGCTAGCAATACATGGGGGCTGCCATTTTTTTATGTGTACAAGAAGATTTTCTTAATCCAAATGCCCAATTGCCTTTTTCAAAATTAAAAACCCATTTGAGATTAAAAATATAGAATAGGTATGTCAATTTATTTTTAAACTGAAGATTTCCTTTTATATTTCTGTTGAAAATCGAAATTCGCTTAATAGAAATCTATTTTCTCGATACTGGACGCATGGGACGGAGCAAATTAATTCAAATTTTATGGATGCTTCTTCCCTGAGCATCTATAGCGGAAAACTATGCATTCACCTGCTTTCGGATAATGGGACTTGAAAAGTCAGAATGCATGCTGCATATATTATGTTCTGCTCTGTTTGGCAAACCCAAGAAAATATATTTTTGTTAAGCAAAACCAGACAATTTAAAAGTATCATTATGAAGATTTAATTTTTATAATACATGTAAACACCCACTTTATATTTTTCGTCACATATGGGATTTTAGGTCAATAATGAAGAAAATCAATTTAGGTCTTGGATTCAAAATATCTTCCTGACTAGAACATTTCTCAATTGTTCATGTACAACTCCAAATCAGCAAGAAAATGGCAGCCCCCATGTAAATGAGTAGGAGACCATACCGGGTGTTGGAATATCTTTATTTATACCCTTTTCTGATATCTTATTAGAAAATGATTTAGGCCAATAAGTAGGAATATATTACACCTTCCAATATAAGTAAATTTGTAATCAGGGGTTAATTCTCCTTTAAATTATGTCATTAGTCACGGGCGAATCCGCCTGATTTAAAACGATAACAGAGTGCACTGAAGATATCATTTGTTGTGTACCAATAATAGTTGATGGCATATTTTGATATTTGTATTTGATTTAATAAAACATACAGTTAAAAAAAAAGGGTCTGCATGGAAGCAAGCGTGCCATAATGCATGGATCGCGCAGCATGGAAATTGCCAATGCAAATCAATTGCCTGTGACTATTCATGGACGTATTTTAATCAATTATATTATAATCTACCTTGAGAAGATTACAAGAGGACTATGACCATGTACACATTGGCATGTTGGTGTAATTTGTCTGCGTGTGAGGATGCGCGTGGAAGGGGGGGGGGGGTGGAGGTGGTGATCACCATTTCGCCCCCTTTGAAAAGTCATTCAACACTTTTAATACCGTAGAAACCACATTCAAATATGCCATTTTACCCGATTAAATGGGTATAAAATTCGCACATTCAACACTTTCTCCAGCACTTTGACAGGGCTGTATTTTTAACATTTTAATACCATCGGAATCATATTTAACATGGTAATTTACCCCTTTCCGAAAAGGGTATAATCCAGCGGGGTTTTTCCAGCACTATTATAGTGCTGCATTTTCAAAAAGGGTAAACCAACATTAGACGCTGTCACTCCTCGCCCTTATTTAAAATGGTGAATTCAGCACTTAAAAGTGTGGATTCAACACTTCACTTTTAAGCATGTATAATTTCCTGCAATATATATTCTAAAACAATTCCTCCCCTCGTCCCTTTTAAATGTTGATTTTCCACTTCATTTTAAGAGCGTGCATCATGGCAGAGCTTCGGAAACTGGAAAGCAAATACCATCATTTGCAAGACCACTATTCCAAAATGCAATAAGTCAAAGAAAGAAAACAAATATTTAAAAACTTATTTTTCAGACATAGTTATTTTCATGGCATAACCTATGTATCATACTTGAACTATACCATTACTCTTGTGCTACTGATCACTGTAGTAAACATGTTATGTAATCATTCAATGAGACAAAAGAAAGTATTCCAAATTATTGAAAATACCCACAAATCCCGAGATGGTCTTAAACTGTTGCAAATGATGGTATTTCGACTTACCTCGTGGGTTTGGTGCAAGAAATCTTGGACTGGGTTCGGTGAAATTTTGAACGAGACTTAGACGCCAAGATATGACCAACATCACATTATACAGTAAAATAGATAAGATGAAACCGCTGGCTAGTTTGGCTGCGTTGCCTAGCACTGGTGACACTCTGCCCGTGAAGAAAAGAACACATTATTGGATTGATCCTTTGCACATGCAATGTTAAGTTCATTCATAATTCTTCATCCGATATTCTTAAGTAAAATACAGAGACCTGATGCTTTTTCAATGAAACAATTTACAGAATATTGCGATGTCGGCGTGTACCGAAATAGATTAGATTTTGAGCTGAACCGAAGACCTATTAATGCTTAATACCTTTTTGTTGCTATATTTGTCATGGCTATGCCCCGGCCGTCATTACCAGCGCTCAGGTACCCACTGAATGGCTCAAGAGAGGCAACTGCAGATAAAATGCCTTGCCTATATAAATATAGGGTCCTACGCACCAAGTGTGTACCTCGGGTGCTCCTGCACTCTTAAAAATGCGGGGTCGCATAAATTCGACCACGTTTCGGGGTTGTTTTCGATCAATAATGCTCCCGCTGCAAATGACCAGTTTTTGCGTGGTCAAAATGACCACGCAAAAACTGGTCATTTTAATGCACTCTAAAAATGGACTCGTCAAAAAATGTACCAATGCGACTGGTCAACACCATATGGGTTATTTCCAAAAATATGTTGGTCACAATGTTCCAATTTCACTGGTTAATCTCTAACCATTTGAAATATTGCTTATTCATCAGCAAAGTATTGGTCCGACTTCTACTTGGTTAAACGTTGGGCCATTGTCATGAATATTCAGGATGTATCCTGAATACCCATGAGCAACCGTAAACAACCAGAATTTATATATATAAATGACATTTGATTTTTATGCAATGTTTTTAAGTTTTTATGCAATGATTGCACTTTGAAATGTGATGAAAAATGTATGTATACTAATTATTATGTTGTACATATTCAAACATGTAATTAGGTTTAAGATCTAAAAATCTACATTAGAAAATTAAATTAAAATCTTTAACCACTTTTAGCAAGCACTGCAATACAGTCCCTATATAATAAAGTAAAGGTTGTCAGGATATATAGGCATAGGATGTAGGACTATAATAGGAGTAGGGTTAAAGTAGGATGATAGGGGTATGATATGCTGTACGATAGGAGAGGATAGGTTATAGGTCATAGTGAACAAAATATACAAAATATGTTATGTTATGATATTACTTGGCATTAGATTCTTTTTTTAAATCTTTGAAACGTGGATGGTACACGCGCATCCGGCAGAATTATCAACCCCGTCCGACGAGAAATGACCACGTTGCGTTTTGACGGGGTTATAAGGTAATGATCATTAGTATGCGGGGTCAAATTATGCAGGGTCAAGTTATGCAGAAATGACCACGCAATCGTGGTTAAATTTTGGCCACATTCGGGGTCGAAATGTAACCACGCTATGTGGTTACTTTGGGTGACCCCGCACGGGGTTTGTGCATAGTTGATCCCGCATGCGGGGTCATTTGTAACCCTGTTTGGGGTTATTTTTGACCACGCATTTTTAAGAGTGTGGTAATGTTTACCTGACGTAAAATGCTCTTTCCTTGACATTTAATCTCGCTTGTCCACGCAATCACGGTTCTCTTGTACCGGTACTTGATTATGTTTACCTCTCTCGACAATATAAAGTTCACAACTTCACATTCCCCTATCGCATCACTTCCTACACGCCCCTGCCCCTTCTTTCTTAAACCAACACAACAAATGTAAACATAATATACCAAGCACGAACACAGTGGCATATTCATCATATTTAAGTCTTATGTACACTGCAAAAACCAGGGTGTTAATTTAACACCATCTCGGTATCCATATTGGGCTACACCAGATAAGTGTTAAAACAACACCAGTTTCGAATCAAACTGGCGTTGTTTTAACACTAACTGGTTTTGTTTTGACACTTATATGGTGTAGACCAATATCAAACTGGTGTTGTTTTAACACTAACTGGTGTTGTTTTGACACTTATCTGGTGTAGCCCAATATGGATACCGAGATGGTGTTAAATTAACACCCTGGTTTTTGCAGTGTATAGCAAGAAGACTTGGGTTTTGGTCATGAAATTTAGGTTTCTTGTATGCCAGTAAACCTCATGCAAGCAGGGGCGCCGCTAGAGGGGGTGTCACATCCCCACTCAAAATTGCTGTCGGCAAATGCGCTACCTCTGTCGACAAAAAAGGAAGGGGAAAACAGTGAGAGGGGAGAGGAAAGAGAAAAGGGAAAGGAGAAAAACGAGTGGAGAAGGAAAAAGAAAAGAAAAAAGAAAGGGAAAAGAAAGGAAAGCAAGAAAAGAAGGGAATTACGAAAGAAAAAGAAGTAAAGACTTTTTTTCTCGCTCGCTTTTCTCGTTCGCAAAACACTGGAAAGTTAATATTCGGGCAAAAGGCGTCCCCCTTCGACAATAGGCTGCAGCCCACTCCCGCTGAGGATTTTCAAAGTTCCGACATTCGAGCAACCACCACTTCATTTTCAGGCGTGCCAGAATATCCACATATTTGGGCAGCGAGGTTCCCGGATAATTATGTACCTTCTGTATGTAACTTCTGTACATTTTCATTACGAAAAAGGTTTTTTTTTAATTTGTTCGCATTTTCAGTAATGAAATATATGCATTATAGGGACGTTTCTTGGAAAAATTACTGTAGCGACCGAGAGGGTAACTTTGGCATTTTTGTAGATAATTAGAAGTTTGCATTTTAGAACAGTTTGGACCAAACAGGCAAATCAACGTCAGATCTTAATGTCCTCATATATTCTTTGTTCTTTAGGCAGTGAAAATTCATGATTTAGACATATTTTTCGGGGGGGGGGGGGGGGCATTTCCTATAGTCTATAGGTGGACGATCCCCTTCAACGCTTCCCACAGGTATAGAAGTGTTCCAGTCCCAATCGCTGACCCTACATTTCCAAAAATCGGAACACATTTTGTCGTTGTTGATATTTTATGTTAAGGTAAATGATGTTCATTGTCAGTTAAAAACTGAAAATGAGCGGAATAAAAAGACTTATCATTGGAGTTTGCGCGGATGTCTCTTCCGACAACCTGTAAATGCAGCCAACTCTGCGCAAACTTCAACCAGTCAGTCACCAGTGACATAAATAATAACATCATATTCAGAATACAGCCTAGTTATTCGTTACAGTTCACCACGTAGTATATAATTATACATTTTATGTTTTTTTTCTGTGATGAAATAATAATCAATGGACAAAATCTTGGTGGATATCAAAGGGACAGAATCTGGACTAGTCAAGAACCTTTACATAAACAAGTGTTTTTAAAATAAATTTATTGAAAAAATGTATTCATATGTTATGACCAAGTCACACACATCATACAATCAATGGAAAGTGTATCATCATACATTATTTACAACATAAATTTTTCCGTAATTATGGTGTTTTAAGAAATATAATATAAACTTTTCTTTTTACAATGCTCTCCCATTTATATTCAGCTTTAGGTTCAACAATCAGATTATTTGACATCACAGAATAAAAGAACTTTGATTTCTTTTGTTGTTCGAATTCATTAAAACCGTTTTCATAATACCCTCATTATCTAATTGGGTTACATCATTTTAATGTAATGAGAGTAAAAAATTTCAATATTCTGTAAGGGTGAAATAAAGCGATAATAAAATTTGACGAATTCTGCGAATCCTTCTTAACTACCCGTATTTTTTCCATGTCTCTCTCCACGACAGGGCTATAGTTTGGCTGATATTATTTGGGAGTGTACCTGTGCAAGTCAAGTTTCGGAATCTGAAAATGCGTGGTTACGTAATAATGACATCACTGTAAAGCGTCCTCTCATTAATAAATGGGATTTATCTGCGCCACGAACCGTCTTCTCTTGAATGCGCGCATAGTCTATACACGCGCGCTCAGGACATCAACACGTGGTGAAGGATCTCATTACGAAAACGGGCCCTTAGCTTTGAACCAGAGTAAACCCCTCTGAACTAGGGTTCTAGCACATCACATTTACTGGGTGAATCTTGCGGATTAACTCCAGGGAGGTCTGCTTAGAAGACAGTAATCCCATTACCGTAATAATGGGAACACACAGACCCTAATTAAACTAAACAATGGGAGATTACCATTATGCACTACCACTACAACTGCCCCTACTTCCTGTGAAACACAATATACCACTGAACTCTATAACAGGCACAGGTACCGTACCAGCCCAGGAGACTATGCTATCCTAGCTTCAAACCTGTCATGAACAGTGCCATATTAAAAGAGAGAAGCGAACACGTTTCCATCATGATTTTCTTCCGTCTTTTTCTTTTTCTTCTTTTTTTCCCCTTCTTCTTCTTCTCCTCTGCGTTTTTCCACTTTAATGTCATGTTCATTCCCGTTATGATTAAAGCAATATTGCTTATCATGTGTTCCCCCCCCCCCCCATGTACATGAAATTGATTGGGGGGGGGGGGGGGAGAAATAAATATTGAGGCCTATAACTATTAATTGCACAAGACCATTTCATATTATTCAGGCCGGGGCTCTAATCCCCTCGGCTCGCCCGCCAACATTGACAAGGAGCTCCTTGGACTCTATATAGCATTTCTCCGAAGTGATGTTTAAAGAGTTGTACAGAGGCCAGAAAAAAAATCATTTCTATATAGTTGGCTTACATCAAATCAAGTTCAGAAAACTTAACACAACAGTCAGTATCCGATTCGATAAATGTATTTCACGTTGTATATTTCATTATTTTTTGTTTCATTTGGATGATAGATTTCCCCGTAAGCTACGCGCCAAATCAATTTTCGATTCGACAAAAGTAATTTGCGTCGTATATTTCATTCATTTGTTGTCTCATTTTGGATTGAGGATTCTGTCTAATTTTCATTTCGATAAAAACATTTTGCACTGTATATTTAATTGTTTTGTTGTTTCATTTGGGTTGTAGATCATCCGAAAGTTACGCTCCGAATGAATTTTCGATTCGATAAAAATATTTTGCGTCGTATATTTCATTTATGTTTTGTTTAATTTGGGTTGTAGATTCTTAAATTACGCGGCAAATCCATTTTTGATTCGATAAATATTTGTTGTTTCAGTTGGGTAAGAATAGTTTCAGGGGAGGCACCTATTCGAATTTTTGTGATAAAAAGGCGAATACATCAATCATAATGATTAATTTAATGTTGTTCTTCTTTTTCTCCTTTTTAGGTTGGCTGTATATACAGACCATCTTATATTTTTGTACGATTTTTTCTTTTTCTCTCTTTCTTTTTATTTATTTTCATTTCTACCCACTTATTTGTACTTACAAGATCTCCAAATAGGCTTATTCAAGTGTATTCAAATTTGGTACAATGGTAGATGGTTATTGTCTCAGCATAGATTTTTTTTTTTAATATAGTCAATGTATTGTGACGTCATCTAGGCGCCATTTTGTAAAATTCCTAAAACTGCTATATCTCTGCAATGGAAAGTCATAACATAACCATATTTGGCATGATGCAAGTAAAAAGGAAATTAATTGAACATAGGGTGAGTGCGCGTACGAGCGCGTCGGAGAAGTTGCGCGCGCGCAAAATCTGAAAATGCTCAAAAAGGTCTATAATTAATTTGTAGAATGTTTTTCTTTAAAACAGAACTGGAATTTGAAAAAAAAACCTTACACAGTTGTTTAAAAATTTGACCACTCTTGTATAGACAAGTTTTTCAGGAATTAAGGGCATTTGAAGAGCAATCATTTTAAGGGAGCATTAATTTCTTCTCTGATATCATTTCAAAATGACATAAACATGATGTAAAGAACCAGAAAGCTCACAATTTTGTTTTCATCTTTCACAGAACTCAACATTCTCTCCTACCATATACATCATCATACTGAGTATTCTGCGACACCATACCTTTGAACGTGGCGACGCATTTGAAGGTTATTGAGAATTAAACGATCTATCTATACTTTCTATAAATATGTTGCTTTGAGGTACGGTGTCAAATGAAATGCAGCTGCATTTCATTAGAGGACAAAGCTTGTTTTTTTTACACATGTTGTTCTTCACAACTTTATTGTGTTTTCAAAGCACAATTACCGTGCAGATGTTGCATGATTTACAGATGTTGGGTTTCATAGACAATGAAGGGAAGAGAGAGGGACAAAGGGAGAGAGATAGAGACAGAGAAAGAGACACGGATATAGAGACATGCACTATGGTGCTGCTGATTTATTTCTTCTTCTTAGATATAATTCTATGAAAATAGTAACAGATCAGTGAACGTTTGAAAGAAATTGGAATAATGCAGGTAATACTGTGACAATGTCGACTGTGAAATCCTTTAGAACGCCAGAACAAGATATTAAATGCTGAAAATCTCTTGGTCTTTCATTATTGTGTGTACGATATTTTATGTACGATCTCAATGTGCCCCATCGTCACGTTCTTATAGTCCCATCCGCAAAGCTCACTTTTCGGGGCATTTTTTCCCTAAGCCAGATAAAGTTTCAAATGTTTACTCGAAGGTTTCAGAGAGGCACTGAGAATTATCCAGTTAACCCGTTGAATTCTCTCATTCACATGGCTTAAAATAATACAGGGATAATTCGGTTCCCGCAGGCAATGGGTTAACATACTTTCAAAGAGCACAAAAAGAGAAATTGCTCAGCAAACTCATGTCTCCTCGATGTTCCTGACCACGAGTCATTAAATGTTTTACTATATAATCATTGCATGCAGTTTAAATCCCTGATTATAGAGCTTGGTTGAGAGAAAAACATGAAGAAAACGATACTTTCGATATTTAGAATGCCACAATACTTGGTTTACTTATTGGTGTAGAGTAGAGGTGTCGTAGTCGAATACTTTAAACATTTGAAGGAAGATGCGAGGATTGTGGGTTCGAATCCCTGTGCGGCACTACAGTCCTTTGGCAAGACAGTTGACTATATTTGTCTATATTTACACTGAAGGGTTAAATGGGCGTCGGGGAAGGTGCGCGCACGCAAAATCTGAAAATGCTCAAAATGGTCATTTCAAAATTTCTGCGCGTGCGCACATAATACGCGCGTCAATGGCCTTAAGTTCCGTATACTGCACGAAAATGACTTCTCTTGCACTGTTTTAGCATTTTAATTAATCCTACATGATTTCTAGAATATTTTCTCAAACGCACACGTACGCAAATGTACGCGAACAGGCGCACAAACGGTAAAAATGCCTTAGATTGACTGGAATAGACTTTACATGTGTTATATTTCATTTGAACATTTGCAATTGGTGCGTGCATGCATCATAACCATAGACAAATTAAATAGTATAGACGAAAAGGTAGCACCCGCGGATTTGCCTCATTTGCATATAAGCTACAGCGTCACCATTCAATCTAAGCGTATTTAAGCGCATTTAGGCTCCGCCCCCCGAGAGACATTTCATATCTCCCGAAGCCCCCATTAGCATAAAAATCCGATTTCACTTCATGCATTATTTATTTTTGCTTTGCGTATCCCGACAATAATCAGCTCTGATTGGACATTACCTCATGAATATTACAATTATCCAAAAGAATTAATCGACAACAAATATGACCTTTTTCGTCACTTCCGCTGTGTGTAAAGTCAATGTAATGACGTCACCCGCACGAAGTGTGAATTTCTTGTGAAAAGTTTACCGGTGAGTACAACTATAATTACGCTTAAATTTCATAAATAGAATAACATTCATATGAATTACTACCAATGTGAGGGATCTTCTGGAATTTCTGAACATTTTGAAAGTATTTGAAAGTACTGTATGTTATAAAAATGAGGGCAATCTGTTGTCGAACTTTCATTCCATTTTCTATCGTTCTGAGCTTATGTTTTAGCTGGATTGCCATTACAAACCCTGCCACTCTTGACAGCTTACCGGGAGTTTCGGGCGGGACCGTGTCATAAAATCAATCATCCCCGTCATTATCAATTTCAGTGACAGAGATCCAAACTAACTGTTGGAACAAATACTTTCAAACTTATAGTCGGAAAAATATCTAGTATGACTCTAATGTGACATTAACATATTAACTAGGACCAGGTGGCTTGTCGAGATTAATTTCGTTTTTCAAGCTATGGCGGCCTCTGCCTGGTGTGAAGATTTCAGCAGTTCACGACACAAGTTCCATGTCCATGAGAATGATTTTGATTTTAAGTTAGAGTAGAACTTAGACCTATCGTAGATCTGCATTTCAAATTTAGTTGATTAGGTCAAACTTCTTTGAAAGATCGGTTATCTAAGTTAGATGTAGACATAGAGTATAGATCTAGCCTAGTTCAGCTAGGCCTAGATCTGACAGTTAGACCTAACTTGTTAGTCTAGAATAGATGTAGGGAGGCTCGACCTCTAACTGTTATAGGCCTAGGCCTACCTAAGTTAGATCTTATACTTACACAAATGTCTAACTAGTAACTGTTAGATCTCTCTAGGCCTACTGATGATTTTATTGTAAATTTTTTGTGGGGCCTATATTATTGGTTTATTCATTTAGGGCCTATATATATAGATGCGAGGCCTAGCCAGTCATTGACGTAGGCCTAGGTCTTGTCTTGGCAATTCCTAGAATCTACATAGTCGTACTAGACAGTCTACTACTAGATCTGATCTAGACTACTACTCGGTGGTCCAAGTCTAGATTTTCGAGATCTAGTATAACGTACATGTACATGATGCATCTAATCGTAATAGTTAGACATAGTCCTAGACACTAGAGTCTAGGGTAAAGCACATTACTAGCCTAATGAAAGAAAGCCTGGTCAGTGATTGAATTATGGTGGGGGGGGGGGGGGGGTCCTGGTCTAGTCTAAAAATCTATAAAAGTTTAGAATACTTATATAGGGTCCTTGCTTTGATATTAGTAGAACAAATACATTATAAATATACGTTGTGTTAAAAAATAGTGGATGATGGAATACACAATTGAAAAAATGACACAGATGTAGAAAACAGGGTAAAACAATCGAAGATAACGTGGAGAAATAATCAGGCACATGGTGAGCAAATCTGTTTTATATCGGCTGGGCATCATAGTTGCTGATTTCATCTCATAAACTGTGAACATGGTAAATTATATTATCGTGAGAAGCTATGTAATTAAAATTGGTTTTATGAACATTCAACTAGCAGTAATCCAATAGTACATGTATTTTTTAACTTTTTTTTTTGCAATGAATCAAATCTAACTGCAGATAGGCTAGAGTGATGAAACAGGACATGAGGGAGATATAGAGTATGAGAGAGTTAAGAGATTATGAGAGAGATAACTTGTGAGATGATATAATGAGAAAGGAAACGATGTGAGATAGTGAGAGAGATAGGAAGAAAAAGGGAAAGAAAGTTTCCAATATCTCTGCCCCCCCCCCTTGCCGCATGAGTTAGTGATTCTTTTTGAGAGGGGGAGAAAGAGAGAGAGAGAGCTGGTAAGTCTGGCCCTAGCCTAGCTAGGGGTGGGGCCGGGAGTTCAATTCCAAGTTTGCTAAAAAAAATCAACAAAAAAGAAAAATAATTATATATATTTTTTTAATTACTGTCAGAAGTTCTCACTTATGGATTTGTTTCTTGTGACACAGCTTAACCAAGTTTGATTTCATATTTATTTTTCAACAGTGAATTGAAGTACGGCACGTAGCTTCTCACTGTTTATCATTTTAATTGTATTGTTGATTACTAGTATTATAATTATATTATAAATGGAAGGCACTGATTCGCCACTTCTGGTGAGTCGCCAAAATCCATATCATGAATACATTAACATACATGAATAAATTAAGTGTACTTGACCTCTCTCAATGCGCATGCTCGGCGCTGACCCGCGCTTTTGTTTTTGTTGCGTGAAGAGCATGTATGGATGTTGGGAGCATCTTAAGAAATGAATAATTCATAGTATGTTAACCCATTCGCGACAGAGTGACCACATTATGTGGTTTGCCTTGTTTACAAGAAAACTAGAACGTTTTGTGACCCCAAACTTCGCCTGCCGATGCAGAAATATTTTGGCCAATCAGAACACTCCTTACTTCGTCTCACCAAAAACCTGAAATAGATTTTTGGTGAAGACCCATTATTGGACATTTCACTTCAAATCTGTACGAGCCTGCAATGAATATTCATATCTATTGTTCCTAGCCAATGTATCATAGCAACAAGGGGAAATCGATAGCGGCTATCGCGATCCTTTTTTTTTATCTACAACTTCAGACTTTTCAGTTAGATTCAGGCTAGCCTAGCACGTCTAATTTCTCATCTATTTCTTATCTTCTGTGCATTTCTGTTTATTTCCCCCGGTTTTGTCCACTTTGTTGTGGAAGTTCTTGTGATTTATTTTATCCTGGTGGACGTGTAGTACGTAATTTTAATTGTTTTCGGTGAAAATCTGGTGAGTTTGTTCGACGTGAGTGAGTCTATCGCGCTCGCAAGTGTTCGCGTGTGTTGTGAATGGCATTTGTCTATGTTGTGAATACGGACTACCGTACGGTAGTCATGCCTGTCATTTCGTTGAACTTTTTTCTTTGGGTTACTTACGGTCCTGTCATTTGAGCTTTGAGTTAGTTTATAACTCATTCATGTCTGTTTGAGTGGGTTTCGGAGTTGTAAAATATATACAACAACTGTATGTATTTTTAAAAAATATTCGTGTGGACTTGCAAAATTTGTCTGGTGGCTGAGGCTCGCCGAATGTACGCCAGTATAAGTTTGAGTGTGACTTTGTTGTGTGACTGTGATGCATGCGCTATGCCGGATATGAGCGTGGTTGAGTGAGTTAGCTCTGTGCCTCGCATGCATGTCATTTTGAAGTCGAGATCCAATTTATTTTGTCATTTTTATTTTATCCAAGCCCGATGAAAAAGAAAAAAAAAACAATTGCAATGTAAAGAAAGAACATGAATACATTTACTAACACTGACATGACTGAACACTGAATACAAATTGCTAACATTTTTTTTTCCTCACCACGCAACGCTCTCTGACACGTCTAATCAAGTTTTCGGGGAGGGATGTTTCAATAATAAAATATTTTTTTTAGAAGAATTTTTTCAAGGGTGGGGACACACAAAGTTATGACCTGGATATGGCAAAATTTATTGGGGGAGATGTGCCTCTTGATATCCCCTTCGAATGGCCACTGCTACTGTTTAGGCAGTTAGGGGAACCAACCAACCAGTAAAAATATTTATTTCTACAGTTTCAAGAATAATCAAGTAAGAGCTACAATTTAATTTATTCACCAACGTAAATCTTGTGCTTTGGGGTCATTATTCGGCCAAGCAAGGAGGTCTGTGATAACTCCTCGATTCAGCATAATATTATCAATTTCCAACAGTGTTATTGTTTACATTACCGAGAAAGGGTTGTTGAGTAAATGAGTCATTCTTGGTCACTAGGCAACGTTTACCAGTGGGCTGCAGTAGTTTAGAATTACCAGTCCTGGGTAATACTATATTTATTTTTTGCTTGTATTTTCTGTTGTAATATAAGGTTTCTGGTAGTTCAAACATTCAATTGTTATTATTGCTACATAATATAACACCATTATATTCAACTCCAACACGTTCAATCTGATAATCAAAGAACTATTTTCAAGAATTTCCAAATGAATGACTAGATGACAGACTATTGCACAGTACACACACACACAGGCAAAAATACACGTACACACTGGCTCTGTACTGCGCGATGAATCACATTCCTGGCATACCTCCCTTTCCAATTCCCACGCTATTTTTTCCTTGGGCTAAAAATAACACAAGCTATCGATAGTTGTGGTCCTTCGAGTAGCTATACCATTTTGGGACAGGATGAATGATAAATTGGGGACAAAATCACAGACTCATAAAATTTTTTAGCAAGGTCAGTTTGCTAATAATACGAAACTTTTCAGATTCTGCATGTAAGTAAAGATATTACTTCTCTCATTTTGTGACTTTATCCGACTCGATCCCTTACTGCTCGGGGTGTCATTTTTCAACCCCCTGTACAGAGTCGACGAATCCAAAATCACGCTGTGCCAGCATGAATGACTAGAATAGATGATTCCACTTTGAAATGGGCATGCACTTTCAAGAATGACAGACAAACGAAAATAAATAAAAATATAAAAAGTACATTGTATCACTATTTCAGAATATAACAGATTACTTTACTAAATGATAGCTTTCATAAAGATTTCATTTCAATTGAATGGTGTAAATCACAGGCATATTTAGCTTGGGAACAGTCCCTCTCAAACTGCATGTCCCTTTTGGTGAGTGTCATGTTCCTAGACTTGCAAGAGCATGTACTGCGCTTGTTGCCGTCTTTGAAGAGTGGTCGTCATGATCCATTTTTAGAAAATCAATGTCGCGAATGAGTTAATGGGGGCTTCGGGCGCGTTCAAATCGTGTTCAAATGTCTCTGACAAAATGGCGGAGCTTTAGGGGCCTGATCATAACCCTCTAGTATGCGCGCGTGCAACAATATGCGCTTGTACGCGCATTACGCGCATACCCGCAAACAAATGTAAATGTAAAATGTAAAAATGTATTTATATGGTCTATAATTCGTTACTCTTTTCAAGAATTTTAAAGTTTTTTCAGTTTTGGACATCATTCACTAATATCTTGAACCTCACAAAGTTTCAGACCATAATAATGTCTAATTATGTACTCTATGACGATAACGTCAACAAGAAAATACCTGGCAAAAGGATTTTCTGTTTTCAGGAAACGTTTGTTTTACGTGCGCGGCTGACCCGTCACTTCGTGAAGACAAAAACAGCGCGTCCTTGATTTTGTGTTTACGCGCAATGACGCTTAAATGCGCGGGCATCAAGTCCTTAAATGTTTTACATGTGCGCGGCTGAGATCTATGGGGCGCCAAGTGTAAAGTGCCTATTCCGTTACAAAACTGCCTCATTTCGTGACAAAATTCACTCAAAACTGTCTTCTGTTACAAAATTATTGAACAACGGTTCATTTTGTTACAAAATGAATTTGGAAAGGTTATTCTGTAACAAAATGATTCTGACCATTTTCATTCTGTAACAAAAATTTATTTTGTGACAAAATATTTTACACTCCCATTTTATTCTGTAACGAAATCATTCTGTTACAAAATTGACATTACAAAATAATTTTGTCCATTTCATTTCGTAACGAAATCATTCTGTTACAAAATAGTAAGGACGAAATGATTTTGTTTATGTCGTTTTGTAACAAAACTATTCTGTTACAAAACTGACAGGACAAACTAATTTTGTCCATTCTATTTTGTAACAAAATCATTCTGTTACAAAATTGACAGGACAAAATAATTTTGTCCATTCTATTTTGTAACAAAATCATTCTGTTACAAAATTGACAGGACAAAATAATTTTGTCCATTTCATTCTGTAACCAAATGATAGCTGTTACAAAATGGACAGGACAAAATGATTTTGTTCATTTTCATTTTGTAACAGAATCCTTCTGTTACAAAATTGAAAGGACAAAATGATTTTGTCGTATTTCATTTCGTATAACAAAATCATTCTGTTACAAAATGTATAGGACAAAATGATTTTGTCCATTTTCATTTTGTAACAGAATTCATTCAGTACGCACAGGACCAGGACCGAATGGTTTTGTCCATTTTCATTTTGTAACAGAATTCATTCCGTACGCACAGGACCAGGACCGAATGGTTTTGTCCATTTTCATTTTGTAACAGAATTCATTCCGTACGCACAGGACCAGGACCGAATGGTTTTGTCCATTTTCATTTTGTAACAGAATGATTTTGTTATACGAAATGAAATATTGAATGAGGCAATATTGTAACGGAATAGGCACTGCCACTGGGCGTCAGTCACCATGCACTTCTAAAAATGTTTAATTTCCCTGCATTGTGATTGTGGTAGACTACATCTAACTGTTACTGTTATACTGTTAGTGTTAGGCCTAACTTTTAGTGATGATAATAATGAATAGAAACAGAATGACATGAGAGAAAAAAAATGATAGAATGCAAAGAGTTTTATAAGGAAAGAGTAAAGATTAGATCTAATCAATTGATAACATAATAGAGAGAATATAAAGTTATGTGATAAAGGATAAAGATATAGACCTAGGTCTAACCTAAATAGAGAAAGAGAGAGAAATGGTAGAAGGATAGGCCTAAAGAAAACCATGGCGAAAGACGAAGAGAAGATTATTTTTCAAAAAGGCCCCCCTGCCCCCCCCCCCAAAAAAAAAGAATAGCATAACAAAATTATAGATGAAAAGCAACAAGAAAAAGAAAATAAAAGATAAAAAGAAAGAATAATGCAAAATAGAGAAGTAGGTCTAGCATTTTTCACTGTTAATAATTTGCACAATTAGATCTAAGACTAAGTTAGATCTAATGAATTTCACAATTCTGTGTAAGTTAGAAGTTTTGAAGCCCCCACCAAGCCCTATCAGTATCAGATAAAACACAAAAGGAATGAAAATCCGGTCCAAAACAGAGATGTAGACCCTAGCATTTTTCGTTGACTTTGGTTGGGTGTAGATCTAGATCTAGATCTAAACCAAATGATGATAGACCAAACGGCTAGTAGGCCTAGACGAACATTGATTGATACTAGGCAAGTGGTAATTAGAACAAATGGTAATTGGACGAAATGTTAATGAGACTAATTGGTAGACCAAGTGATTTTAGGCAAAATGACCAATTGGCTGAAGACTAAGTGGCAATTTTACAGTACAGCCCCGTCCCATCCGTACCCCCACGCCGGCGGCGTCTTTTTTTTTTTTGTAACCAAGCCTAGGCAGATTTCGCATATTTTCATGAATATTCATGACGCAGGGTCGGGAAACGGTTCCGATTGGTCTTCATGAAAGCACGGTCGGTGGGGGAAAAAAAGTCCCTGGCCTGCACGTACGTACGCATATTACGTGCAGCGCTATATTTCGATCGTGTGTGTGTTCAACGTGTAGGCGCCTAGCCTACGTTCATGTATGTATTGTTTAATTCTCAACATATTCACCCCACCTATGCAATGTGACACGTAAAAAATTGGATTGAGCAGTCAATTTCAAAATCAAGTTTTGCATTAATTTATTGCATGTGCGTAGATCTAATTTAGTAATTAGCTCTTTTGAGGACACCCTCCTTTTCCGACCAAAATTGACACTGCCACTGGCATTACTCTGAAAATAGGTCTAGGCCTAGGCTATGCGTATATTGACAATTGCCCATCGTAATGTTCTCCACAAATGAACTTTACAACAATATGCAGAATCAAGACACAGACTCTAGGCCAGGTCTAACAACGTTAGAGTCTTACTGTTCACGTTAGAAATGAAATTTCCTTGCATGCACACTGTAATTAGCACTTGCACCCTGCTCCTGTAACGCACATTGCCCTGAGTTAGAAGAACTGCAAGAGTCTTCAGGACTGAAAGAAGCAGACTACTACTAACGTTCCAATAGTAGTACTAACGTTAGTACCAAGAAAACAAATTATTTTGGTGACCTTTTAGCTGATGAAAACAAAGTGCGTAACTAGTTATTGTAAGTAGATCTAAAATCATCTAGATGTAGATCTACCCCCATCATCAATCATTTACTAGTACTGATTAGATCTAGGTCTAACTCATCATGCTCATTGACCTTAAAATAACATTCACTTAATCTAAACTTAACTGAAATTGAAAATTGTAACAAAATTGGTCTAGTTAGAGTAGATCTAGAGTAGTTAGAGTCTTGGCTAGACATAAATTTGATGATATCACACCATCACATTCCGATTCCATTTTGAAGTTGGGTCTACCACCACACGTCTATTATTAGGCCAGCATTTTGAGGGATACGTGGAGGCAATTCTAACTCTTATATTAAGATCTAACTTAGATCGATAATAGATTCAGTGCAAAAACGTAGGCTATAGGCGCTAGGCGCCTACACGTTGAACACATACGATCATAATATGCGCGCGTACGTGCGTGCAGGCCAGGGACTTTTTTCCCCCACCGACGACCGTGCTTTCATGAAGACCAATCGTAACCGTTTCCCGACCCTGCGTCATGAATATTCAGGAAAAAATGCGAAATCTGCCTAGGCTTGGTTACAAAAAAAAAGACGCACGCCGGCGCTGTCGAGATCGATTTTCACCGACAACCGTTATAAGCTACTGAAATCCTTGCATCTGATTGGTTGAGAGCAAATTTGTCGGTGAAAATCACTGACAAAACGCTTGATGAAACGCTCCCCAGATCTATCTCAAACTAACAGTTAGTCAGCGATGAGGTAGGCCTAGACTTTAATAGGTAGGTCTACACTTTCGATCTCGACAGCGCCGGCGTGGGGGTACGGATGGGACGGGGCTGTACTGTAAAATTGCCACTTAGTCTTCAGCCAATTGGTCATTTTGCCTAAAATCACTTGGTCTACCAATTAGTCTCATTAACATTTCGTCCAATTACCATTTGTTCTAATTACCACTTGCCTATAGTATCAATCAATGTTCGTCTAGGCCTACTAGCCGTTTGGTCTATCATCATTTGGTTTAGATCTAGATCTAGATCTACACCCAACCAAAGTCAACGAAAAATGCTAGGGTCTACATCTCTGTTTTGGACCGGGTTTTCATTCCTTTTGTGTTTTATCTGATACTGATAGGGCTTGGTGGGGGCTTCAAAACTTCTAACTTACACAGAATTGTGAAATTCATTAGATCTAACTTAGTCTTAGATCTAATTGTGCAAATTATTAACAGTGAAAAATGCTAGATCTATTTTGCATTATTCTTTCTTTTTATCTTTTATTTTTCTCTTTTTTTTTGGGGGGGGGGGGGCAGGGGGGCCTTTTTGAAAAATAATCTTCTCTTCATCTTTCGCCATGGTTTTCTTTAGGAATTAGGCCTATCCTTCTACCATTTCTCTCTCTCTCTCTCTATTTAGGTTAGACCTAGGTCTATATCTTTATCCTTCTTTCACATAACTTTATATTCTCTCTATTATGTTATCAATTGATTAGATCTAATCTTTACTTCCCTCTTTCCTTATAAAACTCTTTGCATTCTATCATTTATTTTCTCTCATGTCATTCTGTTTCTATTCATTATTATCATCACTAAAAGTTAGGCCTATAACACTAACAGTATAACAGTAACAGTTAGATGTAGTCTACCACAATCACAATGCAGGGAAATTAAACATTTTTAGAAGTGCATGGTGACTGACGCCCAGTGGTAGTGCCTATTCCGTTACAATATTGCCTCATTCAATATTTCATTTCGTATAACAAAATCATTCTGTTACAAAATGAAAATGGACAAAACCGTTCGGTCCTGGTCCTGTGCGTACGGAATGAATTCTGTTACAAAATGAAAATGGACAAAACCATTCGGTCCTGGTCCTGTGCGTACGGAATGAATTCTGTTACAAAATGAAAATGGACAAAATCATTTTGTTAATTCTATTTTGTAATAGAATGATTTTGTTATACGAAATGAAAATGGACAAAATCATTTTGTCCTATACATTTTGTAACAGAATGATTTTGTTATGCGAAATAAAATACGACAAAATCATTTTGTCCTTTCAATTTTGTAACAGAATGATTCTGTTACAAAATGAAAATGGACAAAACCATTCGGTCCTGGTCCTGTGCGTACGGAATGAATTCTGTTACAAAATGAAAATTGACAAAACCATTCGGTCCTGGTCCTGTGCGTACGGAATGAATTCTGTTACAAAATGAAAATGGACAAAACCATTCGGTCCTGGTCCTGTGCGTACGGAATGAATTCTGTTACAAAATGAAAATGGACAAAACCGTTCGGTCCTGGTCCTGTGCGTACGGAATGAATTCTGTTACAAAATGAAAATGGACAAAACCATTCGGTCCTGGTCCTGTGCGTACGGAATGAATTCTGTTACAAAATGAAAATGGACAAAATCATTTTGTTAATTCTATTTTGTAACAGAATGATTTTGTTATACGAAATGAAAATGGACAAAATCATTTTGTCCTATACATTTTGTAACAGAATGATTTTGTTATGCGAAATAAAATACGACAAAATCATTTTGTCCTTTCAATTTTGTAACAGAATGATTCTGTTACAAAATGAAAATGGACAAAACCATTCGGTCCTGGTCCTGTGCGTACGGAATGAATTCTGTTACAAAATGAAAATTGACAAAACCATTCGGTCCTGGTCCTGTGCGTACGGAATGAATTCTGTTACAAAATGAAAATGGACAAAACCATTCGGTCCTGGTCCTGTGCGTACGGAATGAATTCTGTTACAAAATGAAAATGGACAAAACCGTTCGGTCCTGGTCCTGTGCGTACGGAATGAATTCTGTTACAAAATGAAAATGGACAAAACCATTCGGTCCTGGTCCTGTGCGTACGGAATGAATTCTGTGACAAAATGAAAGTGGACAAAACCATTCGGTCCTGGTCCTGTGCGTACGGAATGAATTCTGTTACAAAATGAAAATGGACAAAATCATTTTGTTAATTCTATTTTGTAACAGAATGATTTTGTTATACGAAATGAAAATGGACAAAATCATTTTGTCCTATAAATTTTGTAACAGAATGATTCTGTTATAAAATGAAAATGAACAAAATCATTTTGTCCTGTCCATTTTGTAACAGCTATAATTTGGTTACAGAATGAAATGGACAAAATTATTTCGTCCTTACTATTTTGTAACAGAATGATTTCGTTACAAAATGAAAATGGACAAAATTATTTTGTAAATTAAATTTTGTAATAGAATGATTTCGTAACAGAATAAAATGGGAGTGTAAAATATTTTATCACAAAATAAATTTTTGTTACAGAATGAAAATGGTCAGAATCATTTTGTTACAGAATAACCTTTCCAAATTCATTTTGTAACAAAATGAACCGTTGTTCAATAATTTTGTAACAGAAGACAGTTTTGAGTGAATTTTGTCACGAAATGAGGCAATTTTGTAACGGAATAGGCACTTTACACTTGGCGCCCCATAGAGATCCGTCACTTCGTGAAAACAAATCAAAGCGGCGTCGTTAAATTTGGTGTTTTCACGAAATGATGGTTATGTTTCCAGCTCATTTTCCCCCCAAATATAGAAAATATGTAAATAATTAAACATAGAACTAAACATTGAAATATGATCTATTCCAGGATATAAAGTTTATTCAACCTTCATATATTAAAGAGGTTGAGATTATGCTTCAAAACTTTAAAAGCGATTAATTCAAAACTATCTTTCTTTTAGTTGCGCGCTCATCCGTCACTTCGTGAAAACAGTAACGAATTGATTCTAAAGTTTTCACATCATTTTTACATTTTAAGACACTGCACTGTGCACGCGTCAAAACTGCCATGTAGGAACATGCCTACGTCATACATCAATATTATACAGCCCACCTGTATAGTTGTACTTGTTCAACATGATTAAAAAAACCCGAATTGGAAGGAGAGAGATAGAGGGGGGGGGGGGGGGGGGGGGATGCGGGAGTCCTATACTGTATAGACCGTCTTCCAGGCACTATGAATTTCCACCGTCTTAACAGTACTGTCGTTAAGCCATGAATGACGTACGTAGTTAAACTCGGTCAAAATAATTTATATCATTTTTGTTATGCTGTAGATATATGTGTGAAAATGGCTATAAGGATAATTCTATAGCCTCTGCTGGCCCGCCGACACTGAGTGGCCGCGTAAGGAGACTCTTACGTAATACCAGGGAAATGTCCCTGCTATTACAGACCTACTCCTAAAGTGATGTTCACGGATTAAGAAAACCCGACTACGCCGGAAGTGAGAGAGAGAGGAGAGAGACAGGGTGATATTGAGTATCTGTCTCGAGTGTCTTCCCGGCCGCTATGAATAAGTTTACACCGTTTCAGAAATGATGTGTCAAGCCAAGAATGACGGAGTTAAACTGAGTCAAAACAATATATATATATCAATGAAAAAGTTGCCTTTATTAAATATTAAGTTGATAGAAAAGCGCAAACATTTGGATCATAATAATAGTTTTCTTCTTCTTCTTGTTCAAGATCAGAGTTTGTGTTCATTCCCGTTTTGATGAAAGTAAGTGCCTGTCCTGTTTATGAATGGATGTAGAGTTATAAGTTTTGCCCATGCAATGCAATAAAAAAGTGGATATTGAGGCCTAAATTTCAACAAGACCGCGTCTAGACCATTTCAGAATATTCAGGCCACGGCTCTAGAATTCCCCTCACTCGCGAGTCACGTAACTATGTTCGTTAACTTCACTACCAGTAGGCGCTTCGAGGGCGCGGACATTTTGGGTGATTGCCAATTGAACTTCGTAGTACGGTCAAATGAGGGTGCAAACGTTGTGATTTGTATTTTTACTTTCCAAAGTTTAAAGATCGTTTAAAAATCCCAATTTAATAGTTTAAATTGATTAGAAATGCTGTAGTTCAAAATGTGTGTATTTCTGTCCACAAAACTTTAGTTTAATGAAGTTAATTCAGGTAGTCGCTCACTGAAAGCTCATTCGCTGATAGACACTCGAAAGGACGGCGTACATTTTCCATTGACATTACTCATCATTTATACTCTTTATTTCATAAAAGCAATTTCGTTGTGAAAGAAGAAGATAATATGTGACCCGCCGCCTCAAAACCTACAATAAGTCGCACGGACCACAACGTAGCAAACAGCCCAAAATAGTAAATTTGCTTGGATTAGTCGATTTTCTGTTTTTGATAGAAATGGGTAGTTTCATTATCATTCTATCATGTCTCAAGTTTGTGAGTCGTAATTCGACTTAGAAATAATTATGTTTTTGGGGCACTTTAAAATGATTCCTTTTTTTCACCTGTCGAGCTAATGAATGTTTGGAGAGCTTTTGTAATACTTTCATTCAATGTCAAATTACTACTTTACCTCTAAAGGTTAAATTGATTTTAGGAGTGAGTAATGAATAGGTCATCTTGGAGCAGCCTGCCAAAATTCAGCGTAATCTGATAATCCCTTCATATCAGTTGCTATGGCCATTTGAATACCCAGTTTTACTTGGGCGCACACAGAGAGCGAAGGTTTAGCACTCTTTTGTTCCGAACTTAAATGGCCATTTTCTCTGAATAGGAGTTATTGATTGCTGGTTACATACTGATTCTAAATGTGATATTTAAAGGTGTTATGTTTGAGTAAACTAGGCAAGTGATATACCATTTTTAAAGCTGAGAATCTCTACTTTCAGAAAATGTATAAAACAAAAAAAAAATTTTTGGCGACTTATTGTAGGTTTTGAGGCGTCGGGTCACATATTTGCTTTCCAAGGCTATTTATCATGCCAGATAATGAGATTTGTCTAAGGGTGTCGGACTCGTTTGGTCATAACAGGCATTTCTATATTCGGCCCATCTCTTTGAAATTAGATTCGTCTAATGTGTGAAAATGTTTCTTGTTGTTGTTTAAAGGGTCTCTGAGGCCAACAAATTGTATACAGTTAGAATGTATAAAATTAACCCTAAATAACTTTACCCGGCATTCTACAGGTTAGCGGTAAAGGAGTTTGAAGAAAAAGCAATAAAGGACAGCGTAAACGATCGACGCGCGGAACTCAACTCGAGTTGAGTTCCGCGCGAGCAGGTTTCTATGCGCCTGCGGGTTTTGTTGTGCGTGCACGTTCGACGAACGCCAAGACACCAAGTCTCGATAGTGGAATTATCGCGGTCGCATTATCGCTTTGTCGTCTGCTATACGTGCAGTGCCGGGGCTGACAAGCACTCGAAAACTAATTTGGGGCTGAACTTATGGATAATCTACAATAAAAATAAAACAAATGAATGAAGTCATACAACGGAGAATGCTTTTAAAGAATCAAAAACTGATTTAATGCATAACTTACGGGGATTCTATACACCAAATAAAAACAAAGCTAAATGTTTATATGGAATAGAAACTTGGTTCCGCGCATAAATTACAAAGAATCTACAGACCAAATGAAACAAATAAATTAGAACTAAGACGCAAAAATTAATGAAGTATACAACGCAAACTGTTTATATAGAACACAAAAATGGATCGGTGCATGAATTACAAAGAATCTACAGACCAAATGAAACAACAATATATACATTAGAAATAAGACGCAAAATACATAAGTTTTATATCGAATCGAAAATTGATTTGGCGCCTAACTTACGGAGAATCTATAACCCAAATGAAACAACAAATGAATGAAGTATACTAGGCAACATATTTTTATCGAATCAAAATTTGATTTGGGGCCTAACTTCTGTGAATCTACAACCCAAAATTAAGATACAAATGAATAAATATACGAGGCAATATATTTCTATTGAATCGAAAATTGATAAAGCGCCTAACTTACGGAGAATATATAACCCAAATAAAACAACAAATGAATGAAGTATGCAACGCAGAATGTTTTTTTTTATAGAATCGAAAATTGACTTTGGGAGTAACTTTCGGAGAATCTACAACCCAAAGACAAAGCAAATGGATGATGTATACAACGTAAAATGTTTTAAACGTATGGAAAATTGGGGCGTAACTTATGAAAAATCTATAACCCGAATAAAACAATAAATGAATAAAATGCAGAATGCAAAATGATTCTATCGACTAGAAAAGGGCTGGCCCATGAATTACAGAGAATCTACAAACGAAATGAAACAACAAATAAATTAGAAATACGACGCAAAATACATTTATCGAATGGCCGAGAATGGCGTAGTTAGACTGATTCGAAATAATTTATAGCTATTTTCTAATGATGTAGATATGACATTGTGTAAAGCCCGGCGCACACTGCATGATCTGACTACGATGCAATTTTGGGAAAATTTGTTATAACATTTGATATGAACCTTCAAACATGTAAAATCTTCGAGATGAAAGTTCCGAATAGTAGTATGAATACTAAAATTCCGGGCTACTGCGAGCCCCCTTGTAGGAATAAAAGCGAATTCAATTCCAAATCGTAGTGACGTCATATCTTGCGATCGACTAAGATTTGAAACCGATTTGGCCTTTACTCTAACCAGAAGAATTGCAGTTAACCAAAATTTCGATATTAGTATTCGTATCATTATTCCGAACTTCAAATGAGATAATTTCACTTTATTAAACTTGCCCATTCAATGCAAACTGCATTTTTTTTCAGAAAATCGGGTCGCAATCGGATCGTATTGTGTGCGCCGGGCTTAAGAATGGCTCATAAATGATAATTCTATAGACGCTGCCCAATACATTTTACAGTTTTATGCTCCCCCCAAATGAAAGCCATTTCGTTTTGTTCTTAAAGTAGCTATTCAAAGAAAATCACAAATATGGCAGTTGATGTATCACTAGAAACTGGGAAGCTTACAGATGGCAATCGTATAAGTTTTATGTCAACTGCGTATCTGATGATTATAAAAACAACACAAATAAAAGCTCTTCTCAGCATCTGGAATATCCGAGGATTCGCCAGAAATATAGCGATGTTTTGATGTCGTCACACTCGGGATCGATCCTGCTTAAGCAGACGACGTCCTATAATGAATGAACGTAATTGCAATGCAATTATTTATCAAATTATAAAGAGTTTGGTGTATTTAAACATGACCTTATTTCACATCATTATAAAGGGAAAGTGAAACTGATTCTGATAGCTAAAACCGTTTGATTGTAAATACACAGGAGAAGGGTCAATGATCAATGAAATAAACCCCACTTTCAAATTGAAAAGCCCTCCGAATAATAGCAGGATGGTATTCGTTCCCTCTTGAAACGCCGAACATGCCGCGGTGCAAGCAGCTGAAAATACAATGGCGTCTTATTTTGTTTACAAGTGACTGATTCCTTTATTTTTTTAACGCTGCATTTTTCATCAAAATAATACCATACACGAAGTTAAGAGTGAGGCAACAGACTAACATTAAGACTGACGCTAATGAAGGAAGAGAAATAAGTGAAGAGGAGATGACAAAATAGGCTCTGAAAAATGTGTAAGATGTTATGGGACATCGTCTGCTTAGACAGGACTGGTCCATGGTGTGTCGTCACATATCTCAGCAGCGTTCGAGGAGCTCTTAAGCTGCTATATCGGGGGCTGTATTTTACCGTTTTATAATTGATAATAATCATTACTTCAAATGTTTCCAAGCGTTGAATTTGGATAACCTTGTTTAATTTATGCCATCTATGCAATAATAAGTATTAAGCCAATATTTAAAATCATTAAAGTTCTACTTTAACGCAATTCCGTACACGAAATAGATTTTGTACCATACAAAATGGCTTTCGTTGAACGAAATCCATTTTGTGTGGTACCTAACGCAATTCCGTACACGAAATACATTTCGTTGCAACGAAATTTATTTCGTGCGCTACTTAGCGCAATTCTGTACACGAAATGTATTTCGTGGTACACCCAAATCCATTTTGTCTGTGTCTGTCAAGTAAGGGATTTAAAGGACCTATGAAATGCAAGTACATGTTGATCTTTGATGATGTGTATAGTTCTGTACATCACAAAATTTACAACCATTTGATCTGAATATGTGTCATATATTTTTAAATATTTTTTGTAATTATTTTATTTTACCTGCTAAGCCCCGCCCCTAAAAAATCCTTTGGAGTCTGATTCTTCACATGACATCAGTCAATCATCAGTCACCTAACACAAGCCAAACAAAAGACACTGGTATGTAAAGTATCTCTCTGTTTTGTACTTGCTCACAATAGCATCGTGTGTTTTCATACAACAGATTTTCAGTACCTTTCTTTTCCTGTGATGCTGGAGCATTTCTGACATAGCATCTGCTATTGTGATTGAGAGTTTATGAGTTGGTATTGTATTAAATCATGCGATGCTATAATGAGCAGGTGCAAAACTGAGGGATAGGTACATACCAGTGTCTATTGTTTGGCTTGTTTTAGGTGACTGATGATTGACTGATGATGTCATGTGAAGAATCAGACTCCAAAGGATTTTCTAGGGGCGGGGCTTAGCAGGTAAAATAAAATAATTACAAAAAATATTTAAAAATATATGACACATATTCAGATCAAATGGTTGTTAATTTTGTGATGTACAGAACGATACACATCATCAAAGATCAACATGTACTTGCATTTCATTGGTCCTATAAGAAGGTCGCTGATTGGCTGCCGTGTTGATCGTGCTTTGCTATGACCACGTGCCACTGATCTGTACGGAAAGAATTCTCTTCGTATGTCTTGCCACGTGTATCTTGGACTGGGATCCTACATCAAACTCGGATGCAAGTCGACTCGCCACCGAGTTGTCTCGGTATCCCTTAACTTTAACCATGAGGAGAGAGCGACAGGATTTGCGTTGTGCACTATTTGCTTCATAAAAGGTATACTCCAGGCTGAAAATTATGTCAATTGAATAGACAGAGTAAAATCAAACGAAGTTATGACATTTTAAACTTTTTGCATTATTTTGGTGAAACAGTTCTGTCAGGACCGAGCGACCCGATGACATCATACCCCCACTTGTACTTTAGTAATTTATTATATAAAATTATAATTATGCAAAATTTCTCCTCCAAGAATGTAAATATTGGACTGAATGCTGATTTAATGTGTAAGATCATCACTTTTGCTGAGACTTATATTGTTACAAGGAAGACAGGTTATACGCATGTATGATAAAATGAAATAATTATGATTTCATATAATAAAAAAGAAAAAGGCAAATGGGGACGTGACATCATCAGCCCACTCATTGCATATTCATGACGTAGGCATGCTATAAACTTGAGCTGGGCATGGGCCAAGCTCGAGCTCGGTATGCAAATAGGGGGCGGAGCTTGACGCTATGATGAACAAGGCGGCCAATCAGCGACCTTCTTATATCCCGTACTTGACAGAAAGCATTGCGTCCACGAAATGAATTTGGTGTACCACCAAATCCAGTTCGTTACAACGAAATGTATTCCGTACGGTACGAAATAAATTTCGTGCACGGAAATGGGTTAAGTACCACACATATAATCGATTTCGTTCAACGAAAGCCATTTCGTATGGTACGAAATCTATTTCGTGTACGGAATTGCGCTGAGTAGCACACGAAATTTATTTCGTTGCAACGAAATCCATTTCGTGCGGTACGAAATGAATTACGTACCACAGACAGTGGATTTCGTACGAAAATGGTGTAAACCTGGACGGACTTTACAAGCGAACACTCGGCGCCTGATACATAGGAAGATAATCTGATTAGATTTTGGGGTATGTAGGTCAAAGTTCAAAGGTCACAGAGGTCAATTATGAAATTGCAGGTTTTAGCATAGTTAAGGTGACATCACAAGAACCATTTGAGGTATGAACTTCAAACTTGTATGCATCACTGTAATAAGATAAACTGATATGATTTGGGGGTATAAGCAGGTCGAAGGTTACAAAGGTCATTTACCATGAAATTTCAGGCTTTCAGCCTTCTTAATTCAATCTTGAACAATTTGAGCCATTAACGTCCAACTTGGTACTAGTATACTTGCATGCATCACTATATTGAGATGAACTGATTAGATTTTTGTACCTAAGTCGAAGGTCAAAGGTCATAGAGGTCAATATGCCTGAAATTAAAGATTTAATTTTTTTATCACCATATCTGGACTTACTAGGATGAGATGGACTCTTGGTTTGTAAGGTCCATGTGAAATGTCAAAGAGGTCAGTTAACATGTAATTTTTTAGTTTCTTAATCTTATCACAATATTTCAAGAACAATTTTGAGTCATAAACTTAAAGGGATACTCAACCGCAGATTATGGACGTGTTTATGTCGCGAAAGGGCATCGTGATCGTTACCTGATCATACCGTTGCCCCGCGGGGCGCAAACTTCGGACAGACTGGTCGCCGCGTAACATGCACGCTCCGCCTGAGCTCGAGCTTTCGTGTGAGATTCGGTCGGCTTCGTGCAGTCTGAAATGTAATCCCAGTAGTCCTCCAGCAAATATAGGTCTGCAATTAATTTTTTGACTTTCTTTTTTAGTGACCGAAAAGTGAAAACATTTTGATCATGGTAATATTCTTCTTCTTCTTATATGTTATGTGTTCTGATCAAAGAAAGTGCCTGTCCTGTTATGAATGGATGTGAAGTTATAATGGGTTTTCTCATGCAGTCGAGTGAAAAGCAAAAGGAAATATTGAGTCCTGTAATTCAGAACTGTCTAGCAGAGGGAGAGATAATGTGTGATGTTAGAGAGTGACAGAATTCAAAGATGAAGAGAGCAGAGGGTAGAGAGACAGAAGAAAATGAAACGGATCTACGGAGAACCGAGAACCCAAAATGGGAAAGAGGGTGGAGGGTGTGGGATTTGAGGATGAAAGGATGCGAAAGAGAAGAGAGAACGTAATAGATGCAATGAAAAATAACTTCTTAAAGAGAGAGAGCGAGAGAGAGAGAGAGTGATACAAATACTCGTAAGGAAGGGGGGGGGGGGGGATCACAGATAGACCGTGAATACAAAAAGACAGGGGAGACACAAAAAGCATAAGTGGGAAAGAGAGCATGGATAGAGAAGAGAGAACAAGAAAGAGACCCAGTAAAACAAATACCAATTTGAAGAAAGGGAGAGATTATAAAAAAAATATGAGAGAGAGAATGAGCGCAGACAGACTTGACAGGGGAGCGAGACCAAGAGATGGAGAGAGGGCCAAGAAATATAATAAAAACAAGGAGAAAGAGAGAAAAAGAGAGATCTGAAACTAAAAGAATGGAGAATACAGGGTTTCATTCACACAGAACGAGAATGTGAGAAATGTCGAAAAATTAGTGTAGATACCAGTTTTTAGTTTTTGTTCTGCACTCAGGTCGAAGAGGGCATCACTGGAATTTGCGGAGCTACTAATTTATGTGTTTTGGACATGTTTATGAAAATGAAAGTCTACTGTTAAATTTGATTTCCCGAGACAGCCCAATGTTGTAAGTAGAAAATCACTTCATATTATTTTAGCTCAATAATTGCTGTTTTGCCTGATGTTAATGGTGAAGATAATGATGGATGGATGTAATTAATAAAATAAGATTATATATTGGAGTTTACCCATGACTTTTCAATGTGTAGGTTCCACACATAGTTTTTGGTGTGTGTAACGTTAAGGAAAGTAGGAAATATCCTAGTAGGACCATGATATTATGAAATAAGGAAGAAGCTTTATGAATGTGTATGACAAAACATAATCATGATTTAGTTATGAACGGAAAATAATAGTCAAGAAATTGGGAAGGTCTTCATTTTAGTTTAGAAAGAGAAATTTTAGTACAAAATGACAGAAAGTAGGTCAGGTCATTAAGGTCAATTATTGCTTGAGTAGGCAATAAAATGTGCAGTATATTCTATAGGGTTTTAAGGCATTACATTAGGATGCTGATCTGTTATATGCCTTAATGTGTTGGTAGTTCAGATGCAAATATACATGTAGGTTTATTTACAGATGAATGAAGTAATAACAGCGGAACCTTGTTGTAACAAACTCTTTGGGACCACTCTCGGGTACATTACTGTAAAATAGTTGGTATTTTCTGTCGCATGTAGTAAAGGTATGGGGGGAAAAATAAGATAAATATTTTAAATACTTGCTTTCAAATTCAGCCCTTAAAAATCTCACTCCTACCTCAAATGGCCGTTAGGAAGAAAATTTGATATTTTCAGCAAAATCCAAAGTCAAAATCTTGTCCAAAACCGGAGAAATCCCCGCCGATTTGTTTCGCGATCGCGTGTTGTTTACAAACTGCCGATGTCTTAGACTAAAATCGGCCAATAAAATTTTTGTCCACGAAGAAACTCGGGATCGCAAGCGCACATCGATCTTTACGATCGCGCACACAGAAAATCGGAACTTTTCCGTGTACGTCATAGGACCGAATTTTTGAGGACAAAACTCTTTTGGGGAGATGTCAGCGCCCGCGGCGACCAGGAAATGTACACAATGACTCCGATAGCTCGTTTCGCGAGAATCAACAGTAAATTACGGATTTCATTTTTGGAAATATCTTTTCCAACATTGGTGAGTTAAATTTATTGTATTTCTTGGATATTTTGGGGTCGGTTTTTGAAAATTAAATGCCGATTTTGAGTGAATATTGGTGACTTTTGTGCAGTGGTGTTTTAAAGGAGAATTAACCTCAAACAATAAAGACGATAGTGTTCAAAGGTGTTATTTATTCCTACTTGTTAGACTATATGGCTTCGCGTCAAAATATACGAGATCGATACGAATCAAGATTTTCTGAGCAAAATTTATCATCTGCTAGCAATATGTATCGTCTGCTAGCAATACATGGGGGCTGCCATTTTTTTTATGTGTACAAGAAGATTTTCTTAATCCAAATGCCCAATTGCCTTTTTCAAAATTAAAAACCCATTTGAGATTTAAAATATAGAATAGATATGTCAATTTATTTTTAAACTGAAGATTTCCTTATATATTTCTGTTGAAAATCGATATTCGCTTAATATAAATCTATTTTCTAGATACTGTGACGCAATGGACGGAGCAAATTAATTCAAATTTTATGGATGCTTCTTCCCTGAGCATCTATAGCGGCAAACTATGCATTCACCTGCTTTCGGATAATGGGACTTGAAAAGTCAGAATGCATGCTGCATATATTATGCTCTGCTCTGTTTGGCAAACTCAAGAAAATAGATTTTTGTTAAGCAAAACCAGACAATTTAAAAGTATCATTATAAAGATTTAATTTTTATAAATCATGTAAACACCCACTTTATATTTTTCGTCACATATGGGATTTTAGGTAATGAAGAAAATCAATTTAGGTCTTGGATTCAAAATATCTTCCTGACCGGAACATTTCTCAATGGTTCATGTACAAATCCAAATCAGCAAGAAAATGGCAGCCCTATGCAAATGAGTAGTAGACGATACCGGGTGTTGGAATATCTTTATTATACCCTTTTCTGATATCTTATTGGAAAATGATTTAGGCCAATAAGTAGGAATATACTACACCTTTCAATATAAGTAAATTTGTACTCAGGGGTTAATTCTCCTTTAAAAAGATGAGGTGTATGACTGCCTACATTATACACACGAAGTATAGGAATATAGCTATGAGTGTTTGGGACCAGGGGGTTGCCTCTTTATTATGTCGAGGCCTTGTTGTCGGGCTGGAAAACTATGGAATGCTAGGGGGTGTGGCCGGTTGCCTTGTTTAGGCGAGAATGTGTTATAACGGCTTTTTATGACGAGGTTCCCCTGTATTTATATAATTATTTAATATAGCAAGTTGGAAGTAATGCCATATATCATCTCATGCATAAATGTATTTTCAGTTTATAGATGCCTGCCATTCACTGGTAGATACATGTAATTTGACACGTCAAACAATATGTTATGTGTGATGAATATGTTCTATCTTTTAATAAAGGTTGAACCGTTCGCTTGGTATATCATCACAAGGGCACTGTTGTCATGTCGTCACTCCGTCAGCAGTTAGTCTTTCAATCATAAGCATAGCATAACGTCAACGTCACTACAAGTAGTATGCACATTGCTTGGTCCTGGATTGCTCACAATGCAGTATTTACCACTTTTCAACCAAGAGCCAATGAATAAAGAAATAACTGACTATAATAATAGTATTGTTCTGATGGCAAACTGGTCTACATGAATGAATTTCTTATCCATGGCAGCTATCTAAAAGTCCAGGGGATTATGCTTATCAATGCGACGCTGTAAAGATCACTCAAGCATTAAAGCTAGCTGGTCTTCCCTGCTTCATGAATACGACTGTCATATCCTGAATGGGGGCCATAATAGGATTAAGGGGGTTACATGAAGGGCTCTATGTAATCCCTTAAGAACAACCCTGTAAATGTGATGTCCTTTCTTTCAAAGGGGATGTTTTCGTCATGTAGATGTCACGGCACCACATATAAATTTTTTTTCTGTGTTTTTTCAATGAAAATATAATCACAATATTTTACAGACAATTAAAACAGATTGGCATGTACAGATCCAGATCAAACATGATTTAAAAAAATTTATATATATATATATCAATTTAATCTTTTTAAGGGGGCGGGATTCGGGGTGCCCACTGCACAACGCCTGACACCCCGCGAGCCCGCCAATCAAGTGGCCGAGCAATTACAGTCCACTCCCCCGTGACTGGGCCGGCCTCATCTCTGTCTTGGTTTTAAAAATCCGTGTGAAGAGTGTGCATAACCATCTGAATATATTCTGAAATCATGATTCACACACACACGCACACACACACACACACATACGGCTATACAAAATCACACTATCGGGAAAATCACGCACAAAGTGTAGTGAAATGTGGCCGGCCGAGCCATTAAATCGGAGCGAGACAGACGGAACAACCTCTCAACCAGCGGAAACGCGGAGAACCGGCGCGCGGCGAAATACCAGAGGGTCCACCCGAGGCTCCCGGTGAAATAACCTGAGAACAGGCGTCAACGCTTAACACAGCACATGTACAGAGATAATAAAAAAGTAATATCAATATCAAGTTATAATTATGATGAAATAAAATGCAGTCATCTTGACAGGTTCCTGGGGAGTAGCCTATCACATTATTAAAATTAATACACATTTACATGTAATGATAGAATACTGTGACGTAGATCCCTAAGGGGGAATTATTTATTTAAGTTGGTTTTAATGTGAACACTATTATGGCATATGCCTTGAGTATAAACTCGATCAGATTACAATATATTTAGTCTAAATGCTTACCTCTGAACGTATCAATCATCTCTGGCATTTGGAACTTACTTGTGTACAACAGCCTTAAACAACTGTGTATGTTTAAACACATCATATCTGTATAGTGTTTTAAACAATTATTTTGAACAACAACTTTGAATGTATTTTTTTAAACAATAGTTTAAACAACCTTGCTTGTTTAACATTTTAAACAATAGTTGTTAGAGTGACCGGCTTAAACAGCGTTGTTTAAAAAAAATTGAAGAGTTGTTTAAAATATGTTTTACTCTGTATTTGTTTATTTCTATTCGCATAGCTATCGCACCTTTTCTCTGTCTGTTTATCCTGCATTACTTTTTAATTGTATCCCCCGGCAGTATGCCGGAGGATACTTTGGATTCAGCAGCGTTTCGCCGCCGCCGCCGCCGCCGCCGCGTCACATTCTTGTGTGCGCTCTAGAGGTCACATTTCTCGACGAATTTTTTTCAAACTTCCTGTGGACGTGTATCTTGGTAAAATCTGGACCCCTATAGTTTCTGGTGATGCTGCCCCCAGTGTTCCGTCTTTTATAGGGTAAAAGGCCATATTTTTTGGGATAGTTTGTGTGCGCTCTAGCGGTCACATTTCTCTACGGATTTTGTTCAAATTTTGTATGGAGGTGTCTCTTGGTAAAATCTGGAACCCTATAGATTTTGGTGATGCTGCCCCCAGTGTTCCGTCTTTTATAGGGTCAAAGGTCATATTTTGATAGATGTCTTGTGTGTACTCTTGTGTGCGCTCTGGCGGTCACATTTCTCAACGGATTTCGTTCAAATTTTGCATGAAGGTGTCTCTTGGTGTAATTTAAAAACCTATAGTGTTTGGTGATGCTGCCACCAGTGTTCCGTCCTTTATAGGGTCAAAGGTCATTTTTCCATTTCTTGCACTCTTACTTCTGCATTTCTCGACGGATTTCGTTCAAATTTTGCATGAAGGTGTCCCTTGGTGTAATCTAAAAATCTGTACTTTTTGGTGATGCTGCCACCAGTGTCCCGTCTTTTATAGGGTCAAAGGTCATACTTCAAGGGATGGCGTGAGTTCACTCATGGATTTCTTTCAAATTTTGTATGGAGATGTATCTTGGTATAATCTACACATCTTTACTGGTTGGTGATGCTGCCCTCATTGTTCCGTCCTTTATAGGGTCAAAGCTCATTTGTCCCTTTTGTGCACTCTTATTCTGCATTTCTTGACGGATTTCATTCAAATTTTGTGTGGAGATGTATCTTGGTATAATCTACACATATTTAATTTTTGGTGATGCTGCCCTCATTGTTCCGTCCTTTATAGGGTCAAAGGTCATTTTTCCATTTCTTGCACTCTTCTGCATTTCTTGACGGATTTCGTTCAAATTTCGCATGAAGGTGTTTCTTGGTGTAATCTAAAAACCTATAGTTTTTGGTGATGCTGCCACCAGTGTTCCGTCTTTTATAGGGTCAAAGGTCATACTTCAGGGAATGGCGTGAGTGCACTCCGCAGGCCACATTTCTTAATGGATTTCTTTCAAATTCTGTATGGAGATGTATCTTGGTATAATCTACACATCTTTACTGTTTGGTAATGCTGCCCTCATTGTTCCGTCCTTTATAGGGTCAAAGCTCATTTGTCCCTTTTGTGCACTCTTACTTCTGCATTTCTTGACGGATTTCATTCAAATTTTGTATGGAGATGTATCTTGGTATATCTCTCAACACATTTCTTTCAAATTTTATATGAACACTGCAAAAACCAGGGTGTTAAATTCAACACCATGGGTGTTAAAAGTTATTCTTTCCCGGTATCTATATCCTGCAACACCGAAAGATTAAAAGAACACCTAGTTTCGGATTAAATCAAAATTAACACCCAGAATGGTGTTGAATATTCAACACCACTGGTGTTATTTAAACACCAATATTGTACACCATCCATGGTATTAAAAATAATTTACACCATAGCTGGTGTCAGAGTAACGCCATGTCCTATATCATCTTGGTACACACAGATCCTACATGTGTATCTTAACCTATCCTATCCTATCCTAGTACTATCCTATCCTATCCTAATAATCTTATCCTGTTGGTACAGTCTAGTGCAAGCTCTTATATACCCATTATAATTTTTTATGCATATGGTAAGAGTTATTAAAATCGGGCCACCCCAAACCATACGCTACTGAAAATTCATGAATATTCATATAAGTGTTTGGAGCATGCGCTGCTGCACTATGCTTAGACCAATCAGGAGCTAGCGATCCCGCGGTATTTCTGTTCATTTATTTTGCGCATGCGTGTTTTAAATAAATTACACCCGATGGTGTAATCAACCGAACTATTCCAACAGATTTGATTACGGAGCCATAACAATGATTCTCTGGGTGTTATAATAACACCATAAGAATACATTTAATTGTACACCAACGTAGTGTTGAATATTTAACACCCTGGTTTTTGCACGCAAGATGTGTCTTAGTGAAACCTACACATCTAATTTCTACACCATCCTTTTGTTTGAGGGAGGGGATGGGGGAGGGTCTTTGTCCCTCCTTCAAATCGCTGCCAGTGCCGGGGGATACATTTAGCATTGCGCGGCCCCAGCAATGCACATTTCTAGTTTTCAGTTTGCTTTCCTTTCATTCCTATGTCCTTAAACAGTTTACACCTTCTCATGGACTCTCTTCTCTTCTCTGACTGGAGTTTCCTATATACTCTCTTTACATGTCGTAACAAGAAAAGAATAATAAACTAACCAAAACCAAAACCATCGTTTGCGATCATATATCTTGGCCCATTACAGGGCAATTAATCATATTACGCTAAAGATTATTATAATTCCATCAAATCAAGCATTTATAAAACTTATATTTTAGGTTCATATGGAAATCACTAGAAATAGATCTTGCATCTATCACTGAATAAACATAAATTCCTGTCTGTGAAGTAGGCTAGGCAAGTTTGATTGATTGCACGAGTGCCACGAAGGTTCCCAGTGCAGAATCCAGGGGAAGGGGCGGGGCGTTCCCCTCCCCTGAAAAACAAAATGTTTATGCATCAGTGATCATAATTTGGCTGTGGAAGTGTTAAAAGCACTACCCGCTGTTGATTTGTAGTAATTGATAATGAATTATTAGGCTTGGGATTTGTTCTGGGTATGGCATGGTTTATGTCATCATTATTCAGGAACAGAATAATTAAGAATCAAACACTGATTCAATCAATCAGTCAAACATTGATCCAATCAATCAATCAATCAGTCAAACACTGATTCAATCAATCAATCAAACACTGAGTCAATCAAACAATCAATCAATAAATCAAATACTGATTCAATCAATTAATCATGAATCCATCAATCAATCAAATGAGTTTGGGAAATGGTAGAGTTTTGGGCAAGGAAAGATGGGATGAATGGTTTGGAATGGAGCAAAATGCCTACGGATGGATCTATGACAATGAAAAACACCTCCCGGAATTGTGACACGTCACACAGAGAGAGAGGCACACACACACACAGAGTCATGTATTGCTTTATTTCCGAGGACAAGTATTGTTCCTCTATTGTTCCTCCGTCCTCGGACAGTCGACGGAATAAAGCACAAATTCATTGTTCGACGTTCCAGGACTATTGTCCGGCTTCCGAGGACCATTGTTGTCATGATTTTTTTTTTGTTCTCCGTCCGAAAATGTCCTCGGACATACTGCTAAACACGCCCACACACACACACACAGACACACCCACACACGCACACACACAGTCTTGTATTGCTTTATTTCCGAGGACAAGTATTGTTCCTCTATTGTTCCTCCATTCTCGGACAGTCGACGGAATAAAGCACAAATTCATTGTTTGACGTTCGAGGACTATTGTCCAGCTTCCGAGGACCATTGTTCTCATGATTTTTTTTTTGTTCTCTGTCCGAAAATGTCCTTGGAAATACGGCTAAACACGCCCACAACCACACACAACCACCCCCCCCCCCCCCAACACGAACAACCAGGAGCACCGCTAAATTACCACAGATATCAACAACAGATAATACGGTACTGTCAAAACAACTTCCATAATCAAATTGTGATTAAAAAGACAATCCATGATCACTCATGCATAAACTTTTGAATTCATAGGCCATTCACTACACACCCCTATCCATCATGATTTGTATCATAAACTCATCAGACAACCAGCAATTTTTAAACTGGATAACTTTTCACTTCACCCAAAGTGGATAGCCATTCCTGCACAACCTAATTTCATGTCTTTTACCTAAGTGGGCAGCGCTCACTCAAGCATAAAACATTTTCGGACTTTTTGATGTCATATGATAGAAAAGACTTTCAGCCATCCATATATATAAATTTTCCCCAAAATTCAATAAAAAAATTATTTGGGGGCCATTTTAGTGTCTCGGGGTTTTTTTTGACACTTGGTATAGTGCATATCACGGAGCGCTCACTGAAGACAGTCCAGTCAGTGGACTAGGTTCAAGGCAAATAAATTCCATAACTGAGAAAATAGATTTTGTTTAATTTCTCCATTCCTTAATCATGTCAACGATACATGTACATTTACTTGTACAGTTTTACATCCATTAAGATACCTGAATGTCAATGATGTAGGGATAATTCATTTCTCTACTAAATTAGTTGGAAAATAGCACAAGAAGCATTTTAAAGGAAAATTTTGAATAAATTTCCATAAATTATCCTACCGTAAACAATACTTAAGGCAAAATTCAGTGTTGAAGATCAATTAATCTCACTTAGCTCCATAAGATAAAAAAAATCAAATTGCTCCATAAATAATGAAGGGGAAGCATTTTTTTCTGTGATTTTGAATAAATATGCATAATCAGCGGATTTCTGCATAGCAGTTTTGAATCCCCCAACATAGTGGCAAAACGTGACTCCAGTCATTGAGGGGACACTGGCATCATTCATATTCATATTTATATTCTGTTTTTTAGTTTCCAACAAACTACAAAAACAAATTTCAATTTTCATAAAACAAAATACAATGGAATGTTTAGACAAAACATTACATTTGAAACTAAGATAGATCAATAGAATGATTAATACCTTTGAAAAGAAAATTGGAACAACTGATTTATATTCTGTGGAAATGGAGAGGTCCACTAAAAGCAGAGCTTGTAAATTGTGGACCCCTCAGATGGTGATCTCTGAGAAAAAGTAAATACATGAATGAACAAGAGAATAAATTCAATATGAATTAACACTCTTCTGTTATCCTTTCCCTCTCTTTTCTTTTCTTTTTGATATTCGATTGGGGATATGTGCCACACCCCCATTCGTCTATGAAGCTACGTCCCTGATTCTGTGTTACTTATCTGGTTCGCCCTTGTGAAAAAGTACTGCAGTACTACTGCAGTACTCGTAGTAAATTGGACCCAAGTACTGCAATGTACTGCAGTACTTACTGCAGTAATACTGCACAAGTATCACAAGTACTGCAATGTACTGCAGTACTTACTGCAGTAATACTGCAAAAGTACTATGAATACTGCAAGTACCTCAAAAATATTGCGAGGCACTCATCAGGAGGGGGAAGGGTACTTATAACAAGTAATTTATTTAAAAGAAAATGGGGCACTTATCAGAGTGAAAAGGGGCACTTTGTGGGTGCTTGAAAAGTGAGTGGGGTGGGACACTGTGCCCCCTCCCCCGGGAGCGCCGCCTCTGGTCCAAAAAAGGATACGGAAATGTTTCTATCAGTACATTATCATTTCTTTCTTATGGGTTGTATGAGGAAGTAGAGAAGAAACTAAAACTTAATGAGCAGTGACAAAATGTCACAATCTTCTCAATGTATTATCTGTGTTGATACAGTTATGGTAGCTGCTGTTTGAGGTAACAAGGAATATCGATGCTTAAAACTACAATGAGTGCATGTTTGACTTGGAGGGGGACTATGAAAAGCAAATTCAAGTTTTTGGTTTGTTTCCTTCCAACATTGAAATTTAAATGGTAGCTTGTTGGTGTGTGACCTCGAAATTCACGGCAGGTCAAGTAATCAATGCATATTTGCAGGCCAATAGACCGCTTCGGTAATGTATGCAAATTTTTATGCATACCTTCAAACAAAGGTTGTTCTTGACAACCTGAAAGCTTGCCGGACATAGCTACAAATATTGTATGCAAACTGGATTCCAAACATTGAGGCTCATTTATAAAAAAACAAGTTCATGGAATAGCTTGTCACTTAGGCGCTCAGAGAATATATGTGACCTGACGCCTCAAAACCTACAATAGGTCCCCAAAATTATTTTTTTTGGTTTATACATTTTCTGAAAGTAGAGATTCTCATCTTTCCAATGGTATATCACTTGCCTAGTTTACTCAATGATAACACCTTTAGATATCACATTTAGAATCAGTATGTAACAAGCAATCAATAACTCCCATTTTAGTTCGGAACAAAAGAGTGCTAAACCTTCGCTCTCTGTGTGCCCAAAGTAAAATTGGGTATTCAAATGGCCATAGCAACCGGTATGAAGAGATTATCAGATTAGGCTGAATTTTGGCAAGCTGCTCACGTCAGAAATCAATTTAATATCCTTGGAGGTAAAGTAGTAATTTGGCATTGAATGAAAGTATTACAAAAGCTCTCCAAACATTCATTAGCTCGACATTTGAAAAAAAGGAGTCATTTTAAAATGCCCCAAAAACATATTTCTAAGTCGAATTACGACTCACAAACTTGAGACATGATAGAATGATAATGAAACTACCCATTTCTATCAAAAACAGAAAATCAAGTAATCCAAGCAAATTTACTATTTTGGGCTGTTTGCTACGTTATGGTCCGTGCGACTTATTGTAGGTTTTGAGGCGGCGGGTCACATATGTGCATACATTTGTATACATTACAGAAGCGGTCTATTGAGAGTGTAGAGACCCGAAACAAGCAAGAGAAAGAGAAGCAATTATTTTTCACATCTATCTCTATCTCCTTCTTCTCTACTGCCTATTGATTGTGGACAGTCACCCGTTCTCTCCCCCCCCCCCCCCCCCCCCCCCCCCCCCCGGCGAGACGCCAGTGTTTAAACCACAGACACATGGGTTAATTGAATGCTTTCTATTTCGTGAATTTACAATGAATTTACTGTATGGAAATAAATTTGTAAACAACATGCCTGGTTGACAACGCATATCACAGGTGCATTGAAATCAATTTGAAAAATGAAGTGACCCGTGGAAAATAGAGGGGCCCATAGTTTGTCAAATGCTACATACTAAACATTATACGCCAGGAGCCTGTCCCAAAATAGTCACCCCATAATTATGAGATTTGACCCCATAAAGTTAGACCATCCTGAACAAAGCTGCCGGGTTTGGCCCCCAGAGCCCCCCCTCCCCCGGGCCCCTAAGTCGGGTAGATTTCAACCCATCAAATTTTGTCAGAGAGAAGACTGTACATTACAAAAACACGAAACTGACAAAAATTTAAGTCGGGATGGGTGTTTGTTCCCACTCAAGGTTTATGGAACAAAGATTACAAAAACATTACAAAAATATAAAAACGAGAAAACGTTTGCATCAGGAAGGGGATGTATAACACGCCCCTGAAAATACACCAAAGTGCCCGTAAACCACGCTTTGCTGCCAAAAATGATCTGGAGGTAGAGAAAAAACATTTGTTGGCATTTCAACGTTAATAACTTTTAAAATTGATATAGTGTAATTTTACGTAATGTACCTTTTGGAGTGCAATTTGGTGTCAAATGATCATTTCAGTAATAATTGTGAAAATAGTAATGCTTTCTCAATAGTAATCAAATATTGTCAGGATTATGTAAACACACCCATTGTCCATCTGCACCTGTTTGACAAGACATAATAGAGGAGCTTGCTATAATTATCTGGGCTATGTGAATGCCATGCTGAAATCTACCATTCATGAATTAATTACACCAAATTTATCAAGAGGGGAAAATGGACTTCATGGAACGGAAAAGTGGAACTTATTAGAAGTAAACAGGGGCACCGATCAGGAGGGTAAAGGTATGAAATGGAAAGAAAAGGGGCACTTATCAGATTCGAAAAATGGCACGAATTAGAAAGGGAAAAGAGCACTTATTACAAGTAGAACAGTCACCCGCGTTCTTGACTCCAACCTTTAAACCATAGACACATGAGCTGAATGCTTTCTTTTTATTTTGTGAATTTGCAATGAATTTATTGTACAGAAGCCAAAATTTGTGTAAACAACTTGTTTGGTTGACAAAGCATATGAAGGGGTTCAATCTGAAAATGAAGCGAACCGTGGAAAACAGAGGGGCCCATAGTTTGGCAAATGCTGCATACAACATATTGGGCGTGTAAGGCTTATATTCACCAGCGTATTTGAATGTTATTTGGAGGGAGGGAGATGCATCAAGCACTAACAAAGGGACTTTGAATGCAATTCTGCATTGAAACCAAATCTTCAAATACACAAATCAATTTCGTTCGTCGTTCATTTTCCTCTTAACCACAGTTTCTCTTGCTTGACGAGCATGATTGTAATGCATCAAAACAGGCGGGGATCTGCCACATGCAAAATATACATATGTGGGATTTCATCTGGAATGTTGTTACTGCAGCAAATCGCAAACAAAAATATGAATTATGATTATAAGGAAATAACACAGTCATAAGATACACTCGGGTAAAATATAATCCAATTGTAATACATGTTTCCGTTACATCAAAGGATATTTCAAATAAGCAATCACTTGTTTTTAACTCAAGCATTTTGTTAACTAATGAATGAAGCGTATTTCACAATGTTATAGCTATTAAGTACAATAATAAGCTCTTAAGGGGTCCAATAAGATATGTCAATGTCGATACGACCTAATAATAAAGAAAAATTCGTACAAAAACATGAGGTGGTCTGTACTTGAAGTACAGCCCACCTAATTAACATAGTATTCGATTATCTCGTTCACGTAGCAGACACTACTATCCTAGTCTGTGTACACGGACCCTATTTCAAAATTTCAACAAAATCCCCCATACTGTATAGGATATCCTAAATTTGTCCCGGGACTTTGTCAACCTCTGGTTATATCATAAAACATTGACAGGCGAAGCTACAATACATGAGCTATGAGTTACCGCATAATTTCAATGAGTCCAGACGCTATTGTATGTGTTACGAATGACAAGCCAGGGTTTACGCACAGAAACTATCAAATGCTGCTCACTTGACTTACCATGCCGTCATTGACCAGAATTTGCCATTTTTGCCTGCTTGATCTCAAACTTTAAGAAAATAATGATCACTGGATTGTTTACCAGTCACATAGTATTATACATTTGCATGGAGGTAATTTATTTAGCATTCTGAATCCGATTACTCCTGACCTCCTTGACCCATAGATTGTTTTCGGTGGAAAAACAAAGGTTTTTGACTGATTGCATTAGACAAAATCGTGAACATCTGTTAGGATCAAAGAAAAAATGATCACTGGATACGAGAGTAAATGTGATAATATGTACAGCAAATTACAGGTAATGAAATGAACTTTCATAATCCGATCACCCAGAGTGAAAAATTCAAGAATTATGAACATACATCCAGTTCTTTGCAAAATTATGTGAGTGAAGTTACGTGATTGCTGTGTTAAAAGGGTGTGTGCAGACCTTCGGACACTCAAATACGCGCTACTAACCATTACGAGTAACAAAAGATATACCCCCCCCCCCCCCAAAAAAAAAGAAAAAAAAAAGAGAAAAACACAAAACAAAACAAAACAAATCAAAGCAGGAACTTTTGTGTTTTGAACAAATTTCTAGTTCTGCACTGGGTAATTTTTTATTATTTTGATACAATTTCATCAAGCATTTAAATCAATTATGAAATTAAAGAATGGAATCCAAATCAACACTAAAAACAAAATATCAGGTCTGATCATTTTGACTAATCATAGTTCGTCTTTATTTACTCCATATTTTAGCAACAACACGCAAACATGACACTATTATGTGGTACGGTAGGACTACTTAAGAAAGCATCTTATGATAACGGTCTACAATGCAACTTTTTTAAAAATTAATTTGGGTCTAGAAGTAAAGGCTATCTCGCCAAAATAACCAAATCCGCTAAGGGAACAAAATCTGCCGTATATGACGTGGCGGATATGGTTCTAGCGGGAACAATATCCGCCAGTCTGAACGATATCTGTCGGCGGATTGTGTACTCGTTACAAAATACGCCACCGTCACACGATCTGCCGCCACACCCGCTGCCCACTCCTGCTCGTACTCGCAGGTAGAGATAGGTGCGGCGGCCCAATGGCAATGCTGCTCCGCGCTGGTTTCATAGTGATCTATGCAAGTGGCAGGCACCAGCGACAACGTGAAAACTGCGTTTGATCACTGAAGAAAAATCAAGGGTACCTTTTCAGCACTTTCGTGAAATTAATTGAAAAGGGCAATTTTACTCTCCGAAAATTCCATGGAGGGATTCAGTTTCAAAATTCATTTTCGTATTCTAATGGACAATCAAGATGTAAACTCGATTAAGAACAAAAAAAAAAGAAGCAAAAAACCCACTTCCCCTTAAAGGAGAATTAACCCCTGATTACAAATTTACTTATATTGGAAGGTGTAATATATTCCTACTTATTGGCCTAAATCATTTTCTAATAAGATATCAGAAAAGGGTATAAATAAAGATATTCCAACACCCGGTATCGTCTCCTACTCATTTACATGGGGGCTGCCATTTTCTTGCTGATTTGGAGTTGTACATGAACCATTGAGAAATGTTCCAGTCAGGAGGATATTTTGAATCCAAATCCTAAATTGATTTTCTTCATTACCTAAAATCCCATATGTGACGAAAAATATAAAGTGGGTGTTTACATGTATTATAAAAATTAAATCTTTATAATGATACTTTTACATTGTCTGGTTTTGCTAAACAAAAATCTATTTTCTTGGGTTTGCCAAACAGAGCAGAACATAATATATGCAGCATGCATTCTGACTTTTCAAGTCCATTATCCGAAAGCAGGTGAATGCATAGTTTGCCGCTATAGATGCTCAGGGAAGAAGCATCCATAAAATTTGAATTAATTTGCTCCGTCCAGTATCGAGAAAATAGATTTCTATTAAGCGAATATCGATTTTCAACAGAAATATATAAGGAAATCTTCAGTTTAAAAATAAATTGACATATCTATTCTATATTTTTAATCTCAAATGGGTTTTTAATTTTGAAAAAGGCAATTGAGCATTTGGATTAAGAAAATCTTCTTGTACACATAAACAAAATGGCAGCCCCCATGTGCTGCTAGCAGACGATACATATTGCTAGCAGATGGTAAATTTTGCTCAGAAAATCTTGATTCGTATCGATCTCGTATATTTTGACGCGAAGCCATATAGTCTAACAAGTATGAATAAATAACACCTTTGAACACTATCATCTTTATTTTTGAGCGTAATTCTCCTTTAATGACTGTCTTTTCAGTATGGTTGATATGAACCCTCATTTCTTTAAACTAAAAAACTTCGGTGTATGTAATGAAGGCATAATTGTCAAACAGAATTTCGAGTACGAGACCATGCTTTACCGTCAGAGGGAAAGTATTTTTCAGTTTAAAAATTCAAAACTACACAAGGACGAGAACCGTTAGGGCGATGTGTATATTTCTCCCTACTGATGACTTCTCCTTAATGACCATTTTTTAGAACCGTATTTCAAATACAAGTGGATTAGGGCGAAATACGGTTCTATAGCCTATACATATATACATATATATATATATATATATAAGTGTAAGGAAATAACATATACAACAGCTTTGGCAAATCTCGTGGAAATAAATACAAATGTGAAAGAAATTGCGAGAATAACGTTGCGTAGCTCAATCAAAGTTCCCCAGAGCTGTCCTCCCTTTTTGAAATTTTTGCAAATACAAGTGGATTAGGGCGAAATACGGTTCTATAGCCTATACATATATATATATATAAGTGTAAGGAAATAACATATACAACAGCTTTGGCAAATCTCGTGGAAATAAATACAAATGTGAAAGAAATTGCGAGAATAACGTTGCGTAGCTCAATCAAAGTTCCCCAGAGCTGTCCTCCCTTTTTGAAATTTTTGCAAAGGCTGAAAAAATGTCTCCGCGGGGAATCGAACCCGGGTCGTTGGCTTAGAACGCCAATGCCTTAACCACTAGACCACGGAGACGGGTTAGTGGTTTCGGCGACACCAGATTCAATTGACCGACAGATTGACACCTTATTAATTAATTCCTTTGTCGGGGGCAGGTGAGTTTTGAACAAAGACAAGCCGCGTGCCTCAGCTGGATCCAAGCAAATGCTTTGAATACATGTATACATTAGAATAATTATTAACAAGTGTAAGGAAATAACATATACAACAGCTTTGACAAATCTCGTGGAAATAAATACAAATGTGAAAGAAATTGCGAGAATAACGTTGCGTAGCTCAATCAAAGTTCCCCAGAGCTGTCCTCCCTTTTTGAAATTTTTGCAAAGGCTGAAAAAATGTCTCCGCCGGGAATCGAACCCGGGTCGTTGGCTTATATATATATATATATATATATATATATATATATTAAATACAAAGTCCACCTGTTGGTAGAATATCAAAATCAAACTATGAGAAATTTCGTGCTTTTATCCAAATTCTTTTGGATAAAATTTTCGGCGGTATTCACATCGTCTTTATCAAGTGAATGACAAACTTTCGAAAATTGTATCCATGTAGCGTTTCCAAGACAATGCGCAATTAGTTTAGAAGTAACCGGACGTATTGACTTGGAAACGCTTTACAGCTCAAAAACATCATGGGACTAGATTGATACTGTTTAGCAACAGTGAACCGCCGCGCCTGCGCGATGTAGTGTCCCACCTCATTACCATTCAATAAGAATTAATTGCGGATGCGCTGTGGTGTAGGGGATTGGGGTTCTCGTCTTTGGATCTGAGGGTCGCGGGTTCGAACCCTACTATGTCTGGTGTTTATGTCTTTGGGCAATGCATTTTATCCACTCGCTGCTTTTTTTTACCCATGAGTGATGGGAACCTTGGTCGGGTGTTAACTAAGCCGTGAGCGTCATACCTCGGTAATGTATTCATTTTTATGATTTTCATTAAATGACAACTTTTTCAGCGTCTCAAAAGTAAACTTATTAAATGCATTCCGTACAAATTCACATTTTGTATGAACTAGACCTAAAAATCATCTTTGAAATGAAAGCTCCGAGTCACGGCGAGTGCTCTGAGTGGTTAGCACTCGCATGAGCCTCTACTGAGGCCTGCGGTAACGAACTACTGTCTGTACTGGGGATAGAATCGAAAAATATCAGAAATTGTTAAATAAATCCCCAGAACAGACAGCTATTCCTGTCTAGGTCTAGATCTACTCGGCTGTAAAGTGTAAGTTAGGCCCACTCAGGGCACCGTTACTATCCTTGGCCGTGAAAAAAAAAAAACGTGTGGGACTACACACTAACGAGAGTCTACGGCGACTCCCTTAAATCATTGCTGGGGGTTCTTGCACCCATTGCGTCCAAGAAAATGAAAATATCTGATTTTGGTTCTTGCCTCGTTCTTATCGTCGCACTAACGGTCACTGTCTATGACGTTTCCTTGATAATGTACACATTATTGCCATAGAGCTCTCGGCGATTGTTATGTAGATTACGTACAGCTCGCAAAAATAGTTTTGATCCACACCGTTGCGCGCACGCGGATACGATAACTCAGTAGATACTATGTTGCACTGCTTTTTCGTACACTGCACGCACAGTACAGGCCAATGACGGTACAAGTATATAAAGGGCTGTACCTTAGGCGCTATAAAATAAAAAAAAATAATAAAAAAATTAATTAAAAAAAATCAGATGCACCCGTAACCGTGGAATTCAATAGGAAATCGCATATTACTTAGATGAAGATTCGCTGAAAGTTTGGTGAACTGAAATGGAACCATTCAAACGTTAGAGCATTAAAGGGAAAGTAAATCCTGGCGATTTAGTTTATATATTTGATTATATATGTCGAATTTCAACACATTTGGGCCCCCCTAACGCCGTCAACAAGTAGTTAGAAATATCATTTTGTCGTCTGCTAGAAGGTCCTATATCGATCGTGTGCGTCGCCATTTTGAACAGATAAGCCCCGCCCTGTGACGTTTTGTCGGACCTCTCGGACCAGAAGTACCCGGATGCCGCCATTATTACGCGTTTCAAAATGGTGTACTGCCAGGCGTTCGGATGCTCCAGTATAATAAAAATGAACAAGACGTTCCGAATTTCAGCCAATCACAGTTCCCCCTTGGCATGTCCGACAAAACGTCATCATAGCGCGGGTGAATCAAAAATATGGCCAACCCCGATAGCAGGCTGTAGCAGACGACCATTGCTCTCAAAAGTGTGAATTACTCCACTGTCAAGCGTTCATAAGAGGTAAATTTTCACAGTAATGTCAAGGATTGTGCTCTTAACACTCTCAGTAGGCCAAAAGTCCAGGGTTTACCTTCCCTTTAACAAACAAACAAACAAGCAAACAAGCATCGCGGCGTCAATCGCTCCTCAAACGTGGGGGGGGGGGGGGACATATTTTTTGTATTTTTGTTTTAATTAGCAATATATATATATATATATATATATATATTCGTATAATATTTATATGTATATATATATATATATTACAAAAGGTTACATTATAGGTGAACACATAACAATGCGGTTTATTTCGTCATAATAGCGCCCCCCCCCCTATATTAGGTGGACAGTTGAGCATAGAAATAAGACAAAAACTGTCCACCTAATGTAGCCTTTAGAGTTATATATATATATATATATAATAGTGTGTGAGCCCCTGTTTGAATTTCATGGGGGGATGGGGAGAAACCGGCCCCTCCGTGAGTTCACCAGTGCATGAATTAGTCAAAACATTCTGACCAACTCGACATAAATGCCAGAAATTGTGAATCGCTATTGCTCAGTCTCACCGGTCGCACGTTAAATGTTAAGAAACTAGTATCTTCATCCCTATTTCTCTGCCACATATTGTCAATGTTTGAAGCAACTGAATGTGTACATTCAGTACTTCTTCCTGGTCACTGGTGGAGTGGTGGTAGACACTATAGTGACCACAATCTATAGTTAATTATTCTGTCACTTTTGCATTTTTTAAAAATTTCGTTTGAGTACAGTCGTTTCCTTGGGTGTACAAATAGATCCTTGTGTTATTTAATTAGTAAATGAATCGGTAATAAATGAGAAATAAATAAAATTATACTTAACGCAAGCTGAACAATATTTTAAAACAGTTTATTATCAATGTATAAAAATCAAGCTTCTCTACCGCTCAACTGCCGTGGTCAAATGCACAATTTCCTGGGTAAAATGCGCAATAAAATGTGTTTTTTAGGGTTAAAGATTGAAAAATTTTCCGCTCGGTCGCTTTGCCCCCTCGCTTCTACAATAACCGGGACCTGGGGCGGGGGGGGGGGGGGGCACTAACTTCATTGTTTGCCCCGGGCGCCATAATCCCAAGATACGCAACTAGCTTCGCTCCCTCACATGTGAAATGTTGCGTCCAAATAATTAAAAGCAGTCCTGGCGTCGAAGTATAACTTTCCGCCTAAAAAAAAATTGTTTGGTACAAGCTGTTATCTTTCAAATTTGCTAAAACGTCAGAGCTTTTGCGCTTCGCGCGGAAATGGGGAAATTCCCCCTCCCTGCACCCACCCCTGTTACATACAGTGGAGTATTGCGTCCAAAATAACTGAAAAGCAGCCAGGGCGTCGAACTATAATTATCCGCCTCAAAAATTGCTTGCTACGAGCCGTTTATCTTTCTCCTTTTTTCCGAATTTGCTAAAACGTCAGAGCTTTCGCGCTTCGCGCTGGAAGGGGGGGGGGGGGAACTCCTCCCCTCCCGGTACCCACCCTTGGGGAGCACGCTTTGCTATTTTGTATGATAATTATGAAGATACTTGGTTTTATAGTAGACACTGTTTTACTGATGAACAACTTTCTACTGAATAATACATAGAAACCTGATTTCCTAATTATATTGTCTTTATTAACTTAGCAACAATGAATGAAGAATTTTCACAAAGCATTCAAAAGAGAGGAAATGTATATGGAAATTCATGACGAGATTTATAAGATTTATAAGGCGCCGAATCCACTTGATGATCAAATGCTCAAGGCGCAACTTGTGCAAAAGATGAAATACATCACAAAAATAAGCAAAAGTGCAATAGGATATGTACGGACATGAAAGGTAATGGTAATCAATTATAGGCCAAATTAAACAGATACTTTTTAAGATTAATTTTGAACACTTCAACAGAACTGCTATTTCTAATCCATTGCCATGTGTGCAACACAAAATTACTGAGTAATTCAGATAACAATTAAAGTTATAAAGATACACTATTTTTGCAATCACTACGTACTTACTCTCTCTCGTCACATTTCCATCATTTGCATGGAATGTCAGCTTCACTTACTGCAACGTAATAGCCAAACCACAGTTTGTAACGGGTTGTAAAGTAGTATTTCAAATAAATATGTGGAATAATTTTGAAATGAGAGACACATAAAAGATTAAGGGGAGGTACACTTTTACTACACAGAGACATTTGGAGATAAATATAATAGTCCTTATGAACTAAAATCCAATTGCTCCTTGAAAAAATACCTGCACAACAATACCTGTTAGTTTGTCACCTTTACTATTCAATGAAACATTTGGGCAGAAGAAAGCATGGGCTTATTGGTTTTGCTTTTCGTTTCCATTGTTTGGTTGGTTTCTTTCATGCTAGGTTGGCTAGCATTTATCATTGCACTACTGAACAAAAAAAAAATGCAAAGAAAAAATTAGTGAGTCATCTGAAACATCAACCAACACACACGATTCACTTAATAAGTTTTAAAATCCACCAATCCGCGCCATGTACCTTACTGAAAGGTAGTGATCGGCCGTCCACGCGTCCGCGACCTAGCGCCGGCCCTGGCCTAGCGCCTGGCCATGCCGACACAGTGATGCATGTTCATCAGTCTGACTAAGGTAGATGTTAGCCTATTGTATAGCTAGACATGCAATACACGCGGAACCGCAAACAAAGTAGCGATGTCATTTGCCGGCATCGAGTCGTACGCCTACGCAGGCCTACATAATGTATCCATTATGATACAATCGCCATCTCCAAAAGCCAACTTTTTTTTTTTTTGCACTAGTTCTTAACGTAAGAAATATATATATACTTGGAAATTTGACGATAGGTAATTTCGGTTTTGAATGATTTATTTTCTTTTCATAATAAAAGTCCCAAAAGTGTGGGGGACATTTCATATTGTGTCCCCCACCCTTCAAATTGGTTGGGGGGGGGGGGGGGGGGACACGTCCCCCCGTCCCCCCCGGGATTGACGCCCTTGAAGCATCGGGACAGAATCGACTGAAATTAGTACAGCCCTTGCTTCGCGCGGCGGTAATGACGTCGCGTTTGTAAATTATGACCCAAAGCGTAACATCACTAAAATGTGAAAAAAGACATATATATAAATATATATTTCTGCGTAGCCTCTATCATGCAGATTTCATGACATAGGTATCACGGCGCTCATGTATATTCTGTTGCTAAGAAACGTCTTCTGATATCTGACAATATATGAAAGGCGAAAATGAGACATCATCTCTCTCTCTCTCTCTCTGCACATACGTTGTCAAACATCACGAACACTTCTTACGCCCGGGTACACGAGGCGTGATTTCGATCGACTCAGTACCTGCGCTAATCGAGCCCGTGAAGGAAGTTAACCAATACGCCATTCATTAAAGAATATTGTTAGCACAACTTTGCAATCACTTTTTAATCGATCTCACTATCCAGGATAGACCGTATAAGCGATTTATAAGTGACTGTCTTGTGCGGTCTTTAAAAAGAGTGACACAAAAAGTGATCGGAAAATGAACAATGCACACACTGTGTTGGGTTACTGACGTAATGGCGTATGGGCTATTTGCTTTCACAGGCTCACTAATAGCGCAGGTCATAACGCAATCGAAATGACGTCTAGTGTGCAATTGGCTTGAGCCCGGGTCACACAAGGCGGTCTTTGCTGACGTTAGAACCGCGTCAGTCACTAGACTAAGTACGGTCTTTTGCGCAGGTGATGACGTAATCGAAATGACGACTCGTGAGAGCCGTGCTTTATATACCTGCGTTAATCAAGCCTGTAAAGTCGTTTAATCCATACGCCGGTTATTAACAGTATTAATCGCACTATTAAAATTGCAATCACTTTTATACGATATCACTCTCTCATGACGCGCAACATACCGTAAAGTTACAGATGCGGCTCGTCATAACAATGGAAGAAATAAGGGATTATTGTGTTAATCTTTGAGAACCTCTAAACCCACCCTTTTCAATTAAAAAGTTGATATTTTGGAGTCGATTCGAGTTGATCAGTGTCATTTACAAAATGATACGGATCGGTAAGGCATATAAACTATAGATGGATACTATCAAGGACTGGTATGATATGAAAGCATGTTACTTCTCCGTTATGGAAAGTTTAAACGGTAATTATTATGACAGAGCACATAGTTTCGACACAACAGCCCTTTGTTTCAGGGTTTCATTTTATCTGGGACGCACTGTATATCGCATTGTAACTTTGTCGACAAGAGGTAGGAAAGTGTAGTTACCGGTTTTGCCATGTTGTAGAGAGCAGGCGGCATTGAAGAAATATTTGCTATGCCCAAGCTTGATCTGGATTCTTCCATTTCCTCAAGAGGGGAGACGTTATCAGTCTCACTAGACTCTGTATTGTCATAGCCTGTGAAGTTCAAAATGATAAAACTCGATAATGATAATAGTAACAACAACCACAACATTAATAATAATCATAATAACAATAAAATAATGATAATAATAATATTATTAATAATAATAAACTTTACCTGTGACATTATGGCGATCGAATCATTTTATCTGAGCCTATTGTTCAGATTCGCCTTAACTCACGTTCGCTTTCCCCTTAACGTCGAATTAAACCACATTGTTATGATTCACCTTAAGTCGCAGTTATTCTTATAATATTAATGATAGTAGAAATGATAGTAATAATAAATATAGCAATGGATTCCAAAAATGAAATAAGTTACCTAAAAAGTGGGAGGGTTGGGGGGGGGGACCAAAACGACTGAGCCTCCCCCTCTCTCTCTCCATATCAAGGGTCAAAAAAAAAAAGAGAGAAAGAGAGAGAGATAAAAGAAAAAAGAAAACTAATAAGACTCAGTGAATAATCTGGCGGCCGCCGGATAATCCTGCCTCTCCTTATGTTATTCTATATTTTTATCCTTCTTTAATTTCATCCTTCTATCTACAACATAAAATAAGGAAAGATAGATGATTTCACTCAGAAAGGAGTGAATTATCTCCACTCTGTCCACATGAGTGATAAAATTTTCACTCCTCATTGTACCCTCCACAATAGCTCTAGTAAACAAAAGGACATCCCTTCACTGCTATTATGTGACACCTGTTCTACATATTTTTACAGGATAGCAATGAATGGATGTTCTTTTGTTAACCAGTGCAATTGTGAAGGGTACAATGAGGAGCAGCATAAATTGTCCGCTTCTTTGTTCGTCATGTTCATAGTGATAAGAACCCTCACGACAGGCTAAACAGTCCGCGTGCTTCAACCATAAAGGCCATGTACCGTACCGCTAGGGTACCCCCGTCGCATACGTCGGCCGGTTCGTTGTGCATGATCCAATTGCGTTATTGCCAGTCACTGTATTCTCTTCAACACAATACAGTGTATTTTGATATTTAATCATGTAGATCTAAGACAAAGTTTTAAAATTTAGGCCTATAGTGCAGAAAAGGTACTCAATTGACTCTTATATCTTGCCTTTCATTGACATGTTTGTATTCACCATGTTCACGTTTCGAATCTGAAGTTATTGTTTGAATACTTTACATTCCGAATCAAAATAAATCTATACAAATAGTTGTATTTATACTATTATTTATTGATTTTTTTTACCACTCAGTCTATACACCAAACTTAAAAGGAAGCTATATTTGATTTCTCGAATACATAACTTCAACACATAAAGCTGTAATGTAAACCGTACGTTTGATTTGTCATAACTCCTCGAAAAATTTCCTTTATTTTATGAAGTTACCTGGCAACTATCAAATTTCTCCTTGCAAAAGTAATGATAATAATAATAATACCTAACATTTATATTGCGCTAATACAAAAGTTTCTAAGCGCCGAAGTATTATTACCCCGGCTCTAGCTAGGCTACCAAATTCGGTACAAAAGTACATTACACTCTAAAAACTCAAATGTTAAATCTACATTTAAAAGGTTGGAGGAGTGGCAACATTTTCAAAATGGTAAATGAATACTTTTGACATGCTGCATCCAACCTTTAAACTATTAGATCCAGCATGTTAAAAGTGTTAATTTAACATTTTAAAAATGTTGTCACTCCTCCAACCTTTTAAGTGTAGATTTAACATTTGAGTTTTTAGAGTGTATAGACACTCTTTTTACCCGACTGCATATTATCAAAAATTTACATCTGTACTTTCATATACACTGTAATTCTCTTACCTTCCCCATGCTCTATATAACTTTAATTATTTTCTATGCCACAACTGTAATTATAGTCTATTGTAACACATTTCTTCTCTCTCTCTTGCAGTTTTGTTATTCTGTAGAAATACTCCATTTCTCTCCCTGTCGAACTCTGTCCCTTTCTCACATACTTCCATATCTCTCCCTATTCCTCTCTTATTTTTGAATACCAATCATGTGTGTGTGACAAACCCTTAAAAAAAGGGGGCAGGGGTAAATGCCCAGCATTATCGCTTGAAACAAAACCTGCCATTAACATAAAATAAGGAACTCACCGTAAAAACCAAAATGCTTTACAATTACAGAAGTCATTTATTCATATCACAGCAAAAACGGCACATTTCACACAAACTTAACATTAACAATCCATACCCATTACACATTTTTACAGTTAAATTTACACATAATGCAGCATTGCAATATGACAATTATACTTGTTAGTTGTACAGGTATACCTGCTGGTGCCGGGTAAAAATGCCAGAGGTAAAAATGCCAGAGGAAAAAATGCCAGAGGAAAAAATTCCTCTGGAATTTTTTCCTCTTGCATTTTTACCTCTGGCATTTTTTCCTCTGGCATTTTCACCACTGGCATTTCTTCCTCTGGCATTTTTTCCTCTGGCATTTTCATCACTGGCATTTCTTCCTCTGGCAATTTTACCTCTGGCATTTTTTACACCGAACCTATCTGCTAGTGTTCAATATTTTTGTGTGGGTGGGTGTGTGATTTTGTGTGCGGGTGAGGGTTAGTGTGCGTGCAGGGGGGGGGGGGGGTGATCACCATTTCACCCCCTTTGAATAGGTTTTTCAACACTAAAATAAAATTAGCACATTCAACACTTTCTCCAGCACTTTGACAGGGCTGTATTTTAAACATTTTGATACCGTCGGAATCACATCATGGTAATTTAACCCTTTCCAAAAAGGGTATAATCCAGCGGGTTTTTTTCAGCACTATCAGAGTGCCGCATTTTTAACACTTTCCAAAAAGGGTAAACCAACATTAAACCGACGATGTCACTCCTCGCCACTATTTAAAATGGTAAATTCAGTATTTAAATGGTGAATAAAAGACTTAATTATTAAGCAATTTACATTCTAAAACAATGTCTCCCCTCCTCCCTTCTACATTTTTAAGAGTGTAAATCATGGCAGAGCTTCGGAAGCTGGAAAGCAAATACTTCGACTTACCCCGTGGGCTTGGTGCAAGAAATCTTGGAATGGGTTTGGTGACATTTGGAACGAGTCTTAGACGCCAAGGTATGACCAACATCACATTATACAGTAGAAGAGATAAGATGAAACCGCTGGCTAGTTTGGCTGCGTTGCCTGGCACTGATGACACTCTGTCCGTGAAGAAAAGAACACAATATTGGATTGATCCTATGCACATGCAATTTTAAATTCATTTATAATATATCCTGCGATATTCTTAAATAAGATATAGAGACCTGATGCTTTTTCAATGAACACAATCTACTCAATATTGCGATGTCGGCGTGTACCGAAATAGATTAGCAGAGAAATGCAATAATGTTGAGCTGAACCTTAGACATATTAACGCTTATACCGTTTTGTTGCTATATTTGTCATGGCTAATGCTCCAGCCATCGTTGCCAGCGCTCAGGTACCAAATGCATGGCTCGAGAGAGGCAACTGTAGATAAAATGCCTTGTCTATTGTTACGCTCTAACTCACACATGTATTTCTGCCCTCCTGTATACTGGGGCCCACAAGTGATTTACTCCAGCCTGACATAGTGACACATGAACTTGGGTATGAGCCAGCGTAAGCTATCATTATAAATATAAACAATATCCATCATTTTAGGAGCAGTGATTCTATATATCAGCACCTCTGTTTAGGATGAGGGGAGTTAGTTACTATGAGCAGGCTTGAGTAGTATTCAGATGTGAACCTATGAATGTTCCAGTATTAATTAAAGTTGTAAGCAGCTACAATAAAGTCTTGACTAAGAAGTACTATATGACATGGCTTCAGAGTCTTCATTCTCTTTGTCTTAAACCGGCTAATTACAAAGCCGTGACACTATATACAAGGGCCTACGCTCCAAGTGTACGAAGCAACCGCGTAGCTCGGATTTAATTTCAGGAGGGAGGGGCGGTTGTGATCGCGTAAAATGTGCTCGTCGGGGAATGATGCAGGGAGCAGGGAGTGCCCCCCCCCCTTCTGCGCGAAGTGCAAAAGCTTTGACGTTTTAACAATTTTTCAGAGAAAAATAAAATTACGGCTCGTAGCACCTTTTAAGGCACCCCCACTTACCACCACTTTTTCACTCGCTTTTTATTTTTTTTTAAATTTGGCTCATTTTTTTATGGGGCGACCGCCACACCGAACACTACTCAAGCTAACTCATATAACTAACTCACCCCTCATCCTAAACAGAGGTGCTTATAATAGAATCACTGCTCCTAAATGATGGATATGGTATATATTTATAATGACAGCTTATGCTGGTCTCTGTATATATAACAATCCAATATGATAGCCCATTAGGCTTGACCCATGGTTCATACCCAAGTTCATAAGTCACTATAATGACCCACTCTTTACTAAGACTGACCAGCTGCTTGTCAGGCTGTGTAGATAAAGCTAGAGCTGTGCATAAAGCATGCAATGTATGCCCAAGTATATAGGAGGGCAGAAATGCCTAACTCTATGAGTTAGAGCGTAACACTTTTCCCCCTTTGAAATATTGTATTGCCTTCAATACAAATGTAAAGAGAAAACAATGAAATTATATAATAATCGAAATACAAATACTAAAAAACTAATGCAAAAGTACGAGGGAAAAAACCCGCCCTAAATATAAGCACAACCAAATAAATAACTGTAAAGTGATTAATCAACTCTATACTTATCTAACATAACAATATAGGACATAATATACCTCTACAATGTAGAATATAATCTACCACATTTGGACAAAAATAAACTATAGAAACAACATAAAACATAAATTATCAGACAGTATGTCTGACACTGTACTTACCGTCACATGATATACATTCATAGAAATGCACCAAAATTGTAAACTGAAATCTGAAACATGACTAAAGACCTTGATCAATTTGGCTAATTTACCTACAAACTGGTCACTACTATATGGTGTGGTCAAATAGTAATAAATAGGTTGTCTAGAAATTGGTTTTTAATGTCACCTGAGGGAGAATGTGGTTGTTCTGCAAAGCCCTTAAAAAGAACTAGTGGATGTCATTCTCAATGTGAATTTCCTGGTATCATCTCGTTTTATAACGTATCATGTTTACTTATCTTGTTTCTGCAATAAATACAATAAAAAGTTCCCTTATCATGTCATTGAAGTTAAACAAAAACGTTGCTGAGTAATACTTAAAAAAGATGTACAAGCTATGTACAAACAAACCCTTACACAAACTACAAAAACTATGAGAAAAGAACCATTCTATGACAAATAAAATACATTGCAGAGAGACACAACACTACAAAGGAAAAAATCTGGAGGCATATACATGGAAGACAGTTATTAATTGAAAGAAAAAGAAGGGAAGAAAGGAAGTGAGAGAGAGAGGGGGGGGGGGGGATCTTAAGGCTCCATCTATCTACAGTACATCATAATAAAAGTACACGTAAACTAGACTTACAGCGAAGTAGCTAGTAAAAAAAAACGCACAAAGAAATAAATTAAGTGGCAGACGATCAATCATTAAGATTTATACAACTTTACTTAAGCACACTCTCTTTAACAAGTCTACTTTTACTCATTATTTTCAACAAGTCTACTTTTACTCATTACATTCAATTAATCTCGTTATTATTCTTATCACTCAAATCTGTTCTCTTCAAGTAACTTCAAATGCAAAACTATAGACTTGTCTTGTAACAATAAACTTTTCTTTCGTCACTTTGTTAATTACTATTATAATAGGACTCAAATGTATATTCTAAACCAATTGCCTTTTAAAGAAAGAAACATTAACAGTAATACCAAATATCATAACAAATATGCGGCCCAGTGATACCACTGGCTAAGGCGAATCGTTCAGGTCCGCATGACATATTTGAAAATTCTTTAGAACTGCTATCAACATTCTCTTTCCAAGCAATATTAGGTTGAGCAAGATCAGACCAGTTTGCACAATGATCCTTGATGTACGATATTATAACACTCTATCATGGGTTACTGCCAGTGGCGGATCCAGGGGGGGGGGGGGGGCACAGGGGGCACGTTCCCCCGGCCAAAATTGTTGTCTTTGTTTTTGTTTTTTGCTTGTCATGGAATTATGGAGGGAAACTGGACCCCCATACCCCCCCCCCCCCCCCCCCCTAGCCTCTTGTCGAGGCCCTGGCGCTGTTGAAATCCTTGGCGATATGGAGGCAAAATTTCTGGCGAGCGAAGCGAGCCAGCAAAACCGAGGCGCTTGCGCCGAGGGCCTCTTGACACCTGATCTGAATTTCTTTTGTATTTCATTGTTTTGACGAATATTCCGACCAAATTTTTGTCGGTGAAAATCATCCAATAAGCGCGAGCTACCATGACGTAATGTTAAATATTCATGACTCGACTGCACGCTAGCCCAAAATGGCGTTCAACGTTTCTTCCACGACGAGTGATGACGATATTTGTAAGAGCTTAGAATATGCCGCTAGAATGTTGAAGATTGACAGATTCAAAGATTTGCAAGTTGATGCAATCAAATCTGCACTTAAAGGACAAGATGTTTTTGTGAATCTGCCTACTGGCTATGGAAAAAGTGTTATTTTTCACGCGCTACCGCTCTGTGCTGATTACCTCCGTGGGCCAGGGATGGAGAGTGAGCCTGCTAGCTGCTTTGAATTCGCGAGCTATGCTAGGGCCTAGGCCAGGCGGATCCCCCGGGGCCTTGCCGGGCACTGAAGTTGCTGGTAACTCCTTGGTTACATCAGAATTGATGGAGATGCATCTATTGTTGAACGGTGACTTTTATTGCCCATTCTTCATTATTTGTAAATATATGATGATCTCTTGAGAAATATGTACATTTGTCCTATTTCAAATTACCATGGTTTGTAAGCTAGAGATCGAATTCTTCATAATGTGCTTGTCTGTGAATGTATTTTGAGCAATAGATTTACGTAATCCCCCCCAAAAATAATAGACTAGTCCAGAACTGAAGTAAGAAATCCTTGAGATTTCATTGGCCAATTTGCTGGGCGATCGCCGTGGTTATCTAACTGTTCACGTTTACATTATCATGTAACATTTAAAAGAATATTAAACATATTCATGTGTGAGTGTGAGCACCTGAAAAGGTTGCCCCTCTGCATGCTCCCTTATCTGTGTTGATTTATACTGAATATCTGGATCTTTATTATTTATTATTTGCACCAAGTCTATTTATTATTGTTCAGGATCCTGCAGGACAAGAATTGTCCATTATTTGTGCTGTTTTCAGGAGAACTATCAACATTTGCTTTTCCTGATTCTTGACACCCTTGGTACATTGGTAGCCATACTACTTGTACAGTGCACTGTAGTACCATTGCCTGCCTTTCAACTGCCTTTCAACTTCAACTTCTTAAGAGGATTACTTCTTGGACACCACAAAGGAATGAAAAGCTTATGTGAATAGCTATTAGTCCTCATAATGGAGTGGTTAAAGCACCTATTTTTTGTCACCCTAATTCTTCTTTTGTGTTTTCGAGTGAGAGATGATGAATTAACTTGCTGCCCATGTACCATAAACAGTGAAGAAACCAGCAATATATGTGCCTACAACATTATAGTGACTAGGTACTTGGGATATCATGTAACATATTATAGTAACTCTTCAGCAAGTTTCCAACTTCCACTGTTGACTTGTGGAGATGTAAAATCTAACCCTGGACCTTGTACTACAGGCTATGATCAAGCCGTAAGTTCCTATCCTCATAGAAGATTATATATGAGAGACACATGTACCCTTCTTAAGCATTCACTACATGTACATCGAAGCCAAGCTGTCTCTTTTAAATTGGACAGAGTAACATGGAACAGACTTTATGAGTTAGGAATTGCACGTAGAAGAAAAACACATCGGGGAACCAAGGGAAGTGGACAACGTGCTCCCTCTAGGTTTGTACCTCAACCTGTGCCAATACCCCTTGTCCGACCACAAATGCGATATGTTGGAACAAAACGTATTGCAACCTACAGTAACCTTGTGGTTGTGCGTACAAAAAATGACAGCAAGCAAAATTTCTGCAAAAAGAAGTATCCCCATTTACGTGTCTGTCATTGGAATGCAAGGTCTATTAGCAACAAAGTAAATGCAGTAAGTGATCTAATATTGACTAATGACATTGATATTCTCGTTGTGACTGAAACATGGATGAAAGGTGATTCACGCGATGACCTTGTTATTGCAGAGATCCAACACACCTTGCCTAATTACAAGGTGTGTCACTCACCACGTCAAGGACGAGGTGGAGGAATTGCTCTCATATTCCGTGATTCACTTCAACTGCATCGAAATCATCGTATTACAGATTTCACATCTTTTGAAATGCTTGATGTAACAGTGAAACTTTCAGCATCTGATGTCATCCGGATTTTTGGAATTTACCGTCCGCCACCATCTTCTAAGAACAAATTGACAGCTGATATGTTTTTACGGGATTTCTCTAGTTTTCTTGAATCTATCCCAAATTTCAGTGGTCATCTGATCATAGCTGGTGACTTTAATGTTCAAGTTGACATTATAAACAATGCTGAAACTAAGCTTTTCCTTGACATGTTGGAATCTGCAGGCTTACAACAACATGTTAAAGAGTCTACCCACAAGGCAGGTCACATCCTTGACCTTGTAATATCTCTCAAGCTTGATAATATCATCTATGATACTTTTATCCTTAAGGATCAGCCCTCAGATCATCATGCTGTTGTATGTCCATTAGCCCTTGTGAAACCTACACCTTCTACGAAACACATTAAATGTCGGAGGCTGCGTGACATTAGCATAGATGATTTTCGTCGGGACATAGCCAACTCGAACTTTTCTGTAACTTCTGACAGAGATCCTTCAAGCTTGGCTGCACAATATAACACAACTCTTCGTGAACTTCTTGACAAACATGCACCACAGAGAGAGTTTGTCGTCACTGTGAGACCTCGTGCTCCATGGTACAACAAAGAAGTTCAAGCAGCCAAACGGAGTAAGCGACAAGCTGAGAGAAAGATGACCAAAACAGGCCTAGCAGTTGACAAGCAAATCTTTATGGAACGGTGCAAGTCATACAAGGAAATCCTTGAGATGTCAAAGTCTAAGTACTTGAAAGATGAGATCTCCAAGAGTGATACCAGGCAGCTTTTTAGGTTTGTCGATAAATTGTCTTCAAGATCCCAACAAGCTTTTCCTAGCCATACATCAGATAGGGACCTTGCAGAACAATTTGGACAGTTTTTTGAGGAGAAAATACATCAAATTGTTCACAACATCTCCCCTACCTCATGTCCATGTAACATCACTGCTTCCGTACATGAAAACTGCTCCAGCAGTTTTAATGAATTTCGTGCTGTTTCGTTGGAAACTGTACGGAAAGTTATACGTGAAAGTGCATCTAAGTCCTGTAAGCTGGATCCTATTCCCACTTGGCTGGTCAAAAGCTGTCTAGATGAACTATTACCGCATATTGCAACGATTGTCAATACTTCCCTGCATACAGGTATTGTACCGGAAGTTTTTAAGACATCTTTAGTGGTTCCTCATCTGAAGAAATCCAATCTTAATCCTGATGACTTAAAAAACTATCGACCTATTTCTAATTTAATGTTTGTCTCAAAGATTCTTGAGAAGATTGTAGCTTCTCAACTCCATACCTACCTACAAAGTAATGGTTTGTTCTCGGAGGTGCAATCAGCTTATCGTCAATATCACTCAACAGAAACAGCGTTATTACGAGTGCAGAATGATATATTACTTGCTCTAGACCAAGGATCGGAAGCGGTCCTAATTCTTTTAGACTTTTCGGCTGCCTTTGATACGGTAAACCACAACACTCTCATTCGTCGTTTTAAGTTCAAGTATGGTATAGGAGGTACTGTTTCTTATATGTTTAATATCATATCTTCAAAATCGTAAACAGTGTATTGCAGTTAATGATGCTGTATCGGATTCTTTTTCACTTTCACAGGGTGTGCCGCAGGGCTCAGTAATGGGCCCTCTGGAATATATCTTATACACAGGCCCACTGAGCGACATTATTATGTCCCACTCAGGAATCCATCATATGTTGTATGCTGATGATAGTCAGTTATATGTTATTTTCAAAAGTAAAGATAGGCAATCTTCTCTTGATGAAATTATAAATTGTGTTGATGAAGTTAAGTCTTGGGCTAATCAAAACCAACTATGCTTAATATGTCCAAGACTGAGGTAATTCACTTTTCTTCTAGATTCCGTAGAACCAACCCAATCTTGAATTGTGAAATGAATGAAAGTGTTGTCAATGTATCAAATTCTGTTAAGGATCTTGGAGTGATTCTTGATGGAGACTGCAGATGGATTTACAAATTCGGAATGTTTGTAGGAATGCCTCTTATGGCCTGTACAGGATAGGCAGATTAAGACGATACCTAGACCAATCCTCTACTGTACGTCTTATCCATGCTTTTGTGTCAGCTCACCTAGATTACTGTAACAGTCTCCTTTCTGGAATACCATCAATGTATTTACTCCCCCTCCAACGCATCCAAAATAGTGCTGCACGGTTGACTGTGGGAGCAAAACTGCGGGACCATATAACTCCTATTCTTCATTCCCTACATTGGTTACCCATTGAAAAAAGGATACAATTCAAAATTCTCCTTCTTGTTTTTAAAAATAAGAAATAATCTTGCTCCTACTTACCTCCAGAATCTAATTTCTAATAAATCTCCAACATCACGCAATCTCAGATCTTCTTCTTCTACACATCTATTCCTGTCTCCTCCACCTCGTACTTTTACTCGCTATGGCCAACGTGCATTTGCAGTCAGTGCCCCCACTCATTGGAATAATCTTCCCCTACATATCCGTCAGTCCACTTCTCTTGAATCCTTCAAATCTCTTCTAAAGACACATCTTTTCGTATTATAATTATTAATTAGTTATGTATTATTTCATTTGTCCTAGGATTTATCATATTATAACTTTTCTTTGATTACTGTCATATATATGTTTAATAAGTCTCTATTATGCCATTGTAAAGCGCTTTGAAACCATTGTAAAAAGCGCTATATAAATTCAATTATTATATTATTATTATTATTCATGCATAATTCAGTAGGAAATCGTGCCTCATGAATATATAATTCAGGTCGGGTGTCAAGAGGCCCTCGGCGCAAGCGCCTCGGTTTGCCGCCAAGGATTTCAACAGCGCCAGGGCCTCGACAAGAGGCCCCACACCCAACTCAGACTTCTCGAAGAAGTAGCGAGTCCAATTACAATACCTACCTCCGGCCCTCACCTTTCCAAAAGTTGTCAACCCTTCCCCCCCCCCCCCCCCCGGTCATGAAATCCTGGATCCGCCACTGTCTGCTATTAAAATAATATCTAGGTTAAAAAATTAACAAAAATTAGTTCGCATCAAATTCTTTTATTTAACAAAATGGTAGTGTCTAATCAGAACTTGAACTTCCCCATAAAATCAAAATCACAATATCAGAAAAGTTTAGAAACAACATCACAGTAAAAAAAAACGCACAAAGAAATAAATTAAATGGCAGACGATCAATCATTAAGATTTCTATAACTTTACTTAAGCATACTCTCTTTAACAAGTCTACTTTTACTCATTATTTTCAACAAGTCTACTTTTACTCATTACATTCAATTAATCTCGTTATTATTCTTACCACTCAAATCTGTTCTCTTCAAGTAACTTCAAATGCAGAACTATAGACCTTTCTTGTAACAATAAACTTTTCTTTCGTCACTTTGTTATTTACTATTATAATAGGACTCAAATGTATATTCTAAACCAATTGCCTTTTAAAGAAAGAAACATTAACAGTAATACCAAATATCATAACAAATATGCGGCCCAGTGATACCACTGGCTAAGGCGAATCGTTCAGGTCCGCAGGACATATTTGAAAATTCTTTAGAACTGCTATCAACATTCTCTTTCCAAGCAATAATTATTAGGTTGAGCAAGATCAGACCAGTTTGCACAATGATTGTTGATGTACGATATTATAACACTCTATCATGGGTTACTGCCAGTGGCGGATCGGGGGGGGGGGGGGGGGGGGGGGGGACACAGGGGCACGTTCCCCCGGCCAAAATTTTTGTTTTTGTTTTTTGCTTGTCATGGAATTATGGAGGGAAACTGGACCCCCATATACCCCCCCCCCCTTGGGATTTCTGAAGAGATCTCGTATCTTCTATGAAATATAAGCTTCTCTTATCTACTGTTCTCTTAGTATACTGCTCTTGTTCACATTGGACTGTAACCTTGTCTATCTTATCAGTGTTTATGGAATATACTATTAATGGACAAACATATGTGTTAAGCCCGGATATAGCCCACTTAGGTGCTGACAGGGCTTTAAACCATTTAAACCACATATCACTCACCTCACTCACCCCCCCCCCCCCCCCCCCCCCACTTAGCGACTTTTCGAGAAGCTGGCGAGACTCCCAAAATACGGGTCTACCTTTTCCAAAAGTTGGCAAACCTTCATGCCCCCCCCCCCGGTCATGAAATCCTGGATCCGCCACTGTCTGCTATTAAAATAATATCTAGGTTAAAAAATTAACAAAAATTAGTTCGCATCAAATTCTTTTATTTAACAAAATGGTAGTGTCTAATCCGAACTTGAACTTCCCCATAAAATCAAAATCACAATATCAGAAAAGTTTAGAAACAACATCACAATATGTTACATAAAACATGCTCCAATTTTCAAAGTGTAAAAATGTTAGCATGCACGACGTATTACAATATTCTACTCCTCAGATATAATTCAGAACACTGCTTCCATGAGTTGCAATATTGTTCAAGCCAGCGCGTTATCTTCATCATGATCATGTTTATTTATCGGGAAACAAGATAAGTAAACATGAATAATTTTCACTTAAAAATATGTCCGTTCAAGGAATAAAAAGCGTATTACCTCTAGTTGCAGATTCTCGATTCCGGTCTGATCATCAGTTCATCTCACGTTGTCGTGCATATCATTAAAGTTATGGAGGGTCCTCAACCTTTACATCACGCAACGTTATCAATCGGGTTGATCCGTGATGTCATTGCAAGAAAATCACAAATATGGCAATTAATGTATCACTAGAAACTGGGAAGCTTACAGATGGCAATCGTATAAGTTTTATGTCAACTGCGTATCTGATGATTATGAAAACAACATAAATAAAAGCTCTTCTAAGCATCTGGAATATCCGAGGGATTCGCCAGAAATATAGCGATGTTTTGATGTCGTCACACTAGGGATCGATCCTGCTTAAGCAAACGACGTCCTATAATGAATGAACGTAATTGCAATGCAATTATTTATCAAATTATAAAGAGTTTGGTATATTTAACATGACCTTATTTCACGCCATTCTAAAAGGGAAAGTGAAACTGATTCTGATAACTAAAACCGTTTGATTGTAAATACACAGGAGAAGGGTCAATGATCAATGAAATAAACCCCATTTTCAAACTGAAAAGCCCTCCGAATAATATCACAGACTGTATTCGTTCCCTCTTGAAACGCCGAACATGCCCAGGTGCAAGCAGCTGAAAATACAATGGCGTCTTATTTTGTTTACAAGTGACTGATTCCTTTATTTTTTTAACGCTGCATTTTTCATCAAAATATTACCATACACGAAGTTAAGAGTGAGGCAACAGACTAACATTAAGACTGACGCTAGTGAAGGAAGAGAAATAAGTGATTAGGAGATGACAAAATAGGCTCTGAAAAATGTGTAAGATGTTATGGGACATCGTCTGCTTAGACAGGACTGGTCCATGGTGTGTCGTCACATATCTCAGCAGCGTTCGAGGAGCTCTTCAGCTGCTATATCGGGGGGCTGTATTTTACCGTTTTATAATTGATAATAATCATTACTTCAAATGTTTCCAAGCGTTGAATTTGGATAACCTTGTTTAATTTATGCCATCTATGCAATAATAAGTATTAAGCCAATATTTATTTTGATGGAATTTTCTTGCAATGTGATCTTTAAGCTGAAATGTTTCCACATTCTTTCCGAAGATTCACCCACAATAAATCTACTAACACGATGTCAAGATATCGATGACGCTCTGACTCCGTTTTCCTTACTGATGCCCATGAAAAATAAACCAAATAAAAATAAAGTGGCCCTAACACTATTAAACTATTACTACAAAATAATTGGACCATGACCGCATCCTTTTGTTGCCATTGCAGTGCTCCCATGTATGCTAGGACTGACACTCACTGCAGCAACCACGAAAACTATCAAAAGGCACTCGCTTTCCTTTTGATTTGTTGTAGCGGCATCTTGCACACTTTACATAAAACAAAATAAAACTACACGATCACGACATCGGTGGATAAACGATGCGCTTGGCAGTAGGTGACTCGTGTTTGAGTCTCGTCAGGGTCAGATTGGATATTCAGTATTGACAAAATTTTCTTTTGCTGTACGAGTTGCCCATTCTCTAGCGTTGCGAACCGCAACTACAAAAATCTAAATCTAAAAATTAAACTAAATAAAACTTAAACTATTGATTGAGTGCATTCATTAAGTTAAATTTAGTCAACCAACTTACAACTTGTCAAAAACGATGATTTATTGCGTCATCTGCCCACAGTCCGTAATGGAATGTAATCGCCCTGCACTTTTTGAAAGGTGCGTAACTATACACAGCGCTGTCTCGAACATATCGAAGCGATACCTCGATGAACAGGTTTTGGCAGTCAAAAGTTGAAATTTATACCCTGTGGGCATTGCCTGATGGCTTGCTGGGGAATGAACTTCAACAAATCCATCCCAGCATCGATTTCATGTGAGTATAACGTAAAATTGGAAGTTTAACATACATTTTGAATCAGTTTTGTACATTGTTTTTAGTGACATTGAGGGGTGTCGCAATGAAAGTCTATGTGTACTTGTCAGACGCCGTGCTTCGCACGGCGTCTGGCCGGGCTACTCTCGACCAGAGTCCAACATAAATGGCGCAAATACTAACAGAAAAAAAAAAAAGCGGCCCAGATATCACAGCCAGCGACGGCGTCTCTGTCAAAGACGCTGGGCAGGTTGACGCTCACAGCAACATCGACCAGGACATACGACAGCTAACTCGACATCGCATTCCAGCTACAGATCACGAAGACAAAACATGACAACCAGTCAACCACCATTCTAGCCAACATCATTGCTTGAGTAGGACGAGTATTCATCGACGCTATCAAGAGTACCGGTGGAAGGTCCAGGTTGACAAGTTTCAGTGAGTGGATATGGTAGATTTATTAATTTCCTTTCATGCGAGATCGGATTCTTCGTCGTTCCTTTTGGATCATAGTCATATTGCCGATCCACTTCGATGCACGTGTTGAAGTCCAAATCCCACCGCTTGCCACCAATTGTCACGGCTTGGTATATAGCCAGTTTAAGACAAAGGGAATGAAGACTCTGAAGTCATCTCATATATTACTTCTTCGTCAAGACTTTATTGTTACCAGCTTACAACTTCAAAATGATGGATATTGTTTATATTTATAATGACAGCTCTGTATATAACACTCCATTGTGATAACCCGTTAGGTTTAACCCATATTATAGTTCATACCCAAGTTCAAATGTTACTATATAAATGAGCCACTGTTTACTAAGACTGACCAGCTGCTTGCCAGGCTGTGTATATTAGGCTAGAGCTGTGAATAAAGCATGAAATGTATGCCCAAGAATATAGGAGGGCAAATATGCCTAACTCTATGAGTTAGAGCGTAATTTCTCGACATATAAAGTTCACAAATTCACATTTGCCTATCGCATCACTTTCTCCACGCCCCTGCCCCTTCTTTCTCAAACCAACACAACAAAGGTAAACATAATATACCAAGCACGACTACAGTGGCATATTCATGATATTTAACATAATTTAAGGCTTGTGCATAGCAAGAAGACTTGAGTTTTGGTCATGGAATTTATGTTTCATGTATGCCAGTAAACCTCATGCAAGCCTAGTTAGCTATGCAGAGCTAACTTACTCATAACTAATTTATGATGTTCCATGATTACAATGCAAGTGTATACGAATGCGCATAAATGCACTTGAATAAAATGTAAGACATGTAAGATGTTCTTCATGCCTGATACAGCTTGGTGCTGAAAATCGAAGGAATGGTGCACTTTTTCATAAAGCATGAAATTTGGCATGTATGTAGAGCTTTTGATGTTGAATAATTCTGGATATGGGGCCACCTAAAATTTGGGATCTGAGGCCCGTTGTGCGTATTTTTTTTAATGGTACTCTCAGGATATTTCTCCTACATAATTGATTTATTCATATCTAGTCCTTGTATACTAATTATTTTGTAGGATTTCCGGGCTTCAAAATTCATAGACGAGTTTTAGGTGCCCATATTTTCAAATGAAGGGCCATCCCATTTATCAAAATTTTATTAAGTCAATGATCTGTTGAATATAGTTAAAATGCTTCTTACTGTGATCAGTCAAACATTATGTCTTTGAAATTAAGAAGATATGTGGTATAGGTACCCATTATAACCAAAAAGGCCCAAGAAAGGCCCTAATTAATTTATGTGCAAAAGAAGAGGTTTTTTTAATAGTCTTTGGGTTTGACGTTTATGGTAGACATCAATTTTGAAATCAATATCATATGAAAAGCAAACTTCAGTGGGTACATGGACCCATCGATGGCCCATTCAAGACAATTCTTTTTTTTTTAAGTAGAACATTTCATTTATTCCCTTTCAAGAGGATGGCAATTTTAAAAAATGGCTACTGAAGTGTTAAAATATTGATATCTCTTTTGATTGGGCATGTTATTGGCAAGGCGGTTAAGTTTCATAAGCAGAATACCTTTAGTCAGTGGCGATTCAGGGGAAGGGATATTTCCGGCCCATGTCCCCCCCCCCCCCCCCCCCTTGTAGAAAGAAAACCATATTTTGGTTTTTTGGGGGCTTGTCAGAGAATTATGGAGGAAAGTGGACCCCCATAACCCCCGCCCCCCCCCCCCCCCCCCCCCCCCCCCCCCCCTCTGAGCTGAACGACATTTAAAGAGCTGGCAAGACCAACAGAATACGGGTCTACCTTTTCCAAAAGTTGACAAACCTGCATTTGTGTGCCCCCCCCCCCCCTCCTCCGGCTGCGTATTTTTTTTCTGTCAGGATTTGCGCCATTATGTAGGGCTCTGGTCAGGAGGCTCCGTTTTGAAGACTTTGAGAGAGACTACAACTTTAAGACTTGTAATTTCCCAAAGTTTGGCCCTATTTTTTATTTCAGCAAAAGAAAATTCTGTCAATAATGAATTATCCAATCTGACCCTGACGAGACTCGAACTCGAGTCACCTACATGACTAGCGCATCGTTTATCAAAGTACGCCATACAAGGAACAGCAAGTCAGGTTCGCTCGTTTTTATTATATCCCGACAATTTATTTTTCATGAATATTCATGCCGACTAGTGTTGACGGAATAAACCGTATTGTCACTTCAATTTGGCGCTTAAATACTGCCTTCTCTCGTCGGTGGCGCAAGTCCTGACAGAAAGAAATCCCCCCAGCTTAGCCTAAAGTGTCGTTGGGAGCTTTGGGTCTCGTCGGGTCTCGTCGCGTCGCGTTGACTGGAACGCCATAATTCGTCCAAAGCACCCCCAGTTTTGCCAAAAGGGTTGACTTTTTTCTAAATATTGTTATTATTATCAGGGGCGGATCCAGGATTATGTAAAAGGGGAGGGGGCAGAAATGTAGGTCTGTCATCAGGGGCGGATCCAGGATATTGTAAAGGGGGAGTGGCACAGAAATGCAGGGCTGTCATCAGGGGCGGATCCAGGATTTTGAAAAGGGGGGGGGGGCGCAGAAATGCAGTGCTGTCATCAGGGGCGGATCCAGGATTTGTGGATCTTTTGGATTTTTTGTTTTCAAAATTATATGATAACGCGATGAGGCAATATGGCAAAACCAGTGGGATAATTCGCATAGGACTGAACGAAACGCTTTTCAAAATAGGAAAACACCCTAACGGTCTTTGTTTATTTTGCAGTAAAATAAAAAGAGGAAAATGTACAGCTGCAACGTCGCGTTGGCAGCAGGTGAGCGATCTCCTGAACTACCAAATCCCATTGGCCCGCGTGCTTTGCCTCGCCGTCGACAGAATCAGACGACGATTGCGCGTGCGTCCGGCGAACGGTACGTAGTGCAGACTCTGTAGCTGTTACCGGGGTAACCCACGTAAGAAAATAATTATGCCATGGGTATGTTCAATAGAGGTCCGTGATACGTACGTACGATTTGTATCATAGTCCGCTTTGTGAGTAGTATACCATGTAGGAGCAGCACCCACCAGACTGTGGTGCAACCATATACAAGACGGGCTTACGATACAAAAATACACTGCATGCATAGCACTCAACATGAGATGACTGCGAATTCCCGAGCGAACTCATACATTCTAAAGATGATTTTGGACGTGAGTTATTTTATATTGAACTAAATAATGTTAGAAACTTATAAACTTTGTTTGTCCCTTTATTCTCTGTATATTAATTGATGAAATTCTTCTCTTTTGTCTCGGCGTCGTTGCACTCTGCTCTGAGCTAGCGGTACCAGCACTGCAGCCTTGGCTGCATGAACTCCGGGGAAGAAACCTGCAGTAAAAGCCGTTTATTTTGATATTTTAAGGTTAACTTTGGACGTGAGTGACGTTGTTGAGAACAAAAAATGTTTCAGTATAGTATTTGTGGGGTCTGTTTTTCTCTATTCGATCTGTATTTATTAAAAAAAAAACTGACTACATTCTTCTTTACAACGCTAGAAATCTGTCACGGCAGCGCCCACGTACAGTCGACATTCTGCGACTGCGCTGTAGTATTGTACGGCTTGGCTGGTTCGAAATGTCCAGCAGTAAATACCTTACTGAGCGCTGCTTATTTCAAGATTGAAAATAGGTGTAGGCCTACTTACCATTTTTTAAAAACTGCAGTTAACATTTGACGATGAATTTATCCTACCGTATGTCAGAGCAGTGGCGTACCCAGGATTTTCTAAAGGGGGTGGTTTTTAATTAAAACATCTCTGGCAAGCAAGCAAGCAAAAAAAAAAAAAAAATCAGTATTTTTTTTTAATTGCGGGGGGGGGGGGGGGGTTTTTTTCAAAAATTATCTGACAAGCAATAAAAGCGTTATCAGGAATTCTAAAGGGGGTGTTTTAACTTCAAATAACACCAAACGGGGGTGTCTGAACACCTAAAACACCCCCTTGGTACGCGCATATGTGTCAGGTATGTTTGACTAAGTAATTGTGATCATGAGCACGTATGCGTGATAATTTCATTAACATAAAAATATAGGTATTTGCGGTCATGTTCGTAAGTTGGCCAGTCAAATACTGTGTGCATTCATTTTCGAGCTTTCAAATTCGTTTTCATGGCACTCAGTTCTAAATTTTTATCTTTCAAATTCGCCAAAAAATGCACGAATTCGCAAAACGGTCATTCAATTTAGCACGAGACGAAAATGTATTGCTCAATAACCTTATTCCAGCGTTCGAATTCATTTTGCGTCATTCCATTTAACACGTTAAGCGTTCAAATTAGCAACTGAATTTCATCTAATGGTCATAATGTTATGATAATTTAGTAATTTTGACATTTGCTTGGACAATTTCAGCACGCATGTACCAATTGTTTTCTAAATTCTCTTATCTTTGAATACTGTATGAATTTGAGTTTATTTTTGTAAGTTTCTTTTCAAATTGGATACAGGAGCTTCGCTATGAAGTTTTAACATACAACACAGTATTTGGAAGCTATTTGTGTTCAGATGCTTATTTTTCAGAGAGCGAATCAATTTTGCCTTTGAAAATTCATAAACGTGCATTTCGTTTAATTTCTTTGTTTTTATTGCTTATTTTCACATCCTGTGAATTTATTACATGAATACTCAAAGAATATAATTATGTAAATATATATTTTGTTGTTTCATAATGTGCTTTACATTTGCTTTACATGTTAGGCAATGTATTTCTTTGATTTCACATTTGTTTTCATTGGGTAAGGGGAATTATGTTTGACATTTGCATTTGAGTCCGGATCATAAGGGTTCAGCCATCTATTTCCTGGCGGTCAAGACATCTGGGGATGTAAGTCTGGGTGTGTCTGTACCAGCGCATACACTTGTCTTGGGTGATGGCGTCGATGTTCCGCCTTGCCACTTGCTGCACAAGACGTGTTCGCCATTCCTGCATCGTCACGCCCGCTTCTTCTGCAGCTGCCCTGTCCCCTACCCGCTGCTGCCACTCGGCAAGAGCCAAGTCTCGTTTGACGGCCGCCTTAAAGGCGGAGTGTGCCATCTCGGTGCAGTTGAGAAACGGCGAGTACGGGGGCAGGAGTTTCAAGCTGATCCGGGGGTCAACGTCAGCTGGGAGCTGGGCACGAACGTGTGGCCGGGCATTGTCGTAAATCAAGAAGATGGCCTCGTCTGCGGGAACATGTTGGCGCCACGTAGCTTGCAGTTGGTAATCATCTGAGACTTCAATGCGGCCTGAACGTCTGCCGGCACGTGCCTGTTGGCGCACTTTCGTGCTGTTGCTGCTCTGAAATCCTCCAACGATTCCCTCGTCGTCGTCTCGCTGGACACGGTGTGTGGACGAGGCCCACCTCTCCAGATACTGCAAATGTGATGTTTCAGTTTTTTTCCACGCTGACGGTTGACGACGCGACGAACAGGGGTGCCCCTGGCAGCTCTCCCAAAAGACCTCCTGGTCCAAATGTTATAGCCGCACTCATCGATGTATACACAATGACTGACGACCCTTGGGCCATGAACCACTGTGCGTACTCTTCGCGCTTTTCCATAGTTATGGGCATTTCTGGCATCAGGAACGTCTTCGGCCAGTTTGAGGGTTATCAGCATCCCATGCCCTGGAGATAGATGTCACGGAAACGGCGGGCTTCTGGGGCAGGGAGGCTTCTAAGTCGTGCTTCATTTGAAAAAGAGTTGCTAAAGGGTTGGCACCATTATTTGCTGAAGACGGGCTCGCATGTCCTCGTCAACCTTCACGTTGTTTGCTCCCCCTCTTTGCAATTTGTGATGTCTACCTGCCCTTAGGTAGGTTAGCTACTATGGATCTTGCAGTGCTTTGTTCATGGGCGTTAATCGTTACGTAACTCTATTCATCATGGGGGGACGGCTATTGTGTCGTCCACCCCCCCCCCCCCCCATGATGAATAGAGTTACGTAACGATTAACGCCCATGCTTCTGTTGATACCCAGGGTGTCCGCAAGTTGCAGGTAATCTGCCTGATGTCCCTCAAATGCGTCGATAAGTCTCTCCCTATCTTCGTTTGAAATTCGCCTATATCTGACGTGCGGCTCCATGATTATGCGACAAAGGTAGATACAGATGTGAAACACAAGTGCACTGAACGATTACCTATGTTGCAATGGAAGACTTCTATATACTTGAACTCTATAGACTTGAAGAAGAAGACTTGCTTCATACTACCTGTAACAGCAGTTAATGTGCATCACAAAAGACGTTATTTTAAACATTTAATTTCTAAAACATAAGTTAGAATGCACATGCGAATTTGAATGAATGCATTACGAATTCGAATGCCCACGTGCGAATTTGAATGATCGAAAAAGCGCTTCCCGGCGAGATGCGAATTTGAATGCCCTCGACGGGCATTTTAAGTTGAAATATGTTAATGCTAAATTACTTGACCGAAGTGCGAATTTGAACGACTAACTTCATGGTGCGGATTTATTTTTCGAATTTGAATGACTTCTTTATTAAATTGAATGGCGAACTTGCGAAAATGACCGCAAAAACCTATAATAAATAAACTCACAAGAATGTACACATCGATTGTGAAAAAATTAATGTTGAGAGTGCAATGTAAAAAGTGAACCCGTGGGTTTCCACGGGTCCCGCTAGTTGAAAAATAAATCGCGCAATTCTCTTCGCTTTGGTTATTGGAGTTAACACAGAACTTAGTTAATCATCATGTGTTAATTGGCTACGTTATCGTAGTATCGATGATTGATGTACAAGCCTACAGAGGTGTAGACCTCTGGACTAGAGTACCTATATATAGAGAGTAGCGACATACATGTCTGACCTTTCGAGAAACAAAATGGCGTTTGAATTCTTTCTATTGAGAACACCCAGGTGCTCATCGGAATTGAATAGAAATGTTGCATAGCAGAGGAAACAAAATGGCGTTCAAATCATGAGCTGTCGCTACTCTCTTTATGTAGGTACTCTTCAGAAAACAAAATGGCTACGAGTTGTCGCTACCCTTATAAAATGGTAATACTACGTATTTCGTGGTATTACCGCCATAATACCACGAAAACATGGTCAATCCGTGGTACACATCGTATTGCCACAGTATTACTACGAAAAACATTGTATATTCATAGTATTTGCATCGTGTACCATGAAAAGCATGGTACATTCATAGTATTTTCATCTTGGACAATGGGTAACGCGGTAAATTCATGGTACTTTCACAGTAATACCGTCCCAATTTACCGCGGTATTACCATGGTATTAGGGTACTCTCTTTATGTAGGTACTCTACAGGAAACAGAATGGCGTTCAAATCATGAGTTCTCGCTAGGAGAAGCGACAACTCATGATTTGAACGCCATTTTGTTTCCTCTGCTATGCAACATTTCTATTCAATTCCGATGAGCACCTGGGTGTTCTCAATAGAAAGAACTGAAACGCCATTTGTTTCTCCGAAAAGTCAGACATTTATGTCGCTACTCTCTATATAAAGGTACTCTACTCTGGACCTGAGTTCTTTGATCATTCACATAATTTTTATATGACGAAATAAAGCAAAAAAAAAAAAAATGGCAACTTTGCCATCGATGTCTACTTCCATGAAAACCATGCCCGTTGATAAATATTACCATAGTTACAATAATGGCAGAGTTTTATGAAACTGGGCCCTGATGTTGTTTAATTCGGCATGTGTAGTCACGGCATGCACTGAATAAAACCAGAGACATTATAGCGATGTCTCCTTTAAACATAATTATAGATCATAGCATGAACGGAAAATGAGACAGTGAGATCGAGACATAGATGGAGAGAGAGAGAGAGAGAGAGAGATGGGGAGGGGGAGCCGAGGGGGTAGGCATGTGCAGCTCGATCTCTCCATTTATTTTGCGAGTCTTACTCACATGAAAACAGAATTGCAAGAGGCATTATTATGAAACTTAATATAACTTGTTAGCAATGATTTCTAATTGATAATTGGTTTCATTTCATTATGTAGGCTGTGTATGATACTGGAAAAGGGTGCAAAAGAGTCCCATGAAAAATGAAAAAGAGAAAGAAACAAAAAGAGAAAATAACAAAATAATAGTTTGCTTTATTGCTTCATGCACGTGCCAATGTTACTGGACAGCACTGGTTTAATCTTTTATGTGGCAGAATTCATTAAATACAATACCGAGTTCACGTCGCTGGATATCAAGAACAAGTATGGGATCTACACCATACTGTGAATAAAACTCTACCGAGTAAATATGCCAGATGGGCCCAATATGACTTGTGGTGTATGTATTATGGCTTTATTCCGTAGTGCGACATATCTGTAGTGCGACATGTCTGTGCAATATGACGAAATGAATATATTTTGTAGGTCTCATATTCATTTTGGTCTTGATAATGAAACTGTGCATATCGAAAAAGAGAGTCACCTATCTCGGTGTGACATTGTCAATAGTTATGTTCACACGTAGTACATAGCATCGATGCTATGTAAGTTCGAAACTATTTCCAGTACGTTCAGACAGGCCATGATCGACTTGCTTCTATCACCCACTCGTGACTATTCATCGCTCACTCGCTGCCAAAATAATAATTACTGCGCCACGCAGAGTGACCCGAGTATAATTGGTATGCATGGTCAAAACGCGCGGAAGTTTGTGGACAGGGGTCATATCATGCGAAGTTTTTGTTTTGAATAATATTTTATTTGTCTTCATAAATCAACATAATAACAATTCATTGTAATATCGATAATACAGTCAACTAGCAAATACATGTGTTATAATACTTAATTTTAAATACACCTTGTACATGTTAAAATTGACTCCAATCTTATACCAAAATAAAACACATGCACACTATTCTCTGGTAAGCACATGTAAATCAATATCTAAAGACCACATCATATATATATAAAAAGAAAAAGATAAAAAGAAGGGAAAAAACCCCTCCCTTACCACACAGTATACACAGTAGCCTACTTACCCCTACATCACGTGAATACATACATTCAGGGGCGGGGCACACAAATGAAGGTTTGTCAACTTTTGGAAAAGGTAGACCCGTATTTTTTTGGTCTCGCCAGCTTCTCGAAAAGTCGCTCAGTGGGGATGGATGGGGGAATCGACAATTTTTTTTTTCGCCAGACATTCAAAATTCGCTAGGGGGGGGGGGGGGGGGGGTTATGGGGGCCCAGTGTCCCTCCATAATTCCCTGACAGGCAAAAAAAAAAAAGAAAAAAAAAAGAGAGCCTTTTTTAGGGGGGGGCAGGCCCCCTATGCCCCCCCCCCCTGGTTCCGCCACTGACATTACATTACAGCACCAGCTGAAACAGGATGATAATAGAAAAAACTCGGGAAGAGGGTATATCACACGAATAAGCCAGTTCGTAGATGCAATCTGAGCATGAGCAGATAAAGGTCATCTGTACCAAGTTCTAAAACACACTGACACTAATATTTGATATGTGCTCATGAATGTCATGTAATCATTATTCAATTATGCACTAATGGTGCATTCCATGATATCCAGGTGGAAGTATTCTTTTTAAAGGGGGAAACAAAAGCTATTCATGAGGCACCTCTATCACTCCCAGAGTTATTTTTCTGAAGTGCACATAAAGGGACCCTCCATGTCTAAAATATCTGTGGATATTTGGGGTCATTTGTACCATGCGCTTACTACGAACTGGTCTATACATACATTACATTATATTATAGCACCACATGAAACGGACAGAATTATAATAGTTGGGAGTGAAGATAGCAGCGATTGCGCTCACATTACAAATAGTCAAAGCGTCGATGCTTTGTCGCTGGATCCTGAGATTTACTCCTGCTAAACTCGCTGCCAGAATAGTTTGGAAACCTAGATCCAACTCGCTTCTAACTCGTGACTATCTGTGTTCAGACAGCGTTTGGTCTTAAAACTATCTGGTCATCGCCAAAATAGTCTCACAACCTAGATAGCATCGATGCTATCGCTCTACGTGTGAACATACCAATTGTTGATTTCCACTGAGCGCTGCATGTCACTGCGGTTAATTTCACCCTGTAACTAACATCTACGGCTTGCAAATAAGTGAAATATACTATGATTGACAGCTAGGTTTATTAAATAAAAGCTTCCAGTTTGGTACGTGCCCAATGAAATGCATGTACATCGATGAAGGTTTGCGCATGCCCCGTCACCCGCCAATGAGATTGCAGATTGATCGTTATTTTAGCTTCCCTCCCAATCTTCTGCACTGCATGCACTGTACTACTGTATACGTATTCCGCGTGCAATATGAACTACAGGCGTGCGTGGGCCCGGGGCAGGGATAGTGCTTCATTTTGTCATGTCCCAACAATGACAGCAAGTAATTGCTAGACTCTCTAATCGTGATATAAGCCACAACTTCTTCGGATAAATGAAGACTTGTAAATGTAAATGGGTGTGGACTGTGTGAACTGTCCACAATTTATTTGACAGAAATGAAGGTAATTAACCCGTTTATTCCATCTACCCCTCATTTCCCTCCTCTTCAAGACCACTCTGCCACTTTCAGACAGTTACCTTTTCTAGAATACCATATATTAAACAAGTCATATAATCTAATTATATATCTAAAATTGATACAAAATGAGTGTTGACAACTTAATAAATCACTCTATACTTGGTCGTGAAATAAGCCACTACTGCGTACACGCCTATGTAAAGAGTTCAATGTGTTTATACACAATAGTGGCTTATTTCACGATCAAATATAGTGTCCACTAGATTTAAATCAGTCAGCTCACTGTCTATACTTGGTCGTGAAATAAGCCACTACTGTGTACAAGTCTATGGAAAGGGCTCCATACGTTTATACAAAATAGTGGCTTATTTCACGACCAAATAAGTGTGCCCAATTACTATAAAACACATGGATATTGCAGTATTTAAATATAGAATACACAAACGATCAAAGTTTTAAGCTGTGCGCATGACGGAATAAACGATAGAGAATTTGAGAGACTTTTGCGCATGTGAGTGACTTTCCGCCAATTGGTTTTCAACAGTGCACCGACTCTTTGGCTCAAGAAGAGCACGAGCCAATCAGCTTGTGACAATGCACGTAATGGGCGCGGCCTAGTTTATATACACGCAATGAGCAGGCAAGCTGAGCATAGCTACAAAATTGCAAGTACCGTTTCATGAATGAATGCTCACGTACACAGCGAGCTGAAGTCAGCCAACGATCCGATCAATGAGAGACGCATCGAAGCATGTAAGTAGGACATGTTTGCAAGGAAAATAGTGTCCGGGAGAAATAAACCACTAATGGCATATTCCACGAGAATGCAAATATTTCATGGCTTTATACATGGGTGAGAATTAATAATGTGCAATTACTTCAAGATCTTTAAAGCACAGAATAAACAATTTACAGACACATCAAATCCACATGCCTCAATCGATCAAATTGTCACTTAATTAATCAATGAATCAACAATCAACCCATCAATAGTGTACATCAACCGACAGATCAGTCAATCAATCAATCAATAAATCAATGCACTAGTCAATCATTCAATTAAGCCAGTCAATCAATTGACGAGTCAATCAAAAAGGTAATCAGTTAATCAACAATCAATCAATAAATCAACTGATTGATCAATCAATCGGTCAAATCATCGATCATTCAATCAAGCTGTCATGCAGTCGGGCAACTCTGCAATTGAATCAATCAATCAATCACACTGTAATTTAACAGATTATTCACAAACACATCAAAGCACTTCCAAACCAGTCATTCAATCAAGAATGTCAAATTAATCAATTTTCAATCATCAATCATTCATTCAGTTAAAAATGTAAATCAAGTTTTCGATCGATCAATAAACCAACCAGTCCATCTACTGTACTTATTCAATGAATTTCTCAATCAGTACAGTCTATCAATCAACCAATGACAGTGTATCCATTATGTAACCAGCGGCGGATCAACTTTGCCCCCCCCCACCCTTTGGTGGCTAAAAGCCCATGTTTTTTTTAATTTGGTCAATTACTGATTGATTAATTAATTGATGGACTGAATCACTGACTGACTGAATAACTGATCTATCGGTTGATGTATTGATCGGTTGATTGATTGATTGCTTGATTGATTGGTTGTATGATTTGAAGATTAATTAATTTGGTATTTCTTGAATGAATGATTGGCATGTGGTTTTGATGTGTCTGTAAATTGTTAATACTGTGTTTAAAAAGATCTTGAGTAATTACACATTATGAATTCTCCCCATGCATAAAGCAATGAAATCATTGAAATTTTGATAGAAAATTGCCACAAAATTCCTAAACTATCATAACATAATCGTAAATTTATGCTTCAATGGGAGTACTTATTCGGTCTGCTGGTTTAATTTTCCCTCTTCTTTCAATTTGGCGCAATCTATTTTTCCTGCTGTGGACAAAAACAGTCGGTGTTCACCCAAGCGTGAATATATAGCTCATAATAATAATTGTAAAGATATGGCTGAGACTAAACATGACGGCCGTCTTGGTAGGATAATTAATTAAATGAAATGAGCCAAAACTCAGGGCGTAGCGGAATACCACGGATTTATTGGTGTCAAGCTTTCAGCTTTAATAGGCCTTCTTCATGAGCTATACAACGAAGAACGAAACGAAAATCGAACAAAATGATAATATATAAACGACTAATGGGTACATTAGGAGGACAGTTTTTGTTCTTTTTCTTTGTTCAACTGTCGACCTAATGTACCAACTGTCGACCTAATGTAGGGGTCGCTATTATGACGGAATAAACTGCATTGTTAGGTGTCGACTTAATGTACCCGTTAGTCAAATACATGTACTACTACATGCAGAAAAGAAAGTAATGAGTAATACTTCTGGCAATAGCTACTCTCCAATACGAATAATCTGTATATATATCGATATATTGATAATCTTTTATGCATGTATATAGTAGTACATGTATTATCATATTGATCCATTTTCGTGTCGTTCTTCGTTGTATAGCTCCTGAAGAAGGCGTAAGCCGAAAGCTTGACACCAATAAATCCGTGGTATTCAGCTACGTCCTGAGTTTTGGCTCATTTCATTTGTATATATATATATATATATATATATATATATATATATATAAAAAGACCAGTAGACATATCATGCTTTTTTCTCCAACTATTTTTATTTTATTTTACTGGTCTTTTTCTTTGATATTACTCCAACACGTGGACTTTCTAATCAATATATATATATATATATATATATATAAAATACAAAAATTGGTCACTTCTCGCTACCTCAAATATGCAATTTTCGACGTAGAGGGCAATATTATGCATGGAAATGGTCCGCATCTTCGTCAACTTCACCTCCGGTCCGTATTGAAATACAACGGCTATATGAATGAAATGAGTGTTAAAATGCTTAATTTGGGATCGCATGACATAAACCACTCAAATTTTGAAAATGCAACCAATTGTCTCAATAAATCATGATATCTTTTCAAACATGTCGGTTAATTTATATTCAAACTCGAGGATTTTTGTAATACCTGTGTACATTTTCAATGCAAAAAGACAAACACTTGTCGACCCAATCGGGATATTGTCAGCACTGCGCATGCGTGGTTTGCATGACAAACGCCATCTGTTGGCGAAATTGCGTATTTGGGGTAGCGAGAATTGCACACGAACCGGCATTTGACCGAGACTGCGTCAGTGACTGGCGCAGTCTTTGACTCTCCTTGCGGGAGTGACATCCTACAAATTGAACACTGCGACAATTATATTTTTTGAATCACTGATGCATGCACGAAATTTCCTTCATCAAGCTCAATTAACGCAGCTGATAACGCAATGAAAATGATGCCTCGTGTGTCAAGGGCAAAACTTAAATGTGGATAATGTATTATGTACAATGCCATCATGTTCATATAAGGCGCCATATACATCCAAAATATTATCAATATTTTACTCTGCTCCTGCATGGAAATAAAACTTTGATGTCACCATTACTGCCATAAGAAACGTTCATCGTCTAATAATTTACTCAATTCTTGGTTCCAGCCTGAATAGAATTCTTGTAGAATCGTTCGCGTTTTATTTAACATATCTCCGACGTTATGTTCATTTCTTTTCTTCGTATTTCTGGTTCGCCTTTGGCAAATCTTCGCGACGTTTCCGTCAGATAATTTTCCTGAGAATAAAACAAAGATATTTGAAGTAAATGTGAGTTTATATATATATATAGGGACAACATAAGCATGATACTATCAGACTTTGCGGGGGGGGGGGGGGGGGGAGTTGCTTATAAAGAAAACTGCCCCTCACACACCCACACACAAAAGAAATCACAAGACTTGAGTTCTTGGAAAGTCGAAAAATTATTTTTGAGTTTTCACATTCCTTTCATGCCAGATTGGAAGAACATCATAGTAGAATTCACCTGAAAAGGATTGCTCTTCGAATGCCCTCACATTTGAAATATAACCTGGAAACGCTAATGTGTTCGGGCCGAACATTCATGAGATATGTGTGTACAGTCAATACAGCCACTCCTGTGTGTAGTGCATGTGTTCTGCAGCAAAATGGTGTCAATTTCTTATCATATTCATGATTCCAAAACATCTCAGTATACACCAATTCTCATGCAGACATGCTCAATCTTTCCCGATCGCTTTGAGACAGTTTCTTTCACAAATAATGTAATCGCATGACCAGAACTCAACTTTATCTTTGAACATTAAAATGCGTCAGGGAGAGACAGAGAGAAGAGACGAAGATAAATTTGGATGAGATAGGACAGGAGATTCTGATAATTTCGGCGCCTATTCTTTATCATTTCAATTTACTTTACGAATAAAGATTAGTGACAACTATTGTCAACAAACCCTATGAAGTTACATTTTTGTCAAAGAGCTTTAAAAAAATTGAACTCATTGCCACATTCATCACATTGAAATATGCGTACGAGACAAAGTGATGGGGAGGAGCCGCCCCATGAGGGCAATCGGCACCTCTACCGTATAAGCACCGTATATACGCTAAGAAAATTAGAACAAACAATCATATGCTTTGAATTATTCTATAATAACAGCGAAAGAAGTGAACGAGCCTAAATTCGGTACAACTGGAAGTGGTACCATACAAAAAACTGCAATAATCTTCAGAATTTAAGAGCAATTGTACCCGAACCTGAGAAAAAAAAATCATTTTCCGGCAGGGGATGATTCTTCTATTGGTAATTCTCATGACTTATCTTGTAAAATGACAAAAATTACGACCTCACTAAACAAAATATCAAAAATTTATGTGATTACTTCGTTCCCTGTAGCCAAATTTAGAATATAAAGAATTGATAATCAGGCAAAAGGAGTCAGCCACCCCCAAAAAAGTTATAACGCCGATGTGCATATTGATAATTACATCAAAAGCATGGTGCTATAACCTTCTCTTAAAGATACACAGTCGGCTAATGACCTATCATTTTACGAATCAAAATGATGTTCTCTTGACTTACCTAGATTTAGAAATGCATAGATTTTTGGTAAAAAATCCAAACAGCCCTTATGCCAGTCTTCAAGCCGTATAATATACATCTGATCACGGGGGAAAACTCTTAACCAGTCACGGATGTAAACGGCGTATAAACCTAGACGGAGACGCTGATTTAGCAAGGTAAAAGAGAACAGTGTTACAGGAGGTGTCAGAGGCATACCTACAGCAGGGAAGGGGAACACTTTAAACTTATTAAAGAGAGAGAGAGAGAGGGAGGGAGGGAGATAGAGAGAATAAAGTAGAGGTGAATGAGAAATGCAAAGGAGATGACACGAGTCACACGACCACTCTTAAACCCTCTCCTCACTCGCTTCCATTTCAATAACGCTGCCCCCTCCCCTCCCAGTAACCCACATGTAGCTCGACTCATGCTACACCACTGGGGAATGGGAATGCAGAATACTACTGTAATCTGTCTTCTTCTTCTTCTTCTTCTTCTTCCAAGTTCCCCTCCTCCTCTTCCTCATTTTCCCCCTCCTCCTTCTTCTTATTGTCATTACCGTTCCTATGCCGCTTTAAACCGCAGTTTTTGTATAACCCATGCAGTTATTTCCACCGAAAAAGAAGTCATTAAGGTGGAGTAATGAATTTAGCTACAAAAATAATTTCTCATCCAATCGATTTCTCATATATATTTTCAAATACTATTTCTGGGGAGCGTTTCATCAAGTGTTATGTCAGTGATTTTTACCGACAAATTTGTTCTCAGCCAATCAGATGCAAGGATTTCAGTAGCTTATAACATTTGTCGGTAAAAAAAAAATCACTGACAATACACTTAATGAAACGCTCCCTAGGAATATAACGCGTCCTTACCACATTCTTAGGACGGGGTAATGTGTACGCACATGCTCGGGCACTCATAGTAGCGGTGCAGTGACGATATCTAGCGATGGCCTCCACAGCGAGTTCATGAAATCTTTCCGGATTCGTGTCCTTGTTGAAAGATAGGTAGCCCGAGTATAGTCTGTGTAAATCAAAAATAACGAGAAAATATATTATACCAAAGGTATGCTTTATAAACGAGTTTGATTTCATATGCCCTGCCAGTGCGACATGGACACACACCAACACACACACACACCACACACATTGATTTTTTTTTGGGGGGGAGGGAACTTTATGTTTTCTCCTATTGTATTTTGTACCCCGCAAGCACTTCTCCTATTGTATGTTGTACCCCACGAGCATGACGGAATAAAGGCCATCATTGTGCTGTATTGTTCTCTGTACCCCACAACTGAATCTATGTAACACACACGCACAGACCCACACATACTAACGCAGGTATACTTGTGTGTCTTTCCCTTTGTTCTCTCTATTGTTCAAATAGCCACACAAGCCTGACGGAATAAAGGCATCTATTGTGTTTGACTGTCCATTTAGGCACACAAGTATACCTCTGTACCGACAGAGGTGACTAGAGGTGACTAATTGGACAGTCAAACACAATAGATGCCTTTATTCCGTCAGGCTTGTGTGGCTTTTTTGGCTGCTTGTGTGGCTATTTGAACAATAGAGAGAACAAAGGTTAATGGTTTATTAAAAAATCATTTGCAGCCAACTGACTGAATTGCAGATTTTTGAAGAGCGTATAAAAACATAAACAATAACTTTTAAAAATCATAATGAGACTTAACAATAAAAATAGTAGATTAAATCAAAGAGATAATACATATTAATTATACTTTCTGAATGAATAGTTCATGCAAGTAAATTGATAAAGTATACAGGTACAATACATAACAAACATCAATCAAAATATATCAAGCAATCTCAATTATCTCTGAAAACAAGCAAGCTATGGATATACTACTCATCTTCAGAATAGAAGAGGACAGCAAAGAGGGAAAGTATATAGGAATAGGGAAATGCAGGCACCAGGGAGTATATAGTTGGAAGGAGAAAGAAAGGCCCGATTTCACAAAGGAATTTTGGGTTAAACCATAGTTTAAACCCCCTCCTGGGTGTTTAAAGCCCATCGCACACTATACGATCGACTACGATCCGATTTTTGGAAATAATCGCAATAGCATTAAATATAGGCAGTTTAACCAGTGAAAGATAGCTGATTCAGGTTCTGAACAATAATATGAATACTCAACATAGGAATTTAGTGAGATGTCAGCCTTATATCCGGGATAAGGGCCAATTCAGTTTCAAATCGTAGACAATCGCATGACTGCTCTGACGTCACTACGATTCGGAGCCGATTTGGCCTTTCCTCCGACTAGAATGCTCGTAAATAGCCTGTAATTTCGATTTATCTATGTAACTATTCTGAACCTCAATCAAACATATCTAATGTGTTTAAGTGTTTATATCTAATGTTATCTGTTTTGCCCAAGCCTCCTGATGCATTTATACAAGAAATTGATTCTTTGACGTACTCTTTTATATGGAGTGGTAAGCCTGAAAAGGTTAATCCTCTTACCATTATTGGACATTACAGTCAGGGTTGAAAATGATACATCTCCCTTCAATTATCAAAGGATTGAAAATAGCATGGATTAAAAGATTTCTTGATGAAGAAAATTTAGGCAAATGGAAATGCTTTTTTGAATATTCTATGAAACCCTTTGGGGGAAATTTATGTTGGCACTGTAACCTTAATAGCAATGAAGCGAAGATAGCAAATGTAACCAACCGGTTTATACGTGAAATTATAATTTCTTGGTGCGAATTGACTTTTTCCCCACAGGTTATTAAAGGAGAATTAACCCCTGAGTACAAATTTACTTGTATTGAAAGGTGTAATATATTCCTACTTATTGGCCTAAATCATTTTCTAATAAGATATCAGAAAAGGGTATAAATAAAGATATTCCAACACCCGGTATCGTCTCCTACTCATTTACATGGGGGCTGCCATTTTCTTGCTGATTTGGATTTGTACATGAACCATTGAGAAATGTTCCAGTCAGGAAGATATTTTGCATCCAAGACCTAAATTGATTTTCTTCATTACCTAAAATCCCATATGTGACGAAAAATATAAAGTTGGTGTTTACATGATTTATAAAAATTAAATCTTTATAATGATACTTTTAAATTGTCTGGTTTTGCTTAACAAAAATCTATTTTCTTGGGTTTGCCAAACAGAGCAGAACATAATATATGCAGCATGCATTCTGACTTTTCAAGTCCCATTATCCGAAAGCAGGTGAATGCATAGTTTGCCGCTATAGATGCTCAGGGAAGAAGCATCCATAAAATTTGAATTAATTTGCTCCGTCCATTGCGTCACAGTATCTAGAAAATAGATTTATATTAAGCGAATATCGATTTTCAACAGAAATATATAAGGAAATCTTCAGTTTAAAAATAAATTGACATATCTATTCTATATTTTTAATCTCAAATGGGTTTTTAATTTTGAAAAAGGCAATTGGGCATTTGGATTAAGAAAATCTTCTTGTACACATAAAAAAAATGGCAGCCCCCATGTATTGCTAGCAGACGATACATATTGCTAGCAGATGATAAATTTTGCTCAGAAAATCTTGATTCGTATCGATCTCGTATATTTTGACGCGAAGCCGTATAGTCTAACAAGTAGGAATAAATAACACATTTTGAACACTATCGTCTTTATTGTTTGAGGTTAATTCTCCTTTAATGTCAATATCTTAGATCAAGTGTTGTGGAACAATTCTTGGATTAAAGTAGACGGGAAGGTATTATTTAAACGTAATTTGGTTGATTGTGGTGTCACTCGTATTAAACATTTGTTAGATGAACATGGTAGTTTTTATTCCCATTGGATATTTTCTCAGAAATACAGACTTCATTGTAATTTTCTTGAATATCACTCATTGATTTCAGCTATTCCCAAAGAATGGAAAATGGGTATAATGAATCATACGGCAAGCAAAACACCTCAAGAAAAACTATTGTACAATGTAAAAAGGGTTTTTAAAGTATGCAAATATGTCCATCAAATTTCAGTGGAAAGGATTTTTAAAGTCCCCACTTCAGAGCTGAAATGGGGTGGAATTTTAAGTGATCCTATCCAAAATTGGAAGAAAATATATGTTATACCGTTTAAACACTGTCTTTCAACTAAACTCCGTTTTTTCCAATTTAAAATCTTACACCGTATTATTGGGGTTAACAAATATGTTCATCAGATGGGTTTAATAGATTGTAATTTGTGTACTTTCTGTAAATCATCAATTGAAACAATTTCACATTTGTTTTGGGAATTCCCAGTCACGAATCAGTTCATTTCTGATGTCCAAACATCTGTCCTTAACAACCAAATTGTTTTCAATAGAAATTCTTTCATCTTTGGTTTCATAGAAGGCAGGCAATCTAGATTTAATTTTGTTAGTCTTCATGCAAAACATTATATATTTTCTGCCAGATGCAAGAAGGAAAGACTGTCATTAAATTATTTTAAGCATGAACTTAGACGTTTTCGCGATGTTGATCGAATCCTCTACATGAAAAGAAATAATTTTGTTTTATATTTAGATAAATGGAGAAATGTGCAACTGATGTAATCCTGTATTCTTTGATGCATTATATTTTACAGATTATTTGTTCATAAGTGTTGATTATATGTCGTTCTGGAATGATTTAATAAAATCTTTCAATTGAAAGAAAAAAAAATATCTAATGTTATATCCCTTCTATGAATATTCATGAGTATTTTAAATACATGATTGGTCAATTGTTGATCACATGATAAAATATAATTTAACTAGGAAAAACAAATCTCTGTCAGAGCTCCGAATATCTTTCACTATTTTTACCTGGGCAGAACTGCGCATGCTGTATTTAATATTTTCTTCCAAAGCGCTATTGCGCATGCTCACTTATTCACTGTTCAGATGACCCGCTAAGCGAGTACTTGACCTTGTACGGACTGCTCATATCCTTGCCGCCTGCAGTATCGGCACAAATCACCGGTACTTTAGCCCCGCGCCTGGATCCGAATCAGCTACTGGCGTATGGCTATAAAAGCTATAAATCGGTTCGGATCGGATATGTAAGCAACATGGCGGCCTAGCCTCCGAGGAAGTTCGCTTTGATCTCTTACAAGGGGCAAATATCGACGATATTATTGCTTCCAGTGACAGTTCAAATACGAAGAAAGTGAAATATGAGCTATTAGTCGTGCATAGACCATGATCTAGATTATCATACCACATGTAGCAATAATTTGTAGACTTTCACCGTTCACCCTGCATGTTTTCGTCTAGGCCTATCGAGCATTCGAACTCGAAGGTCTTCGATCAAACAGCTAAGAAAAGTCATGCACTTTGTTTTGTATGTGGAGCGCGTATTCTCCCATAGACAACGTGTACAAAAGTGGTGCGTAGCTTTAGGACCCGCGTAGCTCTAGGACCCGGTACCCCTGCCATACAAGTTACATGTAGTTGTACGGTACTATGGATAAGGTTAGTCAAAATATTGTTTTATGTTTTTCTTTTTTTTTAATTAGTTGTAAAGAAGGAATATAAAACAAATATACCAAGCATTTAGTTCGAAATTATAGTGGAAATTATATATCTTCGGAGGGACTGGCATAACTATATTTTCCTCGGGGCTTTGCTCCTCGGAAAAAATAGTACTATGTCAGTCCATCCTCAGATAAATAATTTCCACTACACTTTCTCTCAGCTTGGTATATTTGTATACTATAACATTTTCTTTCAAAATCGGAGCGTAGACCGATCCTATAGTGTGCGGTGGGCTTTAAGCGTACGTGCGCATGGAATCCGATCCAATGATACATTTTCTTTGAGCGCGCGCATGGGCAATGTGCGCTTATTTACGCTTATTTTAGGACACTTACCCCCTGTTCAGACGCTATTCAGTTTATACCGAAACTCGATAAAGAAACGACGTACAAAGAATCATCGTATAGCTAACGGGTCGTTCAGACTCATATTGCGACCTTCGTGAAAAAGGTGGTATAGATGCGCAGTTTCCCACTGCGCGTGTTGTTATGATCACGAGGTATCCGCGGAAGAGAGGTAAAAGGTCACCTTTCACGCGCGCTCCCGTTAAGCCCCGCCCAGTTATACCGTTCTATGGTCGCCATACGTTCAGACGGACACGGAACAGTGATTTTTTTATCGAGTTCTAGTTCGAAACGATGCTCTGACCCTCGTTTCGCTATACGTCGTTTTGCTATACGTCGTTTCGTTAGTCAGCGTTCAGACGCAAAATTTCATCGTATAGCTATACCGTTCTAGTATAGCTATACCGTTTTGGTATAGATTTTTAGCGTCTGAACACCCTGTATCAGAGGTTTAAACCTTACCCATGGTTTAAACCTCCTTTGTGAATTCGGGCCGAAGAGAGGAGAGGTGAGGAGAGAGAGAGACAGAGAGGGAGAAAAAGAGAGAGGGAGAAGCAGAGAAAAAAACGGAGAGTGAGAGAGGGAGAGAAAGAGAGAGAGAAGCTTTCTCGCGGTCTTACATGGAGGAATGAGGAGTGTAGCTTCATGTTTGAACTTAGCTTCGCAGCTAAGTCAATCCCTCCTCCTGTCAACCAAAGAGGACATATTCAATAGATTCAAGGCAGTCTCATATATGACTGGTAGTTAGGACCTAACACTATTTTCAGCGTTCTCTTCTGGACCTTCTCTAGTTCAATTTGTTGTGTAGTCAGGCCACCACTGATATATATATATATATATAACAAACAACAAATAAACAAAATCGTTATCTCACCTTGATAATGGTTCTCTTAACATCACTAATAGTTTAGCATTGGGTTGTATGGCACGTATGATGTCAGCCGTCACGAATTCTGGCCCTTCCTTCCTTTCTCCGAATATTCTCAACAACCGACAGTTATCCCAGAGAGTTGATGCTGATCCGTCACCTGAGACAAACATGAATAATTCATGTAGTTTTCAAGCATTGGCATAGCTACATGGGAGCGTGCCCCATCGAAAGGCCGACCCCCAAACCCCCCAACAAAACAAAACAAGAAGAAGAAGAAGAAAGTTATGGGGGGGGGGGGGGGTTGGCCCGCACCCCATCCCATCTCTGTATGCCAACTTACCTGCTACAAGCTGACTTTTGTACGAGGGATCTTGACTGAACATATCCACTAGTTTTGCAGAACGTCCCTTCAGATACGAATCAAATGGGACTCCTAAAGGAAGAAAACAAAATGGCGGTATAAATTCATTTTATCTTATTGGTCAATACCGGAATATTCAAATCAAGTGTACGGCATTCATTAAAGCTGACTGCTCAGACCTGCTGTTGATAAGAGAATAAGGGAACAAAAATAACTAGCATATCATCCTTGGATTGTTTTTTACTTTCAAAGAAAAAAACTATTCATGTCTGCGCCCGTATGGCAAGAAATCAATTCTTGATATCAAAATTCCATTCTTGAAATCAAGCATTCAATATTTCTTGATATCAAGAAATGAATTCTTGATATCATAAATGGTAATTGATTTCGCGGTCGAAAGTCTTGTAAGAATTCACAGTTCATTTCGAGCGCAAAAGTTGTGCAAGAATTCACTGTACGTGATTAGCTCAAAAGTTGTGCAGGAATTAATCCTGATTTCGAGCGCAAAAGTTGTGCAGAAATTCATTTTGATTTCATGCTCAAAAGCTGTTCAGGAATTCATAGTTTATCGAGCTCGAATGTTGTGCAAGAATTCACAGTTCATTTTCAGCTCTGTGAATTCTTGCATAACATTCGAGCTCGATAAACTATGAATTCCTGAACAGCTTTTGAGCATGAAATCAAAATGAATTGCTGCACATCTTTTGCGTTCGAAATGAAGATGAATTCCTGATATCAAGAAATGAATTCTTGATATCATAAATAGTAACTGATTTCGCGCTGGAAAGTTGTGCAAGAATTCACTGTACGTGATTAGCTCAAAAGTTGTGCAGGAATTAATCCTGATTTCGAGCGCAAAAGTTGTGCAGAAATTAATTCTTATTTCGAGCTTGAAATTTGTGCAAGAATTCAGTTCATTTTCAGCATAAAAGTTGTGCATGAATGTGCATGAATTCACAGTTCATTTCGAGCGCAAAAGTTGTGCAAGAATTCACTGTACGTGATTAGCTCAAAAGTTGGACAGGAATTAATCCTGATTTCGAGCACAAAATGTGCCGAAATTCACTCTTCATTTCGAGCGCAAAAGTTGTGCAGAAATTAATTCTTATTTCGAGCTTGAAATTTGCGCAAGAATTCGGTTCATTTTCAGCATAAAAGTTGTGCAGGAATTCACAGTCCATTTCGAACGCAGAAGGTGAGCTGAAAATAAACTGAGTTCTTGCACAACATTCCAGCTCGATAAACTATGAATTCCTGAACAGCTTTTGAGCATGAAATCAAAATGAATTTCTGCACATCTTTTGCGTTCGAAATGAAGATGAATTCCTGATATCAAGAAATGAATTCTTGATATCATAAATAGTAATTGATTTCGCGCTGGAAAGTTGTGCAAGAATTCACAGTTCATTTCGATCGCAAAAGTTGTGCAAGAATTCACTGTATGTGATTAGCTCAAAAGTTGTGCAGGAATTAATCCTGATTTCGAGCGCAAAAGTTGTGCAGAAATTAATTCTTATTTCGAGCTTGAAATTTGTGCAAGCATTCAGTTCATTTTCAGCATAAAAGTTGTGCATGAATGTGCATGAATTCACAGTTCATTTCGAGCGCAAAAGTTGTGCAAGAATTCACTGTACGTGATTAGCTCAAAAGTTGGACAGGAATTAATCCTGATTTCGAGCACAAAATGTGCCGAAATTCACTATTCATTTCGAGCGCAAAAGTTGTGCAGAAATTAATTCTTATTTCGAGCTTGAAATTTGCGCAAGAATTCGGTTCATTTTCAGCATAAAAGTTGTGCAGGCATTCACAGTCCATTTCGAACGCAGAAGGTGAGCTGAAAATAAACTGTGAGTTCTTGCACAACATTCGAGCTCGATAAACTATGAATTCCTGAACAGCTTTTGAGCATGAAATCAAAATGAATTTCTGCACATCTTTTGCGTTCAAGATGAATTCCTGATATCAAGAAATGAATTCTTGATATCATTTTCGCGCTGGAAAGTTGTGCAAGAATTCACAGTTCATTTCGAGCGCAAAAGTTGTGCAAGAATTCACTGTACGTGATTAGCTCAAAAGTTGTGCAGGAATTAATCCTGATTTCGAGCACAAAAGTTGTGCAGAAATTAATTCTTATTTCTAGATTGAAATTTGTGCAAGAATTCAGTTCATTTTCAGCATAAAAGTTGTGCAGGAATTCGCAGTCCATTTCGAACGCAAAAATTGAGCTGAAAATGCACTGTGAATTCTTGCCCAACATTCGAGCTCGATTAACTATGAATTCCTGAACAGCTTTTGAGCATGGAATCAAAATGGATTTCTGCACATCTTTTGCGTTCGAAATGAAGATGAATTCCTGATATAAAAAAAAAATGAATTATTGATATCAAAAAATGAATTCTTGATATGAAGAATTCATTTCTTGATATCATTTTGAAATCATTTTGTGTTCTTAACCAATGGCAATTCTTGATATCAAGAATTCAAATTCTTGATATCAAGCCCGATTAATTTTTATCACACAGGCGCAATGTTATATTCTGATGGATGGAAAATGAAATACACTAGAAACTAAAGAAACCAAAGAAGTGCCATGGGAGTTTGCCGAAGAAATAGAGGTGTCCCACGTCAATTAATCATTTGCAGTCAGTCCGCGGCCCGTGCGAAAAGCGCTTTTTCACGCCGGGGTGAGAATTATGACTATTCATGAGCAGAAGGTTACGGTAGAAAACTGCTAATTACTCCGCTGTTTCTGAAGGGATTTTTACGATAAATGTCACAAATGAAAGAGGAATGATAATATTACCAATTTCAACTTCAAACTTAGCTGTTTGACTGAAAATACTTTTTGAAATGAATAGACCATTTACGAGTGAAAATGAACGACGTAACCTTGAAGATAAAAGGTGAAAATATATATTGGTCAGATATCTTGCTGCAAGAAATTTCTTTTATCATTAGAATCGTTAAAAATACTCTTTTTGATATCCAGTTGTTATTTGTGACAAGTTTTATGAAACGTGGTCCTGACCTTTTGGCTATCATATCAAATTAAAAATGAACTGACAAAAGATTGCTTCTAAAAAGTGGTCTCGAGTTTGTCATAAATCCTGGCTCACACGAGACATCATTTCAATTGCGTCAGCACACCTGCGCTAATCGATCATATCAAGGCAGAATACACCTGCACTCAAGGGCAGCGGAGCGTCTTTGAAAGTTTGGGGGGGGGGGGGCACCAACCCAAAAAGGGCACCTACAAAGGGTGCACATAAAGTAAAAACCAGGACCATTTTGTGACATTGGTATTACCCTACTAATATTAGGTACACAGACGGCTCCTCGTAGGAAATAGTGTTCACTTTTTTTCCTATGTAAAATTTAATGCTGAAAACGATAGGATCGACTGATATTTTTTAATAAAAAGTGCCCAAAGTGCCCAGATGTTATGTTTTAGTGGCCCGCCATTGTTTTTATGCATTTCAGAGCCAGCCTTGGGGCAAGAAACATTCGCTTGGGGTTAAAACCCACTATAAACAGTAAAATGAAATATGGTAGTGGTTAAGACCCACCAACGACCTTAGGGGCCCGGCATTTGTTCCAAAAGGGCCCAGAGGACCAGTTACTCACGAGAGTCGAAAAGAGTGCTTTAAATGCTTATCTCGAGTTAACAGAAGCTCAGTAAATGGCGATTTTTATATAAAAACACAATTATACATTGTGGTATGATAATAATGATGGCCAAATATGGTCCCTGTTTTCACGAAGAGACGGTAATGAGGAAAATCACATATTTTTCGATTTTGACTTTTTTTGCATTTTTGGGACATCATTCACTAACACCTTGAACCTCACAAAGTTTCACACAATAATAATGTCTAATTATGTAACTATGGCGATAACGTCAACAAGAAAATACCTAGTTATAGGATTTTCTGTATTCACAAAGTGAAATATTTTCCAGCCGCGCATATTTCACGTACGCGGCTGAGGTCCGTCACTTCGTTAAAACAAAAAAGAGCGCCGTCCTTAAATTGTGTGTTTTTACGAAATGACGGTTATGTTTACAGCTCATTTTCCTCCAAAATATAAAAAAATTATGAAATTATTCATACATAGAACTAAACATTGAAATATGATCTATCTATTTTTTCAACCTTCATACATTAAAGAGGTTGAGGTTATGCTTGAAAAATTTGAAAGCGATTCATTCAAAACTAAATTTCTTTTAGTTGCGTGCTTATCAGTCACTTCGTGAAAACAGTATGTGTCAGATGCCCAAATTCTGCTTTTAGAGAGCTAAATGTAACATTAGTGATTATCCAGCATTAATCTATAGTGGCATGACATATTTTCTTTCTATAGATATTTGAAATTGTGTTATACACATAGTATTTATCCAATCAATCAAGATAACATCATTTTGGGGGCACCTGATAGGACATGAGACCCCTGAACCTCTTTATTACGGCCCAATTGCAAACCATTAAAAATCATATATTTCACTGACTAACATATCAAAACATGCACATGATATGCCGAACTTACTGGTGATACAGAGCCCATTAAAATTGTTTCCATTTTCGTAATTAAGGGCCCATCAAAGGGACCATAGTCTTGCTCAAATTTTGCAGTGAGCTTTAACAATATTGTTCCTTAAAGTGATGTCAGTGCAAAGAAGTATGTACGAAGCACCATACAGTTCGAAATTCAAGCAGTCCAGGAGAATATTTTGAGTGCTGAATTCAAAGTTCGAAAACACCTTTCCAGCGAATATGACACGATTTGTTACAGTCCAATACGCAGCTTTTTGTGTGCTCAAAAAAAAAAAGGGCAAAGAATTTATGTTAATTAAAAGTTGTCAGCTTTCTATTTACACCCTCGTAACCAGGATTTGCAGTCCCTGCGGCCTGGGGGGGGGGGGGGGGGGGGACCTGAGTGATTCGATCTCTTGAGCGGAAGCTTTGGAATCTCTTCAAATCGATAGTGAAAATTTCCACTTGTCGATAAATATTATTGCAGTTTTGATACCCCGTTTGATTTAGCTTTGATATGAATTTAATAAATACTGCTGGAACGCAGTCATAAGAAACGTTTCACACTCATACAAATAAGAGAGGATAAATAACAGAACTTACATCCAGTATACAAGCTATACGTATATTTATATCAGAATTATAGTGCAAGTAAGCAATTTCAAAAGTCTTTAAAAACTGATATGGTAGAATGCTAGTTTTTAAAAATTTTATTACATTCTTTTCAGTTAAAACAAATATTAGATTCACTTCAAAAAAGGAAGTTCATATGAAGACAATTCATTTCCCAAAACATATTTTCATTCAACATGAACAAATTCTCTGTTCTAAAACTTCTAATGGTAATCTGAGGGGGCGGCGGTTTTTATACAGGCCAGCCGTAATCTCATAAAAGAGTAGGCCTACGTCTACATCATTTGCATCTACAACATCACATTGCAGATTCTTGCCCGCAGTCGAAGAGCGACATTTTCACTAGCGTTAGGGAATTGATTTTATTATTCCTTTGTTCTTCTCTTTTTCTCCCTTCTCCTTGCTTTACTATTTTTCTTTTTTTATCTTTTTTAATCGTTTTATATGAGATCTTAGCATTTTATCAGCGTGATTATCTAGGTCTTTGTCTATGAGGGGGATCTGAAATCAACAACCCGGACCCCCCCCCCCCCCCTTCACCCAAATGCCATAAAATACGAATACAGACCAAGCAATATATCATTTCTGCAATTCTTTTCATCGAACAGATTATATAAAATATATCTATTATTTGTGGAAAATAATTTTTATTTTAAAATATCTTTGAAAAAGAGAAAACATGTCATGCCACTATAGTTTAATGCTCTATAATCACTTTTGTATACATTTGGCCATCTAAAATCAGAATTTGGGCACCTGACACGTATTTGGCCAGCCTATATTATCATACCCACAATGTACCATTGTATTTTGATATCAAAATAGCCATTTACTGAGCTTCTATTACCTCGAGAAAATCATCTAAAGCACTCATTTCGACTCCCGTGAGTAACAGGTCTTTTGGGCTCTTTTGGAACAAGTGCCGGGCCCTGAGGTCTGTGGTGGGTCTTAAACACTACCATATTTCATTTTACTGTTTATAGTGGGTTTTCAACACCACGCGAACGTTTCTAGCCCCAAGGTTGGCTCTGAAGTGCATAAAAACAATGGCGGCCACTAAAACATAACAAATGGGCACTTTGGGCACTTTTTTATTAAACAAAGTCAGTCGATGCCATCGTTTTCAGCATTAATTTTACGTCGGGATCCATGATGAAAAAAGTGAACACTATTTCCCATAAGGAGACGTATGTGTACCTAATTTTTTTCTAATTAATACGTGATCGACTTCTGCTTCCCCAATTAGCAGCTGTGTGTAATGCTTCATGTGCGAGCGAAGGAAGCGAGCGACCAACAATTTTCAGACTTTTTATGCTGAATTCCCTGGGTTGTGCATTATTTACAGCGATATCATGGAAATGACTATTAACAGCAAATTAATTTTGGGGAATGTCTTACGATCTACTAATTCGTACATTAGCCCTGACGTTTTTCTTTAGGATTACATCGTATCAAGATACTTTATGAGATCTGCATGATTTGTATTCTATAAGAATGGGCGTTGCGAGCGATTTTTTTCGGAAAATTTTCAAAAAATGCCACCAGCTCCACTGCCTTATACTGCAGTTATAGTGATATGGGTATATGTTAATACATAAAGCCGCACCGATTTTTTGACGCTAGATTTTGGAAAAAATCAGTGGGAAAAGATAGGTAAAAGGATGCACTTATCAGAGGAGAAAAGGGCGCTTATCAGAGGTGGAGAGGGGCCTAATCAGATATGAAAAGGTGCATTTGTGAGAAGAGGGAGATGGCTCATTTTAGATTTGCACTTATTAGAAGGGGGAAATAGGTACTTATTAGAAGGGGGGAAATAGGTACTTATTACAAGGGAAAGGGGGCACCTATCTGAATTATAAACGCATTTAGCAAGGGAGAAAAGGGAACATAATTTAGAGAGAAATTTCCATCTACAATGAGAAGAATGTGGGGTGGCAAGGGCGCTGGATATCGAAACACTTTTTTCGGTGAAAGCATGTTATTTATGATTTGGTAACTTTGCAGAGGTTTCATAAAATCTGAGCTGCCTGGCCTTACATGCTATCAGTGTATGTAATATGTTGTAAAAATGAAGCCCAGAGGGGGGGGGGGGGGGGGGGGGAGCACTTAAAAATCATCATATCCTTCACAAAAGTTGCAAGTTCGTAAATGGGAGTATTCAGTCATAGATATCTTAATAACAGCATTATATATTTGAAAACCTTTCTATGCCTGGCTATTTATTTATCCTTCTGAACATCATTATACAAGACAGATATCAAAATTTAACAATTTATTAAATCAAGCCTTCACAAACTTACCGAATCCCTTTAACAGGAGGGTCGAACTTACCAGTCAGTCTATGCCGTGTCCACCAATGCGGTTCTTTCTGGATGTTATTTATGACTTGTGGGTGTCCAACGATCTTATCCCAAAAATCAGTGGTACCACACTTGGGCATGCCCAGGATATAGAAATACGGAAGACAACTTAGAGCGTCCTCATCTATGTTTGTCTGTAGCCTCCAGCAGGAGCTTTTGTATCCTGGGAGATACCGGTCTGGTAGGGCGTCGAATACCTACAGGGTCAGTGTGAATTGAGATTCATTACAAAGAAATATGTGTTAACACTAGCTTACATTGAAGGAACTACCACCCTTTAGGATTATCATTTTAGGACAACTACCCCAAAGACAACCATCTGCTTATTTAATTTCTATCTCGGTGCTTGTCAGATCGCCACTTTTAAGGTTTATTGCCATTTGGTCCAATCGTCATATGGTCTAACCCCATTCCGTCTAATATTAGTCGGTCCAATATACATTTGGTCTAATCAACATATCGTCCAATCAACGTTTCGTCCAATAAACAGTAGGACAAATAGCCACTCCGTCTATAACCATTTGGTCTAATAGCAATTTGGTCTAATATCTTTTTTTTCCCAGTTGGTCAAATAACCATTATGGTCCATTATCAATTCTCATAGTATGATATGCGAACATTACTTCAGGGAAATATGAGTTATAAAAGATATTATACATAAATACGTCCATTGTGATAGGTATTCAGTCGTAATTTACATAAAACACGGGTCAATTAAAACTGCCGGGGTGGTAGGGCCGGTACACCCCTGGACTTTTCAAAGCAATAAATATCCCTCAAGCGATGAAAAAGTGCCCTTCTTGCAATGGAAAAAGGTGCCAGTCCCGAGGTGGAAAATTACCATTATCTTACATTTCCCCCTACCTTATGTGCCGTTTATACCACCCTTTTCCATTTTATGGCATGGAATTTACCCCTTACCTCAGTGTTTGTCAAAGTATCACCTCGCTATCCGTATATTGATCTTTAAAAAATATGCAGTTCTGAAAAAATACCAAAATAGCCATTTCAGTACAGAATGTATATGCCTATTTAATCCCCTTTCCACAGGATGGAGACCTTTGGGCAACCATTGGGCGATCAAAAATTAGCAAGATCTCTCAGTAGTCTCCAAACCCCCAAAATTTGTTTCTGTGGAAACGCTCTGGAGATCCCTGAACACTCATTGAGGGACCAAAATTTCAATTTTCAGCATATTTCATGGAGATCTACGGAGACCTATATGAGTGACATTGGTTATCGTTGGACATTCGATGAGATACCATTGAGAGTTCATTAAGCACTCATTGCACAATCAAAAGTGCTTCCTGATAGACCAATTGAAAGCCCTGGGAGATGCAGCTGCGATCAACGGAGATCAGTGAATGACCAAGAGAGTTCACTGAAAGACCACTGAAAAAAATCCTTTGGGAGGAAAATTCACCAAAAATGTTGCGTATGTTGAGCGATTACCAAGAGACCATTGAGCATTCATCGAAAGATTAGTTCCCTCAGAGACCACGGAGAGACTGTTTTGAACCAGTGATGGAGACCATGGAGACCGTGGAGACCATAGAGATCTCTGAAAGATTATTGAGAAACAATGTAAGACCTTGTAAGATCACTGAGAGCTCTCTGGAAGACTGAGAGATCTGTCATTTTTGTTGTTGTTGGGGGTGGGGGGGATTCGATGGCCTCTCAATGGTTTCGCCTCTGTGAAAAGGGGGTATTACCCCCCCCCCCCCCCCACGCACCATCAACCATGTCAACAAGCTCGAGTTTTCTGGACCATCCGCAATTTTGTCATGAGGTCAATCTTCTCATCGGCTTTTTATGTTTATGTTTACTTCGGGTCATGTTTTCAAGTGATCCTAACGGTCTCACACTTTTTACCCCAATCTTGCACAACTGCGTTTTACGTGTCATGCAAAATGATGAGGCTTGGGGCTTGGTAGGCATACAAAGTATAGATGGATACCATCATTTGAAACCATATTACTTCTCTTTTATGGAATAATGTAATTATAATGAGAGAGCGCACAGTTTCGACACAATAGCCGTTTGTTTCAGGGTTTCGTTTTGTTTTGTTTTGTTTTGTTTTGTTTTTTTTTTTTGGGGGGGGGACGCACTGGATATCGTATTGTAACTCGTTGTCGACAAGAAGTAGTAAAGTGTAGTTACCGGTTTTGCCATGTTGTAGAGAGCAGGCGGCAACGAAATATTTGCTATGCCTAAGATTGATGTGGATTCTTCCGTTGCCTCAAGAGGGGAGACGTCATCAATCTCACTAGACTCTGCATTGTCATAGCCTGTGAAGTTCAAAATGATAATAGTAACAACAACAACAATAATAATAATAATAAAGATAATAAAAATAAAATAATAATAATAATAATAACAATAATAATAATAATAATAATAATGATAATAATAGTAAGCAAATAATTACGGTTAGTGAAGGTGAAGGTGATGGGACAAGCTATCACTTCCGAGGCGATTTGGATGTAGCTATCTTTCTGGAGCGAAGCTGAGGAAAGAGAGCGTATACATTCAGATCGCCGAGGCAGTGATAGTACGTCTCATCGCCTGAAATCAAAAGGTGATTATTCGCTTTATATTCCGCATCTGCAACATTTAACTGGTACGAGAAAGACAATTATTCTCTACTTCTCGAAAAAGACATTTATGATTTCCCGAATAAATTCACAAAAGATGTTAAAACCACCTTTAAACCCCATAAACCGTACCCCTACACTCTTAGAACAGGTGATAAAATAACATGTGGTTAAACAGTTGTGGTAAGAATATATGTCAAAATGTACACATATCTGTGTAGAAGCATGAAACAAGGGTACACAGCATGCGAGTTAGACGTTTACACCTGCACCGCGGTAAAAAAGAAACCCGATTCTGGTCAAACCTCGTCCACATGTCAAAATGTTACTCCATTTGTGGTAATCATCAACACACTTGAACACGATGACAAAAGAGAGTGGGCAAAATATACAGCTCCTCATTGTACCCTCCCCAATAGACCTGCTTAACTAAGTGTTCAAATTTATGGATGTTTCTTTCCTGGGGACCTAGTAACGAGGTATTCCATTAACCTGTTATTAATGAATGAACTACAATACTTGGAATCCAGTTTGCAAACATTACTTGTTGTTATGTCTGACAAGCCTCTGGCAAGCTTTCAGGTTGTCAAGAACAACCTTTGTTTCAAAAGTATGCATAACATTTGAACACTTAGTAAACAGATCTATTGTTCTGGTAGAAGAACATCCCTTCATTGCTATTATGTAAAATAAGTAGAACCGTGCATATGCATGTGACACCTGTTCTACATTTTTTTTACATAATAGCAATGAAGGGATGTTCTTTGTCTACCAGAACCAGTGTGGAAGGTACAATAAGGAGCTGTATATTTTGTCCGCTTCTTTGTTTGCCATGTTCATAGTTCTAGTGTGTGTATATAGGCACGAAACGCGGCCGGGTACGATCACATGCAGTGCAGTGGTGAAGCTACACTACAGTTCATCATTATATTAATTTTATTATTGCATCAGAAGCTACGTTATAGACCCAGAGCACATTTCAGAGTTGATTGCACATTGGAAGTGGATGTTTCATGTTGCGCTCCGCCGCGAAGGCCGGCGGAGGAGCCCCGGGCGGAACTTCCCTATTTACACGTGTGCACCAATACTTTTTTAGCCAGCCAAAAATGTCATGCAGTTAGCTCAGTTTTTTGGTCCAGATTTATTCCTAAATATCTATAGTGTGACGCCACCATTATAATATAATTATGTCTAAATTATATGTAAATCATTTTTTATGTGAAAATCAACCTTTCAGATCATGTTTATATAGTTGAAATCTGTTGTAACATTGTTTTGTAGTTAGTTTTGTTTTCCATTATTGAGATGCAAGTTTTAAGAGGAAATGCATTTGTCAAAACTATATTAAAATGTTTGAAGTTAGTGTTTTTTAAATTCACAAAACAAGAAACATACATCCAGGTTTTCGCCCTTTTCTTTTGGAAAATTGACCAAATTGTAAAAAAAAAAGAAGCTTGTATATTACTTTTATTGTGATTGATCCACATTCCAGCATTTAGAGTATAATTATATGTAAATTATATGTAAATAATTCAACCTTTCTGATCATATTTAAATAATGTAGTTTAAAATCTGTTAACTTTTTTGGGAACTTTTTCCATGCTTATTAAAATGCAAGTTTAACAAAACATAATTTTCATTGTGCATTTTGTCTTCCTTGTAGTCTCAATTCATCCTGGTGTAGACATTTATCATATTTTAGTGTAAAAAGTGACACATTGGGGTGTGGTAAAAAGTATGGGGTAAATTCTGTACCACTTAAGGGGTAAAATAATAACACAGCTGCGGGGTGAATTGTTACACAGGCTGGTAGTGGTTAAAAGTTGCACAGCATGGGGTAAAAAAGGGAACATGGTCGTTTTGGGGTAAGATGTTACCCCACCCTTTGGTGTTAACATTTTACACATTAGATGTGTAAAACAGAACACATGTATCAATCAAAATCTAACCACTCGTGGTGTGTAATGGTTTACACCACAGACGACCATGTTCCCTTTTAACACATTTTGGTGTTATTTTTTAACACCAATGGGGTAACTTTTTTTAAAGGGAAAGTAAATCCTGGCTATTTGGTTAGCTGTTCAGTTGAAGGGCACATTGTTGATTATATATGTCGAATTTCAACACATTTGGGCCCCCCTAACAAGTAGTTAGAAATATCATTTTGTCGTCTGCTAGAAGGTCCTATATCGATCGTGTGCGTCGCCATTTTGAACAGATAAGCCCCGCCCTGTGACGTTTTGTCGGACCTCTCGGACCAGAAGTACCCGGATGCCGCCATTATTACGCGTTTCAAAATGGTGTACTGCCAGGCGTTCGGATGCTCCAATATAATAAAAATGAACAAGACGTTCCGAATTTCAGCCAATCACAGTTCCCCCTTGGCATGTCCGACAAAACGTCATCATAACGCGGGTGAATTAAAAATATGGCTCGCAAAAGTGTGACTTACTCCACCGTCAAGCGTTCATAAGAGGTAAATTTTCACAGTAATGTCAAGAATTGTGCTCTAACACTCTCAGTAGGCCAAAAGTCCAGGGTTTACCTTCCCTTTAAGAGTGTACCTACCTGGGTGCGCACAATAGTTTTTTCATTTTAAGCGCGCGATTGAGCAATGCGCGCTTATTTTAGTACGCCTATGGCGCTCTTCGTAAAGGTCACGCACTTTTCATTTTGACTATTCTTAGAGGTCACGCACTTTTCGCGCGTACACATTTCGCGCGTACCCAAATATTGATAACGCATTGTGACTCTGTAATTGACTGAAGAGATCAGCGAAACACATAAGTACTATTCCATCGAGGCCACGAACTTTTCTTCTCGGGTGGATTAATATTGGGAAAACTACGTTTTATCACGTGATTACCTTTTGACCAATCTAACATCAATATTCTTAGTATGTGGAATATAATAAATAATAATAATGATAACAATAATGATAATAATAATTATAATGATTAATAATAGTAGAAAAGAAAATAATGATTACTACGTTAACGAACTGACTTGTTGTGTAGTAGGTGTCCTATTGATATCTCCTCAAGGTTCCTAAATGATGTGATCAAAATTGGCTATGTAAAGTGCCAGGAATTTGTTGAACATTTTGGGGAATCAGTGAATAAATAATTTTAGCTCATCCGGATCATCTTGCGCTAGCGATCGATTGCGATTTTCTCTTGTTTACAATAGTAAACGGGTTCAATTTTCTCTCATACTTTCACATATCCTTAATTATATATGTACATATAGAGGATTGCACACAATTCACTTGCATTTAAGCTGATTTTAAAAATTTTCACAAAGTTAATCAATCCCTTTAAGATTTTTTCAACAGCACTTGTTTAAAAAGTTGTTTATTTTATGCATTTTGATGAAAAGCCAGTCTAGATAGATATAGGTCACAATGACTTAATACAACCGTTGTTGTTTGATTATTCTTGTCAATTTCAATTGCATGTATTGCTCAATTAAATAACAAACATAAAAACAAGTGTTATTTCCTAAGTAGTGGTGGTATATCGGTGGGGTGGTATATATCGCAGTCTGAAAATACTGATACCAAGGTTTTTGAACCATGGTAATGTTAACTCGTGCCTGGTCCATGTGGTTTGAGCCCGATACTGTTGGAAATAACATGGTATATCGGGGGGGGGGGGGGGGGTCAGCTCCCCCTCCCCAAAAGTGGCAATCTGATGGTGTTTGACATAGTATACATGCTGAAGCCCCCCAAGACATAACCAAACTCCTTACCTTCCTGAAACCGCCACCCCTCCCCACACACACACACACACACCACCACCACCCACCCACCCACATACACACACAAAATGAATGAATATATAAGGATAGATAAATACATTATAATAGATAAATTGGGGTAGAACCGTACCTGACCAATGACTCCATTCTGTCACACATGATTTCATATTTAAAAGAAACTTTTAATTAAACCTCGATGTATACTCAAATTCGAATAGTCAAATATTCCCAGCCTCACCATAATTACTGTCTGTCGCTCTCCCATCATAGCATTTGTCTACATTTAAAAACTGGATTCTTCATTATTAATGATATAGGTTTTCCCGCTCGATTTCATATTTCTGTCAGTCAAATTAATTTAGATGCATTCAAATTCAGACACTATCGTCTAACGATCGATATCGGTATTTCAAATTTTGAATGGAGTCATTGAAATTCTTTTCGAGACAAGCGGATTAATTTATGAACGCTGAAATTCATTTATGGACAAGATTATTTCAATAAATATCATTACATTTTTCTTTATCCGCATTCGATTTATTTTCAGGGCATTCAAATTAGCGATCGTTCCGATGAATTCGTTTTAGTACTATACGGTTTCAAATTTCGTGCATTAGATTTCAATGTTCACAGCATTCAAATTAAGAAAGTACCCAAAGGGGCCTGTTTGGGCATTCACTTTCATTTTAAAATCATAGATTCGTTGATCAACCTTCACGGATTTCGTGGTTTTTAATGATGTGCATGCGTGTGCCTCTTTGTCTTTGTATACATTTATGTCTTTTTGCCTCTATTTAAGAAATAGACTTGCTTTTTATTAAGCTTTATATGCCATATATTTTAATCTCTCTTCATATATTTATGAATGGGATTTATTTATGACTCATGACATATCAAATTCTATTCAAAACTTTCACATTTTATGTAATGACAGAATGATTGATTTCTACGTTTTCTTCATTATTGATTTTTAACGTAGTGGAATGTCTTTCTTCCGGTTGCAGGTGAAATTTGATGCTTCGATTTAAAACTTTTGCTTGTAAGTCAAATTTGAATGAAAAATTTGAAGAATCTGTCGCACAAAAGTTAATTTGCACGTGTATAAATGAATTTGGATGCTCACTGGTTAAATCGTTTGCTCTTTCTTCAGATGAGAATGAACCATTTGAAGAATTTGTTGCACGAATAGTGAATTTGGACGAATCAAAGTGAAATTGATTGCTCTTTCCTTAAATCGTTTGCTCTTAATAGGAATCTTGATGACCCATTTGAAAAATTTGTTGCACAATCATCGTTGATGACATGTAAATATTTTGATTTTTGTCTTTGATTTAATAAAACATACAATTAAAAAAAAAATCATGGAAGCAAGCGTGTCACACGGAATACATTAATGTACCATAATATACGGATCGCGCAGCATGGAAATTGCCAATGCAAATCATTTGCCTGTGACTATGCATGGACTTACTTTAATCAATTACATTATAATCTAACTTGAGAAGATTACAAGTCAACATTGGCATGTGGGTGTAATTTTTTGTGCGTGCCGGGGAAAGTGGTGATCACCATTTCGCCCCCTTTGAAAAGTCTTTCAACACTTTTAATACCGTAGAAACCACATGCAAATATTCCATTTTACCTAATTAAATGGGTATAAAATTCGCCAGCATTTTGATAGGGCTGTATTTTAAACAATTTAATACCATCGGAATCACATTTAACATGGTAATTTACCCTTTTCCAAAACGGGTATAATCCAGGGGGGTTTTTACCAGCACTATTATAGTGCTGCATTTTGTAAACACTTTCAAAAAGGGTAAACCAACATTTCAGATGCTGTCACTCCTCGCCCCTATTTAAAATGGTGAATTCAGCGCTAAAAAGGGTGGATCCAACATTTCATTTTCAATTTTGAATTTCCTGCAATATAAATTGTAAAACAATGTCCCCTTCGTCCCTTTGGAATGTTGATTTTGCACTTCTTTTTTGAGAGTGTGCATCATGGCAGAGCTTCGGAAACTGGAAAACAAATATTTCGACTTACCTCGTGTGCTTGGTGCAAGAAATCTTGGAATGGGTTTGGTGACATTTTGAACGAGACATAGACGCCAAGATATGACCAACATCACATTACACAGTAAAATAGATAAGATGAAACCGCCGGCTAGTTTGGCTGCGTTGCCTGGCACTGATGACCCTCTTCTGTCCGTGAAGAAAAGAACACAATATTGGATTGATCCTATGAAAATGCAATTTTAAATTCATTCATAATTCATCATACGATATTCTTAAGTAAAATATAGAAACCTGATACCTTTTCAATGAACACAATCTACTCAATATTGCGATGTCGGCGTGTACAGAAATAGATTAACAGAGATATGCAATAATTTTGAGCTGAACCTTAGACGTATTAATGCTTATACCTTCTGGTTGCTATATTTGTCATGGCTATGCTCCGGCCGTCGTTACCAGCGCTCAGGTACCAAATGCATGGCTCGAGAGAGGCAACTGTAGATAAAATGCCTTGCCTATATTCAAGGTCCTACGCACCCAGTGTGTACCTCGGGTGTTCCTGGTAATGTTTACCTGACGTAAAATCCTCTTTTCTTGACATTTAATCTTGCTTGTCCACGCAACCACAATTTTCTTGTACCGGTACTAAATTATGTTTACCTTTCTCGACATCACAACTTCAAATTCCCCTATCGCATCACTTCCTCCACTCCCCTGCCCCTTCTCTCTTAAACCAACAGAGCAAAGGTAAACATATGAATATACCAAACTCGAATACAGTGGCATATTCATCATATTTAAGTCTTATGCATAGCAAGAGGACTTGGGTTTTGGTCATGAAATTTATGTTTCATGTATGCCACTAAACCCCATGCAAGCAGGGGCGCCGCTAGAGGGGGTGTCACACCCCCACCCAAAATTGCTGTCAGCAAATGCGTCACCTCTGTCGACAAAAAAGGAGGGGGAAGAAGGGAGAGGGGAGAGGAAAGAGAAAAGGAAAAGGAGAAAAGAGAACGGAGAAGGAAAAAGAAAAGAAAATGAAAAGGGAATGGAAAGGAAAGGAAAACAAAATCAGAAAGAAAAGGGAACGAAAGAAAAAGAAGTAAAATCTGGCCATTTTTTTCTCGTTCGCTTTTCTCGTTCGCAAAACACTGGAAAGCAAATATTCGGGCAAAAGGCGTCCCCCTTCGGCAATTGGCTGCAGCCCCCTCCCGCTGAGGATTTTGAAAGTTCCGATATTCGAGCAACCACCACTTCATTTTCAGGCGACGAGGTGCCAGAACATCCACATATTTGGGCAGCGAGGTTCCCGGATAATTTTGTACCTTCTGTATGTAACTTCTGTACATTTTCATTACGATTTAAAAAAAAAATTGTTCTCTCGCTCCGCTAGCTCGCAAAAATTTAGTTATTGAACACTGATATTCGGGCGAAAGGCGTCAGCCCCCCCCCCCCCCCTTGCAAAAATTAGTCTGTATGATCAGGATCTCTATAATCTGCAATTTTCTTTTATTATTTGTGGAGGGGGAGTAATGTGCAGCATTTTTGTCGGAAAATTTGAGTGTCAGACCCTAGAAATGTCGGCAAATTTGGGTGCCACACCCCCCATTAAAAATGCTCTAGCGACGCCCCTGCATGCAAGTCTAGTTAGCTATGCAGAGCTAATGCTCATACCTAATTCATGATGTTCTATGATTACAATGCAACTGTCTATGCGTATGAATGCGCATAAATGCACTTGAATACACTGTAAGACTTGTACATGCCTGATACAGAGTTATTGGAATAAACTTTCTGCATGGTCCAGTTTATTTCGTCAATTAGCTTTAGTTATTATTTCAAGCCCACAATGCAACAAAAATGAACTGCAGGAGAAATCAACAACCTAAAGTATAATTTAGAAGTGTTTTACATGCAGTCCATGTCAATTATCAACTAACCGTAGAACTTGTTCGAAATCACTTTCGCTGAAGTGCGCAACCTCACATTTATATATTTATTGACACAGCGCAGTATTGTGTAATGGGGAGTCGACATGACCAGTGGGGACATTCGAGGAAGCTAGCTCAGCGACTGATCTGTCAGATGGGGGAGATTTGTAAATTTTCAGTATGAAATATATGCATTATAGGGACCTTTCTTGGAAAAATTACATTTATTATTATTGCGAGGTCTTGTAGCGACCGAGAAGGTAACTTTTGCATTCTTGTAGATAATTGGAAGTTTGCATTTTTAGACCAAAGAGGCAAATCAACGTCAGATCTTAATGTCCTCATATATTCTTTGTTATTTTATAGGGGTTAGGCAGCGTAAATTCATGATTTAGACATTTTTTTCGGGGGGGGGGGGTCTAAAGTCTATAGGTGGACGATTCCCTTCAACGCTTCCCACAGGTAGAAGTGTTCCAGTCCCGATCACTGACCCTACATTTCCAAAAATCGAAACACATTTTGTTGATGTTCATTGTCAGTTAAAAACTGAAAATGAGCGGAATGAAGACTTATCATTGGAGTTTGCGTGGATGTCTCTTTCGACAACCTGCAAATGCAGCCACCTATGCGCAAACATCAGCCCAATGACCAATGACATAAACGATAACATCGTTTTCAGTTATTCGTTATAGTGTACCACGTAGTATATATACATTTTTTTTTTTTTTCTGTGATCAAATAATAATCAATGGACAAAATCTTGCTGGAAATCAAAGGGACAGAATCTGGACTGATAATGAACCTTTACACAAACAAGTTTTTCAAAAATAAATTTATTGAAAAAATGTATTCATATGTTATGACCAAGTCACATACATCATACAATCAATGGAAAGTGTATCATCATACATTATTTAAAACAGATTTTTTTCCTTTTACAATGCTCTCCCATTTATATTCAGCTTTCGGTTCAACAATCAGATTATTTGACATCATAGAATAAAAGAACTTTGATTTTCTTTTGTTATTCACATTCATTAGAACAGTTTTCATAATATCCTCATTATCTAACTGGGTTACATCATGTTCCTGTCTAAACATGTTATCTTTCCGTACGATTGGAATATCATTAATTACAATATTGCGTTCTTGAAACAATGAAGCATGTTTATTCTGAAATACAATGTACTTTAAGGACATAATTTCTAATTGCCTAACAATGTCCATGGTTTTCACAAACTCTACAATGTGAATTTTTATATTCAAATTAAACCACATTTCTGTTCTATTAATATCAATGTTATGGGAATCTTTTAATTTATTACTCTCAACTGTTTCTGTTAGTTAAACCAGGCAAATACCATTTTCTTATAATAATGAGGCATTTTTATCTTAACTATATACATCATTAGTACTTCTTTCTTACAACTGCTATTCAGCAAACACTGTAAACTGCCTAGTCTTTACTTGCTATAAATAAACCGTCAATTAATTTTCTCCACTTCGAATTTTATAAAATAAATTATTTCAGTAAAAAGCTTCGGAGTAAAATATCCCCCACACACATACTTGGTACATGGAATCGAGCATGTGTGGAGTGTATGGTAAAAATCTGTTCGATGCTAATTAGTAATTGTTATTCATGTATAATAATGTTGGTGCTGTAATGCGCAGCAGGTTATCACGCAGGTATATAACAAATTACTTGAAATCAACTATATTATACTCGATGAACCCGGACGCAACCCAGACGTTGTAATTTCAGAACAATAGGGACTTTTAGAAGCAGTGGACTAGTACTTCGTCCCAGTCGACTAATTCGCGCATGTCAACGTCGTCGACAGCCCATGTTGACTACAGTTCTGATCATTTTAGATTTCACTCGACGTGTACGTACCGTCGACGTCAACCGGAAGTACACACTCAACGGATGAGCATAATACACTATGAACACGATGACAAAGAGAGCGGAAAATTTATGCAGCTCCTCATTCTACCCTCCACAATAGCTCTAGTACTTTAGTTGACAAAAGGACATCCCTTCACTGCTACTATGTGACACCTGTTCTACATATTTCTACAGGATAGCAATGAATGGATGTTCTTTTGTTAACCAGTGCAATTGTGAAGGGTACAATGAGGAGCTGCATAAATTGTCCGCTTCTTTGTTCGTCATGTTCATAGTGATAGTTGAGCTGTTCTGATGACGTCATATACGTGAACCTCGTCGAAGATTTCGGAGCACCGCAAAAACGAAGTGAACACGTTCTCGATTTTGCAAGTCAGGGAGGAGGACAGGGAGAGGGCGAGTGGCGCATGCGCAGTGGCGTAGAATGATGTCCTTGCGTACCAGTCGACTAAGTGGACGTGCAATTCTAAAAGTCCCATTCGCAAAGCTTGGACGAACTCCTTTTGTCTGCACAGAAGGGGTTCGTGCGATTGAATGTAGGCGGCTTCCAGAAAGCGTAAATGCGCTGCGCTTCTGGCCCGGGACATAATTGAGAATTGATCGTCGGCATAGCTTTGTGCGCAAGCTGGATTGTTCAGCAAGTGGAGACCAATCGCTGAATCGTATTTGGCTAACATTGGTCTGCTACGCTGCGTTTACATCATGTTCCCGGCAGCCCCGTTTCAGACTGCCACGGACAAAACGGGGTGGACGTAAGACAACGCGGATCAACGGGATGGACAAACTTCACACGAGGTGATTGCCTTGGTTGCCGGGCCAAAAAAAAATAAAAAATTTGCCACGGCAATCACGGCGCAAATGGGAAACTTAGTGAGCCGCAGAAAAGCGGGATAAACGCAACTCAACGTTTCAGCCCGTAACAGGCCGTAAGAAAACTTGGGGGCCGTCCGTAATGGAACGTCGGAAATGTGAATTCCCGGCACCGGACGGTCACTTAAAGGTTTTAGTACGTTCTGCTGCGTTTTGTCAAGGTTCTTAACATAATCCGGGTTATATGGTACCGTTTCGTTGCGTTCAACCACGACGCCCAACGGCGCCTGACGGCTTACAGGCCCTGCGCGATACGGCGCATTACGTTCTATAACGGCCTGGAACGGTTAGCGCGGTCTGAGAGGACGAAAAATTGCCGGGCACGGCAAGGGAACAATAGACGACACATTTCATCTACAACACCAAGAGAGAAGACCAAATTGTGAGGTAAGAATAAAATCAAACCTCTTTAATCTTTACAAGTATACAGCTCGGTGCACTATATAGCTGATCAGGTATTGTTTAATAAAATTGTTTACTAAAAAAGTGTTGACTATAAGAAAAGACAAGTGTTTACTCTTACAAGCAACAGGATTAAATTTACTGATATTCTCGGTCAAAAGATGGGCATTGGGGTTTAAGCACCTGTTTTGAATCTTAAACAGATATAGTGATAACTTCATAAAGCAAACCGGGTTGCATACAATTTTAATTGTTTTTTGTTTGTATATGCAAGGAGGAAGAAAAAGGCCAAGCTATGCCACCGAGGAAGCATCGACGTACGAAGGCTCCACATCCTGCATTACCACCACCACCAGTAGAGGTGCAGGAGCGACCGCCACCACCAGAAGATGAGCAGACGCTACCAATATTGTTTGTATTTGATAGGCCTTCCTATTATACCCCCACTAGCACAAAACTGCGCTTTAGCTCATCGGCATCCACGTTTCATCCGTAGAAAGCCTTGGCAGAACGTATAAAACGTGTTAGACCTTGAACAGAACGTGGTAAACGTAAGGGACCCCATCAAAACTTGACAGAACGAGAGGGAATGTACTGGCGTCCGTGACAGACCTCGGGCCGAACCGTACCACGCCTTTGAACCTCCGGACTCAGCAGGCCCGTCCACCTACGCCCCGTCAAGGATACCTTGATAGACCTTGAGAAAACTTAGCACGACCCAACAAAGCGTGAATATGGAGGAAAAACTTGCCAAAATCCGAAATCCTGCTACGTTTCAGGCAAACGGGGCTGCCGGGAACATGATGTAAACGCAGCATTAGCGGGCATTTCAGATTTGCAGGCACGGACGGGCTGCGTGCGCTGATTGCTTGTACGGTTCCGAAAAGGAGTTCGTCCAAGCTTTGCGATTGTTCTGAAATTACAACGTCTGGGTTGCGTCTGGGTTCATCGAGTATAATATAGTTGATTTCAAGTAATTTGTATACCTGCGTGATAACCTGATGAGTGCAGGTGGAAAAGCTTCGTTATCATGTCTCTTTTTCGTGCCATATTGAAATTTTGTAGTACCAAGAAATTATTTTATTATTATTATTATTATTATTATTATATGTTTTGAAAGATAAAACGATTTTGTTAAAGATGTGGGTATAGGAAAAACATGCACATACTCACAAATAGCCAATAGATTGATAGGCCTAAACCATTATCAAGGGTTTTAATGTAATGAGAGTAAACTGTATTTCATTATTCTGAAAGGGTGAAATAAAGCAATAATGAAATTTGACGAATTCTACGAATCCTTCTTAAACTACCCGTATTTTTTTTTGCATCTTTCGATCTTGTTGATGTCATCATCTCTGCCAGCAAACCGGAGAAAGTCACTCACTGTCTTCCAACAATCCTCTTTTCCTTCAGATTCCCTGATCGTAAATTCTACCAAGTTATTCCGCCGTGATCGATTTTCCAAATCGTCTGACATGTCAATGAGGAGCTCATTCTCTTTCTTTAAGCATTTGACTGAATCTTGTAGTTCTTTCACATCCAAGTCAATAGAATTGATTTTGTCCTCATGAATTGTAAGCTTATTAATGAGCTCATCTAGTTTGTCGTCCAGTAAGGTCTGGAAGTATGCCCGCTCACGCTTCTCAAAGTTACTGAACCATAGGTGAGGTTGAGCATCAGCCTTTTCAATGTCAGTACATGTATCTACATGTATCTGAGTGGAGGGAGGGATGAGCTCCCTCTAACTAGCGGGCACGATGTGTTTCTCATGGACGTTGTCATGGTTGATGATGAGTTACACATTACGAAACTATTGAAATTTGAAAATTACCACACATCCCTAATTGAACAACATGCATGCAAATGTCAGATTCTTAATATATAATATAATCTGAGCTTCAATTCAAATCTTTCTAGATATTAGAAAGAAGTGTTTTGACTAAACAGTGTCAAAATTTTTGCTCGCTCACAAACTTTAAAAAACTGTAAAGCTGATTTTGAGCTATCCAGCGCCCACCCCATCAAAATTACGTCTGGAAGGCTTTCATCATTTGGTCGACCACTCGGAAGTCGGTCTCGCCAAGGTATTGATAATGTATCAAAATCATATTGAACATGTAAGAAAACTTGCCTACATGTACGTTATAGGAAGGATGGGCCGGTCGCGAGTTTTTTTTTTTCCTGTACCTCTGGGGCTATCCAATGTGAATATTCATGACTTGGGTCTTAGAGATGAGAGTACGCATGCGCATGACAAGTAATACGGTTTATTCCGTCAAGACTAGTCGGCATGAATATTCATGAAAACGAACTGTAGGGATATGATAAAAAAGCAAGGCCATTGAGCAGCTGTTCTGTGTGGCGCAATCGGATAATCTGGTGGGCTATCGATGAAGAGACCGCGAGTTCGAATCTCGGTAGAAGAATCAATATATTACGAAATTTTTTGCTGATTTAATAGTAAGGTGAAACTGAGTAAGAAAATACAAGTCCGATACTTGTAGTCTCTTTCATGAATATTCATATTGTATAGCCCCAAAGGTACAGGCAAAAAAATTCGCGGGCAGGTCACATAGCAGTTCCTATAATCGAATTGCAGTCCCAAATCTGCCCCTGACAGTGTCCAACTAATTTACTGTCGTGAAAATCGGTGAAGTCTGATCGGGCCTTTACTGTCAGAGACACAGAACTTATGGATGATTAAACCCCCTCTCTTTTAACATGTATGCAGGTTGATGTATATGGAGCTTAGTATCAGAGCAACAAAATACTATCAAAATACACTAATACATCAAGTTCAAAATATAAATGAATAAATGATAAATTGAAGTCTACAAATGAAATGATTATACTCATTCTGCAAAATTGTTCAATCAGTTTTTGACATTATACTTATATAAATAATACTGAATCAGATTTACCCCAAAAATTACAAGTTACAATTTGCGATATTGCATACTAAATCAATTTTTTTGATATCTGGGTTTTTCTTTTAATTTGTCGTGCAAATTAAAGCCAAACTTTATTTCATTTTTATGATATAAGTTATCATTAACTATAAGTGGAAAAAATGATACATGTTATATGAGCATTATAACATTTATATATATCATTATGGCTCACGATAAATTCACTGTGCGGTCAACAAACATAACCTTTTCCTTTAAAAATATATAAAGTCATGTGAATGCAATGGGTCAATTTCCGGGAGTTTGAACATCATATCAGAAAGTGGGAGAAATAAACAACAATGTTCAGTGATGATGGATGTGTCATGTATCCATATAGAGATAATGAAATTCTATACTTTTGGGAAGAGCAGACTTAAGCAGTATTAAGGGGTTGCGTGAAGACAATACTCTGTATGATACTGTGTATTGTCTTATGTAAACGCAATGACACAACCAGGACTTTAGTGGAGTAATGTACATTTATCCTAATATGCAAGTCAATGAATGTAAAGATCTGTGCAAAACAATTTACCATACAGACAGCACATTTAATCTTTGTTGGGGTATGATTTTATGTTTTCAGAATGAAAGGAAGATATGATTTTTTCTTGTAATAGATCGTATCTATTACAAAATATATCCTTATTTGTATACATGGAATTTAATTTAAGGTCATTTATTATAACTATCCTTGGGAGCAGGGGTGAGGGTAGGGTGTGGGAGGGGGGGGGGTCCCCCTCCCACACCAGGTACTTTTTCAAAAACCTGCATTTTAGAGCATCCCGAAATGGTTTTCTGTGTGATTAAATGTTGTTAAATAATGAATTAAGATAATTATTAGTTTTCAGTTAATGTATCATAATTCTGATAATACAGGCCATCCCCCACCTTAAATTTCGAGGGGGGGATATATAACTCCAGCGATCCCCCCCCCCCCCCCGGGGGGGGGGGGGATCGACACCCATGTTTGGGTATCTCGATACCACTTAGCTATCTTCTTTGCATGAAAAATCTCTGCTAGCTGTTCCATGTTCTAACCAATGTTGTACATCTGACAGTCGGAGACAGGCAACAGTGGTACGTCCGGGGGTGAACAGTTTCTCACTTTTAAAATACCCCCCAATTACACGTTTTAAATACGAAAAGTTAACCCTTTTACTTCAGAAAAGTGACTCCTTTTCTTTCTAACCGGTGCCAGTTCCACATTCTTATTAAAATCTCCCTTACCACCTATGATAAAAGCCACCCTTAACTGGGATTACTATCCCTATTTAAATCAGACAAGTGCTACATTTACTCTTGCAGGTACCCTTACCCTCCTAATAGTTTCTTTATAATGTGTGTTTATTCAGTAGAATTGATGAGAGTTATGTTACATTACATCACAGCACAGTAGAATAACTAATAATAGTAGCTACACTATATAAATTTATCTAATTATTAATAAATGTTCCTTTTCACCTCTGAAAATGTCCCTTTTGTTAATATACGTTCCTTTTTAAACAAGAAAACCCTATTCAAATCCGATACGTGCCCCTTTTCCTTCGATAAGTGCTTATTTTCCTTTGGAACAATATATTTTTCATTCTTCAAAACTGATAAGTACCCCTATTCACTTTTTTAAATATTACAAGAAACAGCTAAAATAGGTGTTCCTTTCCCTCGAATAAGTGCTCCTTTTCATCTCTGTTGAGTGCCCTATTGATCCTCAATAATATTGCCCCTTTCATTCTGATATATGGCGTTTTCCTTCCATTAAATGCCCTTTTGACAACTAAAAAGTGCCACTTGTTTATGAAACGTGCCTCTTATACTTTTAATAAGTGCCCTCGTTTTTTTTATAAGAGCTTCTCCCCCTGATCAAAATGCCCCTATAAAAATCCAATAGGTGTCCCATTTCCCTTTCTGCTATAATTGCCCCGTTTTTTAAAAATAATAAATGCTCCAGTGTCCCTTTTCCATTCTCATACTCATAGCTGGTGAGTATCACTCTTGATATGCAAGAAGTTCCCCTTTCACCTCTGATTGTTGGCCTTTTAGCTCACCTGAGCCGAAATGTTCCATTGGGCTATTACGATCGCTCACCATCTTTGTCGTCCGTCGTGTTAATCTTTTCAATATTTTTCAAATTCTTCCCAAAATGCATGGCTGGATTTTAATCCAAATTTGGTAGGATTCATTCTTAGGCAGGAGATAAAGGATTTTTTTTTCCCAATGGCCGATTCTAGCACAACTACTCCCTGGAAAACTACCCCCAGGACAATTACCCCCCAGAAATATACCCCTACATTCTGGGGTAATTTACTAGGGGGTAGTTGTCGGGGGGGGGGGGGTGTTGGGGTAATCGTCATTTTCCGGGTTGGGGGGTTAATTTTAATGCGGGGTAACTTTAATGGGGGGTAGCTATCCTGGCGGGTAGTTGTCCTGGGGTGTAATTATCCTAGAGGGGGGGGGGGGGGGTAGTTGTCCAGGGGGTAGCTGTCCGGGTGGTAGTTGTCCGGGGTAGTTTTCCAGGGGATAGTTGTCCTAGAATCGGTCATTAGGCAGTTTGTGTCGTCAGAACTTAAAACCTCCGTTAAAACACAAAAACAAAACAAAATAAACATTCCCTTGTTACCACAAGAATATTGTTTGGTTTTGTCGGTTCATCACCTTAAAATAAAACAAATTAAACGAGTGGCTTGCCCCGCCCCGCAGAATGAAAGCCCATTTTATGCTACCAATAATTATCAAAAGAGAAGTGTTTATTATTTTTATCCCTCGCTACGCTCGCTCGCAAAAATGAAATTAACATCCCTTAAAAACGGTTGTGCCTGCCCCGCCCCGCAAGAAGAAAACAACATTTATGCTACCAATTATTATAAAAAGGAGGAGTTAATGCTTTTTCGCTCGCCCGCCCAGCTTCGTAGCAAGATGCTACCAATCATTATAAAAAAAAATTTCGCTCGCTCGCCTAAATAAAATTTACATTCCCTTAAATACGATTGTGCCCCCCGCTTCGTAGCAAGAAGATCGCGTTCATGCTATATACATATATTATTTTTTTAAAAAGTGTAATTTTTTTTGGATCGCTTTGCTACGCTCGCTCGCCTAATCAATATTAACATTCCTTAAATACGATTGTGCCCGCCTCGCCCCTTGCCAAGAAGATTCCGTGTATGCAACCAATTTTTTTTTACTATTTTTTTCGCTCGCTCGCCCAGTCAAAAGTTAACATCCCCTTAAATATGATCATTGTTGAAATCGAACATTGGAAAGGGGCTCTCTCGCGAATATGAAATAAACACTCACTTGATGAGGAACAAGTGATCATGGTAGGTGGTACTATAATTAGAAATCGGCTATAATTTTTGTTAATTCGAATTAGATTTGTTAAAATGAAAATAGACTCACGGTTGACACAGGTTGAGAATAAAATATTCTATTACTTGCTTCTGCACCTGCGCCCCCCCCCCCAAAAAAAAAGATGATGTCGTCGTTCACAAACAAAGGTTTATCGGTAATCGATGGCACACATACTCAGGCTCGTCGGTAAATTAGTGGTGTCGGCACCTCCCCCCCCCCCCCCCCCCCTCCAACTCAGAAAAGCCTAGCGACAACCCTTGGGTCTATCCAGTCTTTCATGATGACATTGTACTTTGAACCCCACTAGGATGACCTTTTCCTCTCCATAAGAATCTGATGTCACCCGCGGATCCAGGATTTTTCAAAAAAAAAGGGGGGGGGGGGGGTCTCGAAATCTCGATGTGAAAGAGTCATAAGCGAAACAAGGAAAGGCCTCTAGCTGCCACCAAAATAGGGAGCCGAAGTCCTAGATTTCTATCAGGAATAGTATTTAAAAAGCTCCGCCAAAGGCCCCCTCCCCCCTTGGATCCACCATTGGATGTCACAACCCGCTATATTATGCTTGCTTGGAAATTAAATGAATACAAACCATCACAGACCCTCACACTCAACTGAACACTGTGATTTAAAGAGAGAAACAGATAGGATTATTTGAATCTTTCCTGAAATGTAGGGTATATATATCATGTCTAAAACTTATGTATTCACTTCAACGTTTCTTTTCTGTTAATGCCCCCTTGTGCATGCCCCCTTTCCCCCAGAAGTTCTTTTTCTGCTGGTGTCCACTTTACCCCCACCGTGCCCCCCCACCCCCACGAGACGCTTTGCCACCCTGGTCTTTGACCAATATTGATTAGTTGCCAACTCTTGATTTTAAGTCGCTACACTCTACATCAACACTAAATGTACTCGGGTGCTAATTATATAGAGGCAATAAAATAAGTACACCTGCAGACGTAGCTGTTGGTACCACGCCTTTAATAAGCTTTATTGACGATTCTTCCCGATAGCGTCCACCTAACTATCCACCTAACTGTCCACCTAACTAAGGGATTTAACGATAAAAGTCTTCGAGAAAAAAAAGAACAAAACTTCTAGAGAAGACAGCCCAACACAAAGAGAATCTACTGAAAACCACCTCGCCGCGAACATACCACCAAACTCTTAATTACGTAACTGTACAATAGCTGAAAAGAAAGCAGTGAAGCGTAAAGTACACAAACTCAGTCGGGATGAGAAAGCACAGAGTAAAATGAATGCCCAAGAGAATAGCATCAGTAATTTCATTTCTTGTACGGATAGTGTAAATGTCGAGACTAATGATACTCATGCATCTTGTGAGACTAATGATACTCATGCATCTTGTGAGACTATAGAACACAAACATAAAAACAGACGATTTAGGAAACGACAGTATAAGAAACGTAGACGCACATATGTAAATAATAGACAAACGAAAAATAAGAGTGATACACCAAAGGTCGCTATAGTAAATATATCTCAACACACTCTGTCGGAAGCCGAAACAAGCCTTCTATCGATAGGCTTAAAGTTTCGTCCAACCCCATGAGAAGTGCAAATTAAACCTAAATGCAAAATCGCAATATAGATGTGGATGTATTTGTGCACATTAATAGTTACGACCTTTTGTAAGATTCAAAATAATTTTTAAAAGGTTATGTTGTTGAGAAAGAGCCGGTGTCCCAGACTCCCAGTTCTCCCGCGTCCCCCGAAATGGGGTATAGACCGACGTAAATTCTGGGTGACATATGCTTATATAAATCTCGAAGTATAGGCAGTAGCAGATTATATCATGGTACATTTCAGTGATAGTGTAATGTAGTCTACATGTATTCGACTGTATTGTAGGGCTAATCCCAGACAAAACTACGTTAAAATAAAGCATTTCATTTTATTTAAATAAGTTTTTTCTTAATCAGTAAACGGAATACCGTTCTTCCTGCAGTATAACAAAAGGTATCACACACACACACACACACACCCACCCCTATATGTATATTTATGTGTGTATGTATGTATGAACAACAAACTAATGACAACACACAAATAAGGAATTTAAGAGAGCAAAAAGAGGAGCGGTTTAGGCAATTAAAGATTCAAAGATTGCAAAATTGACAAAGAAATGGCAAGTATAAGTTGCTTTTACCTTATCTTCATCTCAGTTGTTCCTGACAACGACACGTGTAGGCTTGAAATTTGCTGTTCTTGAAGAGCTCCCCTTTTTGGCAAGCAAGTGTGTGCAAGTACGTGCGGTAAAACGAGTGTCTTTGGTCCACGCTCCTGAAGCATTGCGAGGACGGAATTGTAACGACTGTTCTTGTTTTAGCGTTGAGGGGGTGTCGGATCGCGCGATACGTATACGGAGACAGTCCAGGCAGTGGACTACTGTTCCTGCTGCTCCATAGACAGACAGTCATATATACACTGTACCAGCAAATTACTTTTATTGCTACGTCACGGGTATGAAGTGTCCCTTTGTGCAATACATACTATACTATGTGTATACATCTGTGTATAATTAATTTCGATGAGTACTTGTTGAGTATGACTAGCTAGCAAAATTAAATCTTGAATTTAAATGAATTTGAATGAATTAAGGTTCATCTGATCTTCATCGTGCTACTCCGAGTTTCACGTTACAGGTGCGATCATCAGACAACTGATAAAGCTTTACAGGATGTAAAGCTCTTTTCGACTGATACAGCTTTACAAGATGTAAAGCTTTTTCAGCATATATCAGTATATATATATATCTATATATATCTGTATATATTACGCTAAGGATTTGGGGCCTTTTTTTGGTTTGAATAGGCGCCTCCCTTGGCCCTTTCGGTCCCCACCTTTTGGTACCCACGGGCGGGGAATGGAGTGGTGGGAGGCACTTCTTAAGGGCTGACGTGCCGTCCATATTTCATAAATTCATTTTTAAACATTGAATTTTCGGAGGGAGTAATAATTCTGCCAACCCATGAATTAGCGGGTTTGTAGCTTCATGCCCAACCCATAGTCTTTACCTGTGAAGGGGAGAAACCTTAATTGGTTTATTGCCAAATTAGAACAGCGTGTATATACTCCAAGGCCATATCCGCATGTATGGCTTCAATGTATACGACGCAACACACGTGTTATTCGTTCGCACAGCGCACATGTACAGGTACGGTACTATGTTTCACGCATAGAGTTATACATGCACACAGTTTAGTGTGTACGTAACTTTATGGTTTCACGGTGGTCGACGGGGGGGGGGGGGGGGGGGGGGGTCTCATTGAGGCCGGTACATCATCCTCATGCAAACGGATAAAAAGGGTACCTTTTCAGCAATAAGTGCATAACCAGGATAACGCGTTTAGGGTATAAAAGAGCAAAATCAATAAAAAGGGTATCAAATTCAGAGACTGATAAGCAGAAGATCCGCGGAAGGAGGGGGGGGGGGGGGTATAGTTCGGTAATGTGCTCCAAATTAGGTTACATTTCTTTTACGGTTCCTTTTTGACTAAAAAGAGGTCTACGATGATGATGTAGGCCTTATCCTCAAATATAGGATGTAAAATACCAAGCAAGATATAAAATTGCGTTAAAGGTATAAAAATCAGAGATAGACGGGTTTCCCTGTTTCGGGTATCAAAATCTGCCCCTACTTCAATCTGCTTTTTAATTCAGCAAGTGATTTACGCGGATAATGTACAGGTCTCAATGAGACATCCCCTGGGGCGGTCGTCGCGATCGATTCGGATCGATTCAGAAGCCCGTAAACTTTTCTGCCCTTTATTTGTGAAAATTCGGCTCCTTTGGAACTTTCATTTATGTAAGAATTCCATTACTTTCTAAATTGAACTTTCAACAGGTTAAAATATTTTTTTTATCTATTTATTTTTTTAATTAATTAATTTATCTTTGGGGGTGTAGGGGTGAAGGGCAGGAACATAATTATAACTGTTAGATGTAAAAAAAAAAATCGGCCACTTCATATTTTAGGACTCTTTATAATCAATTTGATTTATTTCTACTTTTTACTTATATCATGGAAGCATATACTAGGGTAAACTTCCTTTTACGACAGCCACCCAACATGAAAACAATGTATAGAGTTAGGGTTGGGGTCGGGGTTTAAGGTCAGTGTTTACGTAACCGCACATTTGGGTGGCTGTCGCATAAGTCATTATATTATCAACAACGACAGTGACATGAAAGGGGAAAATGGCCCTCATACCAGTGTCGTATCTAGGTATTCTGGCGCCCGGGGCAAACTATTAAATCTGCCCCCCCCCCCCCCCCGCCATGCCTAAACTCAGATTAATGAGCGTTTTAAATTTAGAAATGATGACACTATGTGAAAGTGAGTTTTGATGCACATAACCAGGGGTTATTGTATAAGCGAGGGAGCAACGCGACCGAGCGCAGATCCCCCCTAATTTCCACCCCTCAAATTGAAATTTCTTATGTATTCTACCTTTACAAAAAAAAAAAAAAAAAAAATACAGCTACTTAGCAATAGAATTTTTTTTGTGAACATTCTGAATGTTGAACATTCCTATTTTGGGGGCGCAAAATAAATGAAATCCCTGAAGAAATACATTTGAGGAATTTACTAAGGCAATTGCAAGGCAAATTTATGATTTCTTTCGAATGTTTTATAGGCTTACCTTGAAAGTGCTTTTTATGCACTTATATCCCATCTGGGGCGCAAACATTAACAAGCTCCTGCCTAATGCGGGGAACGGGGGGGGGGGGGGCAAAGCAACTAGAGTCAAGTGCCGCCGGGGGAACGTGCCCCCTCTGCCCCCATAAATACGCCACTGTCTCATACCGTTGGAAACATGTTATTGTATATCGCCTCAAATATATTATTCATTCCCTTATGACAGACTAAACCGATCTGTAGACATCATTCGGGGAGGGGAGGTGTAGCAGATCACGTTACTTAGGAATATCGGTTGCCACGGTGTAAAGAAGGAACTCCCGCCCCACCAAAATTTCCTTCGAAAATATTTCCACAATGATATGAATACGTATAGGATATTAATCCCGTCTCCCCTTGCGCTGGGGTGACGGGAGGCCGATAGAAGGGGGGGGGGGGGGGGGTAGTAGGGAAAAGTCAATCCGTCGGTCCTCCCAAGACCCATGTAAGGGGGCAATAATCCCCCTGAAGAAGAAACTGACAATAAATTCATTTTCTCATTTTTGTATCCTTCACACGGGACGTACCGCTAATTATACATGTTATGTTTTCATGGCTTTAATTTCTCTTGAGTATTATACCACAGAAACATGACAAGATCAAATCTCTCCCTCTAGCTCTATGCATGGATATACTCACTGGCGTAGACAGGGGGCACAGGGGGCATGGCCCCTCCTATTTAGCAACTTCAAAAAAGCATATAACTAAAAAGCAGTCCGGACGTTGCAATAACTTTTCAGTGTTATGCTTGTTGGATTTTTCTCTATTTATTCAAATTTTTTGTTAGGGTGGTCTTGGCCTTTAATGTACAGGATTATAGGATGGTGATTACCCGGTGGAGCCACTCAATGTGACTTGGGGACCGCATGACCGTTACCAAAATCGCGGATAAAGGGGTGAATTTCAAGGAACGTCCGCGGACAGAATATTCCTCGAAATATAGAAAATAGGGGTGTCCTCGAAATTGAAAAAAATAGGGGTCAGGAAAAGGGAAGAAAACCCGTGAAGAAAAATCCCGGAGCCGAGTCGCTAGCTGCGGGCCTGCCGGGGAGGGCGCCCTCATCGTTGATTTAAAAAAAAAATCAATTTTATATGATGGATCGGAGATGATATACCTGTACACTCATCTTTATATATAATGCCTACATAACATAGATTTCTCCACGGAGTCATATATCTTCGAATACATATTGCATGTATGTACTTTTGTGTATGTATTTATATGAATGTATACATAAGCGTATGTGCATAATTATGTCCATATATGTGAGGGTATTTATGTGTGTGTATCGTCATACGCACATGGGTTTGCACATGCGTCGATGCATAAACATATTGTACATAAGATTGTTGTTATTATAATTAATCAGAACATTGAGAATATATATTCATTAATTTCAATAAGGTATACACAATATTAACGCATCGGTCTGCAGGGGGGGGGGGGGGGGGGTGGTGGGTGAGACTCACCCCCATACACCTGTATCGCAATCGTACGTTTTTGAAATTTGGTGGGTATGTGTATTTTCGTATTTGACAACTGTTAACCAAATTTGCTTGAAATCGATGACGTCATCGCGAAGATATTACGCAAAAACCTTAATTTACTATGCATTACATAATATTGCATAATATGCTTATTTTAAATGGCGCGCTAGTCACAATAGGCTCACAATGATCGCAATAAAATTCCCTCATCAGGGATGCAAAAAAGATATATGGTCTCACAGAATATTTTGAGTAAATCGCGATTGAAGTCGGGTCATTATACGGATCCTGCACATGTATTACATGTATTGTCTATGGGGCAAATCGGTTTCCCGCATTTGGCCCCCTGAACGATTTTTATTTTTCTTGAAATTTTGCAGGTACATGCTCCGAGGCAAAATGAAGAGACTCTCGAAGCCAGATTTTTAATATCTATCAAGCATGTCAAGCGCTTTGTTTTAATCGCAATTTTATATCCTGCATAGATGCCACTACCAAGGAAATATGGCATGCCGTCCGGGCCAGATTTCCATTGTGGCCAATTTGTTTTGCATGCAGTGGTTGTGATCACTGTCTAGGTCCTTTCCCCTTGTCCATTTCGATTCAAATTTCGTATGCATGTTCCTTGGCATGCCATGTAATGCAATGAACTCTTCATTTTCCGGAATCACTCATGCATGACCGTCCAGGCGCCATTTTGTCCGTGTTTCGTACCTTTTGTTCGATTTTGCCTATCTCCACTATTCTAGATGCTACAGACTTCAAACAAATTGCTATAGATAGTTTAAGAGATGCTTTTTATTTTACTGTTCAATGACATGCAAAATACAGACGTCAATCTATGCACATCGTTCTGATACGATTGCAATTCTAGTTTTTCTTTGCTATCCTTCATGTATTTTATTGTGGTGTTCACTTGTATGAACGTTGGGAGCCCCATCTACTTTGCTCGTTGCTCGTTTCTTATTGTTTTCTTGTTCTCTTGTAGTTTCGCCATGTGTTTTTTGTCGTATATGTTTTTGTTCCCTTTTAATTTATTTGTTTCTCTTTTGTCCATTTGCTTGTCTTATATTCTTCTTTCACTCCTTCTCTATGGGTCCATGTCTTGCGCGCGTGGTTGCATTCGGGACTGGGCTGGACCTGAACCTGGACACACATTAAGCCCCGTATAGTTTCTTATAGTGGCCCAGAATGACAATTTTGCTTTTAATTCCCTGAACGATGATGAGTTCTTTGGCTTTTTTGGTTTAGTTAATGAAACTAATTTAATTAATCATGATCAGAATACTTACGAAAATCGTGTAGCCCAAGAAATTAATCTTCTCGGTAACAACATAAACGTTGATGAAAATTATACTTTTCAATACCCAAGCTCACAGTATCTCACAACGAATCAATTCAAATCCCTTGATAAAATAGATAAATGTTTTTCGATAGTACATCTTAATGTCAGGAGTCTTAATCGTAACTTTGACAGCTTTCGTATGCTCATGAACAATTCTTTAAAATCTCCCTATTCAATAATTGGGCTCTCTGAAACGTGGCTCACTCAGGCTTCCGCTTCATTATACTCTCTTCCAGGTTACGATTTGATAGAAAACAGTAGATCTAATAAGACGGGAGGAGGGGTTGCTTTCTATATAAATAAACAACTAGATTACTTCATTCATAGCGATCTTAATTTCATGAGTGAAAGTGTTGAATCACTCTTCATAGAAGTCAGAGTTCCACGAGCTAGAAATATTTTAATCGCAGTGATATATAGACCTCCAAATTCAAATATAAATGTATAGGATTAAGTGTATAAAACAGCATTTGCAAAGGTTCAACTTTTGAAAGGAATCTCAAATTCAGGTAGCCTTGCTGATTTTATCGACTCTTTCTCAAGCCCACAGGCTAGGGTTTTTTTTTACTTTTGGTCCTGATATTGAAGTGAGTGAACAGAAAATCGTTTATCAATGTATACAATTTGAGCTTCTCTACCGCTAAATTACGGTGGTCAATTGCAAAATTTCCTGGGTAAACTTCATTGTTTGCCCCGGGCCCCATAATGCCTAGATACGCCACTAACTTCACTTCCCTCGCCGCCGGTCACCCACCCCCCCCCCCCCCCTAATCATGAACACGGATCGACACCCCTGGTTGGGGGTGATTTAATCTATATATAAATCAGTTTAATTAAATTCAAGATTATTTTTCAAGGTAGCTTCCACGTTTTGTCAAATTTTCAACCCTTGTACAGGAGTCAATGTGTGTGTATGTGATGTCCTTACAATGCTTTACGGCAATTGATAAGGAATTCAGACTAACAAGCAGGGCTGTTGAACCATGAACATTAAAGCAACATGCATGCTCCACATACACAGGCCTATATGGTTAGGACACACTCACTTAAACGTTCATTTACTCCTTTGGCAGGGGTGGCGCAAGGGTATTTTCATTGGAGGGGCAAGACGACTCATAGACAACGTTATTAAGCCTACGCACACCCTTTGAAAAGATGGAACTTATGATGAGAATGGAAAATTTCTTTTTGATCAGTTCAAGTTGCTATACCCTACTCCTACATTCTCTTTAATATCACATATTAATTTTTTTTAATTCTTTTTCTTTTAATTCTATTCTTTGCATAATATGCGGTTCTGCTCTACTCATGAACTGCGTGCAATTAAAGCGTGCCAAAGAGTCGAGTTTGGATATAAGTGGGCAGGCATACTGCCCTCTTGCCCACAACTAAGATTATTCATGTTTTAGATGAACAAATAATGACAATGATGATGATGATGATGGTGATGATGATGATAATGATGATACAAAAAATATAACCAAAGTAGTTCAAAACAATAGACAATTGATGAATAATCTGATAATGAAAATCAAAGCTGGTGTGCACCTCCATTGAACGACCCACAAATTGGGTCATTGCAACGAATTATACATGTATATTAACATAAAATAGAGCCCATATATATATTCTTTTTGTTTCTTCTGTTTCTTTTTTAGGGGGAGGGTGGTCACTTGAGAAATCATTAGGGGGCAACCACCCCCTTGCCCCCCCCCCCTGTAGCGCTGGCCCAGTGCCATCCTCGGAAGATGTCTTTCAGGCATCTATAAAGGTGAGTCGGATGACAGTGCAAAATTCGTCCATATCAAGCAATTCGCTCATGACGACGGTCTTTTTTTCAATATACTCACATTCAGAATTCAAATGTATATAAATGACTTGTATGTTCCAATGAATAAACAAACAAACAAAGTCACCCGGTGTTCAGGCAGCAGAGCGAACTGCCCGAATATCAGATGTAAATACCTTATCTCGTATATTTTGGTAATAATAATTCCTCTAAAGGCTGTAAAATTAAAGTGCCAAATTTGCTCGCTTGCTTCGCTCGCTCGCTAGATGTAGAATCCACAAATTGATTGGCCAAGTGACATCAGTCCTCGCGGAAATACGTATATTAATTTTTACAAGAGACACGTTGAGTTCGAAATTGAGCCCGCGCACAGATACAGGTACGGTAAACCTATGTAATGAGTTGACGTAATTGGTGATTGAACTTTGCAATTTTCATATTTCCAGCCCCCCTATGGGGAAATCCTGGATCCGCCCCTGTAGAGTGGTTTAAGAATTACTTAACAGACAATAATTTGTAATTTACGACTGTGTGAAATCTAATTATAAATCTATTTCATGCGGCGTCCCCAGGGCTCGGTGTTAGGCCCGACATTATTTCTACATTAATGACCTACCAAATTCATCAAAATTTTTTCGATTATTTGCCGATGATTCTAATCTATTTCATACATTTAAGCATGATGAACGTAATATTGATTTATCAGAATTTAACCGTAACCTGAAAGCTGTTACAGATTGGTGCAATTCAAACAAACTTTCAATAAATACGAAAAAAATCATTACATGTTATTTAAAAATCGAGGAAGACATTTCTCAATTTCAGGTCAGTTGCTAATTAATGAAACCATTTTGAGTAAGTTGAGTCAACATCGTTCCTTGGAATTCGTATAGACAAAAATTTGACCTGGAAGAAACACATTGATAATGTATGATAATGTATGCAATGTGCTAAGTAAAAAGACTGGAATATTGTATAGATTAAGACACTTTGTGTTAAGAAACATGTTATATAATTCTTTTTACCCCATATAACGTATGGATTAGAAGTTTGGGGTGCTACATGTAAGACAACTCTGAATCCTGTCCTAATGCTTCAGAAACGAATGGCCAGAGTAATTGCTTTCAAAGGTTCGAGATATCACCCTGCTCCTTTATTTTAGATCTTAAAGTGCTAGATATTTTCAAAGAATATCGCTATGTGATTGGTATTTTTATGCATGATATAATGTCTAACCGTCTGCCTCATACTTTATTTTACTGATTATTTTTCAGTACTAGATCACCCTTATCGTACAAGAAACATAGAGAAATCTATTTTAACCCTTTTATGAAATAACAATTTCGTATCACCCCAATCCTAAAGTCATGAGAGTAGATTCGTTTTGCATTAATTTTGTCAAATTTTACTTTTAAGCGTAGGGGCATCTTTCTTGTTTCTACATTTTTGCAAGCGAGAAAAGTGAATGAGCCAAAATTTTGACACAATGTTGGTTTGAAAATGTTCCCGGTCAATTTCGTAAGATCGTCAATTTTATTTTGCGTGCATTAAATTTCAAGGATTTAGGTCGCGCACAGCCGATTTGTAATTCAAATTCATTTTCATATCATTCGAATTGTATTTATGTCATTTGAATCTAAGTTTTTGTCAATCAAATTCGCACTAAATGCACCTAGTTCGCAAAACGTTCATTCAATTTAGCAAAGAATGGCAAGGGAATTGCGCAATACTGTTATTCCAGCATTCAATTTCATTTCGGATCATTCAACTTAACACGTTGAGCATTCAAAATCAAATGTAGTTCCTGTAAATTTTGTCAGTTGATAATTATTTGGTATTTTCATTCTTTCCTTATGAGTTTTCTGCACATATGGGTGTGTTTTTTTTGTATAATAACATTCTTTTATTTTTCTTCTGATTTATTATTTTTATTTTATTTTCTTTTGATTTATCATCATTTTGAAATTTAGTTCTAGGAATTTTTGTTCTTCATTTCTAACGTTTATAGTGCCTGCGGAATTGCAGATTTTCTTGATTGATTTTTATTTCTTTTCATAATCTTGTTTTTTCATTTATTTTCTTGATTGATTTTTATTCTTTTTCATAATCTTTTTTTTTTCATGTCTAACTATATATATATATATAGTGAGTGTGTCACTGGGTTGGCTGTTAATGTATACTCTGAAAAATGTTATTCATAACGTACATGTAGTTATCATGAATTATGTTATATATATATAATGTTTCCTTTGTATAGTAGGCCTATGTCATGTTGGGCAATGTATCTCTTTATTTCATTTAATTTTTTCGCATTGGGGAAAGGGAAGTAATTCAACATTGTAACTTAGAGTCCAGATTATGAAAGTTCGAACATAATGAGTTCCAGCATGATTCAGCCATCTATTTCCCGGCGGTCGAGGCATCTCGGAAGGTAGGTTTGAGTGTGCCGATAACAGCGCGCGCACTTTACTTGGGTGATGGCGTCGATGTTGCGTCTTGCGACTTGCTGCACAAGATGGGTTCGCCATTCCTGCATGGTCATCCCTTCTCCTTCTGCAGCTTCTCGGTCACCAACTCTCTGCTGCCACTCAGCTCGGGCTAGGTCTTGCTTGACGGCAGCCTTGAACGCCGAATGGGCCATCTCGGTGAAATTCAGGAAGGGTGAGTACGGAGGAAGGAGTTTGAGGCTGATCCGTGGGTCGACGTCAACTGGGAGCTGGGCACGAACATGTGGCCGCGCATTGTCGTACACCAAAAAGATGGCCTCGTCTGCCGGGAAGAGGTTGACACACTCACGAACTGTTGCAGCCAAGAACTCTTCGAAAGAGTCTCTCGTTACGGTCTCGTTTGATATGGTGTGGTGAACAAGGTCAATCTCTCCAGACACGGCAAAGGTGACGTTACAGTTCTTACCACGTTGACGATTGACAACTCGGCGAACCCTGCCGAACCCTCGGCAGCCCTTCCAAATGACCGTCTGGTCCATATTATGTTGTAGCCACACTCGTCAATGAATACACAGTGACTGATCACGCCTTCTTCTATGAACCAATTCGCGTATTCGACGCGCTTGTCCAGGATTCTCGGATCATTTCTGGCATCCGGCACATCTTCGGCTAGCTTCAAGCTAATCATCATTCCATCGAGTGCCCTTCCGATAGTGCTCACCGAAACAGGGGGCTTCTGGGGCAGTGCTGCCTCCAAGTCCCTCTTCATCTGGTGAAGGGTAGCGAGGGGGTTGGCATCAATAATAAGTCGGAGTCTGGCTCGCATTTCGTCGTCAAGCTTGACGTTTTTCGCCCCTCCTCGTGGCAACTTGTCACGTCTCCCTTCCCGCAGGTAGGTGGCTACTATAGACCTGGCGGTACTTCTTTAGATTCCGAGTGCGTCTGCAAGTTCTAAGTAGTCTGCCTGGTGTCCTTCAAATGTATCAATCAGCCTATTCCTGTCTTCATCGGATGTACGCCTATATCTAATTCTGGGCTCCATTTTGACGAGAGAGATACCTACAACAGACGTGGCCCGAATCAAAATGTGTGTAAGCAATGGGGAAATGAAGCTTTATACGACAGACTTATATAAGTATAAAGGATTTCATGATAGCTGCAACAACTGTACATGACAAAACATGTTATTTTAAACATTACGACTTGAATAGATGAGCAAACCATAAACGCTAAATACATGCTAAATTGAATGGACTCATTACGAATTCGAATGCCCACGTGCGAATTTGAATGCTCAAAAAGACGCTTCCAAGCGAGGTAGCGAATTTGAATGCTCTCCACGCATATTTGAATTTGAATGATGTAAACGCTAAATGTCTTGACCGAAGTGCGAATTTGAATGACCTCAAAATGAATTTGAATGATAAATTTCATGGCACAGATCTTTTTCGCGAATTTGAATGACTCCCTTATCAAATTGAATGGCAAATCTGCGAAATTGACCGGGAAAACCTATATTTTAAATGTAATTATTTTTTTTCACGGCAACCAAGGCGGTTACATGTCGTTTTTCCGAAGGTTCGTTTTCCCGCAGGTTCGTAATTCCGAAGGTTCCTATAGTTCCGAAAATGAAAAAGGGTTCATATTTCCGAAGGTTCGTAATTCCGAAAAGTTATGTAGGACTCTATCGCATTTTCGGATTACGAACCTTCAGAATATGAACTCTATTTCATTTTCGGAATTATAAACCCTGTTTTGTTTTCGGAATTATAAACCCTTTTCCATTTTCGGAATTACGAACCCTATTTCATTTTCGGAATTACGAAACTTCGGAATTACGAACCCTATTTAATTTTAGGAATTACGAACCTTCGAAATAACGAACCCTAGGAGAAATGAATCAAATGTTCGGAATTATGAACCCTATTTCATTTTCGGAATTATGAACTCCTCCCATGGGAAATTTTTGTTTCGGAATGCAAATGCAATCCAGACTCAACAAATCCGAGAAACATTGTGCAACAGTAACTGATCATAAATACAAGATGGACTTACAATATATATATACATATATGCAGCCCTGCAAAGAATTATAGACATAAATGAACATGAGAGATCATTGTTCTGAACAATATATTTTACAGTATCATAAGAATAACAAATATTAGTGCAATGTTACTTCCTTAATCCCAACGTCATAACAAAAAGGATAGATTATTCTGTCCCGTGAATGTTTCCATATTCAGAAACATAATGGATGTAATGAGGTATATATATATATATATATATCGATGTATTTAGACTAATATAGGTTTTCCCGGTCAATTTCGCAGATTTGTCATTCAATTTGATAAGGGAGTCATTCAAATTAGCGAAAAAGATCTGTGCCATGAAATTTATCATTCAAATTCATTTTGAGGTCATTCAAATTCGCACTTCGGTCAAGACATTTAGCGTTTACATCATTCAAATTCAAATATGCGTGGAGAGCATTCAAATTTGCTACCTCGCTTGGAAGCGTCTTTTCGAGCATTCAAATTCGCACGTGGGCATTCGAATTCGTAATGAGTTCATTCAATTTAGCATGTATTTAGCGTTTGTGTGTTTTTGCTCATCTATTCAAGTCGTAATGTTTAAAATAAAGAGATACATTGCCCAACATGACATAGGCCTACTATACAAAGGAAACATTATATATATAACATAATTCATGATAATAGTGTACGTTATGAATAACATTTTTCAGAGTATACATTGACAGCCAACACAGTGACACACTCACTATATATATATATAGTTAGACATGAAAAAAAAAACAGATTATGAAAAAGAATAAAAATCAATCAAGAAAATAAATGAAAAAAAAAGATTATGAAAAAAAAAAAAAAAATCAATCAAGAAAATCTGCAATTCTGCAGGCACTATAAACGTTAGAAATGAAGAACAAAAATTCCTAGAACTAAATTTCAAAATGATGATAAATCAGAAGAAAATAAAATAAAAATAATAAATCAGAAGAAAAATAAAAGAATGTTATTGATTATAGAAAAACACACCCATGTGTGCAGAAAACTCATAAGGAAAGAAGGAAAATACCAAATAATTATCAACTGACAAAATTTACTGGAACTACATTTGATTTTGAATGCTCAACGTGTTAAGTTGAATGATCCGAAACGAAATTGAATGCTGGAATAACAGTATTGCGCAATTCCCTTGCCATTCTTTGCTAAATTGAATGAACGTTTTGCGAACTAGGTGCATTTAGTGCGAATTTGATTGACAAAAACTTAGATTCAAATGACATAAATACAAATTCGAATGATATGAAAATGAATTTGAATTACACATCGGCTGTGCGCGACCTAAATCCTTGAAATATAATGCACGCAAAATGAAATTGACTGACGATCTTACGAAATTGACCGGGAAAACCTATAGTAATAAATAAATAATCAAGATGGGCAAATGCAATCCAGACTCAACAAATCCGAGAAACATTGTACAACAGTAACTGATCATAAATACAAGATGGACTTACAATATATATATATATATATATATGCAGCCCTGCAAAGAATTATTATACCAAGCTTTTGTAATAAGGGTACTATAATATGCTAACAAAATTTTTAAAAATGATTTGCCTTTGTATTTCATTGAATGAATACCAAATTCCAGCAATACCTTGCTTTCATGATATTTTATTTCCTTCGTACCACAAATATAACACTATCAGTAACCATTCGTGGTCTAATAATTTTTCCATGGCTGTATATATATATAAATATATAAAAATATTTTATTTTAAAAACTGAAGTCAATTGCACACGAACCGTCATTTGACTGAGACTGCGTCAGTGACTGGCGCAGTCTTTGACTCTCCTTGCAGGAGTGACATCCTACAAACTGAACACTGCGACAATTATATTTTTTGAATCATTGGTGCATGCACGAAATTTCCTTCATCAGGCTCAATTAACGCAGCTAATAACGCAATGAAAATGATGCCTCGTGTGTTAAGACAAAACTGAAATGTGGAAAATGTCTTACGTACAATGCCATCATGTTCATCATTAGGCACAAAATAAATCCAAAATATTATCAATACTTTACACTGTTCCTGCATGGAGATAAATTTTTGATGTCACCATTACTGCCATAAGAAACATTCATCGTCTAATAATTTACTCAATTCTTGGTTCCAGCCTGAATAGAATTCTTGAAGAATCGTTCGCGTTTTATTTAACATATCTCCGACTTTATGTGCCTTTGCTTTATTCGTATTTTTGGTTCGACTTTGGCAAATCTCCGCGAGCTTCCCGTCAGATAATTTTCCTGAGAATAAAACATAGATATTTGAAGTAAATGTGATTTTTTAAAAATCGTATATATACATGTATATATATATATAGGGACATAAGCATGACAAGGTCAGACTTTGCGGGGGTAGGGGGAGGTGCTTATAGAGAAAACTGCCCCTCACACACTTACACAAAGAAATCACAAGACTTGATTTCTGGAAAAATTCTTTTTGAGCATTCTCATCCCCTTCATGCCAGATTGGAAGAATATCATAGTAGAATTCCCCTGAAAAGGATTGCTCTTGCAATGCCTTCATATTTGAAATATGACCTGAAAAAGCTAAAGTGTTCGGGCCGAACATTCATGACATATGTGTGTACAGTCCAATACAGCCATTCCTGTGTGTAGTGGATGTGTTCTGCAGCAAGATTGTGTCAATTTCTTATCATTTTCCTGATTCCAAAACCTCTCAGTATACATCAATTCTCATGGAGACATGCTCAATCTTTCCCGATCGCTTTCACATTGTTATCGCATGACCAGAACTCAACTTTATCTTTAAACATTAAAATGCGTCAGGGAGAGAGAGAAAGAAAAAGTGAGAGCGAGAGATGAAGAGAGGGAGAGGGAGAAAGAGAGATAGAGAGAGATAATCAGATAAATTTGAATGAGATAGGACAGGAGATTTTGATAATTTCGGCGCCTATTCTTTATCATTTCAATTTATTTTACGAATAAAGATTACTGAAAACTATTGTCCACAAACTCTATTGAAGTTACATTTTTGTCAAAGAGGAACGATTAGAGATTAAAAAAAAAATGAACTCATTGCCACATTCATCACATTGAAATAGGCGTACGAGACAAAGGGGTGGGGAGGGGGGGGGGGGGCCCAACGAGTATTTTGAAATAATTGGGCAATCGTCACCTCTATAGGCACCGTACGCTAAGAAAATAACAACAAACAATCATACGCTTTGAATTACGCTATAATTCGGTACAACTGGAAGTGGTACCATAGAAAAAACTGCAATAATCTTCAGAATTTAAGAGCAATTGTACCCGAACCCGAGACAAAAAAAATAATGTTCGGGCAGGGGGATTATTTTTATATTGGTAATTTTCATGACTTATCTAGAAAATTGATAATCAGGCAAAAGGCGTCAGCCTCCCCACAAAAGTTATACCGCCGATGTGCATATTGATAATTACATCAAAAGCATGGCGCTAACCAATCATTTACGAAACAGTGTAATATCGCGGATCAAAATGATGTTCTCTTGACTTACCTAGATTTAGAAATGCATAGATTTTTGGTAAAAAATCCAAACAGCCCGTATGCCAGTCTTCAAGCCGTAGAATATACATCTGATCACGGGGGAAAACACTTAACCAGTCACGGATGTAAACGGCGTATAAACCTAGGAGGAGACGCTGATATAGCAAGGTAAAAGAGAAACATGTTACAGGAGGTGTCAGAGCCACACCTACAGCAGGGAAGGGGAACACTTTAAACTTATTAAAAAGCGAGATATAGAGAGAGAGAGAGAGGGGGGGGGGGGGGAGAAGGAGATAGAGAAAAGAAAGTAGGGGGTGAATGAGACATGCAAAGGAGATGACACGACCATTCATAAACCCTCTTCTCACTCGCTTCCATTTCAATAACATAAAAGCAGTAAACCCTCATGTAGCTGGACTCATGCTACACCACTGGGGAATGGGAATGCAGAATACTACTGTAATCTGTCTTCTTCTTCTGCTTCTTCTGCTTCTTCCAAACCGCAGATTTTGTATAACCCATGCAGTTATTTCCACCGAAAAAGAAGTCATTAAGGTGGAATAATGAATTTAGCTACAAAAATAATTTCTCTCTTCCAATCGATTTCTCATAATTATATATTTTCAAATACTATTTCGGGGGAGCGTTTCACGAAGTGTTATGTCAGTGATTTTTACCGACAAATTTGTTCTCAGCCAGTCAGATGCAAGGATTTCAGTAGCTTATAACAGTTGTCGGTAAACTTGATGAAACGCTCCCCAGGAATATAACGCATCCTTACCACATTCTTATGAAGGGAGATTGTGTATGCACATGCTCGGGCACTCATAGTAGCGGTGCAGTTACGATATCTAGCGATGGTCTCCACGGCGAGTTCATGAAATCTTTCCGGGTTCGTGTCCTTGTTGAAATATAGGTAGCCCGAGTACAGTCTGTGTAAATCAAAAGTAACGAGAAAATATATTATACCAAAGGTATGCTTTATAATCGAATTTGATCTCATATGCCCTGCCAGTGCGACATTTTTTTTCTTTTCATAATTTTTATTATTCTTTGATTCAGATTTTCAAAATGAATATTACAAATTAAGAATTGATTACACAATATAATTCAACATGGCAATAGACAATACAAATAATATAATTCCATAGCATGCCATTCATAAATAAACCATAGTACAATTAACTGAACGAGGTATAGATTAAAATCATAGGTGACGAATTAAAGTATATAGGGCAATTGTAACAATTTTTTTAAAGCCGTATTATCTTGTATGTCCTCCTTCTGTCCAACATTCAAAATAAGTCCATTTTTTTAGATGTAGACTTAACTTATTTCGAGCTATTGCTTTTTTCCGTTCATTATCTTTACTGTATAAAAGTGCATTATAGATTTCTTTCTTTGTTGGGGCGTTCCTTTTGATCTCGCATTATATATCATATATTTTATGAGTATAAATAAGCGGTTAATTTACATATGTTTTTCTGATTTTCCATGTAAACCAACTAAAATTTCCTCCCATTTTAAAGTATTTAAGTGCATCAATTTCATTTGTTCCCCAATTTCTTGCCACAATTTTTTAACCAATTGACACTTCATAAACAAGTGGTTGTATACCTCAATTTCCTTTCCACAGAAAGAACATAAGTTAGATGATAAAAACCCAAATTGATACAATTTATCATTACAATATAGGATGTAATAATCTAAACTGAAATTCACGTAATTACCCATCTAAAGTGCATAATCTTGGGGTCAAAAAGCTAGTCGCAACTCCAAACTTGGTATTTAAATGTGTTATTTCCGCGTGTCTAAATGCAAAGGTTTCCTTTATAATTATCTATAAAGATTTTATAACATAACTTAGAAGTCATTCCTTCATATGATATTATTTTATCGCCTACTTTATACATCAATTCCGAGTAATCGATCGCGTATCATTTATCTCTTCGTCCTTTTTCCTTTTCTCTTTCAAATACACCGGCAAAGCTGAATAAATGTTCTAATGTAGAATAAATCGTTGGAATCAAGACCTTTTTGTAGGAGATAGCTAACTGGCCTTAAATGGCCATTTTTATCTACAACATGCTTAATTTGATATACAGTGCGTCCCAGAAAAAAGAAAACCCGTTTTTGGAGATAGATATCTTGATAATTAAACAGGATTGGAATAAAACAGACACTTTTAGTAAAAATAAAGTCTCTTCTTTTATGTGATACCAAATACACGAAGATTTGTTTATGCTTGACCGACTTAGAACTATTTTACCAGCTTAATGTAAGAATCGATTTGCACAGAATATTAGTGCGAACGTTTTAATGCAGATTATTCGAGTTTGTTTTCAATTCCCTTCATGTTGTTATCACGTTTTCTGTTTTGTCTTCAGTATCTTCTTTCTTGTGTTTGGTTTTCTGTTTCTGTTACACTTTTCATGTTTTTGTTAATTCGGGTTTTTCTTTCCATTTCCCCTTTTCGCTCACTCCTTGCTTTTAATGTGATACATTTTGTTTCACTTTATGAATCATTTCTGGCTATTTGCATCTTTTCGCTTTTTACATTTTCACAGTATCCATGAGGGGGGGGGGGGGGCGACCAACAATCGGTAAGAACTTTTTGGAAATCTATTTATAAATAGAAAGATTTTGGTGCATTATAATGTTAAATTTCACCACACCACGTAAAAATGATATCATTGCAGTTGAATGTGTCTATACACTTGAGCACGGGGGGGGGGGGGGGGGGGGGGGGGGGGTTCCCATGGTATTACATTTTTGTTTTAAAGATCACATTACAAGAAAATTCCATCAAAGTAAATATTGGCTCAATACTTTTTATTGCATATATGGCATAAATTAAACAAGGTTATCCAAATTCAACGCTTGGAAACATTTGAAGTAATGATTATTATCAATTATAAAACGGTAAAATACAGCCCCCGATATAGCAGCTGAAGAGCTCCTCGAACGCTGCTGAGATGTGTGACGACACACCAGGGGCCAGTCCTGTCTAAGCAGACGATGTCCCATAACATCTTACACATTTTTCAGTGCCTGTTTTGTCATCTCCTCTTCACTTATTTCTCTTACTTGACTAGCGTCAGTCTTAATGTTAGTCTGTTGCCTCACTCTTAACTTCATCATGTATGGTATTATTTTGATGAAAAATGCAGCGTTAAAAAAATAAAGGAATCACTTGTAAACAAAATAAGACGCCATTGTATTTTCAGCTGCTTGCACCGGGGCATGTTCGGCGTTTCAAGAGGGAACGAATACCATCCGTGCTATTATTCGCAGGGCTTTTCAATTTGAAAATGGGGTTTATTTCATTGATCATTGACCCTTCTCATGTGTATTTACAATCAAACGGTTTTAGTTATCAGAATCAGTTTCACTTTCCCTTTTAGAATGGTGTGAAATAAGGTCATATTTAAATATACAAAACTCTTTATAATTTGATAAATAATTGCATTGCAATTACGTTCATTCATTATAGGACGTCGTCTGCTTAAGCAGGATCGATCCCTAGTGTGACGACATCAAAACATCGCTATATTTCTGGCGAATCCTCGGATATTCCAGATGCTTAGAAGAGCTTTTATTTATGTTGTTTTTATAATCATCAGATACGCAGTTGACATAAAACTTATGCGATTGCCATCTGTAAGCTTCCCAGTTTCTAGTGATACATTAATTGCCATATTTGTGATTTTCTTGTAATGTGATCTTTAAAAGCTGGGTGTTTATACTCGGTGTATGATGGTACATTGTACTGTTTGAATATTTCCATCTGTGAATTTTTTTCAAAGGTAATGTTCTTTGAAGTTCTATGATATATTCAATATTTATACCAACTGGGAAGGGTATGAGGTTTCTCTCCCAAAATTAGATCTTCTGGAAATTAGGGAGTTATAACCAAGGATTTGGTGAGTATTTAATTAGGCCTATGCATTTTTATACCTCTGCCCACCGTAGGTGGTGCCGGAGGCTAAATTTTTTTTCCCACGAACTTTTTGTCCCTGTCCTCCCTGGCGCATGCGCACCTGATCCTTTCCGATCTAAATCAATTTCGCAATCATAGGGTTTATTCCGTAAGCGATATAATGACGGTTGCTCCCAGCGTCTTGCTGTGGCGAGATGAGTTAACCCTCGGACATTTAACCTGACGTATGTGGGTTCGACTCTCAGTTTGGACATTACAAAAATAAAGGCTTGTATTTTTATTTTAACTTAAAGTAGGATGAAACTTTGAAACCCCATCCAACTCCAAGCATTGTAGGGCTATTTCAAAGTTGCGCATGCGTCAAGGACGATAGTGACAAAACTTCGTGGCGGACTTCGTGCCGGAGGCATTATGTTTTCGGGTCGTCCGTCTGTCCGTCCGTTCCCTTTTCGTTCTCGCGATAACTTCAAAACCGTTTTTTGGATCCGTTTATAACTTGGTCCAAGTATGCATATGGGAGGGACGATGAACTGATTAGATTTTGGGGTCTCAAGGTCAAAGGTCACAGAGGATGTGCAAAAAAACATCCACAATTTTTTTAATGATTATTGTCTAATCTATACTCATGTTATCATGAGCGTATCAATGTTCGTAGCAGCCCCCCCCCCCCCATCAATGGCATTAACTTTCCAAAAATCAACTGCTTTCCAAAATTCAACTGAAGGCAATTTCAATAACCCTGTCTATCACCTTTAGAAATGTGCGAACATTACAATCGCCTATTACGTAATCCGAACATGATTTCTATGGGCAGTACAATAGGCCTTTGAAATTGCCCCTTGAGTTTATTTTTCGAAAGTAGTTTTAATCGTGTTTATTTAAGATTGGGCTATTATTCGCCTAAAAACAACAGAATTCTCTGTATTTTAAGCCTTCAGAGATATGGATAAAATGCATCAATTATTTGTATTAATGGGACTGTAATATAAGTGAGATTTCTCTTACCAAACACGGAAAAATGCAAGTTTTGGACATCATTTCAGCTTTCACTATGATTTAAATAAAAAAGTAGACCAGACCACAACTATGTCAGGTGACAGGAGAACTCAGGATCTTACAGAAACGATAACCCAATATGGTCAAATAACACCGTCTTGGTTACTATGGAAATTTATAAAAAGCCATGATTATTTTACTAAATTTTTCAAATTTTGTTAATTTACATGGTATTGTTTTTAGGTCGAAAAATGGGGACAAATGATTTTTATTTTGAAATTAGTGTGACCTAGTTATTTTTCAGAGTTCAAACTATCGGTATCAATCTTTGATCGTCCGTGATTGGTCAGTATTTTAGGGGGAGGGGTCTCCAAAAAGTAAACTTGGATAAAGAAAATGATGACAACACGCAAACAGCGAAAGAAAACCTTTTATACGCTACTGTGCATGCGCGAATCCAACATGGCGAAAAGCACTTTATGAACGCCGTGTGGATACGTGCAGTGCAGTGCTCCCATTTTTCGAAATGAATTATCCTGAAATGAACACTGAAAATTAAAAAAAATATTCTGAAATTATTCAAATGGGCTACGATCGCATCAGAATCCCATGAACTTTGTAGAATGTGTGTATACATACTGTGTGTATTCTGTCTTACTGGGTGTTTCCACATGTTAAAAAAAAAAAAAATTCTGAAACAGAACATCAAATTTCCTGGACTTATATGAAATTTCATGGAATTAAAAAGAAAAATCCACTTATTGTTCTTTCTGATGTTTCTTTTTTTTAATGAATTGTTATAGGTTAATGTCATAAATTTTGTTTTTAATTGTTGCACCATAATTTCAACTTTCCATACCAAAAAGTAAGTTGCATTCTCTATGAGTCCATCCATGCGCGCGCGTATCACTTTCCCAGCTGTGCACTTTCCTCCATAGAGCCCATTCAATCATTCATCAAAACATAAATTTCTACTTTTGGAAATACTTATATCTTTTTCACTTTTTAACAATTTAATTCCGTTAAAAAAGGAATATGAATATTGAAGAGACAAAGAAGCTGCTAAGCATAAAAAAACGTAGAACACCCAAACTATGAGAAAGAATCGACTCGTAGAAACAAGGTAAATTTGTTAATTGGTTAGAAGTGCTGTTAATCGTGGAAATTAACCAGTTAAATGGTTTCTTAAAATAGTAAGATTTCTAGCTTTGGCCTATCTTAGTTTTGCGTAGAATTCCGGCCGTTTTAAGAATTAATCATGAAATATCGGTGTGTTTAGACTAATCACACGACCGATCTGTGTGCGCGCACGTGTATATGGCTAGGCTGATGACATTCAGGCTACGTGCAGATGCAGTAAATTGCGTGAAACTTATTGACATGAACACATATGAATCACAAGAAAGTTCAGGAAATACAATCTCTTGAAAAATATAAACATGTAAGATAAATAGATTATGGTTCCTAAAACGAAACATACCATGCGCTCTAATTTGACGGTCCATGAAGACATTTTGTACACATTGTTTAACTGATGTGTATGAACTTTTAAAGGTTGACGAGGTTTAACAAGATATCTGAAAGGAAGCCGCTTTAATGCGTTTAATTTCGAAGGGGTTGCAGCACCACCCCACCAGGTCGCCAGTGGCTTGCCTTATCAGTTGAGGGTGCAAGTAAACATTCCAATATATTTATAACGAATAGAACAGGCTGACATTTGTCAATTTCTCCGCCCCTTCTTTGGTCACGCTAATGATTATAGTACCACAGTCTTTAATTTGCTGGCTGCTTGTAGAATATTTGTGCAACGAATTTATCTTATTTCATATTTATGACTATGGTGTTTTTGCAAGGCAATGAATCTCGTGTCACTGATATAAATTCAAGGCTACCGATAAAGGTTGACTAAAGGTTGATATTTGATATAAGATAATTTATCACAATCCATTTATTGTTTTTAAAGAAGATAAATGTCCATTAACTTAGGGCTATCGGAGGGCCTGTCCTGAAAGTTTTTGACATTTTTCTGCCCACATTCATCTACTATAAAGGATAATGAGGATCAATATCTATTTTTGGAGTGGAAGAGCTTGCACCTGAACTAAATACCGTAGAGAAGCACAATCTGGATTACAATCTGAGTACTTTTCCTAGAGGGTGGCTGTCCTAAGGGGTAGTTGTCCTAGGGGGGTAGTTGTCTGGGGGTAGTTGTCCAGGGGTTAGTTGTCCAGGGGGTGGTTGTCCGGGGGTAGTTGTCCTGGGGGTAGTTATCCTAGGGGTAGTTGTCCTAGGGGGTAGTTGTCTGGGGGTAGTTGTCCAGGGGTGGTTGTCCGGGGGGAGGGGGGGGGGGGGGGGGTAGTTGTCCTAGAGGGTGGTTGTCCTAGGGGGTAGTTGTATGGGGGTAGTTGTATGGGGGGTAGTTGTCCTAGAGGGCGGTTGTCCTGGGGGTAGTTGTCCTAGGGGGTAGTTGTCTGGGGTTGGCTGTCCTAGGGGGTAGTCTGGGGGTAGTTGTCCAGGGGGTGGATGTCCAGGGGGTAGTTGTCCTAGAGGGTGGTTGTCTGGGGGTAGTTGTCAAGGGGGTGGTTGTCCGGGGGGTAGTTGTCCTGGGGGTAGTTGTCCTAGAGGGTAGTTGTCCAGGGGGTAGTTGTCCAGGGGGTGGTTGCCCTAGGGGGTAGTTGTCCTAGGGGGGTAGTTGTCTGGGGGTAGTTGTCCAGGGGTTAGTTGTCCAGGGGGTGGTTGTCCGGGGGTAGTTGTCCTGGGGGTAGTTATCCTAGGGGTAGTTGTCCTAGGGGGTAGTTGTCTGGGGGTAGTTGTCCAGGGGTGGTTGTCCGGGGGGGGGGGTAGTTGTCCTAGAGGGTGGTTGTCCTAGGGGGTAGTTGTCTGGGGGTAGTTGTATGGGGGGTAGTTGTCCAGGGGGTGGTTGTCCAGGGGGTGGTTGTCCGGGGATAGTTGTCCTGGGGGTAGTTGTCCTAGGGGGCGAAGGCACCCCCTCCAGAATCTGCCCATAATGAAAATATTTTTTTGTGTGTGTGTGCTTGTCAGGGAATTATGGAGGGAAACTGGACACCCATACCCCCATCCCCCCCCCCCCCCTTGAAAAAAGCTGGTGACGGCACTGGTCCCGTGTTGAATGTCATCAGCCTAGTTACAGAAGTCAAATTTAGATAGGCCAAACCTACTTACTACTTACTATTTTAAGAAACCATTTAACTGGTTAATTCCCACCATTAAGAGCACTTCTAACCAATTAACAAAATTACCTTGTCTCTACGAGTCGATTCTTTCTCATAGTTTTTGTGTTCTACGTTTTGTGTGGCAACATAAAAAGTACTACATAAGTACTACATAAGTACAGAGTACTACATATGAAATTATTTCCTTTTTATGCTTAGCAGCTTCTTTGTCTCTTCAATATTCATATTCCTTTTTTAACGGAATTAAATTGTTAAAAGTGAAAAAAGATATAAGTATTTCAAAAGTAGAAATTTACGTTTTGATGAATGATTTTATTTATTGATTGATTCATTTATTCTTTTTCCGTTTCACATAAACAAAATATAAAGAAACATGACATGATAAATATAATACAGCAAAGTCGTTAGAACATGTGTCATATAGAATACATGAAAGTATCATAATTCTTGAAAAAAGGATCAGCAACATAACAATACAACATTACAAAAACTTTAGCTTATAATAAGTTTAAAACGGAGGGACTTGCCAGAAAGAAGCAAAGCTTGTATAAGAGGCAAGCCCCTGAACTTAGTTTCAATACGTTTTAATCCAGGTAAAAGAATGTGAAGAAATGTATAATGAAAACATAATATATACAAAATATAAGAACTTATAAAAGTATAACTGATAACAAATATAATAACAGGGGGCAGAAAGAGAAGGTGCAGGTAATTGTGAAAAGACAGACTGCAGGGGTACGTGTATGGAACAGGTCGTTAGGCATGCTCATATGATTTCAGTTAAAATAAAGTGTTATACGAACGTATAATATAGGTATGGATAAGTTATAATTAATTATGTGTTGACTTGACCTGTTGGTGTGAGTATTGACAGATTAACATTTTTTTAAAGCATACGTTTACAAGCATTAATACTAGGGGATTCTTTAAAATCATGAGGCAGAGAATTCCAGTATGCAGATGGAGAGTAAACAAATGAGTTCTTATCTTTATGACAGCAGTTTCGTTGTCTAGTTGGGTAATAATGTATAGAAGTATTCTTGCGGAACATATTGGAAAAAATTGTCTTTACTAAGTTAATTTGTACATGGATTGGCCGAGTTGGAAAAGATATATGTCATGTTCTTTGAGAATACTGTTTTCGAAGAATAAAATATCGGTATGTGATCTAAATTGCGTTTGAAATATTATTCTTAGAGCCTTTTTCTGCAAAAGTAATATCCGGTTTGTGTTTTTATTGCTCATCCCCAAGCTATAATTCCATAATTAATATATGGAAATATCAATGTGTAATAAAGTGTCAGCAATGTTCGAGAAGGAAGAAAATGTTTGAGTTTATTAATGATTCCGATATTTCTAGAAATTGTTTGGCACGTGCTATCGATAAGAGGTTTCCATGATAATTTGTTGTCAATAAGAGCTCCTAAAAATCCTGTTATAGAAACATTATCAAGAACATGGTTATCAAAATGGATACTGCCTGGTAAACTATTGATTTTATTACTAAATAACATGTAATTTGTTTTCTGTAGATTAAAGGGCGAGTCAATTAGAATTACATTTCATGATAATATCAAAGTATTGTGTCAATATTGCTAGAAATCGCATATACTTTTTATTAAAAAGATCTGTGTACTTCGCTAAGCTTCGTTGAAATTGCCTAAATCGCACGCTTATCAGCTAGTCTGTCACGCCCCTCGAAAAATAGGCCCAGTCACGTGCCTTGTCAGGTGACCTGTGACGTACCATCGGGAACATCTAGCTAGCGGACGACACTTGTCTGTGTATATCCAGTGCAGGGAATTTTGGATAGGCATGATAGGAGTGCATATCTCAAGAAAATGCCGAGGAGATGTGTTGTTGCTGGGTGCAGCAAAGGCACCAGCGATGGTGTCAGTCTGCACACCTTTCCTAAAGATGATGCAACTCGAAAAATTTGGATTTCAAGGATCAAGCTGACGCGAGCTAGCTCAGTGGGATGGCCCTTCCGCTCACACTGTCACAGTACTGTTTGCAGTGACCACTTCAGGGAAGAGGACTTTGATAGTCAGGCCCTCAGGCCAGGGGCTGTATGACCAGCTAGGATTTGCGCCCAAGAATAAAATGCTGCGGCCGACAGCTATCCCTGTCATCAGACTGGGAACTGGAAGCCAATCTCAAAACAGGGGGCTAAGGAGCTAAATGGTTAATTGAGGAAGCTCATTTTTGAGGGTCTATAAGGAGCGAACGGGCTCATGGGCAGAGCTAATTTTAGCTGCTCGCGATCTCACTACTCTGGTACACATACGGTGCATGAGCTGAGTCAGCGGTCGCAGCGCTGTTTTTAACGCTGTACATGCCGGGCCACTGCACTGGCTCGATGTCGCATGCAGATTGATCTCGCTGAGCCGCCGCTAGCACTAGTAATACCGCGTTCAGTTAGGGGGCACTAGGCCGCCCAGCTCCCCGCTGCGCTGGCCTGGGAGGCTAGGGAGCGACCGTTCCCGGACAATAGGCTGTGCGCATTGTTTTGTCATATTCTAGGGAGCGAGTCGGAAGCCAATCGAGGTGCGGTTAGTGAAAATCTGAAAATCGCATAGCATGGGAGCGACCCGAGAAGGTTGAAAATGGGGGACGTCACAGCGGCACATACATGCGTGACATATATATGTGAGTGCCCCCCCCCCCCCCCGGGGGGGGGGGGCAGCTAGCTTGCAGCACACGATTTTGCTGTAATTGTTGTAATATATTTAGACTTTCATCCAGTCTTTCAGTGTACTTGGTTGTTATCATAGCACGCACACAAAGATTCGCAAGGTACGGTCAGCAGTAAAGCGACTGTCCACACGTCTACTTGTCTGTAAAATATTACGTTTTTCCAAAACATAAACCTAATCCAAAAGAGGAATTATCATGGGTAAAGTGTTTGAAAAAATGCCAGACTTGTCATTTGACCTCTACTAAAATGTCTAGACAACCTATTCAAATCCTTTTGGGGGACTTAAAGATTGTCGAAATTGTATAAATAGTGATATGAAAATGGATAAATTATCATTCATTTACATTGCCAACATATTAGTCAAACTTAGTGGCTTCGCGGGGGACTTCCCGATGCTACGTCAAATCGCTCTAGCCAATCAGCTGTCAATTTTTGGGGGCGTTCCCAAATTAGTGAGTTTTTTGACCAATTTCTTGTTACTGGGCAATTTTTTTTCTGTAAAAATGTCAGAATTGTGTCATTGGACCTATGTACTACATTTTTAGCCCCAATGTTGATTCTAATTGACTCGCCCTTTAAGTGAAAGTTTGTTTGACTTGATCCAATCGGTCACATATGTCAGTTCAGAATCCAGAATTGAAATGAGTTGATTAACATCAGCATGAGAAAAGAAAATATTTGAGTCATCAGCGAAGAGTATGAATGACAATAAATTAGAAGATTTTTGTATATCATTAATCAGTGTAGCAAAATCACGCGAAACCGTTATAACGGTATAGCGTTATTTTCGCTGCGAGTTACGTAACCCTCGCACAGCAAGCTCGAACTCCGGTTCTACGCTCCAGTGAATTTCACAGTCTCTTATTAGTCGTTCGCCCGAATTTGCGAACTACACTACTCATGCTACTCGCCACAAGCACACGCTCACACATACACACACACGGCCGGCCGAGCCGAGCAGCAGTATACACATACTACACGGTGTAGTACATACAGCGCTCGAATACATACACCCTGTATACCCCATGCATATCACACAGAAAAACTCGGTTTTGGTTTTGAAACGAATTAAGCGAAGACGGCTGTTACACACATCTAATTTTGTTCTATTCAGAATCTGGAAAAAGCTGTTTAATATTTGTGACTGATTTTTACAAAAACGCCACGGGGAAATCTAATTCGGCGCCGATAGCTCGATCAAGTATACACTGCATGTAAAAAGTATCGTATTTTGCGATCGTCCCATCGCCTTCCAAGCCGTCCCTGGGAGGGTAAAGATGAAGAACGTGTCGCGTAATCGTGCCATTTCTTTCCATTCGCATACGGTTTGCGTGCATAGTTGGGGACTCAGTGGAGAGCGGACGGTGCTCTCACTGTGATCGATTTACTATTTTGATGTCAAATTATTACGCGTTTGCGTTATAACGGTTTCGCGTGATTTTACTACACTGTTAATGTACGTAATGAAAAGTAGAGGGCCAAGTAGGCTACCCTGCGGCACACCACAAGTAATTGGAAGAGTAGAAGAATTGCAATAGAAGAATTTAGTCCTATTAGTATATATATATCGGATTTTTATTGAGCTAAAAACTATCAAAAACAAGGACAAACGGTCCAAAGGCCAATATTTGTCTTGTGTACAAATTAAAATTGCATACATGTGCAAATGAAGATCATATGGTAAATACAATAAAAATAATGAATTACAGTAAATGAAATAGCTATAACATGTGACAGTACATTAAGTTACTCTTAAGTAGTAGAGAAAGAAAGACAGGAGAAGAGAACACAAGCTAGGAAGAAGGGGAGTAACTATCAAGTAAAAAAAGGAAGGATAAATACAAGTACATGTATAAAGTGTAAAGTGTTTACTATATAAAGGAATCGTTGGAACCAAGCACATACTGAGATTTCATGCCGAAATAGCATATTTACCATAACATATTGCAAGGAGAACATGTATACATTGTAGTACATTATAGTACATGTACTCCATAAATATCATACTATACATGTACTTTACATTAAGCTACCCCAAGAGGTCAAAGAATTATGAGAAGAGAAGAAAGAAATAGGGAGAGGGAGGAGGAGAGGGGAGAGAAAGAGGAGGGAGGGAGAGAGAGAGAGAAAAATGGGGGTAGTTAAGTAGCACATTCAGCAGCAAATTAATATATTGCAAAGATATAACATACCAGGTTCAATGTATGTAATTCCCATAAGAGTAAAGCATTAGAAGAATAGATAGAATTAGAGTAAGAAAGAAAGAGGAATGGAGAGAGAGAAGAAGAGAGGGGGAATAACAATACAATCTGTAAAAAAATGAAATTACACAGAATTGAATTTGTAGATAATATTGCAGTAAAGCCCGAATGAAATTATGATTATGATTACATGAGAGCAGTGGCATCTTACATTGCTGTCATCCATCCACAAGGGTGGGAACATTCAAGTACTCAAAATATTGCAGATAATCAAAATACCCGTGTTTACCATATATATTGCAAAGAAAATATGTACATTATAGCACATTATAGTACATGTACTGAGTTAATATCATACTATACTTTACATTAAGCTACCCTAAGAGGTTGAAATATTATGAGAAGGGAAGAAATAGTCAAACAAGAAGGAAATAGGAAGAGTAAGAAGGAGAGGGGAGAGAAAGAGATGGAGGGAAAAAAAAGGGGGGGGGGTACTTAAGTAGTACATTCAGTAAGCAAATAAATATATTGCAAAGATATAGCATACCCTGTTCAATGTACATGTATGTAATTCCCAAGGAGTAAAGTATTAAGAGAGAAAATAGAATCAGGGTAAGAAAGAAAAAGGAATGGAGAGAGAGGGGAGAGAGGGGGAAGAACAATACAATCTGTATACATTTGAAATGACACAAAATTAAATTTGTAGTTATTATTGCACTGAAACCCCTATACAACTATGATAATTTGAAAGAAGTGGCATCTTACACAAGTTTTAAAGTGTTGATTATCTTCACTGCCTGCGGTATAAGTAAAAGGCAAGGTGGTTGGCGTAAGGAATCACTATTTCGCAATTCACGAAAGTTAGGTAGAGAATGCCTACGTGGGGGAAGCATGGACACATGCCTAGATTGTAAGAATGACTTAACAATGTTCATAAGTAATTGTTGTCGTCTATCTGCGAAGGTGGGAATATCCAAACACTCAAAAGCATGAAGATAATCAACATAGTTACTATATCCTAGCATTATACGACAAGCTCTTTTTTGGACTCGTTCAATCTTATCCGATTGTTGAGCGGTAAGAGAAGATGACTAGTGAGGTAACTCCTGAACCACTCCAAGGCCTTCCCTCTAACTCCATAATGACAAAGTTTATGTAGAAGAATATCATGGTTTATGATATCGAAGGTCTTGGAGAAGTCCAGGAAGATACCAACAGTGACAACCTTTATCGATAGAAATGGTGACTTTATCAATAAATGACAAAATTGCTTGAGAGTTACTATGGTTTTCAAATTGGAAGTTTGAGAAAATGTTGTGTTATTTGAAAAAAATGTGTTGTTCTTGTATGGATATTTTTTTTCTAGAATCTTGGATAGCGAGGTTAGTAGTGATATTGGACGATAGTTAGAAGCAACTTGACTGTCACCTTTTTTGAAAAGAGGAATAACTTTTGCAATTTTCATTTTATTAAGATGTGCACTAACAGATCAACGATAGCTATGATAATTTTCTTTAAAAGGAAATTCGAAATGCCGTCAAACCCAGGACTTTTCTTATTCTGCAGATTGCTAACAATATTGATGATTTCACTCGTATTTGTAGGATTGAAAAACATGGAATTAGGGTTAGGGTTGTGAAGGAAATCATTGAAAGATTTATTAGCTTGCAGCACCTCTTTCGCCAGATTGTGAAAAATATGAATTAAACTTTCCTGCAATAATATTATTGTCATCGGTTGAGGTAATGCTTGCTTTTATTTTTGTGATTGAAGAACTCTTTTTATTTTTATTCAATGCACCATTTATAATTTTCCATGTGTTCTTCATATCATTCTTGTACTTATTAAGTTGAGAAGTGTAGTATTCCTTTTTTGCAGAGGTGTATTTAGAACGAGTGACATCACTTGGTTGGAGATAATAAAGATTGTTCTTTCTGTTGATAGATCTCAAAAGAGATTTTGTAATCAAATGGTGAATTGGAATCTTTTTATAATTTGATTATAGGTTGGTGATAAGGGGAATATGTGTATCTAAAGAAAAGTAAATTTGGCGATAAAAGAGTCATAAGCTACATGAACATCTGAGGAGTCGAAAACAGTCGACCAATCTGTACTCTCCAAATCATTGATTAGATGGGTAATGTTGTCGTCAATTATTTTACGATATGGAGTATTAAACGTTTCTTTACTAACAAGTTTGTTTGTACACAACTTAACAAAAATTGGAAAGTGATCAGAAAGGTCACTAAGGATAACACCAGCTTTTGGGGTATAGGAGAAATTATATTGCTGAAAATATTATCAATAATAGTGGCAGAGTTATCTGTTACTCTTGTTGGTTTAGTGATAACTGGTAAGAAAGAATTAGATAAAAATATTTCAAGACGAAGTCTTGTTACAATTAGCTAAATTAAAGTTGAAATCCCCCATAACAAAAAAATATTTATTTTTCAACAGTGGATTAAGTAAATGATTGAATGGGCTCTATGGAGGGAAGCTGGGAAAGTGATACGCGCACGCATGGATGGACTCGTAGAGAATGCAACTTACTTTTTGGTATGGAAAGTTGAAATTATGGTGCAACAATTAAAAACAAAATTTATGACATTAACCTCCCTATCAATTCATTAAAAAAAAAGAAACATCAATAAGTGGATTTTTCCATGAAATTTCATAAAAGTCCAGGAAATTTGTGGTCACCCCCTCCCCCCTCCACGTCATCCCTTAGCCGAAATCAGTTTACATGCCATCAAGTATCTTGGAGTTGTACCTGTTTGGGGGGGGGGGGGGGGAGGGGGGAGTAGTTGACCTACATGCCATGGATGAGAGTATGTTGGTTGATGTCCGATTGAATATTTCCTCTAAGTCGTTATTGTCCGGGGGTAGTTATATGAGTGGTAGTTACCTTAGGTGGTAGTTGTCAAGGAGATGTCCTACAGGGTGGTTGCCCTAGGGGTAGTTGTCTGGGGGGTGGTTGTCCGGGGGTAGTTGTCCTGGAAGGTGGTTGCCCTAGGGGGGTAGTTACTTGGGGGTAATCCTCCTAGAGGGTAATAGTCCCCGGGGGTAGTCGTCCTAGAGGGTGGTTGCCCTAGGGGGTAGTTGTTCTAGAGGGTAGTTGTCCTATAGAGGGTGGTTATCCAAGGGGTGGTTATCCGGGGGTGGTTGTCCAGGGGGTAGGTGTCCGGATACGTTCTGAACGATACAAAATCTACAGGTGAACTGTAAAATCTCATATTGATTTATAATAGGATAACAGTAAAATAGTGACAATCATTACAATAAACATCATCTACATCACCATCATCATAAGGATGTGTTTGATTTAAATACTATCAAACTACAATATCATAAATAGTTTATCTTGAATTTAACAGGCCAATTAGGTAGGGCACCGGACTATTTCGGAATCATTTAGTTTTGCATTTTAGCTGTTCTCTAACATTAGACCTTCGAAGCTTTCTCGCGGTCTTACATGGAGGAATGAGGTAGATAGTTTCTCATTTGAACTTAGCTTCGCAGCAAAGTCAATACACAGATCCCTCCTCCTGTCAACCAAAGAGGACATATTCAAGATATTCAAGGCAGTCTCATATATGACTGGTAGTTAGGACCTAACCTTATCTTCAGCGTTCTCTTCTGGACCTTCTCTAGTTCAATTTGTTGTGTAGTCAGGCCACCACTGATATATATATATATATATATATATATATATATATATAACAAACAAACAAATACACAAATCGTTATCTCACCTTGATACTGGTTCTCTTAATATCACTAAGAGTTTAACATTGGGTTGTATGGCACGTATGATGTCAGCCGTCACGAATTCTGGCCCTTCCTTCCTTTCTCCGAATATTTCCAACCACCGATGGTTATCCCAGAGAGTTGATGCTGATCCGTCACCTAAGACAAACATGAATAATTCATGTAGTTTTCAAGCATTGGCGTAGCTACAGGGGAGCGTGCCCCATCGAAAGGCAACAAAAAAATAATAATAAGAAGAAGAAACTTATGGGGGGGGGGGCGCTTGCCCCGCACCCCATCCCATCTATGTATGCCAACTTACCTGCTACAAGCTGACTTTCGTACGAGGGATCTTGACTGAACATATCGACTAGTTTTGCAGAACGTCCCTTCAGATATGATTCAAACGGAACTCCTAAAGGAAGAAAATAAAATGGCGGTATAAATTCATTTCTATCTCATTGGCCAATACCGGAATATGCGAATCAAGAGTACGGCATTCAATAAATCTGAGAGGTCAGACCTGCTGTGGATAAGAGAATGGGGGAATAAAAATAACTAGCATAGCATCCTTGGATTGTTTTTACTTAAAAAAAAAATATTCAAAGGCGCAATGTTGTATTCTGATGGAGTAAAAATGAGATACACTAGAAACTAAAGAAACCGAAGAAGTACCATGGGAGTTTGCCGAAGAAATAGAGGTGACCCACATCAGTTAATCAATTTTGCAGTCAGTCCGCAGCCCGTGCAAAAAGCGCTTCTTCTGCGGGACTCGTATTCACGCCGAGGCGAGAATTATGAATATTCATGAGCAGAATTATTCCGTTGTTTCTCAACGGATTTTTACGATAAATGTCACCAATGAAAGAGGAATGATAATTCTACCAATTTCAACTTCAATCTTAGCTATTTGACTGAGAAGACTTTTTGAAATGAATAGACCATTTACGAGTGAAAATGAACGACAAAAAAGGGTGAAAAAATATTGGTCAGATATCTTGCTGCAAGAAATTTCTTTTATCATTAGAATCGTTGAGAAATACTCTTTCTGATATCCAGTTGATATTGATGACAAGTTTTATGAAACGGGAACCTTAGGGCCCTGGCATTTGTTTCAAAAGGGCCCAAAGGACCAGTTACTCACGAGAGTCGAAAAGAGTGCTTTAAATGCTTATCTCGAGGTAACAGAAGTTCAGAAAATGGCTCTTTCGATATCAAAACACAATCATGCTTTGTGGTATGATAATAATGATGACCAAATATCGCCCCTGTTTTCACGAAGTGACGGTAATGAGGAAAATCACATATTTTTCGATTTTGAGTTTTTTTGCATTTTTTGGACATCATGCACATCATTTTGAACCTCACAAAGTTTCAGACCATAATAATGTCTAATTATGTAACTATAGCGATAACGTCAACAAGAAAATACCAAGTAAAAGGATTTTCTGTTTTCACAAAGTGAAATATTTTTCAGCCGCACATATTTCACGTGCGCGGCTGAAGTCCGTCACTTCGTTTAAACCAAAAAGAGCGGCGTCCTTGAATTTTGTTTTTTTACGAAATGACGGTTATATTTACAGCTCATTTTCTCCCAAAATATAAAAAATATGCAAATATTTATACATAGAACTACATTGAAATATCATCTATCCCGGTTTTTTTCAACCTTCATACATTAAAGAGTTTAAGATTATGCTTTAAAACTTTGAAAGAGATTTATTCAAAACTAAATTTGTTTTAGTCACTATGTCTTTGTGAAAACAGTATGTGTCAGATGCCCAAATTCTGATTTTAGAGAGCTAAATGTAACATTAGTGATTATCGGGCATTAATCTATGGTGGCATGATATATTTTCTTTCTATAGATATTTGAAATTGTGTTATACAAATAGTATTTATCCAATCAATCAAGATTACATCATTTGGGGGCAGGGGCACTTGAAAGGACATGAGAGCCTTGAATCTCTTGATTACGGCCCAATTGGAATTGCATTAAAAATCATATATTTCACTGACTAACATATCAAAACATATGCACATGATATGCCGAACTTACTGGTGATAGTAATGTATAATGATTAATACACGGTGGGCACCTACGGAGCCCATTAAAATTGTTTCAGGCCCATTTTCGTAAATAAGGGCCCATCTAAGGGACCATAGTCTTGCTCAAATATTGCAGTGAGCTTTAACAATATTGTTCTCTAAAGTGATGTCAGTGCAAAGAAGTATGTACCAATCACCATAGTTCGAAATTCCAGTAGTCCAGGAGAATATTTGAGTGCTGAAATCAAAGTTTGAAAACATATTTCCAGCGAATATGACAGGATTTGTTAGTCCAATACACAGCTTCTTGTGTGCTCCAATAAAGAAAAATGACAAAAAATTTATGTAAATTCAAAGTTGTTAGCTTTCTATTTACACCTCGTAGCCAAGATTTTTGAGGAAGGGGCGATCGGATTGCGCTCGCAGTCCCAGCGGCCGGGGGGGGGGGGGGGGGGGGGGGTGTGCGGGACCAGGGTGATTCGATCTCTCGAGCGAAAGCTTTGGTATCTCTTCAAATCGAGAGAAAATTTCCACTTGTCGATAAATATTATTGCTGTTTTGATACCCTGTTTGATTTAGCAGATGTGAGTTTAATAAGTACTGCTGGAACGCAGTCATAAGAAACGTTTTCACATTCATACAAATAAGAGAGGGTAAATAACAGAACTTACATCCAGAAAATGTATACAAGCTATACAAGCTATACGTACTTGCACTATAACTCTGATATATATATATCAGAGTTATAGTGCAAGTAAGCAATTTCAAAAGTCTTTAAAAACTGATATGGTAGAATGCTAGTTTTATTCAAATTTAATACATTCTTTTTCTTTTGGCTTTTTTGGAACAAGTGTCGGGCCCTGAGGTCTGTGGTGGGTCTTAATCACTACATTTCATTTTACTGTTTATAGTGGGTTTTCAACACCAAACGAACGTTTCTAGCCCAAAGGTTGGCTCTGAAATGCATAAAAAGAATGGTGGCCAATAAAACATAGACTGTGGGCACTTTGGGCACTTTTTATAAAAGAAATCATTCGATGCCATAGTTTTCAGCATTAAATTTTACATCGGGATCCATGTTGAAAAAAAGTGAACACTATTTCCCATGAGGAGACGTACATGTATGTGTACCTAACTATACAGTCTAATTAATACGTGATCAACTTCATCTTCTTCCGTTATATTGTGGTTCTATATACTGCTTCAGCTTCCCCAATTAGCAGCCGTGTGTAATGCTTCACGTGCGAGCGAGGGAAGCGAGCGACCAAAAATTTTCAGAGTTTTTTGATGCTGAATTCCCTGTGTTGTGCATTATTTACAGCGATATAATGAAAATGACAACAGCAAATTTATTTTGGGGGAATGTCTTATGATTTATTAATTCGTACATTAACCCTGACGTTTTTCTTTAGGATTACCGTACATCGATATCAACATACTTTATGCCATCTGCATGATTTCATTATATACTATGAGAATGCGCGAGCGTTGGGAGCGAGTTTTTTTGGAAAATTTTCAGAAAATATTGCCCTCATACTTGGTGTAATAATAATAATAATAATAATACCTGGCATTTATAAAGCGCCTTTCCCAAACTGGCTCAAAGGAGGCACTTATCAGAGGAGGAAAGGCCGCTTATCAGAGGTGGAAAGGGGCCTAATAAGATATGAAGAGGAGCATTTATGAGAAGAGGGAGATGGCTTATTTTAGTTCATAGGAAAAGGGCACTTATTAGAAGGGGGAAATGGGTACTTATTAGAAGGGAAAAGGGGCAACTATCTGAATTATAAATGCATTTAGCAAGGCAGAAAAGGGTCAATCATTATATTTGAAAAGGGGCACTTATCACAGACATAATGACACATCAGTATCCGAAGTAAAATTGCACTTTTCAGATTGAAGGAGAACGAGCACTTATTAGAGATAAGGAGCCAATTATCAGATTTGAAAAGGGGCACTTTTCAGTAGGACAAAGAAGGGCACTTATCAGAGGGGAAAGAGCACTTATCAGAAAGCAAAAGGCACACTGTTAGTAGTCACTTTTAGTAGTAAAAAGGGGACTTATCAGAGAGAAAGGGGGATTTTATCCAGAAATAAAAAGGGCACTTTAGGAGTACTTGAAAAGCGCCGCCCTTGCCTGCAATCGATCCTGTGAAGGCAGTTAGCTCATATTCCATTTATTGAATTGTTTGCACCGTTCATTTCGCAATAACTTTTTAAATGATATCACACTTTCAGGACGCGCATAACATCGTATACAGGTCACTGCAATAAATTGACGCTTTGTGTGAACCGGGGTCAATAAAGCCTTTCATCAAGGCGACTGTGCTGCTCTGTCGATCCCCAGCCCCTGGTCGATCATGGAAACGCGCGGAATAGTCCTCTGATTATTGATCGGGAACCCTTGCTGTATTACAACGCCTTTACCAACCCGTTAACGTAATCAAACTTCAATGCGACCAAGAAGTTATGAATCATTCAACAACTTTCCCAAATAATTTTCCTAAAGATTTAGCTCTTCCTTTATTTAATTATTCAATTAGATAGCGGGATAAAGCTGAAAGTATTTATATTTTTTTTCCTCTCTTGATAAGAAATGCACACACAATTGGTTGCTCATTTTAAAAAATAAAATGGTCAAAAGTCGTATTTTTCTTATATGTGGAAATTATCATGTCCTATTTGCAATAACAAATTTTTAATTCCCCCATGTTTGGAATCAGTGGAGCGGTCTTTTCACGCCATGTCACAGAAGCTTCTTATTGGTTTCATTTCCTCCACCAGGACTGCATTATTCATGAAAACTTCACGTAGAATATTGACGAAAGATGTCCAAATAAAAAAAATAAAATAAAATAAAAACAAACAACAAGTAGCGTTGACGGGTGCTTTAAGGCGTCATGATGCAGCAAGACTTCCCATGCGTTTCGAGGATTGGCCAGAGCAGCACAATCGCCTTGATTAAGGCTACGCTTAATAGAGCGGTTCAACATTTCTTGGGTAAAACCATAGGGTAAAACCAAGGAGATACCTCCTTGGTAAAACATGGTGCCAGCTGGAGTCTGGACACTAATTTCCATGTACAATGAGGTGAATGTGGGGGTAGCTAGGGCGCTGGATCTCGAAACACTTTTTTCGGTGAAAGCATGTTAACAGGAGGTTGAACTTACCAGCCAGTCTACGCCGTGTCCACCAATGCGGTTCTTTCAGGATCCCATTTATGACTTGTGGGTGTCCAACGATCTTATCCCAAAGATCACTGGTACCACACTTGGGCATGCCCAGGATATAGAAATACGGAAGACAACATAGAGCGCCCTCATCTATGTTTGTCTGTAGCCTCCAGCAGGAGCTTTTGTATTCTGGGAGATACCGGTCCGGTAGGGCGTCGAATACCTATAGGATCAGTGTGAATTGGGATTCATTAGAAAGAAATATGTGTTAACACTAGCTTGAATGAACACACTTAGAAATAAAGGTACAATTTTGCACCCTTCAAATGCAACACTGGCAGCACCTTTTTGGGTGCAACTTTGCACCCTAAGAAGCTTTTTGCACCTTTAAGGATGCAGTTAGCTACATTTTGCACCCTTAAAGGGTGCAGAGTTGTACCCTTTAGAAAAGGTACAAATTTGCACCCTTTGGATGCACAAATTTCTGCACCCTTAAAGGTGCAAACGGGCATTAAAGGGTGCAAACAAGAACAAAAAGGTGCATTTTTGCACCCTTTTCATGTAGGGTGCAAGATTGCACCCAAAAAGGTGCTGCCAGTGTTGCATTTAGGGTGCAAACCTGAACCTTTTTTTCTAAGTGTGAACTACCCTTTATTATTATCATTTAAGGACAACTACTCCAAAGAAAACCATCTGCTTATCTAATTTATATCTCGGTGGTTGTCTGATATTCATTTTTAAGGTTTATTGCCATTTGGTCCAATCATCATATGGTCTAACATCATTCCGTCTAATATCAGTTGGTCCAATATACATTTGGTCTAATCAACATATCGTCCAATCAACGTTTCGTCGAATAAACAGTAGAACCAATTAGCACTCCGTCTATAACCATTTGGTCTAATATCTTTTTTCCCCCAATTGGTCAAATGACCATATGGTCCATTATTAATTCTCATAGTATGACATGCGAACATTATTTCAGGGAAATATGAGTTATAAACGATATCATACATAAATACGTCCATTGTGATAGGTATTCAATCGTAATTTACATAAAACACGGGTCAATTAAAACTGCCGGGGTGGCAGGGCCAGTACACCCCTGGACTTTTCAAAGCAATAAATATCCCTCAAGCGATGAAAAAGTGCCCTTCTTGCAATGGAAAAAAGTGCCAGTCCCGAGGTGGAAAATTACCATAATCTTACATTTCCCCCTACCTTATGTGCCGTTTATACCACCCTTTTCCATTTTATGGCATGGAATTTACCCCTTACCTCAGTGTTTGTGAAAGTATCACCTCGCTATCCGTATAGTGATCTTTAAAAAATATGCAGTTCTGAAAAAATACATGACGATTGCAGGTACCAGCCATTTCAGAACAAAATGTATATGCCTGTTTAATTCCCCTTTCCACAGGTTGGAGACCTTTGGGCAACCATTGGAACATCAAAACTTGGTAAGATCTCTCAGTAGTCTCCAAAACCCCCAAATATACTGAACTACAAAAGAAACGTCGCACTTTTCAAATTGATATCTTTTACACATGATATTGGAATTTGATACGTAAAATCACATTTTATGCTTTTTTAACATCACATATATGGCATTGACCGTCCATAACAAAATGTGATTTCTGTGTAGGACTAAAACTCATATCCTTTCCGTGAACATGGTAGTGCACTCGAGCGCAGCTTTTTGAAAAGCATGATGCACATGCACATCCTCTATCCAGTGGGTTTAAAAGGGACCCAAAACCTTCATCCTGTCATTCGTTTCCTGAGCGCTGTCACCATGCCACGTCTGACTCGAAACCAGAGGGAACAAGCCATCGGACGTCTTCATGCTGGCCAACGTCCTAGAGTCATTGCCAACGACTTCAATGCAGCGTTCGGACAGTAGAGAGACTGCGGGAGCGATACAATGCAACCAACAGCACCAACGATCGTCAGCGCAGTGGTCGTCCGAGGGTGACAACAGCACGTCAAGATCGCCATCTTCACCGGGACCACTTGCAGGATCGCTTCCGCAGAGCAACAGAATCGGCTCTACAGACTATTGGCACACACAACAGACCAATTTCTGCAGCAACTGTTCGTCGTCGGCTGAGAAGCTTCAACTTGTCTTGTCGGCGTCCTGCTCGGGGCCCTATCCTCACCGTTCGATATCGTCGGGAACGTCTCCTGTGGGCCCAACAACGTCAAAACTGGCGCTATCAACGACGAGAGTCGTTATTGCACATCTGTACTTGTTAATCTAAACAAAGCAAAACATTTTCTCAGTTTTCACTCTTGAATAAAGAATTTGTTTCATTGTAAATAAAACAGTTTCAAACACATACATGTGCGACGTTTCTTTTGTAGTTCAGTATATTTGTTTCTGTGGAAACGCTCTGGAGATCCTTGAGCACTCATTGAGGGACCAAAAATTAAATTATCAGCATATTTCAAGATCTACGGATACCTATATGAGTGACCTTGGTTATCGTTGGGCATTCGATGAGATACCATTGAGAGTTCATTAAGCACTCATTACACAATCAAAGGTGCTCCCAGATAGACCAATTGAAATCCCTGGGAGATGCAGCTGCGACCAACGGAAATCACTGAATGACCAAGAGAGTTCAATGAAAATATGCTTTGGGAGGAAAATTCACCATAAATGTTGTGTTTGTTGAGTGATTACCGAGAGATCATTGAAAGACTGATGAGACCGGTGAGTTCTCGCAGAGACATCACTTCCCTCAGAGACCACGGATACCATCATTTGAAACCATATTACTTCTCTGTTATGGAATAGGGTTTTGTTTTTTCTGGGACGCACTGTATATCGCATTGCAACTCCTTGTTGACAAGAGGAAGTAAAGTGTATTTACCGGTTTTGCCATGTTGTAGAGAGCAGGCGGCATTGAAAAAATATTTGCTATAACTAAGCTTGATGTGGATTCTTCCATTTCTTGAGGAGGGGAGACGTCATTAATCTCACTAGACTCTGCATTGTCATAGCCTGTGAAAATGATAATAGTAACAAGAACAACAACAATAATAATAATGATAATGATAATAATAATAAAATAATAATATAATAATATAATAATATCTCCTCAAGGTACCTAAATGATGTGATCAAAATTTGCTATGTAAAGTGCCAGGAATTTGTTGAACATTTTGGGGAATCACTCCGAATCGGTGAATAAATAATTTTAGCTCATCCGGATCATCTCCTACCTTTAACTGTAAACATCCTTTAAAGGGATTGATTAACTTTGCCGAGGATTGAAAAAAAAAATCACTCTTCCAGCTAATGCTGTAATCATAATTGCAAACCTTTAGGTCAGACAGGAATCGCCTGAGTTTTATAAGCCGATCAGTTGTTTATATATCAAGATATTTACGATTGAACATTGATGTCGAACTCTAAAGAACTCTTACGGTTGGCATACCTCGCTCTATCCCAGAATACCGTACGGGCTGGAAACCCGTTCTGAAATCGCCAATAAGCGCTGGTGCTTGTTCTTTGTCACTATACAGCGCAGCGAAGAAGCCGAGCGACTTAATTGCGCTAGCGATTTTCTCTTTTTTAGGATAATAAACGAGTTCCATTTTCTCTCATACTTTCACATATCCTTAATTATATATGTAGTTAGAGGATTGCACAAAATTCACTGGCATTTGAGCTGATTTCACAATTTTAAAAGTTAATCAATCCCTTGTTTTAAACAGCACTTGCTTAAAAAGTTGTTTATTTTATGCATTTTGATGAAAAGCCAGTCTAGATAGATATAGGTCACAATGTCTTAATACAACAGTTGATGTTTGATTATTCTTGTCCATTTCAATTACATGTATTGCTCATTTAAATAACAAACATAAAAACAAGTGTTATTTCCTAAGCGGTGGCGGTATATCGGTGGGGTGGTATATATCGCAGTCTGAAAATATTGATACCAAGGTTTTTGAACCATGGTAATGTTAACTCGTGCCTGGTCCATGTGGTTTAAGCCCGATACTGTTGGAAATAACATGGTATATCTCGGGGGGTCAGCTCCCCCTCCAAAAAAGTGGCAATCTGATGGTGTTTGACATAGTATACATGCTGAAGCCCCCCAAGACATAAACCAAACTCCTTACCTTCCTGAAACCCACACCCCTCCCCACACACACACACACACGCGCGCACACACAACACACACACACCCAAACACACACACACACAACATGACTGAATATACAGTATAAGGATAGATAAATACATAATGATAATAGATAAATTGGGGTAGAACCGTTTCTCCACTCTGTCACACATGATTTCATATAAAAGAAACTTTCATATAAAATTAAACATTTTAATTATTACATTTCAATTTTTAAGATTTCAGAATATATTTGTATATATATATTTTTTTATTACAATTTAAGTATATTAACTGGTGCACTTCTTGTTTATCAATCGCCTTATAAATTGTATGATAAATAAGAAAAATGTTAATACTTGTTTCATCAATAAATGCAGAAACAACTGCAAAAAAAAAATTAAACCTCGACGTTGACCATAATTACTGTATGCCCCTCTCCCATCATAGAATTATTTGTGTACATTTAAAAACTGGATTCCTTATTATTACTATACAATATACATTATTATAGACTACTTTCCGACTGTATGCATTTCCACTTGAGTCAAGTAGGTTCATGCCCAAGTTTCTGTCTAAGCTTTTCCAGTCAGTTGTTGAAAGATAAAGTTCAATCTAAATTGTGGTAAAACAAAGGTCAAAATTTCACTGTTCCGTGTGCTAAATCTAACCTTGTTAAATTATGTCATTATTCATGGGCGAATCCGCCTGTTCTACAAAGTAAACAGAGTGCATTGAAGATATCATTGTTTGTTGTGTACCAATCACCGTTGATGAAATGTAAATGTTTTGATTTTTGTCTTTGATTTAATAAAACATACAATTTAAAAAAAGAGTATGCGTGGAAGCAAGCGTGTCACGCGGAATACATTAATGCACCATAATGCATGGATCGCGCAGCATGGAAATTACCAATGCAAATCATTTGCCTGTGACTATGCATGGACTACTTTAATCAATTATATTGAAATCTAACTTGAGAAGATTACAAGAGAACTTTGACCATGTCAACAATGACATGTACATGTGCATTTGTATATTCATTTTCGCACTATCTGTAATAAAAGTAAGCTAATGTGGAAATGAGAATTTACATTTTTCCATTTTTATAACAAGGTTTGTTACATCTTTACTATTACCTCATGTTCAATTTGATATGACTTCTAAATAATATGTAGAACACATACCGTACTTCTACTCTTTATAGAAAGCAGTCGAATACCTTGACCCAAGACGAAAATCCAATTGAAACCAGTTGGAAATTTCCAGTGGAAAGCAATTGCCAACTGGATGTCTAATAGGGAAATTGGAACAACTGGTTCCAATTGAAACCATTTGAAATTTCCAGTAAAGATTTCCAGTAGAAACCAATTGAAATTTCCTGTTGAAAATTTCCAGTTGAATCCAGTTGAAATTTCCATTTAAGATTCCCACTTGTAACCAATTGAAACCAGCTGAAACGAATTGGACATTTTCGGGTGAAACCAACACCAACAGATTTGAAGTATGGAACATATGTGACCCGCCGCCTCAAAACCTACAATAAGTCGCACGGACCACAACGTAGCAAACAGCCCAAAATAGTAAATTTGCTTGGATCAGTCGATTTTCTGTTTTTGATAGAAATTGGTAGTTCCATTATCATTCTATCATGTCTCAAGTTTGTGAGTCGTAATTCGACTTAGAAATATGTTTTTGGGGCATTCTGAAATGACTCCTTTTTTTTCACCTGTCGAGCTAATGGACGTTTGGAGAGCTTTTGTAATACTTTCATTCAATGCCACATTACTACTTTACCTCTAAAGGTATTAAATTGATTTTTGGAGTGAGTAATGAATAGGTCCTCCTGGAGCAGCTTGCCAAAATTCAGCCTAATCTGATAATCCCTTCATACCGGTTGCTAAGGCTATTTGAATACCCAGTTTTACTTGGGCGCACACAGAGAGCGAAGGTTTACCACTCTTTTGTTCCGAACTTAAATGGCCATTTTCTCTGAATTGGAGTTATTGATTGCTGCTTACATACTGATTCTAAATGTGACATTTAAAGGTGTTATCATTGAGTAAACTAGGCAAGTGATATACCATTGGAAAGCTGAGAATCTCTACTTTCAGAAAATGTATAAAACCCAAAAAATAATTTTGGCGACTTATTGTAGGTTCTGAGGCGTCGGGTCACATATATCAATTGCTCGTGGCAAAAGTCCTGGTTTTGAGTCAAATTCCAATGCATTACTTTTTGTAAAGACATCGGAAACATTATTGTACTTAGTTCAAAATGTACGTACCATATCTCTATGTTATACAGCTTGCATTTGTTCATGGTTAATGTTTTTTTTAAATTCCTTTGTTTGATACAAATGACTCAGGTCGTTTAAGTATTGTAAACTGATCTTCTTTTGTATATAGGGAATCCGATACATTAAGCTTCAATTTACCTATCGATGATTAAGAAACATACTCTTTATTCCAGGAAATAATGTGAAAATGTAAATATGCACACACCCCACTACGTTATGCAAACTAACTGGTTTTCAACTGGTTTTCCAACTGGATTTTCAACTGGAACCAATTGGTAGTTGGTTTCAACTGGAAATATTTGCTAACTGGTCTCCAACTGGAAATATTCAATAGTTCATTTGGCAACTGGAAATAGTCAATTGGTAATATTCGCTTACTGGTTTCCAATTGGAAATATTAAATTGGAAATACATGTATGTACTAACTGATTTCCAACTGAAAATATTCAATGGGATACATTTGCTAACTGGTTTCCAACTGGAACCAGTTGGTTTCAATTGGTTTTCCAACTGGAACAAGTTGGCAACTGGAAATATGCAACTGGAAATATTTACTTACTGCTTTCCAAATGGATTTCCAACTGGAACCAGATGGCAACTAGAAACATTGAACTGGAAATACCTGCTAACAGGTTTCTAACTGGAAAATTCAACTGGAAATATTTGTATTTTTGCGTTTCTAGTTGAATTTAACTGGATTTCCAGTTGAAACCAATTGAAATTTCCTGTTGAAAAGTTTCCAGTTGAATCCAATTGAAAGTTCCAGTTAAGATTCCCAGTTGAAACCAATTGCCAACTGGATTTGTAATAGGGAAATTGGAACAACTGCTTCTAGTTGAAACCAATTAAAACCAATTGAAACCAGTTGGAAATTCCAACTGGTTTCAATTGGATTTTCGTCCTGGCGTTAAATGACCCGTATATAGGACTTTAGGAATTATAGTATGTTTTAGTATCATTATTTGCACGCGAATAGGTATTTTCCAATCTGAAAATCATACAATAACAATTATCTTTGTAGATGGAGACAAGCTGATGATGAATCATTTGTGCTACGATGGTACAGATAATGCACAAATGGACACATTTAGTTATTTTCATAGGCACATACAAACACTCAGAAATTCTGAAATGGAATGGACCTATCCAGCTTTAGACTCTTCTAATTATATGTTCAATAATTCGGTGTCTTTAATTGTGTGTGTGTGGATGCGTGTGCGTGCTGGGGAAGGGGGGGGGGGGGATCGGTGGTGGTGATCACCATTTCGCCCCCTTTTGAAAAGTCTATCACCACTTTTAATACCGTAGAAACCACATTAAATATGCTATTTTACCCCATTAAAACACTTTCTCCAGCACTTTGACAGGAAACAATTTAATACCATAGGAATCACATTTAACATGGTAATTTACCCCTTTCCAAAAAGGGTATAATCCAGCAGGGTTTTTACCAGCACTATTATAGTGCTGCATTTTTAAACACTTTCGAAAAGGGTAAACCAACATTTAAGACGCTGTCACTCCTCGCCCCTATTTAAAATGGTGAATTCAACACTGAAAAGGGTGGATCCAACATTTCATTTTTAATTTTAAATTTTTGCAATATACATGCTAAAACAATGTCCCCCTCGTCCCTTTGGAATGTTGATTTTGCACTTCTTTTTTAAGAGTGTGCATCATGGCAGATCTTTGGAAACCGGAGAGCAAATATTTCGACTTACCTCGTGGGTTTGGTGCAAGAAATCTTGGACTGGGTTCGGTGAAATTTTGAACGAGACTTAGACGCCAAGATATGATCAACATCACATTATACAGTAAAATAGCTAAGCTGAAACCGCTGGCTAGTTTGGCTGCGTTGCCTAGCACTGGTGACACTCTGCCCGTGAAGAAAAGAACACATTATTGGATTGATCCTTTGCACATGCAATGTTAAGTTTATTCATAATTCATCCTCCGATATTCTTAAGTAAAATACAGAGACCTGATGCTTTTTCAATGAAACAATTTACTGAATATTGCGATGTCGGCGTGTACCGAAATAGATTAACAGAGAAATGCAATAATTTTAGCTGAACCGAAGACCTATTAATGCTTATACCTTTTTGTTGCTATATTTGTCATGGCTATGCTCCGGTCGTCGTTACCAGCGCTCAGGTACCCACTGCATGGCTCAAGAGAGGCAACTGTAGATAAAATGCCTTGCCTATATATATATATATAGGGTCCTACGCACCAAGTGTGTACCTCGGGTGCTCCTGGTAATGTTTACCTGACGTAAAATGCTCTTTCCTTGACATTTAATGTCGCTTGTCCACGCAACCACGGTTCTCTTGTACCGGTACTTGATTATGTTTACCTCTCTCGACAATATAAAGTTCACAACTTCACATTCCCCTATCGCATCACTTCCTACACGCCCCTGCCCCTTCTTTCTTAAACCAACACAACAAATGTAAACATAATATACCAAGCACGAACACAGTGGCATATTCATCATATTTAAGTCTTATGCATAGCAAGAAGACTTGGGTTTTGGTCATGAAATTTAGGTTTCTTGTATGCCAGTAAACCTCATGCAAGCAGGGGCGCCGCTAGAGGGGGTGTCACACCCCCACTCAAAATTGCTGTCAGCAAATGCGCTACCTCTGTGGACAAAAAAGGAGGGGGGAAACAGTGAGAGGGGAGAGGTAAGAGAAAAGGAAAAGGAGAAAAAAGAATGGAGAAGGAAAAGAAAAGAAAAAAGAAAAGGGAAATGAAATGAAAGCGAGAAAAGAAGGGAATTACGAAAGAAAAAGAACTAAAAACTTGCCATTATTTTTCTCGCTCGCTTTTCTCGTTCGCAAAACACTGGAAAGTTAATATTCGGGCAAAAGGCGTCCCCCTTCGACAATGGGGTGCAGCCCCCTCCCAATGAGGATTTTCAAAGTTCCGATATTCGAGCAACCACCACTTCATTTTCAGGCGTGCCAGAATATCCACATATTTGGGCAGCGAGGTTCCCGGATAATTATGTACCTTCTGTATGTAACTTCTGTACATTTTCATTACGAAAAAGGTTTTTTTTTTAAAATTGTTCGCTTGCTTCACTCGCTATTGAACACTAGATATTGAACACTGATATTCGGGCGAAAGGCGTTAGCCCCCCCCCCCCCCCCCCCCTCCCCCTTGCGAAAATTAGCCCGTTTGATCAAGATCTCTACATCTGCGAATTTATTTCTTGAGTTAGCTTTAGTTATTATTTCCACCCACAATGCCACAGAAATGAACTGCAGGAGAAAGCAGCCTAAAGTATAATTTTGAAGTGTTTTTCATGCAGTCGATGAATTGCTTGGGCCGGCAAAATACAATTATCAACTAACCGTAGAACTTGCTCGAAATCACTTTCGCTGAAGTGCATAACATCACATTTAAATATATATGACACAGCACAGTATAGCTAGCTTAGCGACTGATATGTCAGGGGGGGGGGGGTCATTTTCAGTAATGAAATAATATGCATTATAGGGACGTTTCTTGGAAAAATTACTGTAGCGACCGAGAGGGTAACTTTGGCATTTTTGTAGATAATTGGAAGTTTGCATTTTAGAACAGTTTGGACCAAAAAGGCAAATCAACGTCAGATCTTAATGTCCTCAAATATATTCTTTGTTCTTTAGGCAGCGTAAATTCCTGATTTAGACATTTTTTTCCGGGGGGGGGGGGGGCATTTCCTATGGTCTACAGGTGGACGATCCCCTTTAACGCTTCCCAAAGGTATAGAAGTGTTCCAGTCCCGATCGCTGACCCTACATTTCCAAAAATCGGAACACATTTTGTTGTTGGTGATCTTTTATGTTAAGGTAAATGATATTCATTGTCAGTTAAAAACTGAAAATGAGCGGAATAAAGACTTATCATTGGAGTTTGCGAGGATGTCTCTTCCGACAACCTGCAAATGCAGCCAACTATGCGCAAACTTCAACCAGTCAGTGACCAATGACATAAAAAATAACATCATATTCAGAATACAGCCCAGTTATTCGTTATACCACGTAGTATATATACATTTTATGTTTTTTTCTGTGATGAAATAATAATCAATGGGCAAAAACTTGGTGGATATCAAAGGGACAGAATCTGGACTAGTAATGAACCTTTACATAAACAAGTTTTTTAAAAATAAATTTATTGAAAAAATGTATTCATATGTTTGATTTTTGATTTGATTTTAATTATTTTCTTCTGCATATTTCACATTTTACAAAGGTATAGGCACAATTCGAATTAAGTATAACAAATATAATTACAATCATATTCGGGGAAACAATGAGTATAAAATGAATAGGCGGTAGTAATTAATCATAAATTAACCTTTGCCAACTTACTGATATTTTAATGAAAAGCAGAAGATGGACTGTCACTATAAGCAAGTGCTTGATGATGTGGCAACCCAATCATATTCAGATAATTATTATTTTTGCTGTGCGGAATAGATGACAAATTACATTATGACAATTATACTTTCCCCTTAGAATTATTTTAAATTGCATGATCCGTTTTTGATGGGAATGATGAAATAAGGGGTTAAAGAAAAAAGAAAAAAAAATTAAATTAAAAAATAACTAAAAGTGAAAATAATATTGATAATGAAACTAGGAATAAAAAATTTAAGTTGATACAGAAAAAAAAGTTGATATGAGATTTCAGTAATCTAACTACAAACTTTAAACTGATTCAGTGTAACTCAATAGCAATCTTTCTTTATTTCTAGCTTTAAAAGCGGTGAGGTTTTGACAAGATTTGATGGAATCTGGTAATGCATTCCATATATCTGAACCATGATGTCGTATAGATTTATGTGCAATAAGTAATTTGGGATTAATCAAATGGTAATTGGCAGAGATACGGGTGGGATATAAATGAATTGCACTATTAAGCGTGAAAAAGTCTTGGAAAGAATCAGGAAGTAATTTGTTTTTATATTTAAACATAAAAATACAGGTCTGGAGGGAATTGATGTCAGAAACTTTAAGTGTTTTTAATTCATTGAATAACGGGTCTGTATGTTCTAAATATTGAGAACCAGTACAGATTCTGATAGCCCTTTTCTGTAATTTACAAATAGAGTCTATTTTTGTTTTCCCACAAGATGCCCAGACCATATTGCAGTAAGTTATGTATGGTAATATAAGTGCATTGTATAGCATGAAAAGAGTATTTTGAGGGAGATATTTTCTAGTTTTATACAATATACCAATATTTCTGGATATACAAGTACTTACATGACTTATATGTTGATTCCAATTCAGATTTTCATCTATAAAAACGCCTAAGAATTTTGTACATTGTTTACGATCTAGGGGTACATTATCAATCAATATATTATACGGAAAATTATTAGCATGCGCATTTGAATGTGTAAAGTAAATAAAATTAGTTTTGTCTATATTAAGGGACAATTTATTGCATTTAAACCAGGTTGATACTTTAGGTAATTCAAAATTGAGTGTATCAATCAAAGAGTCTAATCTTTCATGGGAGTAAAATATATTGGTGTCATCTGCAAATAAGATAAAAGATAAAACGGGGCTAGTATTAATTATATCGTTAATGTATAAAAGAAAGAGGAGAGGTCCTAATATTGATCCCTGTGGAACGCCACATTTTATACTTAAGCAATCAGAAGGAACCTCATTGAATGCAACATATTGCTCCCTATCGGAAAGGTAATTTTTGAACCATGTATGGGTCACTCCTCGAATTCCATATGTATGAAGTTTTTTGAGTAAAATATCATGATCAAGCGTATCAAACGCCTTAGACAAATCCATGAAAATTCCAATTACGTATTTTTTATCTGCCATTGCTTTAGTTATTTTATCATACAAATGTACTAGAGCTAAATCAGTTGAATGATATTTCCTAAATCCAAATTGATTCATATTAAGCAATTCTTGAATACCTATAAAGTCGTAGAGTCTTTTGTAAATAATTTTTTCGAGAATTTTTGATATGCTGGGAAGAATTGAAATTGGGCGATAATTCTTAATTTCATAAGGATCGTCCTTTTTAAAGACCGGATTTACTTTTGCAATTTTTAGAGATTTTGGAACTATACCCGTATTTATAGAGATATTAAATATGTAATTCAATGGGGAAACAATTGAATATATGATCTGTTTGAGGAGTGATGTACTTATCCTATCGTGCCCTTGAGATTTACTTGTATTAAGACATTTAGTTATGTTGATTATTTCAGTGGGATTTGTTGGATTTAGGAAAAGGGATCGAGAAGTTGGTTCATTGAGATATTTAGTAAAATTGTCATTTTGCTTGTCAAATTTGCGTGCAAGATTAGGACCAAGATTAACAAAGTATGAATTAAATGTATTTGGTACATCATCAATATTAATAGAAGTATGATTTATAGTAAAATTATCCTTCGGCAATTCTTTCGATTTTTTACCAATTATTTTATTTATAATAGTCCAGGTTGCTTTCATATTTGATTTAACTTTTTTTAATTTCTCAGAGTAATGCATTTTACGGGAATTTCGAATGATATTAGTTAATCTATTTCGATATTTCTTATATCTATTACAGTTGCAAATAGTGGGGTTCTTTAAATATGTTTTGTAAAGTTTGTTTCTAGTATGAATAGATTTTAATATTGCCTTTGTTATCCACGGCATTTTAGCATGTTTAGCTTTCTTTTTTTCAGTAATTAAGGGAAAATTCTTATCATAATAAAATTGTAATTTATTGTTAAAATATTCGTACGCATTATCTGCATTTTGCTGAGAATATACATCGAACCATTCCTCTTTAATCAAGTCATTTTTAAATGATTCAATATTTTCAGGGGTTTCTTTTCGAAAAGGAATCTGTTTAGGTTGGTCTTGACTTAAAATGTCATTTTCGGAGATTGCAAATATTGGAAGATGATCTGATATATCGGAATATAGTAGACCACTAGTTATATTTGAATGGAAAATATTTGAAAAAATGTTATCAATCAAAGTTGATGAATTATTTTCAATTCTGGTAGGTTTATTAATATGCGGGTAACAGGTATTTGAATATGCAAGTTGGAGAAATGTTTCATGATTATTATTTGGAGACAACAAATCAATGTTGAAATCACCCATGAAATACAATATCTTATTTTCTCTAGCTAGTATATCAAAACATCTTTCGAAATCCCCATAAAATGGATCAATATGGCTATTGGGTGGTCGATAAATTAGACTAATTACAATATTTTTCGTTGTTGGATTTATAATTTCAATAAACAATGACTCGCATTGGTTAATTGACAAGTCATGTCGAATCTTGAATTTAAGATGTTCTCGAATATATAACGCAACTCCTCCTCCTCTCTTTCCCAAGCGATCATTTCTAATCATTTCATAATTTTGCAAGTTATATACATTAGGTGAAATAGAATGGAGCCAGGTCTCAGTTATACCAATGACTGAAAATGGGAAATTGTCAATACTATACAAAAAGGTTTCAAAGGAATCAAAATTTTTACTTAAACTTCTGGAGTTAATATGGAGTAAGCTAAATGATTTAGTTACGTTTTTAAAGCTAGAAACAAATTCCTGAGTTGTATAGTACCTACTATCAGAGGTAACATTATTAAGATCAAAGTAAGACTGTTGGTTGCGTTCATTCATTTTTATCGAGTGGAACAATTTGAGTTTGAAATGTGTTGAATACTAAGAAATCAGGATCAAATATGATGTTGTGTAAATGATGAACAAGAATGAATGAAAAGGTGAAAAGTAATGACTGGGATGGAATGAAAGGTGAAATGGATGATGGGGAAAAAATGGGAACAAAATGGAACTTAACCTGACAGATAGACATCAAGAACTTGCTTATATATGAGCTCGAGCATCACTACCACGTTGCGTTATAAAAAACCAAACAAAGAAATATTTATATTTGTTATAATTTCAAAATAAGAAAACAAGAAAACAAGAAAACCAAGCAATACATGTGATTTAACCTTGCCGGGTTGGCGTGATATGATATCGATAATGTAATTTGCAATTAATTTTTTTTAAATCATTATATTTTTTACAAACTGAATACCTTTATAAATATCATTGAAGCAAAATATACATTTGCCAACTAAATATCAATCATATTTCAAGCATATCTTGTTAAAACACGTTTTAATGGATTTTATGATAACAAATGATAGCTGATATAGAATTGAAATAAATGGAATCGAAATAAAATATGATCGATACCAAATGTTAATTTCTTTACAGTTTTTGACAAATAGACCCATGAAAGTATATTAAATTCAAGTAAATAACGAGTTTTCGAATTTAAAGCCTTGTGATGAATAATTATGCGTATAGGTAAAATTAAATAGAAAATATATGATCGATAACAAGCATTACATTTCTCGGAGTAGTATATAATTACAGTTTCATATAATATTGAAATTTAAACACAGGTAGAAAGCATGATATTCAATTAAAATAATACATAACCTCAGATGAAAGAAGATATGATAAAAACATTAATATACTCATATACCAAAAATTACATGTCATGCGTAGTTTCTTGGAATTAAAAATCAGACCGCTGATGTTTACAACTGACGCATAACCCATAGCATATGGACGTACGTCTGATTTTCTTATAATTAAATTAGTTTATTAATGTCATGACTTCAACTTTAATCATGAAGGACAGTCAACAGTATAACCAATAAACTAGTAATAGTTGCATCTGTACATCAAACCATTAAGTCATCGTTACATCAAGTCATTATCAAATGACATATTTGACGAGACTTCTTTTATATTCATTACATTGTTTGATCCCATTTTCTATTTATAATGGTTTAATATATATTAATATTGGTTTGCTTTTTAAGTACATGTATAACAACTGATAAAGTGAATCTGAGAATTAAATGCGTCATATACAATATGAAATGAACAATCACCTATCATGCCAACCAATTTATTTTTTGTTAGAATTGTTTAATTCCATTGAAATGGTTAAATATACTTTCCCTGGTCGTAACTTCACCTGTAAAATCATTGTGCCAAATAATAGTATACGACCTTTAAGGGCATCGTAAATAAAAATTAAAAATGAGAATTGTTACTGGAGAATTACAAATTGATGTATACATGCTAAATTCACACGGATATGGCAACTATCGATTCCCTGAGGAATTTACATTATTGTAAATTATTTTATTTTTTAAAAATTATTATCATGTCAACTATCGATTCCCTGGACAATTAAAAAAAAAAATAGATTATTGTCACTGTCACTGTCATATGACAGTAAAATACCAAAAATTAGATGTTATGCGTATAGTTTCTTGGAATACCTGGTGAAACTTTTTATTTTTGTTACAATTGTTTAATTCCATTTAAAATGGTTGAATATACTTTCCCTGGTCAAACCTTCACCTGTGAACTCATTTATACAAGTGACGCAACTATCGATTCCCTGAGGAATTTACATTATTGTAAATTATTTTTTTTTTAATCATATTTTTAAAAATTAAATTATCATATCAGCTATCGATTCCCTGAGCAATTAAAAAAAAAATTACATTATTGTCACTGTCACTGTCATATGGCAGCATTGTACAATACCAAAAATTAAATGTTATGCGTAGTTTCTTGGAATTAAAAATCAGACCGCTGATGTATACAACTGATGCATAACCCATATAATATTAAAATTTAAACACAGGTAGCAAGCATGATATTCGATTCAAATAATACATAACTTCAGATGAAAGAAGATATGATATAAACGTTAATATCCTCATATACCAAAATTTATACGTAGCTTCTTAGAATCAAAATTCAGACCTCTGATGTATACAAATTATGTAAATTATTATTTTTTTTTAAATTATGATAACTATCGATTCCCTGAGCAATTAAAAAAATTCCATTATTTCCACTGTCACTGTCATATGGCAGTACAATACCCAAAATTACATGTTATGCGTAATTTATTGGAATTAAAAATCCGACCGCTGATGTATAGAAATGATGCATAACCCATAGCATCTGCTCGTACGTCCGATTTTCTTATAATTAAATTTCTTACAAATTAAATTTGTTTTTTTTTTAATGTCATGACTTCAACTTTAATCATGAAGGAAAGTCAGCAGTATTACCAATAAACTAGTAGTAGTCGCATCTGTACATTTTCTTATCGATTGATTTACAAGTTATTAAGGTCATACATGTACGAATATCAGATTAAGATTTACATTTCTGTTGAGAGATAATGATAATTTCTGAATCGATCGACATACCTGCTGAAACACTTTTTGTTAGAATTGTTTGATTCCATTTAAAATGGTTGAATATACTTTCCCTGGTCGTAACTTCACCTGTAAAATCATTGTGTCAAATAAAAGTATACGACCTTTAAGGGCATCGTAAATAAAAATAAAAAATGAGAATTGTTACTGGAGAATTACAAATTGATGTATACATGCTAAATTCACACGGATATGGCAACTATCGATTCCCTGAGGAATTTACATTATTGTAAATTATTTTATTTTTTAAAAATTATTATCATGTCAACTATCGATTCCCTGGACAATTAAAAAAAAAAATAGATTATTGTCACTGTCACTGTCATATGACAGTACAATACCAAAAATTACATGTTATGCGTAGTTTCTTGGAATACCTGATGAAACTTTTTATTTTTGTTACAATTGTTTAATTCCATTAAATAAAAATTAAAAATTAGAGTCGTTACCGGAGAATTACAAATTGATGTTTACATGCTAAATTCTCACGGATGTGTCAACTATCGATTCCCTGAGCAATTTACATATACCACATTTTACAGATTATATCGACTCCAGATAGTTGCAGGCAATCTGACAGCTGGGTATAATGCAAATGTTGTTTAGAGAGATAGACTCGACGATACCTCATTGTTCAGTAGAAGAAAAAATTTCGTTAGAGAATTTACGAACAGTTAAGTTAATGTTGATCTTAGTACTAAGAATAGTCAGAATCTAAGAGCGAGTCAGTCGATAGAGATTTCGCATGTGAAAGTTTACATGGACAACATTTAACGAAGAATTGAAGAACATATTTGCTTTCAAATGATGATGGTTTGAGAACACGTCCTTGTCTAAAATCATTATCTCATGAACCGATGAACCGATTGTAAATTTAAAAGTATTTTCCAAACTCACCCATATCTATTCCTTGAAAGGTTGCCACTCTGTAGCATTTTTGGCTTTCGTGTACAAAATGACTCTGCAACCAGCAACAACAATTTTCGTTGAAAGATTATCCTCCTTTCTAAACTTGTAGGCTTTCGTCGCCAAGACGCTTCGTTCGGCCTTGAGTGCTGGAGGCAAGTCAGTGCGAACACTGATGCGCGACTTGGGACGATCGATTCCAGGGCGTTGGTCTCGTCTTTCGTAGGCATATAGCAATCGATTCCTATGAGCCATGTAGAGAAATTTCGCAATAATCGGTTCAGGAGCGTTGTTTGTTTTCCTTCTATTCGAAGGGAGACGATGAGCATTGACGATGGCGATAGAATGGGCTTCTTCCTCATTCAACCCCAAATCCACGAATGCTTCCCGCAAAACACTTTCCACATTCTCATCTTGCTTTTTCTCCAACCCGTAGAACAGGAGATTAGCTTTCCTTTGGTAAATCTCCGATAGCAGAAGCTTCTCCTTCAGAAGATCGATCTCTTTCTGTAGCTTATTTTCCATCTTCGGGAGCTTATCTTTTTCTAAATCTACCATTCTGGCGGAATTGTCTTCCACCGCCGCCTCTACATCTGACATCTTTTTCTTCATAGATGTAATATCCATGTGAATAGTATCAAGCTTAGCAGAGATCCGAGTTGATAAATCATGAAGTGATTTTTGTAGATCGGCTCGGGTGGGTTCCATAGCCATTGGGTTATCAGGCTGCGTATGTGGCGATTGCGTAGTGGGTGTCAGCGGGTTAAGCGGAGACTTAGGGCGTTGGCTCTGCGTACTAGTCATGGTAGTACGTTGTTGTTGGCCGGGCTTGGTTTTCTTTCTGAGCTCGTAAGTTTTCTTCATCGGGAAGAAAACATTTGTTGTATGCGTCAAATGTTTAGCAACATGTGTCAAAACAATTAAATAGTCAGTTTTTACCTTTTTATGGTTCCAGACGTAAAATATTAAACATGTTGTGTTGATGTGGTAGGAGCTCCAAAATGGCGTTGTCACTCCATTCCGCCACGCATGCGCATTTCATATGTTATGACCAAGTCACACACATCATACAATCAATGGAAAGTGTATCATCATACATTATTTAAAACATAAATTTTTCCTTAATTATGGTGTTTTAAGAAATATATAAACTTTTCTTTTTACAATGCTCTCCCATTTATATTCAGCTTTAGGTTCAACAATCAGATTATTTGACATCATAGAATAAAAGAACTTTGATTTCTTTTGTTGTTCAAATTCATTAAAACCGTTTTCATAATACCCTCATTATCTAATTGGGTTACATCATTTTAATGTAATGAGAGTAAAAAATTTCAATATTCTGTAAGGGTGAAATAAAGCGATAATAAAATTTGACGAATTCTGCGAATCCTTCTTAACTACCCGTATTTTTTCCATGTCTCTCTCCACGACAGGGCTATAGTTTGGCTGATATTATTTGGGAGTGTACCTGTGCAAGTTTCGGAATCTGAAAATGCGTGGTTACGTAATAATGACATCACTGTAAAGCGTCCTCTCATCAATAAATGGGATTTATCTGCGCCACGAACCGTCCTTTCTTGAATGCGCGCATAGTCTATACACGCGCGCTCAGGACATCAACACGTGGTGAAGGATCTGTTGGAATTTCTGTTATGTTTTAATATGTGAATAGCGGGTTTTATTCAAAATGGATGGACTGTAATAAGAAAAACACCCGTTTTCATATGTGATATTTATTTGATCAATAAATAATTCAAATTTATTCAACTGCCTTCCTAAAATAATGTCTCCTACAAACATTAAGGTAACAGTGTTTCTATCGTTCAACCTTATTATGATTGTGGACTGAAAGTTTGAAATAATACTTAGATCTCCGTATTTCCTTTATATCATTAATATTTTGAATTGGAAAATAAATTATGAATTTAAATACTTTACAGAAATGAAATAAAATTGTATTGGCTCAATGCAACGATGTAAGACTAGGTTATGTGCCTTTGTCACTTTCACTAAAAAAAAAACACCAAAAAACACACAGAAGAAACCCCGGAAGGAACAGTAATATCGAAAGGATAGACTGCTTAAACAAAATAAAACAATGATAAGAAAAAGTGGATTTGTTTGATCATATGTGGGCCCTAATGGCAAGCATGAATTGAGAATGGGAAAACTGTGATGTTGTTAAGCAAAGCAAATACCCATTAACAGAGGTATGAGTGAAGGAAGATGGTCTCAATGAAAGGTTCTTATACGGAGAATTAAATACATGTAATTAGAAAAAGCCTTTGTCATAATGAGAAAAATGGGTGAGGGATCATCAAGGGCGGTTTTTTTTAATTTTAAATTGCGTTGTCTTCTGAATATTTGCAAACACATATGTTTGCGATTCTTAAGCGAAATCGAGAAAAGCTAAATGCCTGTTAAAGGGATACGCCAACGGGCAACCGTGGGGAAAGTCAGGATTGCGTAAGCCCCATTCACTCGTACGCAAAGTATGTGCGTCGAACGCGTCCGTTGGACTACTGGGATTACATTTCGAACTGCATGAAGCCGACCGAATCTCGCACGAGAGCTCGAGTTCAGGCGGAGCGTGCATGTTGTGAGGCGAACAGCCTGTACAAAGTTTGCTCCCGCGGGGCAACGTCGTGATCAGGTAACGATCACGGTGCCCTCTTGCGGCATAAAAACGTCCACAATCTGCGGCTGAGTATCGCTTTAAGACTGACTGAGTAATTCCAGAACAAACTGTTTCCATCAGACATGCCCTTTCTGATCCCCCTCAAAACTCATCTTTGCATATGGGCAGAATAGAATTCTCGAGCGCTATAGGTCAACAAGGAGTAGGGAGTAGTTATCAAAATAAAAATAGATAAATAATAAAATAATATAGTAAATGATAATAATAACAATAGTAGTAGTAATATGGGTACGTAATAGAATTCTCGAGCGCTATATAGGTCAACAAGGAGTAGTTAGCAAATATGGCAATACATAAATAATGAAATAATAATAGTAAAATAATAATAATAGTAGTAGTTGTGTAATAACAACAAACATAATATAAATAAATACTCAAATAATAGGCCTAATATATCAGTTATCAGTTAGTGGAAATCAGCAACATGTGGCTGTGTAATTTATCTTTTGTACATACACAAAATGCCTTCTCTGTAGTATTAAACCAATTAAAGCCAGATGAATATTTGTCTGGATGATTGAAAACAAATAGATTCATATTGGTTACATTCATTTAGTAAAAGTTTAGTAAAAAACACCCTTTAAACAGCTTTAAAACTACCCGTAATAATGAGAAAGATACCTTCAGCTAGCTTGCTTTGAATTTGTACACGTTCTGATGGGGGCGAAAAATGAGAGTAGACCATGTAGATTCACGTGTGTAACTACTAGTATATGGATCGGAGGGTTCGCGGTGAAATATCTCAGCGTGTTTGCGCATGTAATCTTTTCCACGAACCGTCCTCCCTGTTTGTAAGTCAGTATAGAGACAAAAGTATTCCACGGATATGGAAGAATCGATGCTGTGTGGGAACAAATGTGTCATGGAATACTCTAATCACATTGGTTAAATTTATCATACCCAAAATCTGTTTGAAAACTTGAATTAGAACATCGATGTCTGTAAATCGGGATTTCCCAGCTTCCATTCAATGTGTACACTGTTGGGTCGCGCGCAAGGAGAGTGGACGGTTCGTGGAGAAATAGCAAATTAAAGGTGCTGTTTCCATGTATTTTTGCCTTCTAATCACGAATCTGGCAATCGATTGTCCAAATTATGTCTCGTTTTGGCGGAAAAGGGGGGGGGGGGGGGGGGGGAATGTAGAGGTTTTGGGACCGTTCCTTAAAATTCGTGAGCTGATTGGCTAATTGACGTCACACCCCCAAGTGACGTATGAAGAGTAAGAGGCACAAGATCTGCAGGCTGAAGCATATAACATTGTACACACAATGCGGTATTTGACCCCTCTGTTCAACGGACAATTTATGAAAAAAGGAAATTAATCAATATAATCTTCGGAGTGAATAATCATTATCAATATATTTTCTACAAGATCAGCAAACACTTTTGCCCAAATATACGTACAGCTCTTTAAAAACAATTTAAACAATGTTCTCATCCATCTGAGCTTGCACAGCCGTTTTATGCGTCTGTACAGTGTATTACACATCTTTAGTACGACAGTTACTACGTTTCCCTCGTACATAGCGACTGGTGAACGCTTTTGTTTTGTTTACGGCTTTTTTTAAATTTCGCTTTACATAGTACGGTAGTACTGTAAAACTTTGATGAATTTATTTAATCTCGCAAATTACGAGATATACAGATTTAACAGCACCATCTGCGGAGACTTAAAGGAGAATTACGCTCAAAAATAAAGACGATAGTGTTTAAAGGTGTTATTTATTCCTACTTGTTAGACCATATGGCTTCGCGTCAAAATATACGAGATCGATACGAATCAAATTTTTCTGAGCAAAATTTACCATCTGCTAGCAATATGTATCGTCTGCTAGCAGCACATGGGGGCTGCCATTTTGTTTATGTGTACAAGAAGATTTTCTTAATCCAAATGCTCAATTGCCTTTTTCAAAATTAAAAACCCATTTGAGATTAAAAATATAGAATAGATATGTCAATTTATTTTTAAACTGAAGATTTCCTTATATATTTCTGTTGAAAATCGATATTCGCTTAAGAGAAATCTATTTTCTCGAAACTGGACGTATGGGACGGAGCAAATTAATTCAAATTTTATGGATGCTTCTTCCCTGGGCATCTAGAGCGGCAAACTATGCATTCACCTGCTTTTGGATAATGGACTTGAAAAGTCAGATTGCATGCTGCATATATTATGTTCTGCTCTGTTTGGCAAACCCAAGAAAATATATTTTTGTTAAGCAAAACCAGACAATTTAAAAGTATCATTATAAAGATTTAATTTTTATAATACATGTAAACACCCACTTTATATTTTCCGTCACATATGGGATTTTAGGTAATGAAGAAAATCAATTTAGGATTTGGATTCAAAATATCTTCCTGACTGGAACATTTCTCAATGGCAAATCAGCAAGAAAATGGCAGCCCCCATTTAAATGAGTAGGAGACGATACCGGGTGTTGGAATATCTTTATTTATACCCTTTTCTGATATCTTATTAGAAAATGATTTAGGCCAATAAGTAGGAATATATTACACCTTCCAATATAATAAATTTGTAAGCAGGGCTTAATTCTCCTTTAAAATCAAGATGCAGTAATGAGGAACTTGTCTTGTTTGCTATGGGAAAACTCAGGATTAACTTGTGAATCCTGAATTCTGGTAGATCACCAACATCAGTTCATATAGGCACGGAGGTCAGTAATTAACCATTTTATGATTATTATGAAAATATGTCTCTATATCTGTATAAATTGGCTATTTTTTGTGCACACCGGAAAGGTGGCAAGATCCATAGGGGTCCGTATAATGTATTGTGGTCAATGGCACATGTGTATAAAATTCACTTGACCGAAATGTATAGTGTCGGTTTACAAAACTACAGGTTCGATGTACGAACACGATTATGCAATAATCACTTGCTAATATTCTGGGTAAAATCCTAGTTAACTGAAATAAGTTCTTATGATTAGAGAATTTGATTGTACATATCAGGGCTGCCAGGTATACCCAATTACTGAATTTATTGTTCTGACTAAATATGAGAAGAACTCTGAAGGTTGTATGTAAATTTGGTTTGAGAAGCAATTCATAGTGCTATTACAGGTTCATTTATGATGATTGGTAACACTTTCAGCCATTAATGCTGAAACATTTGATGATACTTGGCAACTCTGATTTATAGTTGTGAATATTCATTCATCCATAAAGAAATGAGTAATATTAATTTAGGGTGAAAGATGCACGATTTAGCATTAATGATTATTGTGTGCATATTAATAGTAAAGCATGCTTAAACAAAGGATTATGACCATTTAAAGGGTCTGTTCAAGATAGTTAGAAGCCTATGTTATGTTAATTGGGACAAGAAATTCCTATTCATTTATATATTGTAGGTGTCGACTGATAGTGATAGAGTTGACTGAAAGGAAACAATTTATCATAAAGAGATAAATTATGAATAATTATCAGGAGGTGTGGCACACTTCATATAGATTCAATAATGCCAACCTAACTTTATCATACAGTGTATTTCAATGTTAATTGCATGCAAACACAAGAGTTGCATATCGACTTAGTGCAGGATTTGAGTGCATTTATTATTATATGCGAGGATTTAGACTGATAAAGCCGTAAACAAAGCTGAGGGTTGATTTAGATACAATGCAAACATCCACACAAGTAAAGAGTCAGATATTGAGTTGCAAGATATAAGATGCATTTATTAGGACAAACAGTTCTCTACATTTACCTCCTTATGCATACACATGAAGTCATTCATTCATTATTATGTGAACACATACATTAATTGCATGCTTCTATGTGTATCATTCTCTGTTACAGTTTTCACGGAGTGAATTGCGATGGAACTGCTAATGAAAGACAAATTAAACTATACGACACTCCCGTAGCAACCCGAGTCTGATGTGTTTATTGCGTGATCCCGTACAAGCAGGCACAAGTACTGACTTAGACCCCGTTTACACAGAGACTGAAGTCGACTTTAGTCGAATTTGAACTCGAGTTCATTTGTGTGTAAACAGGGTAGTCGCAATTAGAACTCGAGTTCAAAACTCGAATTCGAATGACGACCCAGAGCAACATTTATCGAATTCAAACTCGACTTTTATCGAATTTAAATTCGCTATTTGCTGTGTGAACGGACAGGTAATTGAAAGTCGACTAGCAAATATCCAGCCAGTGACCCCGCCATACGTCACTTCCGGTATTGCTAAGCAACGCGTCAGTAAATATTAAAGCGTCATCCAACAAGTGAACCACAACGCACGAACGATCCTACAAAACCCGCCGAAGTCACCAGGACAGTTCAGACAATACATCCATATAAATAGAAAAAGCTGGCTATTTGAGCAATTTAGCTACAAGCAAATCTTTAAAATAAAATTTTATCCATTACGGCAGGTTTGTGGGAGCGGGTCACATATCGATTCTGACCCATGTACAAAAGGTAAATGTGTGAAAAACTGACATGGAGGCTTAACAGAGTTGTCAAGTTTATATGTTTATTCAGGCAAAGATATTGGAAAATTACACTATGAATGAAGCATTGCGTTGCATAGCTCAAACTATTTTAATGTTAAACAATATTTAACCGGTAAATCACTGAAGTATCTTGTAAATTCTACCTTTTGCAGTCTTTCGCCCCCCTCCCCCCCCCCCCCCCCAAAAAAAAAAGAAGCGGCTGGATTGAAGAAAAAAATCTTCCCGCCATCTTCTTAAACGGTCTGCTCGACGAGCAGATCTGACACGTTGCTGTCGCATATAATTATTGATCAGGATATTCCTATTCCGACGTAAAATCATACGAAACCAGATCAAAATGACTGCGCTTACAATACTCGCTACCGCCATTTTGAACTCACTCGCGGGCTTTTCACAAATTTAACCCGGAAGTTGATAATCACGATATTCCCACCAAGCGAGGGCGTAATCAAGTCGATTTCACTTTCCTTCTGAATTCGAGTTCGTCCAACGCTTGGACATTAGATTTGGGCTGAATTCGAGTAACTTATATAGAGAGATGAAAAGTGACCGTGATTCCGAGTTGGAGGACTTTTTTTGAGCCATGCAGATACGAACTCTGATTTATCAGATCCCGAAGGCAAAGAAGCTCGAGTGGCAAGGGGAATTCGACCATAACATATAATATTATTATATGTTTGAACCCCTCGCAGAATACGCGCCGGGGCCTGGTGAAGGGGCCGTTGGTGAAGTAACTCCAGGGAGCTCCAATGCGTTGGAGCTCCCTGGAGTTACGGGTGAAGTAGACCGAAAATTCTCTCGTTCGTTAGCTCTTCACTTAGCTAACGAACGAGAGACAGAATTTTCGGTCTACGGGTGAAACTGCTGCAGCTGCTGGAGATGATGTCGTTGGAAAACAGATTGGAAGACTTGACTCCAAGTCTGATCGTTGGAATAGCTGAATCTTTTAGCTAGCTTATCCCTTTCCTTCATGCCAAATTCGGAATACAGGCCAGGATCCTCAAAATCATCTTCGGCAAAGTGATCACTGCAGATTGTATTCCACTCACTTGGCCGGCCCTTGCCACTCTGCCCGCGTGAACTTTATCTTTGCGACCCACAATTTCCGTAGATTTTCATCTTTAGGAAAAAGATGTAGGCTTACATCATCTTTAGGGGTCTTGCTACACCGATCGCGCGGCATTATTGATGAAATTGTGTCCCCAAATCAACGTTATTGCGAGGAATTAAACACGAAAATATGCAATGCAAATGGTCGATGCAGTGAATATCATGCTCCCACTCGCGAATTTTTTTTTCCCACGAACTTTTTGTCACTATCGTCATTGACGCATGCGCAACTTCGAAATAGCCCTACAATGCTTGGAGTTGGATGGGGTTTCAAAGTTTCATCCTACTTTTATTAATAATAAAAATACAAAACGTTATTTTAGTAATGTCCAAACTGAGAGCCGAACCGCATACCTCAGGTTAAAATATGTCCGAGGGCTAACGCATCTCGCCACAGCAAGACGCTGGGAGCAACCGTCATTATATTGCTTACGGAATAAACCCTATGATTGCGAAATTGATTTAGATCGGAAAGGCGCATGCGCCAGGGAGGACAGGGACAAAAAGTTCATGGGAAAAAAAAATTAGCCTCCCGCTCGGCACCGTACCGGGCTGGGCCTGCCAGGCCAGCGGGCATGCACGGTATACAGGTGGGTGGGATATTTTCCTTTACTTTTCGTACGTCACAGATCACGTGATCACGATGTCGCTTCGATGGATTTTTTAGGGGCGGGGCTTATGAATGTGTAAATCAGCAAAAATGTACTTTTCAAATGATTATGAAATACTACTGAATGCATAAAAAATGTGTGATAGATATTTTTGGCTCCTGATGACTCCTTCCTACGAAAAATGGGCAATTAATTTTTAATTTTAGTAACCCTTTAAAGCGCGATCTCGCATTTCATCCTTTTCACGAACTGTCCTCTCTGTTTGTAAATCATTAGAGACAGAAGTATTCCATGGATATGGATTTTCTGCAAAACCGAGTTTCACCTCGAAACGCGAAGAGAGGACGGTTTGTGGTGCGGGCGACGAAATATTATTGCAAATATCGGGTAATATGACCTGCATGGTGTATGCTGGGTGTTTACAATCATTGAGAATATATAGATAAGTGTATACTTGTAAAACAATTTATTGACACTGAACACTGAATAGTAGAAATTCGCAATTTAGCTGTGGATGTAACTATTATAGTTACTCCCAGTTCTCCCGCGTCCCCGAGATGGGGTATAGACCGACGTAAATTCTGGATGACACATGCTTATATAAATCTCGAAGTATAGGCAGTAGCAGATTATATCATGGTACATTCCAGTGATAGTGGAATAATGTATTCTACATGTATTCTATTGCAGGGATAATCCCAGGCAAAATAACGTACGTTCAAAAAAAAAACATTTATCAGATATCCCGCGTTGAAGAGTTCAGCAACAGTGGGAAGGATGTTATTTCCATTTGATTTCGTTTGATTTAAATCATTTTTAACAGCATACCGTTATTCCTGCTGTATAAAAAGGATATCTCACACACACACACACACACACACACACACACACACACACATATATATATACATACATATATATACATGTATATATTTATGTACATGTATTAATGTATATATTTATGTATTAATGCATGTATGTATATATATGTAGAACAACAAACAAAATAACAACACACAAATAAGGACTTTAAGAGAGCAAAAAGAGGAGCGGTTTAGGCACTCATTCTGCTTATTCAGAACTCAGTTAGAGATTCAAAGATTGCAAAATTGACCAAAAAATGGCAAGTATAAGTTGCTTTTACCTTATCTTCATATCAGTTATTCCTGACAATGTGTAGGCTTGAGTTGCTGTTCTTGAAGAGCTCCCCTTTTTTGGCTCGCATGCAAGTGTGTGCAACTTCGTGCGGTAAAACGAGTGTCTTGTGTCACATGTAGCTCCTGCTGCTCCACAGACAGTCATAATACCAGCAACTCATTTTAATTGCTACGTCACGGGTACAAACAAACTTGTTAGTAAAGAAACGTTTAATACTCCATATCGTAAAATAAATGACGAAAACATTACCCATCTAATCAATGATTTGGGGAGTACAGATTGGTCGACTGTTTTTGACTCCTCAGATGTTGATGTAGCTTATGACTCTTTTATCGCCAAATTGACCTTTTCTTTAGATACACATATTCCCCTTATCACCAACCGGAAATCAAATTATAAAAAGATTCCAATTCACCCTTGGATTACAAAATCGCTTTTGAGATCTATCAACAGAAAGAACAATCTTTATTATAGATATATCTCCAAACCAAGTGATGTCTCTCGTTCTAAATACACCTCTTATAAAAACACCCTCACCTCTTTGTTGCGTATTGCAAAAAAGGAATACTACACTTCTCAACTTAATATGTACAAAAATGATACCAAGAACACATGGAAAATTATTAATGGTGCATTGAATAAAAAGAAAAAGAGTTCTTCAATCACAAAAATAAAAACAAGCAATACCTTAACCGATGACAATAACATTATCGCAGGAAAGTTTAATTCATATTTTTCACAAGTTGGTAACAATCTGGCGAAGGAAGTGCCGCAAGCTAATAAATCTTTCAATGATTTCCTTGACAACCCTAACCCTAATTCCATGTTTTTCAATCCTACAAATACGAGTGAAATCATCAATATTGTCAGCAATCTGCAGAATAAGAAAAGTCCTGGGTTTGACGGCATTCCTAATTTCCTTTTAAAGAAAATTATCATAGCTATCGTTGATCCCTTAGTGCACATCTTTAATATTTCTCTTAACACAGGACGGGTCCCTAATAAAATGAAAATTGCAAAAGTTATTCCTCTTTTCAAAAAAGGTGACAGTCAACTTGTTTCTAACTATCGTCCAATATCCCTACTAACCTCGCTATCTAAGATTCTTGAAAAAATTGTCCATACAAGAACAACACATTTTTTCAAACAACACAACATTTTCTCAAACTCCCAATTTGGGTTTCGGGAAAACCATAGTACCTCTCATGCAATTTTGTCATTTATTGATAAAGTCACCACTTCTATTGATAAAGGTTGTCACACTGTTGGTATCTTCCTGGACTTCTCCAAGGCCTTCGATACCATAAACCATGATATTCTTCTACATAAACTTTGTCATTATGGAGTTAGAGGGAATGCCTTGGAGTGGTTCAGGAGTTACCTCACTAATAGGACTCAATTTGTATCGGTTAACAATTGCAATTCTTCTACTCTTCCAATTACTTGTGGCGTGCCGCAGGGTAGCCTACTTGGCCCTCTACTTTTCATTACGTACATTAATGATATACACAAATCTTCTAATTTACTGTCATTCATACTCTTCGCTGATGACTCAAATATTTTCTTTTCTCATGCTGATGTTAATCAACTTATTACAATTGTAAATTCTGAATTGACATATGTGACCGATTGGATCAAGTCAAACAAACTTTCACTTAATCTCCAGAAAACAAATTACATGTTATTTAGTAATAAAATCAATAGTTTACCGGGCAGTATACATTTTGATAACCATGTTCTTGATAATGTTTCTATAACAAGATTTTTAGGAGTTCTTATTGACAACAAATTATCATGGAAACCTCATATCGACAGCACATGCCAAACAATTTCTAGAAATATCGGAATCATTAATATACTCAAACATTTTCTTCCTTCTCGAACATTGCTGACACTTTATTTCACATTGATCTTTCCATATATTAATTATGGAATTATAGCTTGGGGATGTGCAATAAAAACACAATTAAACCGGATATTACTTTTGCAGAAAAAGGCTCTAAGAATAATATTTCAGACGCAATTTAGATCACATACCGATATATTATTCTTTGAAAACAATATTCTGAAAGTAAATGATATATATCTTTTCCAACTCGGCCAATTCATGTACAAATTAAGTAAAGACTATCTCCCCGCAATTTTTTCTGATATGTTCCGCAAGAATACTTCTATACATAACTACCCAACTAGACAACGAAACTACTATCATCTACCATTAACAAGAACTTTATTTGCAAAGAACTCATTTGTTTACTCTGGATCTGCATACTGGAATTCTCTGCCTCATGATTTTAAAGAATCCCCTAGTATTAATGCTTTTAAACGTATGCTTAAAAAAATGTTAATCTGTCAATACTCACAGTAACAGGTCAAGTCAATACACAATTAACTATAACATATCCATACCTATATTATACCTTCGTATAACATTTTCTTAAAAACTGAAATCATATAAGCATGCCTAACGACCTGACGTTCCATACACGTACCTCTGCAATCTGTCTTTTCATAATTACCTGCACCTTCTTTTTCTGCCCCCTGTTATTATATTTGTTGTTAGTTATACTTTTATAACTTCTTATATCTTGTATATATTATGTGTTCATTATACATTTTTTCATTTTCCCCCTGGATTAAAACGTATTGAAACTAAGTTCAGGGGCTTGCCTCTTGTACAAGCTTTGCTTCTTTCTGGCAAGTCCCTCCGTTTTACACTTATTATAAGCTAAAGTGTTGTTATGTTGCTGATCCTTTTTCAAGAATTATGATATTTTCATGTATTCTATATGACACATGTTTGAACAACTTTGCTGTATTATATTTATTATGTCATGTTTCTTTATATTTTGTTTATGTGAAACGGAAAAAGAATAAAAAAAAAAAAAAAAAAAAAAATGAAGTGTCCCTTTGTGTAATATATAGACCATACTATGTGAATACATCGGTGTATAATTCATTCCGATGAGTACTTGTTGAGCGCATATCAACTTGTTGAGCGCATATATCAGTATATATATATAAGGGTGAGATATATAAATGAGACGGGACGTAGCTCTCGGTTAACCTTGATTTTAATTCCAAGCTTTCGGCCTCATTTGGCCTTCTTCAGGGTCTACCAAGACAAATCAAAATTAAAGTAGATATTCAAAGAAAATCACAAATATGGCAATTAATGTATCACTAGAAACTGGGAAGCTTACAGATGGCAATCGTATAAGTTTTATGTCAACTGCGTATCTGATGATTATAAAAACAACACAAATAAAAGCTCTTCTCAGCATCTGGAATATCCGAGGATTCGCCAGAAATATAGCGATGTTTTGATGTCGTCACACACGGGATCGGTCCTGCTTAAGCAGACGACGTCCTATAATGAATGAACGTAATTGCAATGCAATTATTTATCAAATTATAAAGAGTTTGATGTATTTAAACATGACCTTATTTCACACCATTATAAAGGGAAAGTGAAACGGATTCTGATAGCTAAAACCGTTTGATTGTAAATACACAGGAGAAGGGTCAATGATCAATGAAATAAACCCCACTTTCAAATTGAAAAGCCCTCCGAATAATAGCAGGATGGTATTCGTTCCCTCTTGAAACGCCGAACATGCCCGGTGCAAGCAGCTGAAAATACAATGGCGTCTTATTTTGTTTACAAGTGACTGATTCCTTTATTTTTTTAACGCTGCATTTTTCATCAAAATAATACCATACACGAAGTTAAGAGTGAGGCAACAGACTAACATTAAGACTGACGCTAGTGAAGGAAGAGAAATAAGTGAAGAGGAGCTGACAAAATAGGCTCTGAAAAATGTGTAAGATGTTATGGGACATCGTCTGCTTAGACGGGACTGGTCCATGGTGTGTCGTCACATATCTCAGCAGCGTTCGAGGAGCTCTTCAGCTGCTATATCGGGGGCTGTATTTTACCGTTTTATAATTGATAATAATCATTACTTCAAAATGTTTCCAAGCGTTGAATTTGGATAACCTTGTTTAATTTATGCCATCTATGCAATAATAAGTATTAAGCCAATATTTAAAATCATCAGAGTTCTACTTTAAATGAAAACAAAATGAATATACCATGACAATGCGAACATAAATAATTATTGTTATAACATGCATTTTGTTCATGATATTATTTAGGATGTATTTACGTTTGTCTTTATATTGTTGAAAATGGTTCATGATATTATTTTTGATGTAATAACGTTATATTTTGTTGAAAAATGTTTCATGAAATTATGATGTAATTACGTTGTTATATTCTGTTGAAAATGGAAAATAAATGAAATGAAATGAAATGAAATGAAATTTTCAAATATACATAAGATATATATGTACCCGCTTCACTTAACGCCATCCGGCACAATCGTATTATAATACACATAAGTGACAGTATATGATGATATGGTGTGCCACAGATATTAAATGCATGTCACATATAGAAAGTAAGTAAGATATCTATTTTATATTTTATATTAACGAAATAGGATACAAGGTAATATAATCACATCAATGCATGTGCATAAAGTGAACATAAGTCAACATAATTATAGTCATTAAACGGTATAACGGTGACATAATGCGTGCATATATACACATACACACATACATACAAATGTATATACATACAGTCATATACATATTCATACAACATATAGTCTTTAAATGGTATATACACACAAAGAAATTAGGGTTCACTTTAGGGTGCAAATTTTGGCGGAGCACCCGTATATCTACTCGGGTGGAATTTTGCACCCCTACGGGTGCGCTTTGCGAAAACCGGGGTTCAAAATTGTGTAAGGTTGAATTCTGACACTTATGTCACAATATATCATGAAGTATAAGACTTATTATTCAAAAGCATAGAAATGAAATTAATTAGAAGAAGAAATAATAAATCCATTTCGATCAGCTTGTGTCGTAAATTTGCTTAAATTGAACATCTCCGTAGTGACGTGTTTCAAAAGAGTAATCGCGCAAAGACTAACAGTAACCGGCTTGCAAGTTGACAGCAACCAACGTATCGCTACACGTAGGGATTAAGGCAGGAAAATTTGCATAATTCGCATTTTTAAATTATATGGGGATTTTATCACGGCTCATTTTGATAGTTTCTTTGTAAAAAAAGTTATTGAAACCTGCTGCTGAAAGCGCGATGAACCTCCTCAAGTCATGTACGGCTGACATCCAAAAATGGATGTTTTCACACTCTCTCAAACTAAATACTGATAAGTGTGAATTCCTTATATTTGGTTCCAAAGCACAACAAATAATCTCAAAGCACAAAATAATCTCATAGGTGATATACTATATAAAATACAAACACTACAAATGTCAGATGTAGCTGTAAATTTTGAATGGATACCATCCCATTGCGGTATTGCAGGTAATGAAATAGTGGATAATCTAGCCAAAAAAGGAGCGTCAAAAGAAAATATTGATCTGGAAATTCCATTTATGAACCATATTATGTTTTCAAATTAAATAAATAAAAATTGTTTATAAATTCAACAATGAACATAATGAATATTGTATACAGAAGTGTCCAAATCAATATGTATGTCGCTAAAGTGTGGCTCCTTGAGGGGGAATCCCTATCAGTCTTCGTGTTTCAAAGCCAAATTAAAATAGGTCTTACTGCTCATCTGACATAATCAGTACTAGTTTATGAATAGGCCTTTCCAAGAAGCAAGGCTCGCGCCTCCGTGTTCCGTCTTGTTGCAGTTCTCGGTCTGCCATTAACAGTTTTACCTTACGTACACGGCCGTCATCGCTCTTGAACGCTTCTGTCACTCTTCCAAGAGGCCATCGACTTCGACCATCGTCGCAGTCTTTCACGATGACGATGTCGCCGACTGCAAGATCTCTCTTGGGCTGGATCCATTTCTGTCGTGTCTGCAACTCTTGTAAGTACTCGCGTCTCCACCCCAGCCAGAACGCGTTTGTTAGATACTGGACTAGTCGCCACCACTTCCGAGCATAAACATCTTCTCGCTGGAACTTTCCAGGGAGAGGCATCACAACTTGTGCTTTCATCGTAAGAAGATGATTCGGAGTTAAAGGTTCAGAACCTTCCGCTGAACAGAGATTTGCTGAAGAAAGTGGTTTGGAGTTGACAATGGATTCGACTTCAGCAAGGAACGTCTGGAAAGATTCATCATCTAATTGAGACCCAGAACTCATAATGAGTGGTTCTAGAGCTCTGCGGACTGTAGCAATCTGCCGCTCCCACACTCCTCCCATGTGAGATGCATGAGGAGTGTTCATCTGGAAAGGTATCCAATCTACAACATTCTCTGTTAGATACCTCTGGACAGATTCCTGGTCCAACTCTGTCATTGCTTGTCGTAGCTCGTTTCTTGCTCCGACGAACGCAGTCCCTCTATCAGATCGAATCTGTCTGACTGGTCCGCGGCGACTGAGGAACCGTCTGAGGCAGTTAATGAAGCTGCTGCTCGTCAGGCTGTTAGCTGATTCTAAATGTATTGCCCTCGATGCCATACATGTGAAGAGTACGCCGTACCTCTTAACAAGGCTCCTCTTCTCCTTAATGTTGAAAGGTCCGAAATAATCGACGGCGCAATAAGTAAATGGCGGAGCAGGTTCAAGGCGATCTTTTGGCAGTTGTGCCATCTTCTGCTGCTGCAAAGGACCTCTCAGCCTTCTGCACAAAACACACTTGGAAGTTGCGCTTGAAACTGCAGACGAGCCACCAATTACCCAGTATCCATTCTGTCTCAGTTGGTTATGGGTGATTCCTCTCCCCATGTGGTTTACCTGCTCGTGTTTCTGTCTCACGAGCAACGTCGTCATGTGAGAATTTCTCGGCATTATGACAGGGTGCTTGACCTCCTCAGACAAGTTAGCTCTGTCGATTCTTCCACCAATTCTCATGATGCCTTCAATGTCAACATATGGATCTAGACGATAGAGAGCACTGATAGGTTTGATTTCATTGTTTCTTTTTCTTGCTGTTTGTCGGTCATACTGCTTATTAGAACCCCGATTGCGAAGGACTTTCAACTTTCTTTCTCTGCATTCTTGATTTCTTCAACAGTCAAGATAATTCGTTGAAGTGGACGTGTGGGTTTAGGACATGTCTTCCTTCTCACTCCTTTCTGCCGTAGCCTAGATTTATATCTCAGGCACAGTGCAACCACTCTCTTGACACGTTTCCAGGTTGAGATATGCTGAAAACGGCTGGTCTCGAAATGGTCGGCTACCGCAGTCTTGGTAGACAAAGTAGACACACGTCTAATCTCTGGGTCATCTTTTTTGCAGCCATCTAGTTTGTCAACTTCAGGAATTTTGAATTCCCCTTTCTCATGAAGAAACTTGGGTCCAACTGCCAGCGGCTACTTTCCACGAGCTCCTTTGCTGTCATTCCACGAGAAGCCTCATCAGCTGGGTTGGAATCGGTATTCACATAGAACCATCGTACGTCATGAATCTGTTGCACTCTGTCTGCAAACAGATTATCATGTATATTCAAGTGATTCCTATATTGCACGAGCTGTGCCGAAATACTGGACGGGTCGGTAGTTCAATGTTTTTGCCTATACCGAGTATAATATTCAATATTTGGATTTATACGTTGATAAGTAACTTTTGATACAAGAGGATGATTACAATGCAATAACCTTAATAAAGGACTATAATGTTTCCCAGTACAAAAGCCATAAGATGGAACGGATTTAGGGGGAACCAGTATGGCGTACTTGACACAAGATAAAAATGTATCTCCTTAATGATTGTATTCATGTGCCCACTTTCATACCCCCCCCCCCCCCCCACACACACACACACATTTTTCATATTTAAAAAATTATATATATGACTCCTCCTAAATTCAGGTAAGTTCATGTTCTTGAAATAGTGTGATAACCAGAATAAAATAAATTCGTCTCACTATGAGGTGATGCATACTAGTACCAAGTCTGACGTTCACAGCTAAAATAGTCATTGAGATGATGGTGATAAAAAAAAAACACAATACGTTCATTTCACGTATATTGACCTCTACGATTTGTGACCTTTGATCTACTTAAACAAAAAAATCAGTTTGCCTTACTAAGGTGATGCAATTAGTACCTCAAATGGTTCTTGAGCTGAGATATCGCGTTAACGAGGCTAATATCAGAAATTTCATAATTGACTTCCATGACCTTTGCACTCCAAGTTGCAATGAGATCGTCTTCCTATACTAGCACCAAGTTTGAAGTTCATACCGCAAATTGTTCTTGAGATATCGCGTTGACGAGAAAGCGGAACGGACGGACAGACGGACGGACACCCGAAAACACCGGCGTAGACACGCATAATTATCCATTGTTAGTGGGGGATGATCTATTCATCATCCCACCCCCCCCCCCCCCCACTAACAACAGAAAGCGTGTTCGTGTCTACGCCACTGCCCGAAAACAAAACCACCTACTGTGGGCGGAGTCATAAACAAGGCAGCTGAAAAATGTGATGACATATGTACACTCAACCCAAAAAGTAAGTCCCCCCCCCCCCCCCCTAGCATTTTTCTCAAAAATATTTTGCCGATTTTGATGTCGCAAACCGTAATGGATGTGCAATTTTCTTACGCAGAATGTGAATGGTAAATGGTTGCCATAAAATTACGTTTTCATCATCAAAAAAAGTATTTTCTGATACGAAGTTGCACTTTAATTTTTGTATGCATAATGGGTACATTTTGTATACGAGATCTTCATTGAAGATGACCCGACCCATAAATCTGTTATTTCATTCAGTACTATACTGCTGCATTGTTCCTCGTGGAACCATGTTTCAAGAGCATGCATTTTTCTGAAACACTAAATAGGCCTTTCAATATGAAATTGTTGGCAGGCGAGGTGGAACGTCGGGCTCGGACAATGGAAATGGGGCACCTTCAAACAAAAGGTCCCCCACTTCCCTTGTCCGAACCCGACGTTAAATTCCCGCCGCGCCTATATAGTTTTTCAGAAAAATGCATGCTTTTGAAAAATGTATAGCATAGGCCTATACATAACAAATTTGTGTGTCGGGTAATCTTCCATCCATCCATTACCGTTTGCGAGATCAAAATCGGCAAAATATGTTTTGAGATAATTATGTGCAAATATAATAGGGAAGGGGAACTTACTTTGTTGGTTCATTGTAGGCCTATATACAATTTTTGTTTCCTTATCAGAGATTTATATTGCATCTATTCATTTATTGGTTTATTTATTTCACTCGACAGCATACAGCAATAGAAAAATTCAAGTAACAAAAATACAAAGTAGTATAACATTGAACACTACACAGAAAGCTATTATGCCGGAGTAGGTGGCAGCCAAAAAGGATAAGGCTAATAATTATTAGATGTTGACCCATTATATTTCAAAATACAATTAATCAAGTTACAAAAATTATATATACTCATTAAAACGACTAAAAAAGTAACCAATAAACTAATCAAGGCAAACAATCAAAACAAAACAAAATACAACAACAAAATGGTTTTTAATACAATATGCATAGAAGTGTCATCTCATTGCTCAACATACTGTTTGATTTGATTTGATTTATTTCTGCTTGATTTTTCAATTCATCAAATAATGGAATACATATATTATACAAATTATGCGATATACAATACAATGGAACATCATGACATTAATATATCTTAAACTACAAGGCTAACAGTAAGATTATAGACAGAAAAATCAAACAAGAGGTTTTCATAATATAAAGCCGACGCTTGACAGCATGAGAGCCCTTTGAAATAAAATATAATTATAAAATAATGAGAGAAAGAGAAGAAGACACATAGAGAAATAGGGATGAAGAGAGGAGGATAAAGTGTAGCAATTGTACCTTTCCAAATATTTGAAATAACAACTTTATTAACAATAGAGAGTTAATCATCCGGTTTGAGAGGCAGACATGATATTAACATAATAGCAAGTGGTAAACTCGTTTTGTAAACGAATATCATATCTGCCTCCCAAAGAGGTGAAAAATGTGAAAATGTGCCAAGTAATGGGTCCTATTTACATAATTATACAATGTATTATGGGTGTACTACAAATTCCTTATTGTGGGGAATATTGCTTAATTAGGTGATTTTTGGCTGATCGCTTGAAAGAGTACATTAAAGTCGTGTTTCTTATTTCGGGAGGAAGGGAATTCCATGCATCAGGGCCAGAGTGTCTAATAAAATTATGTGCAAGAGCAGTCCTGGGGTTAAATAAATGCAAATTTTTTGATTGTCTGGTGGGATATGCGTGAATTTGCGTGTTCGATTGAAATAATGCTGCAAATACTGGGGGTAAAAGGTTGGAGTTATACTTAAACATGAATACAGCTTTTTGCAGGAAGTTGATGTCATTGACCCTGAGGGAATTAAGTCGAAAAAACAGAGGGTCAGTGTGAGAGCAAAAGCTTGCCCCACTACACGCTCGGATGGCTTTTTTCTAGAGAAATAATATGGGATTTGTATAACATTTGCCCAGATAATATTACAATATGATATGTATGGCAAGATCAGCGTATTAATACAGCGTAAATAGTACAGATGTAGGTATATTTTAGCTTAGTTAACAGACCAACATTGGGAGAGATAGGTAAAATTATGTGTTTTACATGATCATTCCATTTTAAATGTTCATTAATATACACACCAAGAAATTTAGTCATTATTTTGTTTTCAAGAAGATTACCACAATACATAAAACATGATTTTGCAAGTCAACTTTCCTTTTATTATGTTAATTATTATTCGCTCTTTACAAAAATGGCCGCCACCAGGCGATTCTGTTTTCATAGCCGATTTTCTTTTGATGCGCACACATCATACCAAGCTGGTTCCAACTAGTTCTTAAGTTTGCTAATTGGTTGAAAGCCTAATCCAATCAATATTGTGTACTCCTATATGTAAATTTACTTATAACCAATCAGAACGAAGCATCGAACCTTATTTCCGGGGCCGTTCTCAGTTCCATTTTGAGTCTCGAGGAGTAAACTTCTTTAGCTCTCGCCTATACCTATACTACATCTACTAGTGTACCTTTTGGAACTCATTACTTTTGTACGTACACACAATTTCTCTACCAGCTCGAAAGTTTTGTTTGCTTGATTTCTTTTACTACTACTCAATGTTCAAGCAATTTTGAGAGCGTAGCACTGCATTGTTTACATTCCACTTTTACTACGTTTGGTTTCGGATCTTTTAGAATCAACTTTTAACCAACGTTTTTTCATCTTTCATCTTCGATTTCGCATCACCACTCCTTCGATAATTTTGATTTCTTATCGACAGGGAATGTAATGCTCCTCGCATCGCACACATAACAACTGCTAGCTGTGTATCAACTATTTGTACCAGTTCTGCACTAGCTAGTTGAAATACATTATTTTTGTTCTGTAGTCCCAACTGCACTGATTGGTGTTGGATTTGCAACTTTCTCATTTTTCAACTTGCTCCAGTTCCATATGTGCCTGTTGGTGTTGGGTCTTCTTCTGTCTTCGCACTTTGTAGACGTCCCTCCACAGCAGCGATTGCCTTACCGTACCTGTTCTCAGCTGTTGTGATCGAATCCTAGCTCGATCCCAGTTTCTGCGTTAGTCGACATCGTCGGCGTCGCGAGTTGATCCACCGCTCATCCATAGTCATCCTCTACATCGATGCCGTCATACTCTGACTATTAATTATCTTCGAAGTTCGACGAGCATCATCGACATCGTCAGTCCTAACTTCGACATCGACATCGATGTCGTACATGTTTACCTCGCATTTTTCTTCACGCGAGCTATTACCATATTTAGCAGACTGGACACCTTTTCTTTTTAACTTCACTCAGTGAGTTTTTGAATCGACTTTTTTACCTGTAATGTAACTGGCAAGGTAATTTCTTGTGTTTAATTTATTTAAACAGGTGACCAGGTTATTGCCAGTAGAGTTTATTTTTATGATTCATCCCAGTACTCGATATGCTATTCTTTTTAAAGAAAGTTTGTCACTGTTGAGTTTGTTTATATCTTTTGTCATTTTATCTACAATATATATTTTTGGTAGGCTTAACAGATAGCCTGATAAAGTGATAGGTCCTACTACACAGGCCTATACTAAGCTTGTTACTGTTAGTGCTATTTTACAGTCTAAAGCTAAGACTTGATTGAACAGTCATTCCTTTCTTTTATTAATTTGAGGGAACCAGTGAAGTCACCCACTCACTATTTCTTTTGTATTTTATTATGTGAAATATAGAATATTTTAATTTCTGCAGATTTCACAATTAGGAAGCTCTCACTGAATTGTGTATAGGTTGCAACAATAGCAATTACACATGTTCAGCGAGGGATCAAACCTTGTTTCACATTATAACAAGGAAAAATTAAAATATTTCGTATTTCATGTAATAAAATACAAAAGAAATAGTGAGTGGGTGACGTCACTGGTTCCCTCATTTGCATACTGAGCAGGATGTGCATACAACTGTTTTACGAAATTAAGCGAAACTTTAAAATACCATAACTTTCTTATTTTACATCCTATTTTGATGAAATTTTCAGTGTTATGCTTGTTGGATTTTCTCTATTTATTCAAATCAACTTTTTGTTAGGGTGGACTTGGCCTTTAAATATATATATATCTGAAGTAGATTCTCCTAGTTCGAGACTCTGTAACCTTAGTGTCTCATTCGCACTCTCAGTTGTCAGTCGTTTTTATCAGCAGTTGCATTTGATTTTTGCTCCTTTAATTCATTGCCTACCAAAAGATTATTGTTTGCTTCTAGTTTGGCCTTGTCTATAATAAGTCATGCTTGATTCTCTTACTGTTTAATTTTTATATTTCTTATTTGATGTCTTGAATAATTGAACTAAACCAAGGAGTGTATCTATTTGTATAAATCACAGGTTAATCTTTGAAAGTAATTTTACCAGTGGTTAGCTTACATGTATATCTTTTAAGTTGAAGTGTACTAGTCCTCTTTTGAACATCCGCAAACCGTAGGTTGGTTGATTGTGATTTGTTTTATGAATCTTCTGATTGATTGTGGAGTGATTGACATTTTGATCAAAACCTTAAACACTGCAGCCTCTTTAAAATACACAACAATTAACCAAGTTCCTACAGTATCATCAGCAAATAAAATATACTGTAACATAGGTGAAGCATTTGAAATATCATTAACATAAATTAGAAATAATAAGGAGCCTAAAATTGAGCCTTGTGGGACTCCGCATGTTGTTGGTAACATATTCGAATGAACGGATTCAAAGTAAACAAATTGTTCTCTGTGCATGTGATAAATAATTCTCAAACCAATGAAGAGGAGTACCCCGAACCCCATAATTTTGTAACTTACTGATAGCAAAATTTTGTGATCAAGAGTATCAAATGCCTTGCTAAGATCCATAAATATACCAATTACATGTTTATGATCTGCCAAGGCATGTGATACTCTGTCAAATAACTGCAATAAAGCTAAATCAGTTGAATGATTCTTACGGAAACCAAATTGATTAGGATTTAAAAAAATTATTTTCAAACAAAAATTCATATAACCAGTCCTGTTAATATAGACAATCCTCTCGAGAATCTTTGAGAAACTTGACAAAATAGAAACAGGTCGATAATTAGCCTACATATACAAGAAGGATCGTCTTTCTTATAAATTGGTATAAGCTTTGCAATTTTAAAGGGGGTCGGCAAAACACCAGAGGAGAGTGAGAGGTTAAAAATATGCACTAGAGGTGACAAAATGTTATCTAATCTGTTTCAATAAGTGAGTACTAATTTCATCGTGAGTAGAGCTAGGAGTGACTACATTTAAGGTTTCTTAATATTCCAATAAAGTCAGTGGGGATGAAGAATATGGATGTATGACAATTACTCTCATCAACTTTAGCAGCTTGGTAATTAGGACCTATTAACAAAATATTTGTTAAACATGTTTGCTATTTCAGGGGGATTTTTGATAGAATTATCATCTTTTAAAAATACTTGGGAATTATTTTGTGATTTACTCTTATGAAGGATTTCGTTAATTATTTTCCATGTAGTTGAAATATTACCTTGAGCATTATCTATTTTACTACTGTTCGATAAGTAGGCCCAGCTATCTTTTAAACTTTGACTTTAAAAGAAATTAGAGTTGAGGAAGTTTTCCTATCAATTTGCCTCGAGTTCCATTGCTCAGGTCCATTGAAAATAAAAATGTCCTTTGCAACGATTAGGTAAAATGTTAGAACCTGAAATGTGATAATCCTTTTTAAAATTGTGCCCCTCATACTTGATCAGCTCATACTCAATTAACTAGCAGCGACATCGATACTTATCGATATACCTCAACCGAAAACGTATAAGTTACTACACGAGTCGGTAGTGTATGTAATGTCTTGGGACTAGGGTCACGTCAGTGTTAACAGGACTATATCAAATGACGGCTACCAGACCGTAACATCCTTAGAATATAATTGTTCAAAAGAATTTGCATGCAAAGGGACGCGACGGAGAGACGGGATATCTAATGTTTAGACATGTGAAATACACAAAATTCGTTGCCTCTTGGCTTGCATGTAGTGTCCTTGTGAAGGGCATCGTGTTCATTTTACTACTGATTAAATGACTTGTCTGCATACATGTACACCCAAGCCATGCGGACTTTGCTCTCCATGCTCTTCTGCCAGTCGACGGAAACAGTTTTCCTGTTTATTATTTCTTCCGTGCTCGCGTTTCTTGTCATCGCGAAATGTAGGAGGTTGAATTCGGGTAAAAGCAGAAGACCTCCTCCTGGTCCGTGGGCATGGCCGATTGTCGGAAATCTCCCGTCCATACTCTCCGGGGGACAGCCGCATAAGGCGCTGGCTCGGTTCGCTGTGAAATATGGACCAGTAATGGGCATCAGTCTTGGACCTGGTCCGAAGAAAGTCGTGTTGACAAGTCTGGCCGTTGTAAAGGAGATGCTTGTTAAGAATGCTGACTGCACATCTGATAGACGGATACCGCCTCTGCTTGGTCTAGCATTTTCTACTAAAGGTGAGTCCGACCTCTACCTCTATTTACTAGTACATGTACATGTACAATTGACCTGCTCGCTGTGTCAACACGGACGGACCACACCGTACCCCCTCACCCGTCCCTCGTCATGACCCCCTCTCGTCTCGATCTCTCTTCTCTTCACTCTTCTCTTTCTATCCCAAATTAAAATTTCTTTCGCGAGGGCTAATTAGAAGTCCCCCTATTGTGTCCAGAGATTTTAATGCACTAGGACCCATGCCATGGGCTGAAATATTATTTGACGGTGGCTCTTTTTTCATTTACGGTGGCTTTTTCAAAAGTTTCGGGGGCTAATCGCCCTTAGCCCCCGCTTATATGTTCACTGCATCTACCTCTTCTTATACACATGAGCGGTATATCTCCTAATCTAATCGTTTATAGACCTACACTCCTCCCTCTCACTCTTCTTACTCATCATCATCATCATCATCTCTCTCTCACTCCTTTTCCTTAAATGCTGATCGAAGTCCTTGGGTTGTGCATTATTTATGTCAGTGATATGATGAAAATGGTAACAGCAAATTAATTTGGAGGGAATGCCCTCCACTTTTTCAAGTACCCCAAAAGTTGCCTTTTTATTTCTGAAATAATGCCCCTTTTCCCTCTGATAAGTGCCCTTTTACGACTTAATTGTCCCTTTTCCCTTCTACTAAAGTGCCCTTCCCCCTTCTAATAAGTGCCCTTTTATCCTTCTGATTTGTGCCCCTTTTTTCTTATGAGTGACCTTTCCCCTTCTGATAAGTGTCCCAAATTTCTTTCGAAATTGTGCCTTTCTTTGCTAAGTGCATTTTTACTTGTGATAGGTACCTCTTTTCCCTTCTAACAAGCGCCCACTTTTCCATTCTGATAAGTGGCCCTTTTCAAATCTGATAAGTGCCCCATTTTTACTTCTAATAGTAAGTGCCCCTATCCCTATCTAATATGTGCCTGTTTCCTCTTCTCATAAGAGCCCCTTTCCACCTCTGATAAGCGCCCTGTCCTCTTAGAAAAATGCCCGTTCTTACCTCACAGTAAAAAATATACTCTTCAAAATTTTTAAACAACGCTGTTTAAGCCGGTCACTCTAACAAACATTTCAACTTTAAGCAGCCTCTTGTTAAAAAATTTTAAAAAATTTTTAAACAACAGCTTTTAAACCACTAAGTTGTTTAAATTTGTTTAAAAACACACAGTTTAAAACGTTTTTCACAACTATTGTTTAAAAACTTTGTTGTTTAAAACAATTGTTTAAAACATCTAGGTGGTTAACTTATTAAGTTGTTTAAAACTTTTTGCACAACTATTGTTTAAAAAATACATTCAAAGTTGTTGTTCAAAATAATTGTTTAAAACACTATACAGATAAGATGTGTTTAAACCTATGATTTAAACGTACACGGTTGATTGATACGTTCAGAGGTAAGCATTTAGACTAAATATATTGTAATCTGATCGAGTTTATACTCAAGACATACATGTATTTGTGCTGCTGTGACATCTACATGATGTCTAGATCTAGACCACATCCACAAAATAAATTATGATGTAGACCTGGACCTCTGCAGCGCAGCGCAGTTTAAGTTAGTTATACAGTATAGGACCGGACCCATGTGCGCATTCACTGTGCAACTTAAACTGCGGTGCGCTGCGCTGTCTAAGACTATGGCGACCTGCAAAGTTGCAGCTATAGGTCTAAATTATAATTTATTCTGTGACTGCGGCTTAGATCTAAACATCATATAGATGTCATGGCAGTACAAATATGTCTTGAGTATAAACTCGATCAGATTACAATATATTTAGTATAAATGCTTAGCTATGAATGTTTCATTCAGCTCCGGCATTTGCAACTTCTGCAACATTGCAACCACAAAGTCATCCGCCATGATGAAGCCGGCCGTGTTTGGCGGAGAAGGAAACCCGTCTTGCGCGAAATTTCAGTCTTTTTAAACAACGTTGTTTAAAAAGATTATCATTGATGTCCTAAACAGCGGTTGTTTAAAATACAGGGTCCGCCTTTTAAACAATAGGCCTATTGCTTAAAATTTAAACAACACAATTATAAACAGCAAAATTTTAAACAGCGTTTTTTGCTGTGTATATTCCCTATTCAATTCAATTCAATTCAATTTTTCTTACAAAACGAGAATTGGTGTGGCTTCAGTAACAGGTACCCATATTACTACAACTATAATGAAAAACTCCTTATTTCTGTCCTAATAAAGGTAGCGTGATATGGGAGAATGGAGAAAAGTGGAAGTCTAGTCGCCGGACCTCGCTAACGGCATTTCGGAAAAATATCGGTACATCTTCAACATTCGGCGCCACCGTGAAAAGTTCCTTGCAGCATCTGCGCCACACTCTACAACGCCTAAGTGGTCAGCACTGCAACCCAAGATCAGAAATCACCTCGGCGATTGCCGAAATCATCTGTTCTTTGTGTTTTGGACATTGCCTGAATGTTCGATCGAATCCGAAGATAGTCGAGATTATGCGAGCCCAGCATAACATCGTGCGTAGCCTGTCCGGCATATCTCTAGGCCATATCTTCCCGCTTCTCTACCACACACCGCTGTATAGGAAACCCCGCGGCGACATCGAGGAGTACAAACAGTTTCTGAGAGAGGTTGTCGAAGATCATAAGTTGAAACACAGAGGAGATAACGATGGAAAATATAATAATGGAAGTCCAAATGATCCTGTCACAGATGTGACAGACTGCTATATCCGACAGGCACGAAATGGCGGGAAAGCTGCTGTGGAAGAAGACGACATCTGGAGAGTGATGCTTGACCTGGTTGGGGCTGGAACAGAGACCACATCAGAGACACTTCTTTGGGGAGTACTCTACCTCTGTCTTTTTCCAGAGGTCCAGAGTCAGGTAAACACTTTAGTAATCGCTATAGACCTATCTTGAGTTCTGGCTTGCATTTTAAGACAAATAGACTTAACTTCATTCTGAACTCTTTCTTTACCGACTCCCATCACGTACATGCAGGTAGAGATAAAGTTAATTAGAGTTAACCCCATTTCAACACATTTCAACACATTTTAGTGCATTGTATTACCTTTGCATGAATTATGGTTTCAAAAGATTATTAAAAGACGGGACTGGGCATGTCACTGCGGCAATATGGTGTTGATAAAGGGAGTTCGTTATAACGCATTTTCTTTTAATCGTTGTATCCATCTCAGGTTCACTCAGAAATTGACAAGAACATGACTGTTCACAATCCTGATGACGTCATAACATACGAACAACGCAAGTCTCTGCCGTACACGCAAGCCACGGTGCTGGAATTGCTTCGATGCGCATGCGTCGCACCGTTATCTTTACCACGTGTGACCTCCAGGGATCTCACCGTCCTGGGTTATTCCATTCCGAGAGGGACGGAGATTTGGGTGAATGAGTGGGCTATCAACAGGGACAAAAACGTCTGGAGTGAACCGGAGGATTTTAATCCGGCGAGGTTTCTAGACAACTCGGGCCGACTTGACCCAAAAGTGAAAGAATCAATTATATCTTTTGGAGAAGGTATGTTTACACGAAATATTGAGCGAAGGGCATGTCGTCTTATGATATATTCTAAATCTCATACAATGGCATGAACAGGATCCAAGAATCAAGACCATTTTATTGAGATTATTACAAAGAACCCTACATGTATTATGTCTGGTTATTACAAAAAAGAAATATTTTAGTCATTTTTCATTTTGTGTTTCAACAAATTTTGGAGATTAGCAAAACAGTTCGGAATTGTTAGAGCATGGATAATCCATAAAATTATGTTGGCATTTGCACAAACACCGGTATGGTGGCCATTTTGGATTTTCAAAATGGCCGATATAAAATATATAATTTGCCTTATCTCGGCTTCTTTTAACGGGATAAATGTAATGAAATGTGACACCAATAGAGTTCTACTTCCATTCTGTATAAAAATGGCCTCATTGTATATATTTATTTCACTCAACCTAGAAAATTAACAGCATAGGGCCTATACTAGTACATTATTTCCTGGGTCAGGAAATTCATTAGTGACATAATTAAACTTCTAGTATCAACACTTCATTGGACATGGTGGCCATTTTCAATTATATCTACAAAAGATATTTGTATACCCTACGTCGGCTTCTTTTCAACGTAGAAACCTAATGAAATATGCTAATCCTACGTTGTTTCTGGGTCGAGGAAACAATTTGTGACATTACTAGATTTCTACTCGCTTCCAACGCTTCATCGCATATGGCGGCCATTTTGAAAATCCAGAATGGCCGCCATGAAATATGTATTATATTGCCCTTTGCTTCCAAGCAACCTAGAAACTTATTGGAATATTCTAAAACTATGTTTTCAGGGTCAGGGATAACATTGTTGATGTTGTTAGACTTCCTATCTCAATGCTTCCTGGCACATGGCTCTCATCTTTGATTTTCAAATTGACAGAGTGATATGAAATTATTATTATTACTTATAACGCGCTTTTCCCATTAGGCTCAAAGCGCTTACAATAAATTAAATCATCTACAAACTATAAACTATCGAAAAGATGTGTTTTTAATGCATGAAATGCATATTTTGCCTTTTCTCTTCGAATGGCCAACATAAAAACGAAATGTAATATGCTAAGCTTATCTTTCCTAGGTAAAGGAAATATTTGGTGCTGTCATTAAACTTATAATCCCGAGGCTTCATTCACTTTCAGCTTTGGGGTTGGCTTGGCGGCCCCCAGACAAATTTCATTGCGTATCAAACGAAAAAAGGTTTAGCGCTCAAAAGTTGAAAGTTTGATATTAGCTAAAAAAGGGAATCGGTAACAAATTGGGTTACTGATACGGAAGGCCGACTCCCTAACAATAGTAGCATTGGGAGATTTGAAGTGGAATACTTCGATAGTACATGCTATTGTCATGCAGATGAATATTTCATATGATATTAATGATACACATGGTCACTTAAGTAATTAGTGAAAAGAACTTTTGAACATTTTCAGAAATACGTCATTTGAAGAAATTCATATTTTTTTATTTTTTTTTTTTGTTGGGGGGGGGGGGGAATGTAAAAAGTGACATATATTGGCCCGGAATTGTATTGCAAATCATCAAGCCCATTATTGGTATCGTATTGTAGAAAATGTAATGCCCTTTAAATATGACAATTAGTGCTTGGTAAAATAAGGTTGTATTCGAAAATTATATTAAAATTTGTTCATTACGAGTTACACGTGGCGGCCACTTTGAAAATGTAAAATGGCCGCTATGCCAGTGATTTGAGAATGCAAACATCAATTTATGAATTCCCCCTATTCTGACGATCATTCTTAAGATATATAGTTTGGCTAATATCCAAAATTTTCTGACGAAAGCCCCTTTTCTTACACACTGATCCAGACTATTTGATAAGGCGAGTAAGGGCCACTGCAATAATTATAGGCGAAGATAAGCAGCCTATAACATTACTCCATCGAATCATTTCACCGAAACATGAGCGAAAGGGCGGATGTGAATGAGTGCTTTACCTTGCAGGAGATTAAGAATGAATAATAATTCACTTTTCAGGGGCGGATACTGGATTTTCAGAAAGGGGGGGGGGCGCATTTCAGAAAGGGGGGCGCACACTGAGGAACCCTACGTTTGAAGAAGCCAAACGGCCATCTAGGGGGTCCGGGGCATAGTTTGTCAGACAAAACGGGGGGCGCACGCCCCTTGCGCCTAGCTCCCCCCCTCCCCCCTCTGGATCCGCGCCTGCTTTTTATGACAGTGGACTGAAAATGCATTGAGACGGAATACTCTAAAATCCAATTGAATTTTAAGTGATATTGAAAACAAGAAAAGGTTGTAGTATATTAAAGGGTCTGCATTTATCGTTATGGCTCATGGTCTGCATAACCACAGCACCACGTTAAAATATCAAAAAGAAAAGAGAAGCATGTTTTCACATTCAATCTCGTTCAATTTCTTTGCAAACACTTTACGGCCTAACTGCAGGAGATGCATGTTTGTTGTGGCTTTAATTGCCACCCCCTCGTCCTGTCTGTGGAGAATTGTGAACATTCTTTGGCACCCACCAATTTTGACAGAAGATGTATTTTATTCAAACAGGTTTCCATCGCTGGATTAAGGATAAACAGGATGACATGATATATAAATATTGGGTGAATCAATTTTACTGGATGAGATTACTTGCAGCTTATGCATACAGACTGATTCTCCCCATATACCTGAACAAATATTCTCCCCTCCCGCTCCCGGTATATCGGCTAGCCAATCAAGGTGTCACTATTTGAACTGTGTAAAAGTAAATATTGACGTTTTAATTTTGTCGCCCCTGACGTTATCTGCTATGTTGATAAACAAGATATTCCCCCTTCGTTTTCCTTCCAGCCTATTTAATTGATGACTTGATACATATTGATTTACAAATGAGAAAGCATGCTATATCATCATCCCACACACGTGTCAACTATTCAGGTTTTCCGCTGGCGAGTTCACTCGGACTGTGCATGTAAATCGGACAGGGGCAATATGCGATAACATCTCTAACTAAAACAAAGTTTATCACATTTCCTTGTGCTTTTTGAGGGTTTAAAATTTGATGGGGAGGAGGGAGTGGTTTCTTATTTCTCTGATTGCTAAATGGATATTGCTCAAAAGATCTAAGGTTATTTCAACCATTGCTTTGAAAAAATAATTCCAATATTTATAAAAAAAAAAAAAAAAAAAAAAAAAAAAAAACGTTAATCTAAAGGCTCATATTGTAACCTTCCGATAAAAGCTTTGAAAAGTGGGCCCTTTTGGAGAAAGATACGTAGTTGCAATTCATAAATGTTTGATTTTTATATCATACTGTTTGTTAGCTTTTGAAATAAAACTATTCTTCTATATACCCCCGTCATTTACATGTTTTTCATATTAAAAAAATAAGGAGGCCCAGGAACAAATGCAATACCAGAGATATGCAATTTCAACAACATCATTGACATAATATCAATAATTTCTGATTATTTGGTAGAAATTCTTTTCCGAGTAGAATGACACCAAGATCATCAATTATGCGTCAGGCGTTTTGAGTCCATGGCTATTTTTGTGATGCAATGTCATGTTCAAAAACTACTACTTTTGCAACTGTAAAAATGCTTGAAGCATTGTTTATGACAGCTTTCCAATCTTGTTTCATTTCATGTTGTCTTCGTTTTCGAAGCAGTCATGCGTTTGTCAACAAAGCTGACTCTATGAAGAGCTGTAATTTCATAGGCAAATTTCTCGCTGCTTCATGAACGACTACGGTTGCAAAAGTAGAAAAATTTTGAAAATTACACATTTTCACATTCCACCTTCAATTGACGTTTTATTTTTATCTTTTTATAGGAAGGCGGATGTGTCTGGGACGATGCCTAGCCGAACATATGTTGTTCATTTTCTTTGCTAACATTTTACGATGGTTCACTTTTCGGCTACCCGAGGACTGCCGAACTCTTCCGGATGTAAACGAAGGCAACTTCGGACTTACGTACAGCCCACCACATTTTGACGTCATTATAACTCCAAGGGACCATTGCCCTTAAAATTCACCTCAATTCTCCTAATTCATTTGCAACTCTGTTTTCGTCAGCTTTCAACGTTTTATTTGTTTTCTTATCATGTTTTCTTCTCTGTTATTTTTATTAGGTTGCTTCATTTCACTTGAGCCGTTATGAACATTACATAACATATATTTTGCCTCAAATTTGAATCTAGAAATGAAACAAATTATAAATGTAGCTGTTTTTTTAAATCTTATTGTTGGAGATACATCTATTGAATGTATCTTAATTTTTATGCTGAAAAAAATCATGTTCTTTTTCTGAGAACCTTTCGACAAATTTAATATTTCATGTGATTTATTTTGTTGTCTTTGTGGTAGAATTACAATAAAGGGAACGCCGACAGTTTTTAGAGGAAAAAATAAGTGGTAATTATACAAGAACTAGCTATACAGGCCTAACTAACGGTGATGTATGTTTTTTTTTTTTTGTTTATCTACCACCCCCTCCTCCGGTGGAGATTTTGAAAATTTCCAGCAACTACCAACTCTAACAAAAGGTCTCGTATTTTGTAAAAACAGAGTCATGTTCCATAACAATTGTCATCAGTGACGCTGTTGTTGTTGTTGTTGATTAGTGTTATATGGCAATCAGTCAATTTTGACTATTATCACATTTTTTTTTGTTATTTATTTTTTTAAACAGACTTTAATAATCTAAAATAATACAATTGACTTCTCTTTTTTGTAGTTATAAACTTTTATCAAATTATTATTATTATTATTAAAGATAAAATGATATCATGTCAGTGACAATTTGCGATAACCGCTATAAGCTACTGAAATCCTTGCATCTGATTGGCTGAGAGCAGATTTGTCAGTAAAAAAAAATCACCGACAAGGCACTTGATGAAACGCCCCCAGGTTTCTTTCCATCGCTGGATTAAGGATAAACAGGGTGCCAGGATATATTAATCTTGGGTGAATCAAGTTACTGGATGAGATTTTATGCAGCTTATTATGTTATGCATACAAACTGATTCTCCCTATATACCTGCAAAAATATTCGCCCATCCTGCTCCTGGCATCTATGATCACACTCGCGTTCGGTATATCGGCTAGCCAAGCAAGGTGTCACTATTTGAACTGTATAAGAGTAAGTATTGATATTTAATTTTGTCGTCCCCGACTGTTATTATTAAAACTTAAACCTGCTATGTGGATAAACACGATGTTGTCAAATTATCCCTTCGTTTATCTTTTAACATAAATAATTGATGACTTGGTACATAATTTATTTACAATTGAGAAAGCATGCTTTACGTGTACATACTTAAATGTTGATGGGTTGGTTCTTCTTTATGATGGCGCTCTTCAATCTCCTCAGATTATTTGCGCCAGTCATAGTAGGTTTGGCGTAGGCTTCGGAGAGCCCACGAGTGACTTTTTTGTGGTGAAAATGGTGTTATTAATGGTCATCATTAGTATGGTAAAAAGTTAATATCCCATCTCCAGAGTTAGATAGCTGTCGATCGTGATTATTCGTAATTATTCGCTATAATATCAAGATACCCCAGCAATCAATTGAAGCTGAAGCGAGCCTGCCCTGTCGCCGTTAGAGGGCGACAAACACTTTGTATCAAATATTTTATTTCATGTTTCTTTTGTCAAGGATGCCGATTATGAAGACTCGCTATTCAAGTTATGATAGATATTTTGTTCAGTGAATTTGTTTCTAATTATGTGAATTATTTGTAAATATTGTGATTTCTTTTGATTTTCCAATAAAAACACAAATAAAAAAGTTATAATACACATGGATTCGTTATAATCAAAGCATATAATTAAAACTGGTGATTGGGTGTGAAAGATGTTGATGGAGTTGCATAGACAAAGAAAAACATAGGTTTTGGATCCGGGGGGGGGGGGGTGTCTCATTGAGACCTGTACATCATCCGCGTAAATCACTTTCTGAAAAGCACCCTAAAACGGGGATTGCAGTAGGAGTACTTTTTGATACCCTAAACAGGGAAACCCTGATTTTTATACCCTTAACGGCGATTTTACTTATGTGTGCCCTATAGTGACTGTACTAATTGCTATAGGAAAGTTACGTTTTGAAATAACGAACCTTCGGAATTATGAACCTTCGGAAAAAAAGAACCTTCGGAAAAATGAACCTTCGGAAAAAGAGTACCCAAACAGTATACGGTAAAAGCTCTAGAGAGAAGACAACCGTATCAATATTCTTGCACGTCGCGGAAACTATAGCTTAAAATGTTATAGGCCAGGAGCCTTAGATTACCCCTTAAAGTTACTAAGACCATCCATGTCATTCACAAAAAGCCTGTCAGCTCGAACGAAGCCAACGGGTTGGACCCTAGAGCCCCCCAAAAGGGCCCCAAAGTCACGGTTCGATTTCAACCCATCTAACATTATATGCTCCAAACTTTGTCAGAAGGAAGTTGTATGACATTATCAAAACACCAAAACTGACAAAAATTTACCGTCACGATGAGTTGTCAGACCGCTCCTAAAAACTGAAGCAAATTTTTCCCCTTAATGCCATGGACCAAATTTTGTCAGAAAGAAGAGGTATGGGTTTTCATTACAAAAATATAAAAACCGACAAAAATTTCCATCGGAAAGGGGGTGTAACACGCCCCTGAAAAAAAGCAAAGTGCCCCTAAACAAGCTTTGAGCACTGCCAACAATGCTCCGGATAAAGAGAAAAAACATTTTTTGGCATTACAACCTTAACACTCCAAAGTGTCTCATTCAATTCATGTCAATTGGATGTCAAAATGATCCTTTCAATAATAAGTTATTATTGTGAAAATTGCATATTGCTTTCTCAAAAGCAGTCACATGATATTGTCAGCAGGGGTGTCGATCCGTGTTCTTGATTGGGGGGGGGGGGGGGGGGAATGACCGGCCGGCGAGGGAAGTGAAGTCCGTGGCGTATCTCGGGATTATCGGACCCGGGGCAAACAATGAAGTTACCCCCCCCCCCCCCCCCCCCCCACCTCAGAGTGACCAAACTTACCTACGTTATCGTACAAGCGAGGGTGCAAAGCGGTAGAGAAGCGGCAGAGAAGCCCATACATTGATAAACGGTTTTCTATTTACTCACTTCTATAATCGGGAGCAAAACTAACAAAAACCCTAGCCTTGAGAAAGAGTCGAGAAATTCAGCAAGGCTATAAATATACGGGGAACGTTTCATCAAGCGTTTTGTCAGTGACTTTTACCGAAAAATTTGCTCTCGGCCAATCAGATGCAAGGATTTATGTAGCTTATAACAGTTGTAGGTAAAAATCACTGACAAAACGCTAGATGAAACGCTCCCAGAAGTTGAGATTCCTTTCAAAAGTTGAACCTTTGCAAATGCTGTTTTATACACTTTATCCTATATTGGGGGCGCTATATTTAGCAGAAGTCATAATTATGAAACTTACATGATATAGCGAGCAAAGCAATTACATCTTTATTTTTCAACTTTTGAACCCTTTTAAGCTATTTAAGAACTACATGTATACTGGGCAGTGGCGAATCTAGGGATTATGGCGCCCGGGGCAAACAATGAAGTTGCGCCCCCACCCTGAGTCCCCAAACTTATTTAAGTTATTGTACAAGTGAGGGAGCAAGGCGACCGATCGGCAATTTTTCCATTTTTAACGCTAAAAAATTCCCTGTGCATTTTACGCATGCAGGAAATTTTGCAATTGACTACTGCTATTGAGCAATCGAGAAGTTCGAATTTTGTACATTATTTTGATAAACGGTTTTCTATTCACTCTATTCTAAAATTGGGAGCAAAATGAATGAAAACCCTTGAGAAGTAGTCGAGAAATTCAGCAAGGCGACCGAAAGTTGGGATTTCATTCATATGTTGAACCTTTGCAAATGCTGTTTTATACACTATGATATATTGCGGGATATTTCTAGCAAGATTTAGATGAAACTTATCACATGATAGCGAGCAAAACAACGACAAGTACATCTTTATTTTTAAATTTTGAACCCGTTATACCGGGGGTGCCAGGTAAAAATGCCAGAGGTAAAAATGCCAGAGGAAAAAATGCCAGAGGTAAAAATGCCAGAGGTAAAAATGCCAGAGGTAAAGATGCCAGAGCAAAAACTGCCAGAGCAAAAAATGCCAGAGATGAAAATGGCAGAGATAAACACGCGATGGGTGATGTCAGGAGCAAAATTAAAGAGGCAAAATATGCCAGCTGCATATTAGGAGAATATAGGTGAAAAATCAAGAGGTGAAATTATAAAGAAGGTCAAGAAGCAGACCTGACATCTGCTTGTATTTTACTTTTTAGACTATTTGGTTTGACCGCGTTTTTCTTGTCGAACTGTTGGACTCTGGACTCCAGATCGTACACCCGGCTTTTTTAAATCGACGTACGATTTCATTATCCCGAATGGAATTTGGAACGAGAAGGAAGTCTGCAACTGAATTTTGGGTTTAGAGAAGGGAAAGGAGGTATGCAAAAATTACATCACCCTAATGTGGGACAGTCCTTTTGCGGGTAAATATGAACCTTTTCGGAATTATGAACCTTTGGATAAACGAACCTTCGGAATAATGCAACAAATGTTCGGAATTTTGATCCCCCAGGCATGGGAAATTAGTGTTTCGGAAATACGAACCTTCGGAAAAACGAGATGCCCCCGCATCATGATACTAACTGTATAACTTAAGGACACAATACCTGTACCTGTAGTAAAATAACTTGTACCAAATGATCTTGACTAATTTGCTTTTCGTTATCTGTACTTGTACCTGCACTTTTTTTTATTTTTCAGTTCTCTCTTCTCCAGCAAATGTACAGGCCGTCACACAAAGATCGAGCATTACAGCCTCGTCAACATTAATACGGGGGAAGGGGGGGGGGGGGGGCTCATGCACATTAAGTTATAAACAAGGTGCAGATATATTCAAACTAAAATTAAAAGTGAAAAAAAGAATATAATATTGAAGTTTTTAACAAAAAAGGGTCGTCAACTGAAAGCGAGTGGCAAACAATACATGCATGCTATATCCGGGGGGGGGGGGGGGGGGGGGATACTAGCATTTTTTACCACTGGCATTTTTACCTCTGACATTTTTTCCTCTGGCATTTTTACCTCTGGCATTTTTACCTCTGACATTTTTTCCTCTGGCATTTTTACCTCTGGCATTTTTTCCTCTGGCACTTTTTCCTCTGGCATTTTTACCTCTGGCATTTTTACCTCTGGCATTTTTACCACTGGCATTTTTACCTCTGGCATTTTTACCACTGGCATTTTTACACCGAACCATACCGGGGGGGGGGGGGCGCAAAATTACGAGATCCTTAAAGCAAATAATTATGCGAGGTAGCAAAGCGACTGAGCTTTTGAAAATGTTCGCATTTCCAACCAAACTGTATTTTTAATGCATTAACCCTTCGCATTGGGGGAGGGGGGGGGGGGGGGGGAGCATAATCCACTAAGAATTATGATTTTTCTTCATATACCCCATTTTGCCTTTCTCTTTTTAGCGATTTTTGCGGCCCCTCCAAGTGCAGCCTGGGGCACGGTGCCCCCTAGCTTCCCCCTCTAGATACGCCACTGATACGAGCTCCTGAAAGAAAATAATTGTGCGAGGGAGCAAAGCAACCGAGGTTTGGAAAATGTTCGCATTTCAAACCTTCAAAAGCTACATTTGGGGCGCATAATCCGTAAGGATTAAGATTTTTCTCTCTTTTTTCCCCTCTTTTTTCCTCTTTCTCTCCTTTGCTTTTTGCACCCCCTCCCAGTGCCGTCCTGCCCCTAGATACGCCACTGAGCGAGTTTGGATAATAATATAAGTTTTATATCATAATTGTATCATAATTCTTATATATCCAAAATATTGGGGATGATCAGGCCATCCCTCCACCTCAATTTTTTTTTTTTTTTTTTTTGGGGGGGGGAGGGGATATATACCCCCATCCGCCCCCCCCCCGGGATCGACACCCATGATTATCAGGATTATGTAAACATACCCATCTGCGCCTGTTTGACAAGGAATTTAGAAGAGCTTGCAGGGTATTAACACATGCATGAATATAGATATCAGCATGCCAGCCACAGAGCCAAGCTACTTAACATGCTCCTCTATTATATGTGAAACAGGTGCAGATAGACAACATTTGTGTGTGTTTACATAATCCTGATAAAAGCAGTATTATTTTCATAAATTAATAACTTAATTGAAATGATCATAGGCACCAAATTGCACCCCAAAAAGTTACATTACTCAAAATTGTACGTTGTAAATTTGACATGAATTTAATGAGACACTAAGGAATATTAAGGTAGTTATTTTTCCGTAGAGATCAGTGGGTCAAACCCGGCGGCTTGTTCGAGCTGACAAGCTTTTTATGAATGACATGGATGGACATGTCTTCATAAAATGGGGTGACTATTTCGGAACAGACTCCCAGACTACTACAGTCTTATCTCGTCAGATCAAGGAGTTATAATTTATGATGATAACTCATGGTCAGATCAACCTTTCCCAACGCTGGTGCATAACCTAGTTTCCAGCAAGGTAGTCACTTTTGCTGTATATGAACGAGTAGCAGTGGCGAGTGGCGGATCCAGAGGGGGGGGGGGGGGGGGGGGGGGGGGCTTGTCCGGAGAGACACAGAAATACTGAGGACCTTTTTTTTTTTTTTTTTTTTTTTCTTTTCAGAGAATTTTGGACTGAAAAGGAGAGTCTCTGAAAAAATGATGCTGAGGACCTTTTTTTTTTTTACTTGTCAGAGAATTTTGGAGGGAAAAGGCCTTTTTTTGTGTGTGTGCCCCCCCCCCCGCCGTTTACTCAATCCTGGATCCGCCACTGAGTTGACGAGGAGAGAGAAAATTCATAAGGCAATGAAGAAAGTGGTAGCAAAAATTATCTTGAAAATTGTACAGCAGCCCAGTAACTTTTGACCAAATGAACGAGGTACAATTATCTGAGTACTGAGAGGGAAATAGGGAAGTGATGAGGGGGAAATAGAAAGGAAGTTATATGAAGAAAATTGGAGAAAGAACGGAAAGGAAGAGGGATATGAGTTTCTTGTCTGTACAACAGAAGTTTACCCAGTTTTACCCCCTCCCCTCTCCCCACATCGTACCCTTCCCTTCAAAATTCACTGTGATCCGAGTCGCGACTATAAAATTATGGAAGCGAGGTTGTCGCTCAGTTTCCACACGTCATTGTAAACAACAATGATCGGGTACATTCGATAACGCATTTTGTGCATGCAATTTTACGTGCAATAACCATCTATATGCGGATTGCATTACAGAGCAGAGCCAGAGACAAAGTTGAAGTTCGAATCTGAAATGTGAAATGGCTTTTTGGTTTAATGTCTGATATGTAAATCAATATTTATCAAACATGTCGGGGATTTTTGAGGATCGGGAGCTGACTGAGGAAGGTAACACAACACCAGAGAGTGTTTCATATGGACTGTCAACAGGTAATTTGTATTTTTGTAGGAAATTGTTCAGCAATTATTTAAAAAATAAAATAAATGAGTAGGTTTTGACGGGAAAATGTACAAGAATTTCTTTAATATTCCTCTAAAGCTTTATTTTTTTTTATTCCTGATATTTTAAAGAGTAAGTTTGAAAAAATCTCATCAAAATTAGAGCAAGAACAATGGCCATTTTCACAAGAAACGGTGGCTCTGGCATTTCAACATTGGTGCCCATGTCTGTGCACTCATTCATTTTACACGCAGTTCGGGAGTTTTGACGTGAAAGACAACATTTTGAGGCTTGTGAATAAAATGTCTGAAATAAGACAGTTTTTTCATTATTTTGACTCGTTTTTTGCCTGAATACCTATCGCTATGATAAAGATGAAAAGTTTGTGTTCGTTGCATGTTTTGTTTTATTAGAATCGTCATGATCGTGCAGTCCATACTGTGTGTGTGGAGGAAGCTATCAACAACAAAAAACTATATAGGCCTAGGCCTATCTAAATATCACCATTTCTCACATACTCTGAGCCATGCAAACCACCTTCGGAGTTTGCTAAATGGCACTCATAGGCCCTGGCTTTTGCTAAACAGTCGGGTAACGTCGCGTCGCGTTGGTAGAAATTTTCGAACATTTTTCAGGAAGGTGTCTTCAAGGGGACAAATTGAAAGAGAGTCCATCTCAGTATGATTTTTCCCGTTTTCAGGCTAAAAACAACAAACAAGGGAATAAAGAAAACAATAGAAGGATAATGCAAAGAAAAACATGAACTATAAAGAGAGAATTCCCAAAACGAATGCATCTACACTATATACAAATCGTTCTCATATTTTGGGTTAATGTATACCGACATCTTTGACTCGTGTCTTGAAGATGTCGATCGATGGTAGTCAGTAGACGTACGTAAAGGTAACAAAACTAGATTAAATTAATTGAAGCTACTAACAGACTAATATAATGCTTACCTGTCACCATCTTCCCTTTTAGCAAAAGCCTGATGACAGCATGAATTAATTATTTGATTTCTTATGCCATGAATAAATCGATTGTTGGATTAATTAATTAATTATTCAATTAATCACTGTTTTATTGAACTTTGGATTGAAAACACAGAGATGTTTAATAATTTTAATAATTTTAGCTGTGTTTACGTTTTCCGGATTCGTGGAATGGCCTGAGCTGCGCATGGCCTAGCCTAGCCTAACCTAGCCTAGTTTGCAGGCACAAACCCTGGTCAGTCGTAATAGAGTGCCTGCACTGTAAGACTACTAGAGTCCATGTACTATAGCTGCTCCTTCCGAACAGAAGGTAGCTGAATTAGGCTTCTGTCAAGACACAATGATTTTCTGATAAAGTGTCAAATTAGGGTCTGTGCTTGCAGACTAGGCCTAGCCTGCCTATACACGTACGGTACGTGTAGGCTAGTCATGCTCTGGTCTGCGCTGCATAGCTTTTCATGCGTAAAGTGCTTTGCACTGTGTCACGATCATCGTCATCATCATCATCAGACATCATCCGTGAAAGTACAGGCTACCGGGATGGTGTATCATCGCACGATGGCTTCAAGTTCAAGCTCAGCCTCAGGGTCAGGGGAAGATGGTGACAGGTAAGCATTATATTAGTCTGTTAGTAGCTTCAATTAATTTAATCTAGTTTTGTTACCTTTACTTACGTCTACTGACTACCATCGATCGACATCTTCAAGACACGAGTCAAAGATGTCGGCATACATTAACCCAAAATATGAGAACAGTTTTGGGAATTCTCTCTTTATAGTTCATGTTTTTCTTTGCATTATCCTTCTATTGTTTTCTTTATTCCCTTGTTTGTCGTTTTTAGCCTGAAAACGGGAAAAATCATACTGAGATGGACTCTTTTTCAATTTGTCCCCTTGAAGACACCTTCCTGAAAAATGTTCGAAAATTTCTACCAACGCGACGCGACGTTACCCGACTGTTTAGCAAAAGCCTAGGCCCTTGCCTATGTGAGACTGTGTCCAACATTCACTGTTGCAGCAGTCAAAAGCAGACAACAAAATTGCTCTAAACAAGATTTAATTTTCTTAAATTTGCTAGATTACCTGATTCAGGGACTCTTCATTCCTTCAACTCTTTCTTTGCCACAAATGTAGGGACTCAGACTTGAAAGTGAAATTTTAAATAATTATTTTCCTCTCCTGTATGAATGATCTAGCCTGGAAAAGGGCCTGCTGATACACAAAAAAGCTATTGAAGCCTATTCACCCGTAAAAGCTGGTCTGGAGTACAAGGTTATCTTCAGATAAGCTTGTACATGTATGATGCCTTTACCTAATACTGGCCTCTTAACGATGTTTCCAACGACTACGGCAAAGATTCTTCATGAAACGTAATGAAAATTCATCAGACTATTGCCCAAATACTGGGGAACAAGATCCAGGTGCTAACGAGCGATAATACTTGCGCGTTTTTGTAGAAATGACGTTGCAATAGAGTCTTCTCATTTTACGCATAGAGGGAGAAGTGCGTTTTAATTACCGACCCCTGCACATAGTCAATGGCAATTTATGAAAAGAAATTATTTTAATGAAAATATGAAAAATTAACAAAAAATTGATAATAATTACGTTTTTATTCCTCATCTTGCTCTATTTTGGCTGTTCTCAACGTTGCTAGGCATTCTACGCATAGTCCCATGGGTTGATTTGTAAGACGCGCGCTAGATGCCATGATACGCTTAATGGTCGGTATTATGACATGGCCGGTATTAGGTGAAGTGATCATATAAGTGGCTAAATGGGTTCCTTACAATTTTTCCAGGATCAACTAAGATTGTAAAAATTGAATGCAGTTGTTATTGTTGCTGGCAGTAGTACAGCAGTAGAGGGCGAGGCAGCCCTTAAGAGTTTTCACCATGACCATATTGGTTTGGGAGGACAAGGTTATATTATCTTGTTCATTGGATAAGTGGCCAGCGTGTAGTTGGAAAAATGGTAATAATTTGATTTTTCCTCATATATCTAGAAATATATTATTGAATTGGCCTACACGTAGGCTCTACTATTTAAGGAATCGGTTCAACTTGTAAAAAAGTGCCATAGTAGCCATGGTAATTTGACAGTAATATCAAATTACCATCATTTGGTGGTAATTTGGTCAAATTACTGTCAAATTACCATGAATACTATGGTACTTTTTTACAAGGGAGGACCGTTTCTGTCTCTAAGTAAAGAGCCGACCCTACCAAAATAAGAGGCTAACAAACGAGAGACAGAATTTTCGGTCTAAAATAATCAATTAAATTTGGAGACGGCTAAAACAAAAAATGTAAAAATGTGTTTCAATTTTTTTGCTAGACACTGACACTGATACTGTAATAATGAAAGCTGAGCCAGACAATGGCTTCTGTGCATTGCCAGCAATGGTCTTAATTGTCCCATGCCCCATCTGGCATCTCTTCTCTTCGTCTTTGAATTGTTCCCCCCCCCACAAAAAAAAAAAAAAAAAAAAATATATAACCTTGCCTCAAATTAAGAGAAAATAATTTCTCGAAACCAACGCTAACAACATGACGTAAGGTGAATATAATTTCAACCGTAGATCTAACTGTTAACTTTAGAGATGTCGCTGATCTTCCAAGATCTAAATTGTTTCATTAACAAATTAACAAAGTCCACCCTGATTACAAGTTGGTTTTAAAAGATGTAGAAAATTTAAGGAAACGGAGCAGTGAAGGTTTGAGAAAAATACGACAAGAAATACATGTAAGAAACTTATGAATTTAAAAGTTGTAATCAATCAAATACAAATTGGCAACTACGTGATGTATCTTGTGAGCTTCTCTCCCATTTGCCCTGTACCCCAAATATCATTTATTTTAATTTTTCCCTCATACATGCACCTCAGATATATTACCATTGCTCATATGTACATACACAGTCAACCTCGCTCAAGTCGACGTCGCATGTGTCGAATAGTCACTCAAGTCGATGAAAATAAAAAGTCCTAATTTATCCTCATAGACTTCTGTGTGTTAATCATTTGTACAAGTCCTTAAGATGCCTCATACATGTAACTCTTCACATACATGTACTTTAACATTGTTCAAACTGGTTGGAAATTGACTGTAGAATCATCTTTGTTTCATTCCTTTGCAGCATCAGATTTCATAGCTAACTATGGATGGTATATCCTGTTAGGGGTGCTCGGTCTGGTTTATATCAACAGCTGGCTTGATACAAGGCTACAAGGATGGAAGAAACAGAGGAAGCAAGAGGCAAATCTGAACAACTACAGTAAGTTTGGTTTAATCAATCATGAAATAGTAATTATAGAAGATAACATTTTTTTTTGGTTAAACAGTAATTATTGTATTGTCTGCTTCACTTTCCATTTGGAACAAGAATTTTTAAGGGCCAAATCCTTTAGCTCTTTTGACTTGGCAACCTTCGCACATTGGAAAATTCATTGAAAATGGTTAAAAATTTAAAGTATTTATTGATTTATTGTAACAAACTTGTCAATATGTTGCCAATTGAAGGATTTTACTTATTACAGTATTCTTTTAACAATTCCTGGCAGTGAATGCCATGCAGTTTATCAAACAAAACAAAAACGATGAGGTAGAACTGTAGTCTTAGGAGGAATTTTAACTCTTTGCATTGGTTTATTATTAAAGGGTATGATTTGATTTGATTTGATCCGTCATGATACACCCTTTTTTTAATGATCTTACCATAGATGCCAGTGAAGTGTTACAGAGACAAGAGGCTATGGAGAGAGCAAGGCAAAGACTACAAGCCAAGTACGATGCAGAGGCAGAAGAATATGCCCAGAAGCAAAAGGAGGTAAGATATTGCTATGTATGCCCAGAAGCAAAAGGAGGTAAGATATTGCTATATATGCCTTTCTGTTTTAAGACCCTATAACTTGGATATCGACTTACAATTGATTTTAAAATTCTATTTTATCTCCATACATGTATGTGCTACAATTGATTGTATATATTGCAATGATTTGTATCTTTCTGTAACATGAAATTGATTCATGATTGTAAGTTACTGGTGATTAAAAAGATATGATTGCTCGAAGGAGATACAATGAAATTTGGGAGAGATACAATTGATTATAAATCTTTTATGTTACAAGGGCTTAACCCTAAAAAGGCCTGGTTATTTTGGCGCTCTCTCAGCTGGGGGATGCATTCCATATCTCAAACAAAGTTTTTGAATTATCGCTAATTGATTATTTACATATTCGCGAATGGACAATTCTGCATTGTGTACAATACACATAGAGAAATTACCATTTTGGCCCTGCACAGCGTGGCAATTTTTGACACGGCGCGGTACCCATTGGTCGAAATGTTGTGAAATTGGTATCAAAAGATTTATAAAGTCATGAAAGCTCGCTGGGCAAAAGAAATTATTCTCGAACATAACATGGCGAATGTCCAGGGGGTGGATTCCATCCCAGGGTTTAGTTAAGTGGTAGGGCAAGTGGTTAATGGTAGAATGATAATCTACTGGTCGGAATCCATAAGCCTTACTGAGAATGACACAAATTGATAGAGTTGAATTGATTATTTTGTGAATTGAATGTATCCAAGTAAGTTACTGATTTAGATAAGAATGTTTTCATATCTGACAAAAAAAAACACTTTTGAATTGATGTTCACATAAATATCATGATAATAACATGTATGAGGTTATTTTGACCACCAAAAACATACAATTAGCAATGTTAAATTGATGGCAATTACCAACAGGTATTTATGGGACTAGATTGTACATCTTGTACTTATTAAGTTGAAGTAAATTTGTCCATACTTTACCATGTTGTTACTTTAAATTTAGTATTTTTATTCCACACGGAAGAACATTAATGGAAAGCTCCAATAGATTTGTTGCCTTCCCAAGAGGCTGAACCTCATCTAATATTTCTTTCTGTCTTTCTTTTTCAGAAAGAAGAGGAGAAGAGAAAGGAAGAGATAGAGGATTGGGAACGTCATCAGAAAGGCCTTGGTTATAAATCAAAGAAAAAAGTTCCTGAGGTAAGTTTCCTTTGAAGATCTTGTACCCTCTTTGTTGAAAAGGTACATGTATTCCTTTATGAAATTCCTACATTGTATTTTGCAAAATGCCATAGTTTGCTTTCCCCAGATTTAAATGGTAATCCAACTTTGGTAATAAGATGATTTGTGTGAAAGCAGAAAAATAAAAGAAAAACGGGATGGTGAAAGTTTGAAAGAAATCGGACAAGGAATAAGAAAGTTATGGATGTTTGAAAAATGAGATCACTACATCTATGCAAATCTCAAATGAGCAATTTGATTAGACGATTGTTACATACTGGCAGAAAACTTTCCTGTTTGTGGTACACAAAAATATCATTAATTTGCATTTTTCTCCGAAGCCCCTTTACCCTCAGCGCAGTACTCAAAGCTGTCCCATTTGTTATTATTCGAAGCTTAGTCTACTAGATATTGGATAGTGGACATAGAATTTACCCATAACATCCTATTGATATTGACAAATTTCAAATTTTGGAAGAAATCTGGAATTCCCAAAGGAGAATAGTTCTCAAATGAATATTAGATTTAATTGATGAGACAGGTAACCCCAGAATATGTTGTCCCTTTTTTTTGATAATTGAAGAAAATTCATTGTCAATTTGATTATACTTGTAGAGCAGCTAGATGCACCATAAAAATTGCCCTTTCACCAATACACAGACCTTGACCAACACCATGCATTACATGTACCTTAAAAACAAATTGACCTGCTGCTATCACTTCTGTTTTTTCACAACAAACTTTGAGTTAGATATTGCATTGTAAGAAGCTCAAAATGTTTGTTCATTAAAGCAATCACAAGGGTCAAATCAAGCAGAAAGAAGTGATCATATGTGTGTTGACATAGCTAATCATGTACTGCATGTGCATTGTTCTTTTAATACTGTAAGGTTTAAAAAAAAATACAATTCTGTGGAGAAGTAGCAATTGTCAGTGTACAATTCACCTATCATTAAAAAAAAAGAAATAAGCAGCTGACTGGTTGTCACAGAGGAACATTACATTCTTAGCTGATTGATGTCATTTGTACATGATTTAGTTGAGGGACAATGAGCTGTTTGTCAATTGTGAGGCTGTCAAAAGCATTCCATTATTTGGGACCTTCCTTGAAAAGTGAATCGAGGGTCACACACTGAGAAAAAATGAACTATTATATTTCTCATCATAAATTTCTAAGCATTGGGCATATTGATCTATTATATTTTATTACTAGCAGAAGCAGCCCGTGGACATCCACGGGCGCTAGCTGTGTTTATGATTAATCACCGTACCGTATATTTGTCTCAATAATCAAGTGAATAAGAAAAACAGTCGGGTAAAGTTATTTTTACCAAGAAGTATTTACAACATGTGAGTATGTGTTATTTATCCAAAGCTTGCATGAGTTCTGAAGAAAATACATTTTCATCTTGATGAAGACGATATGGATATAATTATGTTCGAGTAGAATATCCATGCATAGACCAAGAGGGAGCGATTTGATCTTGCCATGTTTCTGTGGTTTAATACTCAGAGAAATTAAGGACATGAAAACATAACGTGCATAATTAGCGATACGTCCCCTTGTAAAGGATGAAGAAATGAGGGGGAAAAAATTGCCATTTTCTTTTCAGGGGGATTATGGCCCCCTTATATTAGTCTTGGGAGGACCGATGGATTGACTTTTCCCTACTACCCTCCCGTCACCTCACCGCGAGGGGAGACGGGAGTAATATCCTATACGTATCCTATCATAGTGGAAATATTTTCGAAGGAAATTTTGGTTTCTTTGGTTGCTGGGGAGGGGCTCCTTCTTTACACAGTGGCAACCGTATTTTACATCCTATTTAGGCCTACATCATCATCATAACACTTATTTTTAGCCAAAAAGGAACCGTGAAAGAAATTTAACCTAATTTGGAACACATTACTGAACTATTCCCCCCCCCCCCCTTTCCGCGGATGATCTTCTTATCAGTCTCTGTATTTGATATCAGTCTCTGATTTTGATACCCTAAACGCGTAACCCGGGTTATGCGCCTATATTGCTGAAAAGGTAAATTTTTTATCTGTTTTCACGTGGATGATGTACCCTACCGGCCTCAATGAGACACCTCCCCCCAAAAAAACAAAACAAAACAAAACAACACAAAACAAAACCGTTCAAAGTTAAATTTAGAAAGTAATGGCATACTTACATAAATCGGACTTCATGGAGCCGGATTTTCACAAATAAGAGGCAGAAAAGTTTACGGGCACCTGAATCGATCCAGGGGAGTTAAATCCAACTCGATCGCGACGACCACCCCCCCCCCCCCCCCCCCTGTACATTATCCTGATTGAAGTAGGGGCAGATTTTGATACCCTAAACAGGGAAACCCGTCTATCCCCTATTTTTATACCGTTAACGGCGCTTTTATATCTTGCTTGGTATTTTACATCCTATTTAGGCCTACATCATCATCATAAGACTTCTTTTTAGCCAAAAAGGAACCGTAAAAGAAATTTAACCTATTTGGAACACATTCCCGAACTATTCCCCCCCCCCCCCCCCCCCCTCCGCAGATCTTCTTCTTATCAGATTTTCTGATAAAGTGTCAAATTAGGGTCTGTGGTTGCAGACTATACCGTACCGGTAGCGAACGTCGTGAAACCATAGAGTTACATACACACTAAACTGTGTGTATGTGACCATGAAGCTTCAAATGATGTAACTCTATGCGTGAAACATAGTACATGTACCTGTACACGTGCGAACGAATAACACGTGAGTTGTTGCGCCGTATATACTGTACATTGAAGCCATCCATGCATGCGGATATGGCCTTGGAGTATATACACGTCAGGCTGTTCTAATTACTCCCTCCGGAAATTCAATGTTTAAAAATGAATTTATGAAATATGGACGGCACGTCAGCCCTTAAGAAGTGCCTCCCACCACTCTAAGAACCATTCCCCGCCCGTGGGTACCAAAAGGTGGGGACTGAAAGGGCCAGGGGAGGCGCCTATTCAAACCAAATAGGCCCCAAATCCTTAACGTAATATATATATAGATATAGATATAGATAGTTTCTTACACTGTATCAAATGTTCTTCCCCCCCTAAAATCATTAGGAAACTAAATCAGCAGAGGCCCAGGGAGCTGCAAAGGAAAATAAACCTAAAAAGAAGTTAAGAGATGGTAAGTAAATAAGCCAGAATGAAATCAAGGTTGCACTGAATGTTCACGAGGACAAATTATTAACATCTACTTAAAGGTACTTCATCCCTTTTGCACAGTTTCACAAAATTCTGCGAAAATTTACAGAGATTTAGTAGATATCCTGCAGATACTTCCTACCGGTATTTAATTTCAAGGTCACACGTTCCACAACAACAAACAAATGGAAATCTTGGTTTTTGTCATAGAGGGAGCTATTCAGAAATCAATGCAAGTACATGTCCATATAGTAACGGTGACAAAATGATTTTAAAAATTATGCGAAGTGTTACAAAATTGTTGTTATTACATACTTATACGCAAATTATTATCCTTTTCCCATCCGCACAAGTTTTGCAATTATAATTGTTTTGTAGTTTATCGCATACTCAAACAACTTCAATATTTTTGGCTGCAAAAGGGATGAAGTACCTTAACACAATTTAAGGGCTCCAACAGGGCACCTAAATGTCAGACAGTGAACAAGAAAAACTTCAACAGGACCAGAAAAAGCCGTCTGGTTCTTGGCGATGAAGCTTTAGGAATCAATCTAACACCCTTTCTCTATCAGCGAACATGACCGGGAGTAAGACAGAGAGCGTGAAAGTGCTGCGCCTCTGGCCAGAGGCAGTGGCTACCAAAAAGAGCGTCTTCACCTTAAAATGGTGAAGCGTGAAACAAAGGAAAAGACAAAAGATATATTACTGAGTAAAGAACAAACAGAGATATACCAGTATGTAAGGAAATCAAACGAGTCAAATAATCGCCTTTATCATCAATAAAAATTGGCTCTTACTTTCTGATTCTATTAATTGCTTTCTATTTGTTGTTCTTTCGATCTCTTAGATTACAATCCACTTTGGGGAGGTCAAGGTTCAGGGTTCCGCCCAGCTCCACGACGAGGCTTCAGCGGAGGAGGATGAGGTTAAAGGTCGTACACAGGTCACTGATGGGTCACTTAATGTTCCAGCTGTTCCATCACACATCTTCTTTTTAACAATAAATACAGTTATCTCACATATGCTCTATGAAGTCTTGGAGGCTTGGAGGTGATATCTGTTTGAAAACCTGTTAAGTATTGTATGCCATAACACCCCTTAGTTCCTCGATTAGCATATTGCAATGTCACAATTCGTCTGTAAACATACACATATAGGCCCAAGAGGTTTTTAAACCATGGTTTAAACCTCCAAAAGCGTAGCACGCGCATGTCCTCTTGTCCAATAGACGGAGAGTAATGCGCTTCTATAAGCTCATATACGCTTAATTTAATCCACGGCAGAGATTTAAACCATGGTTTAGACCCTATTTTAGAATAAACCTCTTTCTTGAATTCGCGCCATCGAATTTACATTTCTGAACATGATTTTAATATCATACAAAATATCTGTAGGATTTTAATTTACTTACAGCTTCTTTCCTCTCAAAAATAGGAGTTCATATCCTTTTTAGTTTTGCTCCATCATAGATGTAAGGTAGTTGCGAATCTTCATTTCGATGGTGAAAAAATGCTGGAATATTTTGTGACCTTGGATTTGTGTACATTTTTTTGTTTCCAAACCCAACGTCCACAGCTGATAACATTAAATTTGATTTATCCTCTTATTCTTGCCTAAAATTTTGCAAGCATTGGAAAATTTGTGGCATATAACTAATCTCTTATAGGGCAAGCCCAAGCCAAGCTACGCTGTCCTGTACTTTACTGACTACATGTACATTAGCAATTTTACTATGCCTGATGGTGGTGGTATGAAGTGTAAAGATTTACTCGGGCTTGGATCCGACCAAATATCAAGGAAAATGATGTTCTTGAAGTTAATTATGTCATTATTCCATGATACTTTGTAATATATATTCATTTATGAGACACTAAATTACAAAAACCTTGGTCTTGCCCTTTAACATTGTGTTGTGGATTTGATTTGATTTGATGTAAGTGGTGCAATTTTTTTTTTCATAAAAAATCATCAATGTGCCTATTCCTCACCTTTCTTTGAGTGTGTGGGGAGGGGGTGGGTGGGGGGGGGGGAACCTGAAATTGCACTTTTACATAGAAGCTCATGTTTAGTGTATACGTACATGTATGTACAGTTTCACTCTCTTCATTAAAAAGTGGATGACTTGATGAGTGACGTTTATCAGCTGTGGAATTTGGGTTTCCATGTTAATGTTATAAGGTAGTAAGAAGCAAGCAAGGAAATTCAGAATCGAAGCATATATCTTGACCCTGATGCAAATATAAAATTCTATTTATTGATGTACATGGTAAACCAATCTTTCTATCGGTATTGCTCTGTGGTTAAAAAAAATATGACCTGTAGAAAGCGCATGGCAATTAACTGCTGAGTGCTGTTTGTAGTACTTAACCTTTTCAGTATTTAAAAAGCCTTTTTTCTGTTTGTGAGTGTTTGTGCATATCAAGTCTTCATGCATTCATTTATTGTCCACGTATTCACATAGTACTGCACAAGCAGCCGTAAGAATATACTAAAACCAGACTGCTTTTACCCCCTCTTCACAAAGTTATACCCAGTACATGTATGAAAGTGAATACATGTATTACATTTGACCAAAAAAAATTTGAAATACATCTTTGATTTGATCGTTCATTTACAAATTGACACCATATATACAAACACAACACATTGATGAAATACTTTGCTGAAGGTAACGAACAAAATAGCATATCGCTAATTGATGTTGGGCCTAGTAATGCATTATACACATTACACAATTAAGATTCAAAGGCATTTTCATTAGGTTTAAGAAGGTATAATTTTTTACAATTTACTTGAAATCATGAAGGGTTTTTGTAGAAAAGACTTAAACTATAAATTGTACGATCATGAAATGGATTTACATCTGTTTGATATAGAGTACAACATTCTGGTGCCATACCAGACTTTCATTTACTCGGTTACATGTGTATGTACATGTATCTACATAATATTAATATGCTCGTGTATCATGTTGTATGTGTTCGTTTTAAATGTTATAAGAGTCATTTCTTTCATTTGTTCATGGTTGTTCATTCACAGTGCTACGAGTTTGCTTTTCATATATATATTTATGCCTTGTATTTGTATCTAAGTTTTTGTGTATATCCATTCAAGGAACAATATGTTTTATTACAAAAATTCATTGACATTGAGTATATATGCTTTTTCTGAATTTCCTAGCTTTACTTACGTTAATGATGTTTCAGGCTTAAATGGTTTCGAACCATGGCTTTAAACTGAAAATACCGTAGCATTAACAATGGGTAATATATTTCCTTTGTAAAAATGGATATCTGTTTTGAACTGTTCGAGGATTTTCGTTCATTCCGCCGTTATATTTTGTACGATGCAACGAAAGTTGTATGTAATATGTTATATTTATCTTGCTTTGAATAAAGAGGGAGAGAAAGATGTGAATAGAATTCATAAAAATCAGCTTATTTTCTAGTCTTTTCTCTACACGTTTTGAGAGAAATTGGGTTTGGGTTATTCAAAAAAGAATGAGAAATGAGTGAGAAAAAAGAAGATGAAGAAGAGGATGAGGAACGGATCAAAAATATACGAAAAAGAGATCTTATAGATAAGGATCAAAGCAAAAAGTTAAGATTTTGGTTTCTGGTCATGGAATTGCATCGTGGGGAAGATTGTTTGCACTCCGTAGAATACATGTATTTTCGAACTTGGTGAAAATCACACTTACTAAAAAAAAAGGACAACTCGCGTTTTGCAAATGCATCGTTTTAAGACAACCGCACACTATGCGATCGGTCTGCGATCCAATTTTTTAATTAAATCGCAATATCATTAAATATAGGCAGTTTAATAAGTGAAAGCTACCTGATTCAGGTTCTGAATAATAATATGAACTCAACATAGGCCTTTTGGCCTTTCCTCCGACTAGAAGGTTCGTAATAAGCCGTAATTTCGAATTTACTATCGATGTAACTATTCAGAATATAAATGCTATAAATTTTTCTTTCAAAATCGAATCGTAGACTGATCGTATATATGTAGTGTGCGGAGGGCTTTAGCAGAGCTGCCAACATTGATATTCAACAATCATGGAGATTTAGGGAAATTTTATTAGAAATCAGGGAGATGTCTGTTAAATGCATACAACCAAATGGCAATAATTTTTCCATAATTAGGAAGCTTGTTCGATTATAAAGTGTCCAATTTCAGGGAGTCTCCTGCGAAATCAAGGAGACTTGGCAGCCCTGGCTTTAGGCCATGTGATGGCGGCACGAGCGTAGTCAAGGGGGGGGGGGGGGGGGGGAGATGCACCTAAAGCTTCCGGGGGAGGGGGAGTTCGTCGGTAGAAATATTCAAAACTCTCCAAAATCGCCCCTCCCTTCGACTTCGCTAGTGCTTACATCCCATTTCCCTTTGTCTTCCCTCTCTCTGTCTCTGTCTCTTTTTCATTTCATTCCCCCTCCCTTTTTACGTTCTTATCTCCGCATTTTCTCACTTTTTCTCTCTTTCAATCCAAGGTTTCCACACTTTTTCAATCCCCGTCGCTTAATCAGACAGAAAGATAAGTCACTGACTTAGACCTACACAAATACAACACCTACACTTTGCATTGCTTCCTTTAAACCTAGATTTATTTCTCATTCAAAAAAATGAAATCCTATATTTACAATCATATCATGCCCCGATAACAATTGCCTTCAAGACGGAAGATATGCCACAAAATTACATGTCATTCATAATATTAGTACTTGGTGCATTCAGTATACTGTACAGAACCACAAATAACACTATCAAACAATGTGACAAAACGTTCAAATCGATTTGCATACATAGTTTAATAACAGTAAGTAATGCCCATTGTTATGGTTTGGTATACAATATGAATACCTATACATATTTCTTCACAATAAAGAGAGAGAGAAAACATACAATAGCAAAAACTGCCCATCTAATTGGCGAGATAAATAGTAAACAGAAATTCGACAGCAGCTCACAAGAGCTTCCTATACTACGCTAAACAACACTACAATGTAATTCACTTTCAGAAAAAATAAAACAAAAGAAAAATGCTACGACTGGCCAAAATCAAAGAAATCATTTATGAAAAAAGAAATTATTATTACTATTTCGTCAGATGAAAGAAATGTATGCGCTTACCTTTTGAATAAATCTTTGATATATTCAATGATTTTAGATTGATTAATATAATTCAACGTCCAATTTCATTGACTTTTCTCAATAAAATTCCAAGGATTTAATCATCATTTCATGTCAATCTCAACGAAAAGTAAATAAGCGTATTTAGAGTGCCGTTCACACTACCGCAAATATTAGGAAGGTACAACTAATAAGAATGGTTGTATTGTATAGTGTCATTGCACAAGTGAAGATCTATGCAACTTCACTTTACAAATTATAACCGCTGCTTTACAGCTCGCCTTAAAGGGGTACTCCGGCTGAAAATAATATTAATCGAATGAATAGAGTAAAATTAAACAAGCTAAACAATGAAAATTTCATCGAAATCCGATAAAAAATAACGAAGTTATTGAATTTTTAACTTTTGCATTATTTTGGGAAACAGTTCTATGCATGTCATCATGAATATGTAATGAGTGAGCTGATGATGTCACGTCCCCACTTTCCTTTTTTAAGGATACTATATGAAATCTTCATTATTTCATTTTTTCATACATGTCTATAAAAAATATCTCCCTTGTAACAAAATAAGTTACAGCAATGATGAACTTACACATTAAATAAGGAGTCAGTCCTTTTAGTTATAGGCTTGGAGCCGAAAATTTCATATAATAAAATACAAAATAAAAAGTGGGGATATGACATCATCAACTCACTCAATGCATATTCATGATGACGTGCATATAACTGTTTTACCAAAATAATGCAAAACTTAAAATTCCATAACTTCATTATTTTTCATCCGATTTCGATGAAACTTTCAGTGATTTGTTTGTTTAATTTTACTCTTATTTATTCAATTCATATTAATTTCAGACTGGAGTACTCCTTTAAGCCCGGCTCACAGAGACGTCATTTTCTGACGCTATAGGACCGCGCACGTCAGCGACTTGTACGGTGCGCGTCTATCGTTTAAAAAAAGATGGAACAATGCAAACAAAACTTTTAATAAATGGCGTATTGGTTAATTGCCTTCACAGGTTCGATTAGCGCAGGTAATGACGCAGTCGAAATGACGCATCGCGTGAGCTGAGCTTAACGCATGACTTCGGTGAGTCCGCTTTGGACCAAAATACAGAAAAAGAGGTTCCGGCATATTTCTCTTGAGCCTGTACTTTTTCAGTTCTAAATGAAGGTATTATTATTACTAGATTAATGCATTCGCCCCACGGTCTTAATTATAAGACGGATGGACGCCCCTGTCGGGGGGGGGGGGGGGGGGGGGTAGGTGAACCAAATCATGAAAGAAGAAAAAAGAAAAAAAAAGGAACGCATGATAATGAATGAGTATTTGAGTACGCTCCCCAACCATAACATAATAGTATCAAAAACGAGACCAAAACCCCGAATGAAAAAAAAATGAAGCAAAATCAAAGAAACAAAACCTTTATAAGTACATTACCGACGATTGGATGAACTCTTTCAATTTCGCATCCAAATATTTCTTCCCAGTGAGCCTACATGTATGTACTTCAAAATATAAACCAATTAAATAAAACGCACGTCACTCCACTTCCAAAGAAGCAACAGCAAAGACCATTGATTGTTTTCCCTGCATGGTGACAATAATAACTATATCTCTCAAAATCAAATTTCACGGTTGATTTCACACCAGTTTAGTCATCACATGACGGGCAAAGTCCAAGGTATTTCGTCTCGTACGTTAACGAATATATGAAGCGATGTAAACCCGATGGTGTAATTAATTTGATAACCATACTATGGTGGGGATAAGGCCAGTTATACGTACATGTACAATAATACCTTCTGTTATTATTCCATGTTATTATTCCATTACACTGTGTAACATATAGACTCATAATTACCAAATACCCCGTGGACTTGCCTTCTTTTATATGATCTTCTAAACATTCTGAAATGGTCGTGAAACGAGCTGGATTTGAAAAACACATTTGGTGTACAATGTAAGAAAAATTATCCCTGAACATCTAATAGAAATGATGAACACTTAGAAAGGGTAATTCATGTTCATTTTTCATGAAAAATAATCAGGAACTATTCGATTCACATCGCGCTGTAACCCACAATATTTATATGGAGATACAGGAAACATAGGTGAGTAGATTAACATAACAGAATGCCCAGGTTTGGCAAGACGAATACTGCAGGTTCGAATCTATAACGCATAAAGATAAGCACTTCTCCATCCGCTAAATAACACTAAATGACATTACAGTTTTTACATATATATCGGCAGTGCGAGTAATAACATAAGAAAAAACCCTATGAACTATACGTAAGAATTCATGGGCAAGTCCAATATCTTTGGTCATTTGCTGTCCCTTACGTTACCACAAAAATAAGGAAAAGTAAACAAAAGTGTACACCTCAAGTTTCATTTCCCATGTTAATAAGCCAGTTCATGGTTAGCGCATGGTACAAATGACCCCAAATATCCACAGATATTTTAGACATGGAGGGTCCCTTTATGTGCACTTCAGAAAAATAACTCTGGGAGTGATAGAGGTGCCTCATGAATAGCTTTTGTTTCCCCCTTTAAAAAGAATACTTCCACCTGGATATCATGGAATGCACCATTAGTGCATAATTGAATAATGATTACATGACATTCATGAGCACATATCGAATATTAGTGTCAGTGGCCCGTATTCTGAACTCCGGTTTAACTTAAACTCGAGTCTAAGTGTGGTTTAAATATGCCCTTTAGACCGGAGTTTAAGAAAATCACATTCTGAACTCCGGTTTAACTTAAACTCCGGTCTAAGCGTGGTTTAACTTTGTACAGAAAGTTAGACTGCAGCTAGGGGTAGTTTAAGTCCGGTTTAACTTTTCTTCATGCATGGCCACCGCAGGATAATGTTTGCAACTGAGGCGGAAGAGTGTTATTACGAAAGGTTTTAAAGTCTGTTGGCACCAGCTTAGAGAAAGGTAAATTTACCTTCGTAAAGAGGAAAATCTTCTTTTTCTTTTTCTTTTTAGCTGGATCTAGAATCGCAGTTAGATTTAACGTTTACCGGCAGTATTCATGACAAGCGCTGTCATTATCGCAGAACTGACTTTGCAACAATCTTCCGCGCTCGCGCGCGAGCAAGCATAGCTCTTTACACCCTAACCCGAGCCGGGCCGGCCGGCCCATGCCCAGCCGACGCGACCGATACCCTTTTATCTCATCCCACGCAGTGCTGAGCTAGCTAGCTGAGCCAGGCTAGGCAGTCGGAGCTGACTGTTGTTGGGAAGTTGGGTTCCGAATACAGCTACAGAAAAAAAAATCAACGAAACTAGAAAAACAGATAGATCAATAAGAGCTCAGCTCCAGAGATTATTGCAATTCCGCCTGCAATTTCAAAATTTGACAGCTGACTCACTCAGATTTAACCGTAACGTTAAAATTCAACCCTGCTCGACCTCTAGTATAGGATAGCCAATATCTTACTTCAAGTTCAACCTTCGATCGTACTAAAATAGGGTCTAACTTTTAGAATCTATATAGGGCCTAGGCCTATAAGTTAGTGCAGTAGACTTAGTCTTAGACTAATATTCAAACGTAGTTTAGTCTTTACAACTTTCACTATAAAGTTTAGCTTTCAGTATAAGTAGTTTATTGTCTTGTTATTTGTTCATATCTGCGTGATAACCTGATGAGTTGCAGATCGAAAAGCTTCGTTATCATTTTAATTTGTTATCGTTTTAATGTTTTAATATGTTACTGTTTAAAGCCATTTATAAAGTATGTCTGACGTTATGTCTATTTAGAGTCGAGATGCTGTCTTGGAAAAAGGAGAAACATTAATATTTAATAAAGTTAGTCCAGGAACTTGGCAATGCACTGTCACCAGATTATTTTTGTAGGCCATGCAGCAGCTAGTAGCAACTAACGTCAGGTTCTAAAGTAACACAGTGCCCTTTTTTAATATTATAGATCTATGACATAGATCTAGATCTATAGATGTCTGAAGTAGATCTAGCTAGGCCTAACAAGTTAGGCCTAACTCTTGATTAGGCCTACATGCATTCAAATTGCGTACTACATTATCTCCGAAAATGTGCCCTTCATATGGTACCCGGTAAAGTGTACAACCGTATTGACTTTTCAATGAAATGAAACGAACAAGTTTGTTTTTTGGTCTAAAAGTAGGCCTACTGTATAGGGTATAGGTCTAGCTCTAACTGTTTTTTTAATTAATTACCTCTAGGCCTAGTCTAGGCCTAGATTATCAGATGTTTTCCTCAGTCTATAATTATCCGACAAGCAAAAAAAAAAGGGGGGGGGGTTCTTGCCGGGTTGAACGGTTCCCCCCCCCCCCCCCCCCCCCCAGCCGACGCTAGTGATCCAGCCATTTTGAAATGGAAGAAGGAGCTGAATACAGAGGCGTAGTGCCTGCGTTCGATATCTTCCCTGGGACTAGGTATCCGTATAGTAATACATGCATAAACCGACCAACCTAACCTTAAAAGTTAAATAGTCGTTCACTATGATCCACAAAACTCCAGTAGCCTAATCATGACAAATGAAGTGCCAAATGGTATGCCTTTAATTTGTGTATAGAGTATTTCATGACATTTCTTGATTAAACATCCTAAAAATGAAAGGAATAAGCAAATTTCAGTCTTCTTGAAGATAAATTCAGCTCTACTGGGCATGCGCAGTAGCAGCAGACTACATCTCCATGGCAACTAAACCACAGTTTAACTTAGACTGGACTTAGACTCTAGTTTAACTAAACTGGACTTTCAGAAACAGAAATGGAGTTAAACCCGACATGCAGTCTAAGTCGGGTTTAGTTAGACTCTGGTTTAACTTAGACTGGAGTTTAAGTTAAGCCGGAGTTCAGAATACGGGCCAGTGGGTTTTAGAATTTGGTACAGATGACCTTTATCTGCTCATGCTCAGATTGCATCTCCGAAGTGGCTTATTGGTTTGATCCAAACTATAGATTCCAGAAGGTCTGTCAACTTCATAGAATCATCGGGGAAAACTTTGATGATGTTGGTAACGTACAGAACCCAATATATTGGACTTGCTCACATATTTCATGTAGCACTCACTCTTTACCAAGACAACTACTCAGTCAACTACCAGTCATCACGGTAGTCACAACTTCCCTTATGGATATCCTGTTAACCGGGGACAGATCGTAACATGTACCAGATGTGGAAAAAGTTCAATTAGATAAACACGTCATTCATGATCGATACCTCAGTCACACCACCAAGACCGTCAGCAGACCGACGACTGACCGAATTAAAGATTACATTACCCCCGATGGCCAACGTTTGGAATCCGTCTGGCGGTCTGACCGAGGCGTAAAGGAAGTGTTGATACGGGTCAATGTTGTTTATGTAAAGTGTAGCAAAGTTAATGCTACTCGTGGGCTCTGCAGATGGAACTGCGTTTTGAAAAATGAATGTCCATCATGTAGCAGAAACACGATCGCAAAGACCTTCGAAAATAAAATAAAATAAAAAAAAACACCCGAAAGAAATCTCAATAGGCTTGTCCATCACCCACTGAATGTGCGAACATTGGAATGACGTATTACGTAATCTGAATATGATTGATATGGGATTTACATGTGGGTACTAGAATCGCCCTGGGATGGATTTCTCGAAATTCTTTGCGACCGTCTTATTTATTTGGCTACGCAAAATGGTAACGAAATAAAGAAAAACTTGATAGACGTCACAATCATTGAAACCGTGTGTTCTATACATGTAGCTCGTTTTTTTTTAAATGTTCTTCCCTTATTCAGCAGTTATTTTACATTTTCATCCAAAATTCGTTCGGCAGATATCATTATTTGCACTTTGTAGCAGTCTGTGTAAGTTTTGGTTTGAATTTTCCGTCACTACAAGAAATCAAGATTAACATTTTTTTTTCAATAAATAATTTCAATGATCGTGCGTGATAAAATGCCCACCGCCGCGATGGTCGTTGATAATATTGTAATGAAACAATAATAATAACCCTTTAAGCAATAAAACATCATTAATATCCTCCTTAACGAAGAACTTCTGACAAAAAAGAAAGTGGTAAATAAACGCTTATCAAATATCAAAAGAAAGTGCTGAATTCTGATTGGGGAAAGTTACGTTGCCTTCCACTTTTGGACTTACATTTACAATGAGGCCTAAAACCAGAGAATACTGGTTATGTGGATAGAAGGCAAGCGATTTCTAGGTTTCCTTGCTTGATTTCTCGTTCTTTTTCCTCTTTCTTTTTGGCTCTTGGTTTCCCATCATGGCCATTGCTTTCTTCGTCCAAATTTTCTTGGGATCACCGGTCACCTTGACCTTGCCAAGTTTCACCGAATCGCTGGACGTGCCCACGTAGTCCGATGATGAGGTACTCGATGAGGAATTGGGTGTCGTATTCGGTGACGAAGACGCTGATTTAGCCGGCGACAGATTGGGGATGGATTTGGTCGGTGTTCGCGTTCGTTTCCGCGATTTCGACTTTAAGGATTCATCGATGATGAGGTTGGGTTCGGCATCATCGTCATTATCGCGGTCGATATGCTTTGTAGGAGGTCGATCGCCTTCCCTCTCGAGGACGGGTGGTGATAACGATCTTCCCGACTGTGATTGCTTCGATGCGCTTTCACTGGTAGTACTGCTTAAGACAGGAGTAGGGCTTACAGGTTCGGTTTTGACCGTTGAGTCAGCGTCACAGGTTTGCGCTTGCCTCTGCCGCCGTTCCAGCTCCTGCTGCTGAAGACGTGATCGAATGGTCAGTATAGTGTTGGCTACTTCGTGCTCTTGTTCGCTGCCCACAGAATCTAGCTTTCGCTCGTACCGGTTACCGAGGATCGCATCGCTGTTCTTGTACTGTAGCGAAAGCATCCTGGCGCGTAGTTCGTTCTCGCTTTCGGACGTTGCTGTCGTCGCCTGCGCAGACGATCGATTTGATGTTTCTGCACCACTTGGTTTTGTTGATACCGCGGCAATGTCTGGAGCAATGAGCGCCGATGATATGAGTGCAGCTTCCATTGCGCTATGCCTGGAGACAGAGACCGAGTCCTTTTGTGCTATCCTCCTTGGTGGAGTCTTTCCCTTCGGAGCTATTGGGACACCAACCTGATGAATTTTCTTGTCTATCAGTTTCGGATTGTCCGCTTTTAAGGGTACAGTTCTTAAGTGTCCATTCACGTTTATGAGCAGTTGATGAGTGTATGGTTCTGCAGGGCTAATGACAAGTTTCGTGTCCTTTTCACTGGGTCTATGGACAAGTTTCTGAGTAAGTTCTTTCTTTGGTGGAGCTTCAGTTTTACTGACAGGCTCAGGAGATGTAATCTCGATTTTTGGTACAACATCTGGAGTTGATTTTGCCTTTGTGGCGGGTTCGACGGCAGATTGCTCGGGTGCTTCTTGGGTTCGCGGTAGTACAGCGTAATGGTACTTATCATCTTCTCCTACTCTGACTGATTTCTTGTCAATTTCCATGGGTACAGCTTCCCTCAATCTTGAAGCTTCTGAAACTGCTTTAGTCGCAGGATGGCCCTCTCCCATTCGCTCATCTCTATCCTCTTTCCTGGCAGGTACCGGCACGATCACCAACTTCTCATTACCTGCCTGGTGTTCGTACGGGATGTCTTCGCCGGGCTTCCTCTGATGCGATTCGCTCCGGCGCTCGTTGACTACCTTGCGGTACTGGATCGAATGACGCAACTTCTCCTGCGTCTGTTTATGAATGGCCCGTTGCCCATCCGGGGATTTTGCATCCGGACGTGTTACGGATCGCGTGACCGTATAGACTTCGTTCGCTGGTCCCTTCAACCGTTCTGTGGTCATAGTGGTGACTGTTGAAGGCGGTTTGGACAGAGTGGAAGCAGCGGCTGCCGCGGCGGCGGCTGCAGCCATAGCTGAGGCTGAGGCGGAGGAGGAGGAGGGAGGAGGACGTATGAGGTAGGCATCGTTGAGAGGCATAGGGAGGGTCGGGGGTGCTGTGCTCGGTGAAGAGTTATCGTTGGGCTGCGGGCTCCCAGCGCCTAAACCTCGCAGTAGACTCGACATCTGAACAAAAAATGAATAAAATAGAAACAAAGATATCAGTAATTGAATTCTGTTGCAATCACAAATCAAAAGTAAATAAGATGAAGAAATATGAAGAGGGATTAAAAAATAAATTAATTAAAAGAAGAGAAGAAAAATAAGAGAAGACGAATTAGAAGAGCAACAAAAAGAAAACAACAACCCCAAGAAGACGGAAGTAAAACAAAATCAACAAGAATCCTAACAGCATTACATCAAAAAGGAGGAAAGTATACAATGAAAGCTGAAGCAGAAAACAAAAAGAAACTGAGGGGAAAAAGAGGAAAATTATTATTTCAATTACGCCTACTTGTAAAAGACAAAGACTTCGCCAACATTGGACAGTCGCAATCGTTTGGGAATCATGTTATGTAAAATGCAAACAGTAGAACTAATAGTGGTGCGGGCACATCGTCGCACTAATACCACAGTCGACTCCAAACCAACCAATTCTTGGACATTAATTGCAATATAATTTTTTGGTTCGGTCTGTTGGCGGCCTTGTTGGTGTGGCTGTGGTATAAGCCATAAGGGCCATGTAAAATCATTCTGAGAGGTGAGGAAGAATATGTATAAAAGAAGAAATAACCAATCTCGTCCTGTTCTTACATTCTTATCTGTAGTGATGGTAGCTGGTGTGTCCCACTGGGTGTTCTTCAGACTCATGTCGGCTCCGTAATGGACCAGGATCTTGACAATGTCCGTATAGCCACGCCCCGTAGCCACGTGCAGAACGGTGTTACCCGAGTAAGACTGAACGTTGACTTCGGCCCCAGAGCTCAGCATCTTGTGGACCAGTTTGGTGTCCTGGTTGGTGACGGCGTGGAACAGAGGCGTCCAGCCGTTCTTAGAATCCTAAAGAAAAGTTAAAGATAGAGATCAGTTCTGGAACCTCTTGCAACTCCAAAACTTAAAGGCAAGTCTTAATGCCAGAGACACGTGGGTTATGAAATCTACACTTGAACGCAACATGAAAAATCCATTCTTAGTTTGTTTCTATCAATGAAAACAGCGATGGACATTCCGTCCAAATTTTGCGTGGATTTTGTGGGAATGAAAGTGAACCTTGCAATGGTCGTTCAGGTTGTGTAGTGGGTCCGTGGCCTTATATTAGCAGAGATTTAGGGTTAGCATACCTTAGAGTTGAGATCGGCACCTTTCTCCAGTAACATAGTAACCAGCGTCGGGTTGCCCACCATTGCTGCTAGATGGAGAGGGGTGTAGCCTGTCAGGGTTCACAAAACAGACAAACAAAAACATGTTGTGGTGTCTCTTTTGATGAACAAATACAATCTTTAGTAGAAAAATTTAATAGACAAAATGATTCTTTCCATTTTTATGGACAGTTTAAATATTTCTGTTGGCAAATTTAGAATCTTTAGAGCGTTGTCGGCAATTCGCTAAAAAAATATCCTGATCCTACTCCCATTTATGCTTGTTAGAAAATTTCTGCTAAATTGTCCGCTCGGCGAATTATGTTAAAGACGCCACAATGTCAAAATGGTCATGCGGTGCCTCTGCACAATTTATATTGTAAAATTTGTGCCAGTGTTATACCCAAGTCACACTCAAAACCAACAAAACCAATGGATAACTAAGCCATTCAGGGTAATGTAATATTTTGTTTGGTCTGTTGTCCATTTGGTGTCCGTCTCATGGCTGTGACTAGGATATAAAGATGCCTTACCTTCGTAATTCCTGATATTGAGGTTGACCTCCACCTGAGAATATCTGAGTATGGCGCCCAAGCAGCTCGGTGTACCGTTCTTACAGGTGTGATGCGCGGCAGTCTGACCGTTCCGATCCGCTTCGTTCGGGTTAGAACCGGCTTCAACCAGCAGACGGATGACGTCCGAGTCTTTCATGATGCAAGCCAGATGCAGAGGCGTCTGATGAAGGCGAGAATAAATAATAACAATCAAAATACTATCCCTCTCCTTTGCTTTAAAAGCGCTTTACTAATAATTACAACCTTCATTGATCAGATCGGTTGACTATTTATTAGTACACCCGCCATTGGATTCATTAACGATTCCGCACTTGCAGTCTACATTCTACAAGCATTCCAGCCATTATATAAACGCACACCGTTATTTAACCAGTGATGTCCGCAACCTATCGGGAACCAACTGATATACCAGGATATAGAGAGGCAATATAAATGAAATGCCCATGCTGAAGGTCCAAAGGGTGACCTTAGCTTCACAAGTCAAATGTTAAAAGCAATTTAGAATGATAAGATGAAGGGGTGGTGAGGAGGGAGATGGCCTACATACATGCAATTGTAAAGTATTGATATTAGTATTACTATGCTTTATGTTTCTGAAAATCTAATGAAATAAATGTAATGATTAATTACTGCAATTTTGCAACTCCTCTCACCTGCTGCATGAAGTTGAAGATATCGACTGACTTGCCGGCTAAACGAACCAACTCAATCAACCTCCGGATCAGACCCATATCCGGCTTGTCTTGAACAATGGCGATGTGAAGAGCACTGTATTGAAGTTTAAAAATAATGATCAAACAGATACCAACAAATAACCATATCAATATTCATCAATATAAAAAAAAACATCAAGGAAATCAATAAAATGCACTGAAAAAAAGAGTTACGCCCACTGATTAGTAATGACCAATCGTGAAAATGTCAAAATCAGTCCCAACTCTCACATTATCAGCCAATCAGAATCTACCTTTCAAACAGGTAACTACTACATGTACCTCCTACTGACACATCTGAAACATTTTAACGAATTGCAATTGAAAACTTAAAGATCCCAAATTACCGGGTCCGGTCGCTATTCATAAGGACCGCCATTCATAAGAAATCGCTACTCATTTAACACGTGTTATGAATAACGGTCCTTATGAATAGTTATGAATAGTGGTCCTTATAAACAGGTCCTTATGAATAGAGAGGTAAGTTGTCTATGGTTTGCTCGCTATTCATACAAAACCGTTATGCATTTAGTCACGCGTTATGGATAGCGGTCCTTAAGAATAGCGGTCCTTATGACTAGCGAGGTTAACCCCCCCCCCCCCAACAATAATAATAATAATAATAATAATAATAATCCTAATAATAATAATAATAATAATAAAAAAATAAATAAAAATAAAAAAATAAATAAAAAAAAAAATAAATAAATTTAAAAAAAAAATTAAAAAAAATAAAAAAAATAAAAAAAATTACTACATTCCTTACAGAGGACTGTAAGTTCCTTTTTTTTTTGGAATGTGATAAGGAGTTGGAGTACTATTATGTAAGAAAACGTACAAATATCCCTTGAATTGAGAATGTATAGAGTACACTAAATGTGTATGTTAGCTCATGTAGGAAGGAGATATTTTAAACCTGAATTACATGTAAAAGTTACATCAAACAAAATATAGGTGTATAGAATGTGTTCCCTGGTCTGTCACATTTCAAAACGTGTAACCTACTGACACAACACTAAACAAAACATCAAGGCTTGCTGCTGAAAGGTCTACTTCATAATAAGCAGTAATCTAGTGATGTTGTTATTGTGCTTTACAGCACGGTTTGTGGTTTAAGATCCTGGTGCGGAGAACTTCCTGCTCTCGAATTCTTAAGCAGGCAATAACCAGTGTAGGGGCGGAACCAGGATTTTTTCGAGGGGGGGGGGGGGGGGTACAGCAAATAAAAGAAGATGGGGGGGGGGGTCTTACATTTTTCCAAGTATCTTAATTTCCGAGTCTATAAACAAGGAGGCCTAAGGACATACTTGCTTCTTTTTTTTTTGTTGGGGAAGGGGGGGGGGGGGGTTTGTAGGTATGCTAAATTGGTTGAACTGGGGTGGCAGGTTCCCCCTTGTGCCCCCTTCGTTCAGAAACCACATTGATGTAGAAATACTACTGGTTAATACATGGCATACTCAAGGTGTCAACGCATAATTTCACTTTAATGCAATTTTGTTTTCTTTCTTTTCTCGAGAAACAATTGATTTGTGACAGATCCTTGCTTGTTGAGAGCTTTTCAAAATGTACAGCCAATGCTGAATCAAATGAAAACTGTGTTGTGCAGTTCATCAGAGTGAAATAGGCCTTTCTTGGACCATTAAATCTCTAGTGCATGTCTACCCTTTTGGAGATCACAAATTAATTCTTTAAAAAACTGAGCCTGGGCATCAATTTCTGAACAAAAAGTTATTTGATGAGGAACTTAGCCCCTGAAATTTATCTATGAAGACACATTTTATTCCTTTGTGACCTAACCATGAACAATAAATAATACAACAGGGGCTGTTTCACAAAGAGTTAAGTTTCACTTAAAGTCATGCGTAAGTGCCAATGCGCATACGGTATTAAACGCGTAATCTCATTGGTAGATTACCCAATAGCGCGCGGCCCCTGAGCATGATCTGACCAATGCGGTGATGTGTCAGAAGCCGCGCACAACTAGGAATTTAAGTGCGACTGTTAGTCAAACTGAACTCTTTGTGAAACACCCCCAGCTCATAAACTACAGTTTGTCAACCTCGGACGACGACACCAAACACCTGTGTACTGAGAATGTAAGTCGCAACGGTCGATATCAAAGCGGCTAGGGGTTTTCCCTTAACCAAGTATCGGGGGCTCCGGAAACTCAATGTGGAGATTGATTAAGGATATGATAAGAACAGAATTAATCTTATATGAAGAGCACGTCGAGATAATTATTTCAAATACTTCACGCTTCCTGGAGTCAAAATACAAAGACCCAGTGGTGTTACTATAGGGGGTGGGGAGCACGTGCCCCCTTACAACATGATACCCTGTAAGTTCACAGAAATTGTGCACTTCAAAAGTGTGTTCTTGTGCCCACCCTTTTTTACCTCCCTTTTTTTACCCAAAATAAAAATATATGGTGGAAAAAACAGAAAAAATGGGGAGGAAAGGAAGAGAAAGAATGGGAGGGAGAGGGGAAAGGCAACGTGTAAAAGGTGTAAACGAATATCCCCTCGTACACTCTCACGAGAGAGAGAGAGAATGAAAGGGAAGGGAAAAATCAACGAGAAAAGAAGGTGATACAACCCGTCCCTCACCCTCCCCCCCCCCCCCCCCCACAACAGTAGAGAGCGAGAGGGGAAAAAAAGAATACGGAAAAGGCGAGAGAGAGAGAGAGAAAAAAAAAAAGAAATAGAAAGAGAAAGAATGAACGGGGGGGGGGGGGGAGAAATGGCCAGGTGAAAAACAGGGATACGAACCTCTCGCATACCCTCCCCTACTTCAATGGCCCTTTTCTCTAGCAATTCATGCACCTCGTCATATACGCCCCCCCCCCCCCCCCCCCCAACGTCGCAAGTGCCCCCTGAATGGATGGACCCACGCTACGCCACAACAAATACTAGATCTAGGTCCGTCAATCAGGCTTACACGTTTTTGATGATTGTAAACAATTTATCAAGTTACATTTTTGCAATGTGATATCCTCATGGGTTTTGAACAGCCTCTCTCTCTTTCCTTAAGTACATTACCACCATAAGAACATCCTTAATTAAAGGTAAAATATAAGTTCCATTTTATGTTTGTACTGTGCATAAATCTGATCTTAAAATTTGGAAACAGTGATATATCCCCCCAAAAAAAAAATTTTTAAAAATAAAATAAATAAATAAATAAATAAATAAATAAATAAATAAATAAAAAAAAATAATTAAAAAAAAAATAATGAATAAATAAAAAAAAATTTAAAAATAGTAATAAATAATTCGGAAAAAAAATATAAATAAAATCTCATTTTTTCCATCACGATTAAAATAAGGGTTGATTTTTTATGCCAACTGGTGTTAGAAGTATATTTTAAAATGTCAAAGAAACAGGATTATCGTTGAGCATCTTAAAGTTATAAATTAAGTCCGTTTACGTTTTGGTAAACACAAACGTATAAAATATAAAAAGTGTGATTGAAGTTGCTGGAATTATATACAGTGCAAGATTTGGGAGCATTGTTGAAATCAAGTGTTTATTTTCGTCCGTATAATAACGGAGAATAAATGTAAATGTATCTCCCTTTATCCTGAATGTTAAAAGTACGTTGCATAGAGGTCTCTGGTCACTGAAACGGTTGATATTATGAGTCATGTACATGTTAAGTACTGCACAACCGTGCATACATTACTATTACGTAATCATTATTAAGTCGGAGACAGATCAAAGAGTCGTCTCACGTCTCTCTCTCTCTCTCTCTCTTTCCCTCTCTCTAGCTCTTTCTCTTCCTACTTATCTCTCTCTCTTCCTACTTATCTCTCTATAAGCATATCTCTCTTTGTTTTAAGAATCTCTTTCTAGAATCGTATCTATCGTTCTATCATTCTTTCTCTATGTCATAATTACGTCTCCATTTCTTTATCTCTCTATATCTGTCTGACCACATGTATTTATTTCTTTCTTTGCGATGTCTTGTCCTCTCCTTTCCATCATCATACATTATCTTTGTGTATTTCTGTCAATCTATTTTTACATAAATCTCGACATTTCCCTCTCCCGATCTCGTTTCGAGTTAGACATTATGGGCAAGAACATTATACACCCACACCGACATTACGTAATCACTCTGAATGAGCGTGAGAAAGCTCTCGACCTTTTCTCTCCGCATTCCTGTCTATGTCCGCTTGTCTGTCTGTCTGTCTGTCTTCGTCTTTCATTTATATACATGAACATGTTTAAAATTCTTTCTAGAACTCTGCTTCTCTAACCAGGTCTCTCTTGTATTTACCATGCTTATCTCCCTCTCTCTCTCTCTTTCTTTCTCTCTGTGTGTCTCTATCTGTCTCTCCATATATAACGAAATTAGTCACATACATGTAATTAGCTAATATCAATTTCGATATAACGTGATTGTTATGAAGGAGAGTAGAGCTGTCGGATAAGACTTTCTCTATAGTCCTGCGTCTCATTGGTCATACGAGATGGTCCTACATATTAACGGATCAATGTTCCATTGGTGTTATGTTCGAATGGTCTTATCAGGGGTGGATCCCTTATTCTGTAAAATATCATGTTTTGTGTAGTTCAGGCAAGCCAGTATGGGTTTATAAAGAGGAATGCTGGGCTGCCCATGATCCGCCCTCTATGTTCTATGTCCTGCTGGTCCTATATCATGGGTCCTATATGTCTTACTTACGGTTCTCATCCGACAAATAAGACGTAAGACCAATCACATGTTGTCTCACGGATCCTGGATGCCCGTATTAGGTCTTGAGTTAGGACTGGGGTTAGGTTTTAATGGACTAATGGGACATAGGTCCACTGAGTCATGGGTCTACTGAGACGTTGGACCACATATACATGTAGTCATATAGGTCCACAGAGTCATAGGTCCATTGAAACGTAGGTCCATGGAGACATAGGACCACGTAGAGACATAGGACCACGTAGAGACATAGGACCACGTATAGTCATAGGTCCACGGAGACGTAGGACCACATAATAGTCATATGTCCACCGAGTCATAGGTCCACGGAGACGTAGGACCACTCAAGCTAGAACTAAAGAGGATAAATCATATGTTTTCTTACGTGTCGCCGTCAGAGTCTTGCTCAGTAGCTCGTTGGCAGTCGATGGCGATGGAGAGACTAACGAAAGGATTGACAGCATACGGTGCTGACGAAGGAGGAAATCCTGGAGGAAGGATAGAGAATACAAGAGGAGAAACCAGAGACAAATACATTATATAATTATTAAAGAGAAGGTATATTATTATATTGTTCATTTGTGTTTCATTTTGTAAAAAGAAAACAACATCTGAATTAAAATACAATTGATTAAATAATTATATGCCATTGTCGGAACGTTTACAGACAATAATGGAAGGAAATACATGGTTGAATATGAGTTTGCTTTTCTTAACTTTTTTTTATTTGTGAACTGTGAATACACAATATCTTGGTCGCACACTCACTACGCGCGTAAACCCTCAATTTGTGCATTTATTATGGAAACAAATTAAAGGCAAGGGCAGACGTGCCTTTTTTCCATTTTCAAAGTAAATAAAAAAAACCCCATGTTTTTAACCCTATAGGTCAAAAAATAATTTAGATTCATCCATATTATGCCTTTAACCGTTCCCTATACAACTGTCTCGTGTCTGCAGACACGAATACTACCTCCCTGTAAGCTATCGTATGACGGAAGAGGGGTTTCCCCTTTTCTGTGGCGCGTACCTGGGATTAATATGTCTATGGTTGTAAATTACAATAGCATGGTGTAAGGGCGGAAATACAATGGAAATGATTAAAAACTGTATGACATGCGGTTTGGTATTGAAACATCACGGGAACTTACTTTCCTGCGTCATTTAACCGATATTACGATAGGAAAGGATACCTATCGTGTGGATATTTATTTTAGTGACAATGGTTAATAAACTACAAAAAGGACAACATTTTCCACAAAATCAAGTGCCATTCATAAAAATATGTTTCCATGTATTTCCTTGTTACACGTTCATATTGCTACTATAGCCAATAAATAATCACAATCACTGTGTTAGTTACACTGCAGGGGAGCGTTTCATCAAGTGTTTTTTTGTCAGTGATTTTTACCGACAACTGTTATAAGCTACCGAAATCCTTGCATCTGATTGGCTGACAGCAAATTTCTCGGTAAAAATCACTGAAAAAACACTTGATGAAAATGTTCCCCCGTTCTCGACATCTAAGTGTATGACCGGCTGGTTCAATGGTAGCAAGATCTCCCTAAATTCTCAAACGAATAAATAAAAATGGCCACGCCGTTTTATCCTTGACTCAAGCGGTGGCATCGAGTATTTTTACACAAAAACGTATCATACATGAAGATATGGTGAGAGAAAAAAATATTGTAAATTAACATAATTCATTCTTTCTTTGTACATCTTGATCATGACACCCAGCTCCACAATTTCTACGAACCGTTTTAAATTTTGGAAAGGAAACAGCACTTTTGGATCAAAAACTTATCAGGTAATTGTATTATCCTCATTTGGGGCGGCTTCAACTTTCTACGGCAATGAAATGAATGAAAATTGTACAACTATACACTCTAAAAACTAAAGTATTCAATCACCATTTAAAGGGCAAAGGAGTGACCATTTTTGCAAAATGGTAGATTAACACTTTTAATATGCTGGATGGAACACCATAAAGGCTATTGAGTTGCATAATATGGTACTTTAAGTTTTAGGGTATAGGGTTATGGTCAGTGACTCAGTGTAGTGTTTGGGCCGTAATTGAATATCTGATTATTTAGAGACATCGTAGAATAGGCGCTCTATACATCCAGAATATTGATTACAATGTATTATTATAAATAATGATAATTTCTTACTGAGGTAAGAAATTTGCTTAGAGCATCATGCTTAGAGTAAAAAAAGTCGTCGGAACGTGCATTGTAGCACTGACTCAGTGACTTTAACATGTCCTACAGACAGTGGCACAGTGTACAAAATAAGGGCACAGCCTTGAAAAAAGCGAGCTGTTGTTTTGGAGCATGTTTGGTAGGACTAACGATCACGTGCTCTCCATAGGTTCAGCTGTCGATCGTTTCCTCATTCCATTAAGGTGTTATCATGTTTACTTCAGTAATCCAGGGTAACGTTTCCCTTCTTATGATTTCAGGGTAGTATTAGACAAATGATAAGTAAGCAAGAGAAGACAGGTAGAAAGAATAGAGAAAAAAAAGAGTGAATTTTCACTAAATGTTCACTCCCCCGGGAGTGACGTCAGTGATCACTTGTTTAGGAGTGAATATCGAGTGACTATTGAGTGCTCTCTAAGAGGAAAAGAGTGGAGTTTCACTCGATTTTCACTCTCCAAGGGAGTGACGTCAGTGATCACTCGATTTTTTTTTTGGAGAGAGAGAGATAGAGAGAAGGGAGAATAGGAGGGAGAGAGGGAAAGGAGATATTATAGAAATAAAGAAAGAGATTCACAAGAAGAAAGGATCGAGGTAAAGACGGAGCAAAGGTATTGAGAGGACAGAGGATGGGATGGAGGGATTGAAAGAGAGAGAAAGAGAAAGGGGGAGAGAGAGAAAGAGAAAGACAGGAGTTATGCACCTATTTCCTCTGAAAATTACAAATAAAATGAGAATGAAGTACGACTGGTTATGAACCGACTATAAGGGGTAGGCTTTTCGCAAACTTTCTCAGATGACACCTATATGGAAATGAAAAACAGTGAAATTTCCTTTCGCCCTTTAATTTTTAGGGCATATAATTTAATACATTATTGAAAACAAATATACATTGGTCGATCAGAGTGATGCCATTGTTATATGTTTATTTACGTTATCATTACGTTATCTTATACGTGAGAAATAATGATTTATAATTATTGCTGCACCGGGGTATTGGGAAACCACCGTATGCCGATGGTTAAAGTAAAATATTGGATTTTGAACCCATTGGTTGATGTTCAAACATCCTTAAGTTTGCTCAAGCTTTGTTGTTTGTTCGAACTTTGGACCTCTCTCTCTCTCTCTCTTGGCAGAATGCCATCATCGTCATCTGGGCCTGGGACCGTCAGTTCCACATCATGGATCGATCGTCTTCAAGTGCAGCGTTATATGCACACAAAGCTCCGAGTTCATTTTAGAAATCAAAGCTCGACTTTAACTTGTGATGTTTAAAACCAAAAATAAAAGAAATCAATATCTAAATGCAACAACTACGCGGTACTTCCGAAAACAGGAGGAGGCGCGATGGCTCAGTGGTAGAGGAATGGCCTCGTAACTGGGAGGACCACGGTTCGAAACCAAGTGGATGCGCTATACTGCCCTTTGGTAAGGCATTAGTCCTCATATACCAAGTCCCTCGGAGAAGACCCGGTCCCTTGGTTGCTTACGTCCAAGCTTAAACACGCTTTCTTAGCAGTCAGGTAAAATAAACCATCAAGTTCCCGATGATAAAGTTGGACTATAAGGTCCTCGGGACAATATGACATTATGCTCCGGTGCACGAGTCATATTCCAAACTTAAACCGTTGACCAAGCACTATTACAGTGTACATATACCCCTACCACTCAACATCACCCAAATCCCAATCGCAGGTTCGCAACCCGAAGTTTTACAACTTCTTCAATGAAATAGAAATCGAGGGCAATATAGAATATATGATCCGTACACTTTGATGCAAACGGGGAACACGATATAAAGCAATCATGATCATCATGATCTTATTGATAGAAATAAATTTTAAAAAATGGAAATTAAATTATTCATGCGCGACAGGAATGGCCTCCAAAACACTTAGGCCGACATGCAGAACACCACCGGGAACCAGTAAACACAAACTGATGGAACGATCAATCAATCAATCAATCGTACCATTGACTATTTTGCGATTGATTGTACATAGTGAATTATAGTGATCAACTACAAAATAACAATCAATCGGTAAATTATTGTTGTGTTAATACGGGACCCAGTTCTACATGTAATATAATCTCTATATAATATGCACAGAAAATGAGAGAATGGTGATGATTTTCAAATGGCTTTGAAGATCTCATATCAAAACAAACCTTAATGGAAGGGAAATTCATCACTCCGAATCCATTGTTTTATCGGGAATATGACAAACTCAAGCCCAAGCTGCATGCAGAACGAGTTCATTAACCACACAACGGATGCATAGACAGATATGTCTAACCACTGCGTTTCCTTGAAATTTCCACTCATATTTTCTTAATAAATCATCATTGAGAAATTTCATTCAAAACCCCCTATACTGATTTATAGGCCTATGTATACATGTAACACGTAATTGTATGTACGTCATGCAGATAAACGAAATCATTGGTTTTCTTTTCGCATTTAAAGGGAAACCTCCACCTTCAATTGCTAGGTATATTCTAAAGTTTTCATTCGAGGATGAAACTGTTCAAAAATCATTAGAAAAGGATATCAGACCAGAGAAAGATTATCTGGGGAGCGTTTCATCAAGCGTTTTGTCAGTGATTTTTACAGACAACTGTTATAAGCTACTGAAATCCTTGTATCCGATTGGCTGAGAGCAAATTTGTCGGTAAAAATCACTGACAAAACACCTGATGAAACGCTCGCCTGATAATTTCGGTATGGATTTCCCTTGAATTTACTCTTATTGATCATGTATGTATTTATTCATTGAACCTCATTGACATATCCATCAATATCTTGTTCGCTTATAACATCAATAATCAGAACAATAATAATAATAATAATAATAAGAGTAACACAGTCATGACAAAAACATAACAATATATCGTGAGTATAGCATTCAAAACATAAACAAAAACAAAAACAAAAACAAATATACTCATAATTGATCAATAACTAGACATAAATTATCAGATTATGTAGTGTAAGGTGATGAGAAAAAGAGCCATTAAAAGAATTATATACATATACTTATACACTGTATACATATATATATATATATATATATATATATATATATATATGTATATATAAATATATATATATATATATATATATATATATATATATATAATATATATATATACAAAAGTCAATGATGAATAAGACAACCGTTAAGAGATGAAAGAATTCAAATTTTCGCCCATAGGGCTTCATCAGGAATGATGACTTTATTAAAAAATGCATCCATCATCAGCAAAGCGCAATGCGCTAAAGGATAAGCGCATAGCGCATCAAAAGCAAAAGTGCAAAGGAGGGAGAAGAGAGAAAGAGAGAAAGAGATATATATATAATAAACAATTCAAAGGTTACCACGTTGATCAGTAGTACCGTATACATGTATGTCGCAAAAATGGTTTATTATGATAGGCTTATCTACAATGTATGATGATCTCATACGCCAGTTCGAATATGATTCTGACTTCCTTCAAAAATACGCTAGAATGGTTCTTTTCCCAAATATTACTGTGATAGTAATAAACAAAACTTGAATTCGTGATTTGTTAAGTTGAATACATTACAAGGATTAGTACGTCCATATCTTCGTAGATATTATACGTTGGACATGTAAGTGATAATGAGCAGCTGCACAAACTCCCCCCCCCCCCTCTTTTTTTTTGGGGGGGGGGGGGGGGGCGGCAGGACTACCCTCCAATGGCATTGTACTCCCATTTACCAATACTGATCTCCCTATTTCTTTTAATCTGATGGTCGGGATACGAATTTGGTACTCAATGAATGAAACAAATTAATTCACGGAGGTGGAATGATCCCTATAAATCGTTTCCATGCGTCATATGGTGTGATAATTACGACTATTTTAAATCGATTCCTGGTATAATAAAAAAAAATATATACGTGTACATGTATCACGTTAGCAGGTGTAAATGACAAAAGCCGCTAAACCTAACACAACAGCAACATCAAAACATATATGTAATCTATACCGTGGTCATTATAACATTTGTATGGATATAGATAGGCCTACTTCGTATACATGTATCCACAGTTATTAGTAACGTCTGCATGAGATTCGTCCCTGAAAACCACAAGCCAAGTCATGAATATAAATTAAGCTTGTTCAAATCGAATGGAGTTTTATACATGTACGTCTATCCTATATATATATATATATATATATATATATACATGTATATGTCATTTTGGGAAAATAGCGGAAATTACATGTAGGTTCTGAGAAATCCCCTCTTTATATCCATTTCTAATTGCAAATGGATAGTGGACAAAAAGGACAAACGTTGGGTTGATCTCGAATCTATTCCATGTTTTAGCCCGGAAAAGATATTATTGTTTCATGGCTCGAACTGGCTGAGTCAAATGGGAGATATTAGTCATAACTAATACCAGTATCACAAAATCATAGCGTTTGAATGTAGACATGTATAATGAGGACAGATGAGTTGCCATTTTGAATTCAAAGCGTCTTTACTCTGCATAGCCTATTGATCTATTACCAAGGTATTACAGTGGGCCTACACAGGACAGTGCATGCGCTGCATGCGATGTACGCGGCTTTCTGTATTGTACGGGGAATCCCCGTGTATTCGTACAAAACACACTCACGTATACTACTCTACTGTCTATACCTCACTACACACCACACTCACATACACTACACATACATACGTTCACTCTAATACGTTGAAGGCATGCTTGCACAAGAGCAAAAGGTAGAGCCGATTCGCCGATTATATGGGGTTATGAAGGTCAACTTCAGGAAGTCTATTATGAACTGTATTCAATTCGGTAAACAAACATATTAGGCCAAAATAGTTTACTTTTGATAAGATAAACAATAAAAAAAACACGATAAAGGAGAGTAGAGAAGTAGAAACAACAAAGCGATCTACGGCGTATATTATGATATTAAGTTCTGAGTGTATCCTCATGAAGCAAAATGAAAACCTATAGTACAGGCCTAAATGCATGATGTACATTGTCAGACACTGTAATACATTCGTGAATCACTAAATTCAACTTAATTGGTATATTAATGAATACGAAACATATTTCACGAAGACATCACACGTTACGAAATAACGTCGACGTCAAAATTCAATTTTGTTTACTCGCCTAGACTGCAATACTGATTGTAAAATACACATTCAGTTTGTTAGGAAGTATACCGTCTCTTATGTTTTTCACATGAATTTGTGAGAACTCTACTCTAAAGTAAATAATATTACCACTTCATATATGCAGTCATATATATTTTAGGGTTATTGTACACACAATGTCGTACCATGCTCGTAAAGAGCACGTTTGAGCAATCATGCTGTCATGTCCAAATAAAACCTATTCGAGGGATTGCGTTTAGAACTATGTTTGTTTGTCTGTCTATATACAGGGTCATGTTTCATAAATTTTTTAATCAATAACAAGTTACCATAATTGTTAAAAGCTACTGAAATACTTGAATCTAATTGGCTGGGAGCGAGGCAGTTCTTTATTGATGACAAGTTTTATGAAACAAGGGCCTGATGTGTACTAAAAGTCTATCATCGATTTTTTTTCCCCTGTAAAATCTTGATTTGGATAATAAGGATGACCTTACAATTCGCGTAGTCAGTGGCGGATTCACATAGGAGAACCGGCCCATACCCCCACCCCCCCCTCCCATTTTTTAAAAATCCAGCCGGGTTTGAGCAATCATAAAATATAAATAAAACTCATTTATTTTTAATCAAGAATTTTGTTTAAAAAATATATTTTTGAAAAAAAAATGATTATGGTTAAACATGTCTTTCAGGGCCATCGGTGAGAAACAGACGTGCATGGCCACTAAAACGTGGTCTTTCTAGACAGGTGTTACATCACACGTTTCTTCCTGCAGTGGAAAAAAGCAGGTGACCACTATAGACAGGGGCCCTATAATTATTATATAGAGAGGACAGATTTTGGTCAATAATGGACAAGATCTAACATAGTAAAATTAGACCGAGGTTCGACTCGCTTGTCGTATACACTGCCCTACTATGATAAAAGGATATGACTTTCATCTGAAATTTGTCGAAAAACAGAAAATAGGTTTGGACGAGAATGGTACAGGGAGGCCTGTCCCTGGTTTACATTGTCAGAACTTGAATGTTTGGAAAAGTTTATGCGTATTTTCAACGAGAATAATAGGAAAGTCATGCAAGACGACATCCTGCTTCATCTTGTCAAAGTACATTTAGAGCAATAGGAGAGTTATCAGGGGCGGATACAGGATTTTCCGAAAGGGGGGGGGGCGCATTTCAGAAAGGGTGGCGCACACTGAGGAACCCTCCGTTTGACAAAGCCAAACGGCCATCTAGGGGTTCCGGGGGCATACTTTGTCAGACAAAACGGGGGGGGGGGGCGCACGCCCCTTGCGCCACCCCCTGGATATCTACATGTTATAGAAACACATTACGGTATGGTCACGTTTCCTTTTAAATACAAACACCTTCAAAAGAGTAATGCACTTGATATCCGCTGTGTATACAAAAAAGAAGGTTAGAAAAACAAAGAAAGAGTAAACACAATGGCTGCCAGAAGATATAAAACAGTTTTCGCGAAGTTTCGCTCCTGAATTGCTTTATTTGCTCTGTCATAAGACACGAGATGATCTATTTGATGTGGGGTACAGTAGTTAAGACGAAGATATCGCATGGAATGCATTACAACAAATACGATTTGTTAAATACGACTTGTTAAATACGATGGGGGCGGGGGAGGGGGCACAGATGGGGGAGGGGTGACCTCCAAACACCCGGGGTAGGGGGTAAGGTGAAGGTCTTGACCCCCAAATTCCGTTCATGACCTCTCTTTTTAAAGCAGATGATCGGGGGTGCATGACCCCTTTTGTCCCCGTGGCTACGCCTATGTTTTGTAGGGGTTGAAAAAATGAACACCAAGAATTCCTACAGCTTTCATGCTCTAATAAAAAAAAAAAAAAAATTCTGAAGGCTACGTTTCCCTGAAAATACGCATGCTGTAAACGCTGGCATTTTAGCAAAGAAATAAGTAAACAAACATTCCTTTTAGAACCGGATATGTGTTGCTGATATTTAACCAAGCCATTAAAAAAAGTTAGCAAGACGGATATATATGCACCTCCAAGAGGGCATTATTCTCAGAAATTTGCGGGTATATCAACGCCAAGGGCTACATTATTTATAATTAAAATCTTGAAGAGCAGTTATTCTACAGCCTTTCCTTTTAATGCCCTACTTTATAAGATCAAGACTTTCACTCTGTATGAACATGTAGATGTATCCTACATGCATGGCATTTCAGTCACTGTAACTATAAGTATAACCGCAGCCTACAATTATTTTTATTTTAGCACGAATTCGGGGATTTTATGCACCTAACCATCACCCCTTGGAAATTCTGAAAAATTGCCAAGTTGAGGTTTTCATCGAGCCAGACGTGGTTTATAAATGTACCACGTGATGAGTGAATGCGGGTCAGAGGTCATCATGTAAAACCCTACCTTCGAAACTCAGACAAAGGCACGATTTCTAGAGTCTATCTTTGCAAGCGATTTCGATATTTCCAACTGATCCGGAGTGCCCACTCCCCCTCCTCCCCTACCACCACAACCCAGCCCATGTAATACAGATTGCCCAATAAAACAGAGATTTTAATTTCAAGGGCTTTCGGCACAATATTTTTGCCTAGATACGAAACTTAAGTTGACTTACATAGTTGTTTCTTTCATTTAAGTAGGAATTGTTATGATCCAAATAGTTGAAGGGCTTTTTATCTTTTTTTTTGTTTTGTTTTGTCTCATGTCGTCTTCTTAAAGGCCTATACAGAATGCAAATACGAGGGGTGCTACTCCTAACTTTGTCCAGGCTAGATTTCAAAGTGAATATAATTCAAATTTCTTCATCCATGCAATTTGGAAATAACCGCTGAAGAAGCATTGGTATTTATATATGCGTATTATCAAAACGAAAAATTAGTCATTCAATGATGCACAGGTCTTTCTGATTTAAAAAAAAACTTATACCGTTAGAAACTTTCAAGCAAACAGAAAATAATTCACTGTCATTGTCAAGCAATGAAAGTTGCCTGTTTTGTAAAATGACTTTCTACACGCATCGCGGAAGGCGGTGGGGGAAGGGGGGGGGGGGTGGAAGTTGCACGTTATATGTACATTATATACATAGCCAGCAAATAGCGAATAACTCTCGTATTAAAAACAAATGGCGCCAATTGAAAGATCACGTGATTAGACGGGGAATCCCGGTCCCCACGTTACTACACAAGAAAGGGGATGTCATGTTGGCGTCTAGCCAGTATCTCAGAGTATCACTTTCTATTGCACCTACTTGATCATTTTAAGTATAAACAAGAAATAAACGGAAGACAAAAACATAAGCCGCCTTATATACTGCTACAATATTTTACCTTTTATTTCCTTCCTTAAAAGGCCTACCGGCTATGCACGGTGTTAAATTTATCTGGGTAATTTTGACACCCCCCCCCCCCCCCACCCTCGTGCGTTTGCGGTACGCACTAAAAACAAACCAACGGCTATAAAGTACACATGTGTAGACAAGGAGGGGAAGGGGGGGGGGGGTACGTATTGCTTGAAAAACACAAAAGTCCATGATATATGCGTAACGTAACTTCCAGCAAATATATATTTAAAAAAAGGGGGGAGGCGCCGATCTTTTCCTCGAAGTGTATATCCGCCGAAAAGCACATCCGTGTCGGCTTTCCGAATAATGCTCAGAATTCTGATAGCATACAACGTGTATATTATTGTCAAAATGTACATTCAACTGCACTTTCTGGTGATAAATGTTTTGTAATCATGGTCGTGCAGCAAAAAATATTCCATTTTAACACTTCACTTTTTCTTTTAAGACCAACTCTACGGTATACATATTACACTCCGACGAAATGTATGTGATATAATCACTGAAAGCTAAATGGACACAAATATCAGAAAACTGAAATGTTAATGATAACAATATTTTTTTTCGCGCAAAATTTCCACTTTTACAGTTTTCATTATCGATTTATGTTGAAACCTAAACCCAATACATCAGGAAATATCGTCTTCTAAGAAGTTCACATGAGCTTAGAACCTTTGTATCAAGCGCTGTATAAATGTTATCATATTCGTGTGGGAATTTGTGAGCTTTCTCATTCGGTTTATGTCAGTTTGAAATAATATCATAGGAGAAATGTCCCCTGAAAAGGATTGCTCTTCAAATGCCATTATAATTAAAATATGACGACAACAATCGGAAAACTTTGGATCAATCTGTCATGCCATATATGTGCAGTGCAGGTGATTTTTCTTATCTATTTTGACGATTCCAAATCCCCACAGCATACACTAATTCTTATGGACATAATAATCAGTATTTGCTAAATGATCCCAGACAGTTTATTTCACAATGACCAAGACCTGCGGTGTTTCACAAAGAGTTAAGTTCGACTTCGAGTCATGCGTAAGCGCCAATCTCATTGTTAGACTTCCCAATAGCGCGCGTCCCCTGAGTATGAACTGACCAATGCGGTGATGCGTACTATACAGCACTCAACTAGGAATTTATTTGAGAAACACCTCCAGAACTCATTAAGGCTTGATTATGTTTGTGCTGGCAAGCGAATCCGGGACTTTACCCTAGATAATAAAACACGTTAAAGTTCTTTGTAATCTCAAGTGTATAATGTCAAGTGCGATGTACAAATATGGCAATTAGTTTCATGATTTTCATCAAGTCCTTGCGGATCGGAAAAGAGGTGTTCAAACAGTTAAAGAGAAGGTTGAACTCTGGGAAAGGCGAAATATAATTTGTGAGCCTTTTCGTCATTTTGTGTCACTTTGAAAGAACATCATAGTAGAAATGTCACCTGAAAAGGATTGCTCTTCAAGTGTCCTCATATTCGAAATATGACGAGACATAGCTGCACTGTTCGGGCCACATGTGTGTGTGCAGTCCCAAATACCAAAATTTATGTGGACTGTGCTTGTGCTGTTCAGCGCGATTGGGTCAATTTCTCAAAATGTTGATGGTTCTAAAACCTCACAGTATACACCAATCGATTCTAATACAGACATGATCAACCTTGCCCAATTGCACTGAGAAGTTTCCTTCACAACGTCATAGCATGAACAGAACTCAACTTGGAGTTCCGCATTGTGAATCTTTAATTATGTTTGTGCTGGCAAGCGAATCCGGGACTTTACCCTTTTGTAATAAAACACATTAATGTAATTTCAAGTGTGCATTTGTCAATTCTGATGTACAAGTATGGCAATTCGATTTCTTCAAGTTCTCGCAGACAGGAAATGAGATTTTCATAACAGTTAAAGAAAAAGTTGAGTTCTGGCCATGCGATTACAATGTGATAGAACTGTCTGGGAGCAATTGGGAAAGGTTGGTTGTTTAGAACATGAGAATGTGTGTATACTGTGAGGTTTGGGAATCAGCAAAATGTTAAGAACTTGACTCAGTCTTGCCGACAGTCACATGCACTGCACACAAAAATGTGTATATGGGACTACGCACAAAGGTGACATGAGAGTTTGTTCCAAATGTTTTAGCTATTTCCCATCAAAATTATTATGTATAAAAGGGATTCTGAAGAGAAATCCTTTTTAAGGGGACATTCCATGATAGTCTTCCACACTGACATAAAAAGAAAGAGAAAATAAGAACATATTCTGCACAGTGACCAGAACTCAACTTCTCTTTAAAATCAATTTACGTTTGAGCTGGCAAGCGAATCCGGGACTCTACCCTTTGTAATAAACACATTAATGAAATTTCAAGTGTGCATTTGTCAATCGTGATGTACAAATATGGCGATTAGTGTTCTTGAAGTTCCCACGGATCGGAAAAGAGGTAATGGCGGATAAAAGTTATAAAGAGCGACTTGGGTGCAGGAAAGTCCCCCCCCCCCCCCCCCCCCGGAAAACAAAAGAGAAAAAAAAAAACGGCTACAGCCCACAAGGCCGACAATTTTGACCAAGCCGACCTTTCAGAGAGTTATCTGAGGGTTTAACCTTACCATTGTCGGTCTCGTGGACTGTCGGTTTATACAGGGATGTTCAGAAAAGAAAACAAACCCTTTTCTCTGTTATCAAGGACCATACAAGTAAAGACGAAAGTTTATTATAGCCAGAAGCCTTAAAACTCCTTAATTAAAAACTCACGAGTTCGCTGTATTTCATTAAGCATCATTTGCGGTTTATAATATAAGAATTTGCTGTTACGTGATAAGAAAAAGCAATACAAAGTCTAGTTTGTATTCTAGTCGTAACCACACAACGGAACGTGATGTTCCGGTATGTCTTTGTTAAGGGATTTACAGACTTTATCGATGACGTAATGATCCTAGAGCTATACCACTGCCAATGCGAATGGAAGAAACATTTATGATTTTCTTCACCGGTACGTGCAGTCATTAGTCAAAACGTTTTCTTTTCCACTTGTTTTCTTTCGAAATTTATGACGTGCCCTCCGTGCGCCTTATAGTTATGCCAGTATGGGTTTAACTTCCGGTGTTTATTGTTTACCGATGCTGTGTGCTGCGTGCTTTATGAACCATTTAATTTAATGTTAAACCGTGATTATATCTCGAACGCAGAAGGGGAAGGAATGGATGTTCAGATGGTAGAAATAAAATAAACTTACTTTGGCCAGGAGCTTGCATGGGGCCAGGCGTCTGGACCAGTGGTGGCACCCCAGGGGGGTGGGTAGGCCCGGTGGTGGAGGAGGGCTGAGGCACTCTTGGTCTCATTGGGTAGAACTCGCTGCTGGTAGGAGGGGGTGGGATGTACCCCTGGCCCGTTGCTCCCGGGAGCCGCATCCTCTCCGAGTGGTGCATCTCACGAAGGGGTGGGGCTACTGGGTGTGGTGGATGTTGGGAGGAGGATGAGGAAGAGGAGGAAGAGGTTGAGGAGGAGGATGGGGAGTGGGATGACAACTGCGTAGCGGTGTGGGGAGGGGGAGGGGCAGTGGGGCGTGGAGGAGAAGGGCGGGGCGGAGAGGGGCGTGGCTGGGCGGGGTGATGAGGGGCTTGGGAGAGTGCAGGTGGTGGTCCATGCGGTCCTGGTAGGATACCGGGTGGGCGGGTGGCACGTGGAGGATAAAGCGATACACCTTTAGTCAAGAACATCCAATCACAAGACTTAGTCCACAGGTAGTTCAACATTCAAATCAAATAGACATAAAACTTGAATTATTGAATCTTATAATTCAGTGCTATAAGTGCACGAAAATTGCATTTGAATTATTTCGAAGTTAACAGCCTTTTTCCTTGTATTACAAGAGTTCTTCATAAATACTATGATTGCAGGTGGAGACATAGTGTTTCCAACTTGCAGTATGTCCTATATTGTATTCATACATGTATATTTTACAGCAAAAGACTTTTAAACTGATTTATTTACATGTAGTTAAATATTTGATAGACTATGGACTGTTATAACGTTACTTGTGTAATGTTCAATCAAAATTACAGGAACTACTAATGCCGGAGCCCAATTTTGGGGGTTCCTATGAATAATATGACACATCAAAAAGAGAGTTAAGGGACCTACCTTCTGTTTGTGACACTGCCGTGACGGGGTGGCGAAGCCTAAGCAGTGCTTCCACTGGTGGTGCGTGGACAGCGTGAGGGGCAGTTCCAACCGGTAGGCGCTGTGGTACTTGCTGCGGAGACACATGCTGAGGCGGTGCTTGCCGCGGTAGCTGCTGCGGTAAGCCGGCCCTGTGACGAGGAGCGGTGGTAAACTCCTGACCCTGAGACGATGGTGACGATGGTGGCGGTGAGCTTGGAGATTTCTTCAGATGCGGCAAGCGTGGCCGCGGGTGAGACGGCATTTCTTGGGGAAGTGGACCGCCAGGAGACAATTGACCAGCAGGGTGTTTCTGCGAATTTCCTGGATACGGTCCAGCCAAGCTGAGTGACCGTTGCGGTAGCCCGTGGGCTACTAATCTGTCCTTGCTTATAGGTATTCCAGGCTGCATTCCATGCGGCATCTGCGCTTGTTTGTCCTGTATAGGTGGTCTCACTTTGGGGGTTGGAGACACTTTGGCAGCGCTGGACTCGGACGTTGCAGGAACCATGTGCACGGGACTTTTTCTTGGCACCGGGCTTTCCCTCGGAACCGGTGAAGTCTTTTTCTTCGGATGCGAACGAGGACTGGGCGCTTTCACGTAATGCTCCGCTGTAGGGGCGTTTGCTGGTGTAGCAACCACTGGTCTTGGCGCTTTAGATGGTGAGACAGATGAAGGTCCTCCATGCGATACTTGAACTGATTTAGGTGGTCCTGCATACATGACTTGGGAGGTTGTCCCGACTGACGTATGATTACTCTCGGTACCCACTGGCATCTTGGGACTTCCTACTACGGTTTCCAAGGCAATTGCATGCGGAGGAACCATAAAGTGATGCGGGACATGAGATGGAGCCTGCTTCTTCGCCGAGCTCGCGGCACCGTGCCCAGTAACAACCGTGTCTGGGAGAGACACCATAGCAATCTGGTGATGCACCAGACCTCCAGGCTTGAAAGGGGGTCTCACAAGCATCGTTTTGCTCACATTACCCGCAACCGTCGGATGCTTGACTAGAGGAGGCGGGGCGGGAGCTCGTACGCCAGGACCACCAGGCTTGCTCCTAACCTCCGAACCCTCCGATTCTCTCTTCAGAACCTTCGCAGGAGGTGGTGTTGGGGGAGGCTGTGCTGGCGGGGCTGGAGGCGCAGGGCTCGGCATCACCGGCTTCGAGAGATTGAGAGGAACATTCTCCGGGACTGGTGTCGTTGGTTCTGTCCTCACTTCTTTCTTTACTCTGAGATCAAGAGGGGCAGAGCCATCTACCTCCGAAATCACACCCTTTTCCAAACTCATTGTTGTAATCACACGCGCAGACTTCCTCATCTACCCATTAAAGTGCATTACATTCCATATTCGAATTCAAGCGGATATCCCTGTAGTGAAAACGCACACACCATGTCCAATTATGCTAACACGTTGTCCTGCTGACGACTATACACTGTGCGAAAAGACGCTGAAAATGTTCTCTGTGTTAAAAGCGGGAATTCCCCAAAGATATTACAACTGTACACTTGAACGCCGGGCAGGTGTTTACATTATTTTAGGCAGTGTGCTTCTTCGGTATATAAGTGGAAACATCGTCGAGAGATCTGTTGAAAGAACATACAAGAAAATTAATGTTAGTCTGGATTGAAAGAAGCCATAAAATGAATATCATAGTAACGGTCGCACTCAGGAGTCAGGAAAACAAAATATATTTCCACGATATTTAGCATCGACGCTTCTCTCTCTCTTTCTCTCTCTCTCGTTCTTTCTCTCCTTTTAAACCTGTCTGGGCTCTATTTTTTTCTTCACTTTTCCTCTTTTCCTCCATGCACGCTCCAAGCTCGTGTCATAACACTTTTCGTCCCATACAATAAAAAGAGGCGTTCCACTAATATTAAGCACTGAAAATGAATGTCAGCTCTTTAGAAATAATTAACATGATTGCTTCTAACAATACTATAGTACTAATGGAGATGTCTTTTTTTCTAAGGGGTGGGCTCAGCCCCCCCCCCCCCCCCCCCCCAATGTTGGTCTGGGCGTGTGATCATCTTGATTAATCCTGCAATTTGTGAATGTTATTGCGAAAAGGACGATGTATATGATGCATGCTAATTTCATCATGACAAAGATCTTTATATATTCAGCGTATGCGTATAATATAGGCAACATGATATATGGAGTTATTAAGGCATGCCATTACTTATCTAAGGAAATATCCGTCAATGTTTTAATCTAGTTAATTTAGGAAAAAACATTTTCCTGACGATGTATTTTCTTTACATATATGATATGCAAACTAATAACATACTGCACGCATGCGCACAAGATGGTTCCATCTACCATTAGGCTAACCAGTGACAGCGAAATGTACATTGTACATTTAAGATATCCCCTTTCATGTTCATGTACGTTTCATACGCGTTGAACTGATGTGCGAGTAAGAAACATCTGGTAAAAGAGACTATAACATTAATGATTCAGCGGTTTTTCCCCAGCTACCGATATCAGATCGGGGGTTTTGTTGACGTCATTATTAAAACTCATTAACAATACTCCATGCATGCATGAATGTTAGGAGATGATTTATGGGACGGTAAGACAGAAAGACACGTGATATTTCATCGAACCAAAAAGCGAAATTTCTTCCTAAACCATCTATAAATAATTCCGCATTTTTAAAATTTTTTTCTTTTTTGGGGGAGGGGGCCTATAAATAAGTAAAAATTTCTGTATTTCTTTTGTATTACCAACATGCCGTTTGACACCAATATAGAAAGGAAATACATGTAATCATCAAAATCATTAAAATAACTGGCAATAATTTTGAAAATGATTTTCTTCACGGCAAGTTGCTATTTTTCTAATTTTTCGTCATAGAATATCAAGTACAAAGAGCTAAAGAGCGAGCTCACATTGTTGTCGTTAACATTCAGGCTTGTCATCACAATTATTTCACCTCATTTGCATTATTGTAATACTTCATGGTCTAAAACTGTTAACTATTCTATGCAAAGATTATTTCGTTTACAGAAAAAGGTTGTTAGAATTATAATGCACGCTAATTTCCTTGCCCATACTGCTCCACTTTTTTATCAATTGAAATTACTGAATGTCTTTGATTTGTATAATATAAATATTGCCATATTTATGTATTTATGTTTTAATATTCGTAGTTCACATAGTCTTTCAAAATGTTTTAAATTAAAGTGTGAAACTCAGTCGTATAATACACGCAATCCGTATGACTATAATTTACGTCTGGTGAAAACAAATGTTACTATTAATTCAATATTTTTTTTAAAGGTCCTAACATTTGGAATGATTTACATTTGATTATTAAACTAAGCACATCATTGAATATTTTTAAAATGAGATATAAGTTGTTTTTACTTCCGAGATATGAGCATTAATTGCGTTGCTTTTTTATATGAAGGCACGGTAATTGTTTGTGTGGGGCTTGCCTGGTAAATTAATTTTGTTATGCCTCTGTTCTATTATACACATTTTGTTTTGTTCTTCCATGTTATTTATAATGTTAATGCGTATTTTATTTGGTGGCAGCTCTTTATAAGACATTTTGTTCTTTCTTGCTGTCTCCGCATTCTATGTATAATATATTTACTTTATTGTTAATTGTATTTTTATCTTTGAATGGAATAAATGAATAAATGAAATGAAATGAATTAACAGTAAAAACCAGATTGTCTTGAGGCGAAGGCAGGCAATATGATTACCCCCCTCCCCCTTCTCAATGAAAGTAAGTATCCTCAATTCAGTACGTAATAATAATAACATAGCTTTAATCCTGCTTACCCCGCCCCTTCCTTTACATAAGTTAGACTCCATACTCCAGACTCGGTAAAATCTACTTTAATTAGTGTGATTCAGAGCTTTTGACAAGGGTCTAGATTACAAGACTATAGATGGGTAATCACCTTTATCCGAGGTTACGCTCATGCGCAGAAGCGCCTTGTTTCGCAATTCCGACAAAGGTATGCGGTTTTTATTTCATTGTTCTTTATCTTTTTTTAAATCCAATATGTTACATGAAATAACGTTAACGAAGAGGTTAAGTAGAAAAAGCCCAAAACTATCATTTATTGTCTTCAGTGCATGCTTACGCATCATCATTTTTTATACACACTGCTAAAGATTAAGTTGAGTTCAGGGGGGCGTTTCATGAAAGGACTTGTCAGATATCACCGGCATCACCGGCTTCGAGAGATTGAGAGGAACATTCTCCGAGACTGGTGTCGTTGGTTCTGTCCTCTCTTCTTTCTTTACTCTGAGATCAAGAGGGGCAGAGCCATCTACCTCCGAAATCACACCCTTTTCCTTTTTTTTTTAATCCAATATGTTACATGAAATAACGTTAACGAAGAGGTTAAGTAGAAAAGCCCAAAACTATCATTTATTTTCTTCAGTGCATGCTTACGCATCATCATTTTTTATACACACTGTTAAAGATTAAGTTGAGTTCAGGGGGGCGTTTCATGAAAGGACTTGTCAGATATTTTGTCCGACAAATTTGCTCTCAGCCAATCAGATGCAAGGATTTCAGTAGCTTATAACAGTTGTCGGATGAAATATCTGACAACTTCCTTTCATGAAATGCTCCCCTGGTCATGAGATTGAATTGTGAAAGAAACTGTCTCAAAGCAATCGGGAAAGGTTGATTATATAACACATAAGAATTGGTGTATGCTGTATAAGGTTTTGGAATCACAAAAACAATAATAAATTGACTCAATCCTGCCGAGATTCACATCCACTGCACACAGAAATATGTATATGGGACTAAACACAAATGTTCGGCCAGAACATTTCAGCTGTTTTCTTGTCATATTTTGAATATGAGGGCATTTGAAGAACAATCCTTTTCAGGGGACCTACAGTGTATTATACTGTGGTAATCTTCCAAACTACCATAATAAGAATGAGAAAGCTCACAAATTATCATACTTTTACCTTTCCCAGAACCCAAGCTTCCCTTTAAGATTCGATATGAAATATTGGGGTATGTATTTTATAGGCAATCAAGAGTTGCGACACTGGATTGTTGCATGACCCTTTACGTTTCGTGGAAATGTACCAAAACGAAAATTGAAATAGGAAAAGGGCTTGCACCAAGCAACTGCCATCTTTCTAATTTGTTTCACACCTTAAAAATTGCGCAATATTCATAAATCATATTTCGCAATATTAGACGCTGGCGTGCATTCGCACAACCGCATTGCACACATTATTATGTCGTCGTATCTTTAATATCATACTTAATACATCATGAAACTGTAGACAGGGTCACAAAGCCGATCAAGGATTTTCAAATAATAAGGTCGCCGGCTATTAAACACCCGTGGAGGGCATACTTGTACATAATATACGCTATGTGAGTTTACCCCCCCCCCCCCCCCGAACAACAAAGCATATAACAAACACAAAATAGAGGCGCTTGCCTTCTGTCCTCCCCACTCCCCCCCCCCCCCCCCCCCCCCCTCTCTCTCTCTCTCTCTCTCTCTCTCTCCCTCTTTCTTTCTAGGTCTGCCACTGTACTTAAACATTATTATGATTTTTTTTCTCTTGATGTATTGCAGTTTGCACAGTTTACAACATCTACTGTATACATTGGTGTCACCGTACACAGAAAATTGAGATACCACACTGTATAATTCCGGTGCTGTAACATGCGTGTAACGAAGATTTAATGTACATTCGCATGCATAATTTTGATTAACCTTGCAAACGGTAGAGCCAGGAAATTACTATCACAGCTCGTTTGACGGTTCTCTCTCTCTATATATACAAAAGAGAGTCACGTCTTTCTGCAGAATAATAAAACGCTATCAATAGCGGAAAAACAGATGAAAGAGAAGAGAGAAATCCGGGGGCGGAAAACCAAGCAATCGACTGAAATGTATGTATTGTTCGCTGTGAATATATTAAAGGAGGTACCTTCTGTGATTGTGATGTGCATTGTACCCATTTAAACCGATGAAACCAACAGACCGACAATACACCGAACAAAAAAAAAATGCATTACACAAAATGGTAAAGAATCGTTCGATTTGGAGTAGAATGGGCAGTGGCGGCACCAGGATTTTTAAAGTGGGGGGGGGGGGGCAAAAGAAAATGTTGGGGGCAAGGCCGGACAAAAAAAAATTCCACCCTTTTATTTTTTTCACTCCGAAAATGATTGGGGGCAACTGGGGGGCAAAGCTTCTGACGAGGGGGGGGGGGCAAATGCCCCCATGCCCCCCCCCCCCTTGGTGCCGCCACTGAGAATGGATGGTGTGACCAAGGAGTTCCTTGGCGTGACTTGCTTGGTGTAGGAATAGATTGGACGATGTGACTGGCTTGGGGAGACAGATGCTAATTGCATGACGCACCTTGCTGTTAGTTTGTAAGCACGGACTCTAATTTGACACTTAATCAAAGTAAAATCGATTTCTGGTTTCTCATCCGGATTTTTTTTCACAAAATGAGGAGAAGGGCCTTTCGATGTTATTTGATATATTTTTCCTATTGTTACACAAAAATTCGATTGGATCAAATTTTACACAAGTTTTATTAATTCAATATTATATGTACATGTACTTCAGATGTTCAGAACAAGGTGAAATTGCATTTGTGATTCTAATCTACTTCCATTTCAGAACGAAAATATAAAAAAAATACAAAATTGAGGCGGTTCGAAAAGGGGAATCAGGAGGGGACGACAAAAAACAACAACTAGGAATTAATTTTATTTGGCCTTAGATGTATGTCTTGAGTGAAGCCTAAAACTAGCGTTCCAAATGGCTATACTACAGGAAGGGGTGCAGTTTGTAGTCTCATAATTGCAGACCCTATGTTGCGCGTTACGCCTGACAAGCGTTTGGACCTGCATGCAAAGTGCAAATTACCTCGAGCAACGTGGCAGTGTCAGAGGGAGAGGCGGGCGAAACCAACCCCATTAAGTCTTACCAGGACTTCCCTGGTCTTACAATACAACTTATTACAAACGTGTTCTGCCGTGTTCGCTCCCTTCCCCTCCATGGGCTATTGTTACATGTATGTCCTCCAATACTATTTAAAATAAATCCTGATCTGCTCTGGAATTTTGGAAGACTATAACTTAGTCTTCTAGTCATTTTGTGTGTTGGAGAAACAATGAGATAGATATAGAGAGAGAGGCATCCGACTCTTGTACATAAACGTGATTTCAACTTTTACAAAAATTACCGGTACATGACTTTGTTATGAAGTTCAAACTTCCATCAATCTACTTCTTTGGGTTTTTTCTGTTTCATTACAAGCAACTTGCTATTAAAGCTGGATTACCCTTTAATTTATAAAGCATACAATCTGCTCAAACGTTGATTCTTGAATAAACAAGCATTGATGCAGCTATCCATCCATACTTGAATGTTATTGTTACCGTGACTGCACTGCGACAAGAGGAAAATACAATACACTTGAACGGGCAAGTCCCTAAGCTACGTCACTACGAGTAAGTAGTCTGCAGAAATAGTCCCCTTCATTCAAATTACAGTCGCCCCCAAATAAGAGTTTCTTCACAGCCTTTGTTTGGATACTTACCTTAATAGAAGAGTCATCATCAACTGCAGGAAGGGTAATCATAGCTAAATAAATTACACATGTATTTTTCTGATATTAATCATTGTGTCGCAAAATACATACAGGTAAAATGTCTACCCTTGCAGACTATTATTTGGAAGTTGTGTATTTTGATGTTTTGTATTTTGTCGTTCGTGGATATTGAATTGTCTGGTTTTCAATCCCTGCATATAAACATCTACATGCCTTTGTACATGTATGTGAGTAGGTTGGCAAGGTTTTGATTCCACATGCCCAGATTACAGTACATTAAAAATACAGGTCTACATGTATGCATCACTATGAACATGGCGAACAAAGAAGCGGACAAAATATACAGCTCATTGTACCTTCCACAATTGCCCTGGTAGACAAAAGAACATCCCTTCATTGCTATTATGTAAAAATATGTAGAACAGGTGTCACAAGCATATTCACCTGTTCTGCTTATTTTACATAATAGTAATGAAGGGATGTTCTTTTGTCTACCAGAGCAATTGTGGAGGGTACAATGAGGAGCTGTATATTTTGTCCGCTCTCTTTGTCATCGTGTTCATAGTGCATGGACTCGCATGTACATGTTGGCTGGCCTAATGTACATGTTGGCTTTATGAATAAAGACTTCATACAAAATAAAGGCTGTACTATACATGCACACCTACAAAAATGTACAATAGACCTGTTTACTATAAATGTATTTCAATGTATGCCACTTTCTCTCCAGAAACCTTAGTTTCCAACTATTTAGTGCACCTGCTCTGCATAACGCCATCTCTATGGAGTATGGATGGCATCCATTGTGCATACATTAGTTGTTGCTATGTCGGGCAAGCCTATGGCAAGCTTTTGAGTCGTCAAGAGAAACTTTTTGTTCAAGAAGTATGCATAAAATAAAGTAAACGGGGATCTGTTTGTATGATTTCGAGAAAAGGGGGATTCCCCTACCCTTTGAAATCTTTCCAGCGGGTATCAAAATCAGCTGCGTAAGGCATTATTCATGATGATGATGACAACGTGTTTATTTTTCTTCAGCAGGTGACACAACACAGGGGCGGATCCAGGATTTAGTATAAGGAGGGGGGGGGGGGGGGTGGGCACACAAATGCAGGCTCGTCAACTTTTGGAAAAGGTAGACCCGTATTTTTTTGTCTTGCCAGCTTCTCAAAAAATCGCTCACTTGGGGGGGGGGGGGGGGGGGTGTCGACATTTTTTTCCCCGCCAGACCTACAAAATTCGCTCAGTGTGGGGGGGGGGGGGGGGGGTATGGGTTCCAGTTTCCCTCCATAATTCTCTGACAAGCAACAACAACCAAAAAAAAGAAAAGGTTATCATTCTAAAAAGGGGGGGGGGCACAATCGGGGGCAAAAGGGCGAATCCTTTATTGTCAAAATGCATACTTTTCTTCAAAGGGGGGGGGGGGGCACGGACCGGTAGTCCCCCCCCCCCTGGTTCCGCCACTTATACAGCATATATTATGTACTTTGAACGTGAAGTTATACAGTTCATGTCTTAAAAATCCCATTCTCGGGACTACAATTAGGAGGTAGCCTAGATGTAATATCACCAAATGGATCGAGACACGCTTCGAGTGACAATATGCCTTTGTTAGCAAACTGACATTATAATGTCTCGTTGGCACACCAAACATATTTTTTCTTTGATGCTGAATGCAGACAGGACTAGTCTACACTCTACTCTGCACAAACATAACTTTCTCGAAATGTCAGTGTATCGGGTCTAGACATCACGTCTATTTTAGAGGGAGTATTTTCGATACAGCAGACAAGGTCACGGATATCAAAAACTTGCCTACGACTTTCTGTCATTCTGGCAATGATTGCAACATTATTCTTACTTAACAAATGTTTCAGATGTTATTCGACAATGTAATAGGATGCGATCTGTGAATCTAGGCGTAAGAGACTGAACCTTCGGTCTGGTTTCAGCTACGCTTCATTTGAACCAGTACATGTCATCAATTTCACCACTTTCATCACTAAGTACATATCTTACTACGCCAAATTAAATTGTTTCTATGGAGTTAAGTGTTTATCGAGGAATGTTTATCTAATAATAATTTTAACGAAAAATCGCAGGCAAGCCCCTATAAGTCTCCACCTAATTTTTACCTTACGCATGTGGGGTGCTGGGGGCTGCGGCCCGTCGCTCCCCCCCCCCCCTCCCGCCAATGTGAAATTAAAATTACCGATGTTTGGGAAACCGAGAGCTCACAGATTATTCGTGGAAACGTCACCACATAGTCGGACAGTGTCAGTGAGGTGTTCAATTTCTGTTTGTCACGCCTCTGCATTCATTTCCAAGTTTTTCTTCCTTTTTCAAGATACAGCTGGATCGTTTACTGCTACAGGCGATTTTTTATAATCGCACTTAATAATGGGCTCATTATTCCAGCACCGATCCAAAACGTATTCGTGCCTCCCTCCCCTGCTATTGAGAACGTGGTTATCACTATAGGGGTTTTTACCATCAAAAAGTCATTGCATTCCCCATCTTTGTTCATTTTGTACTACCATCCCAATGTAGTTCTCTACTGGGAAGAAGAAGGAAAATGTCAAACCGTTGTGAAGATTCAGAAACCTTGGCTACCAATCCACGCCCCCTCCATTTCAATGCATTTTTAATATACACAATCATACACGACAATCATTTTTTTTTGTAATGTCATGCATCGAGGACTCATCGAACTTTAGACCGGCAAGGAAAAATAAAATATAAACGCAGAGCAAATAGTTAAATGGAGATCTTTTATATTTTTAGCCCAACCCTTTAGAATTTCCCTGGGTGATGTTGACTTTGCCTATAGCCACACGTGACGGTGCTATTCTATTTGATTTCCTGAAGTTTTCCTTTCCCAGGGAGATAACAAATACATTGTAGCCTATCAGTCAACATAGAGACAATTTCGCAATTTCTTTCTCATATTAGGGGCGTATCCAGGTATGTATAAACGGTGGGGGGGGGGGTACCCCCAAACATGGAGAGTGTAAAGTCATGTTCGTGTATATAGCTGTGCATCTGTAGTGTAAACCCATTGTAAATTGCATTATTTTCTTATTTTTCAGTGGGATTGCTAATCGGGGGGGGGGGGGGGGGGCTTCACACCAAGCTGGATACGCCCTGGATTGAAGACCTTCATCCTATTTTTATTTGGTCTGTTTCTCTCATGGGTTGTAACAATGGGCGCATGACCTTGATTTCTTCACCCGTGCAATTCGGGTGAAAGTCAGTGGATTTGGGACTTTGTGTTTGCTTTAAAAAGAAAAATGGCATCCAAAATGCTCGAATACATTCCCAAACAAAAAGTCATGTGGTTATGGGTTTTTTTTCCACCCATGATATTGGCCGGGGACACCTTTTAATGCTGTTGATTTTTTTCTTTCAATTCTTGGCTCAAATATTTCGTACATTTCTGCTTGCATAATACATGGACGAGTAGGCTATATCAGTACATGTAAACCAATCCATTTTGGCATGCATTGTGTCCGACATCCCTCTTTGTTTTAAATCCTTACTCTGCCTGTATTCATATCTAGCATGAGCAAACAAAAGTGCAACTATAAAAGCAAGTGTAGCTTTCTTTCTAAAATAGTGCTATCAAGTCTATTCACGCTCTTTTTTCGTCACGGTGGTTTTTCCCCGTGCTTCAATTCATTGAACTTGAAGCCAATGCAATATAATACTAAAATGATGAGGTCTGATCACTTAAAGGGAAGATTTAGTTCTGGGAAAGGTAGACAATAATTTCTGAGTTTTCTCAATCTTTTAATTATCATAGGAGATACATATACATGTATGTCCCCTGAAATTTATAGTGAAAATTATTGCTCTTCAAATGCTCTCAAATTCAAAATATGGCAAGAAACGGCTGAAATGTTCGGGCCGAACATTTGTGTGTTATCCCATATACACATTTCTGTGTGCAGTGCGCATGTGACTCTCAGCAGGATTGAGTCAATTTCTTATCATTTTGGTGATTCCAACACTCTACCGCATACACTAATTCTTACAAATGTAAATGTTCTTTATATATGCTTGTCTTGTTTTTTCATGTTTGTCTTTTTGCCTCTGACGAAGATTCTGCTAGGATCGAAAGCTCAGGCCCCTTTTCACCCCATTTTTACCCCATTTTTACTCCATTGGCTCGCCATTATTGGATAAGCAGTTTTCAGCAGTTTGTTAATGTAAATGTTGAGACAGTTTCTTTCACCATGTTCACAAAATATTACATGTAAATCTCATGACCAGAACTCGACTTTATCTTGAATTTAAGACCGGGTAGGTCAGACATAAAATGCAGAATATGAATCGTACCCGCTCATTCCCATTTGGATAAACTGGTGTATATCAAGTCAAACGATAAACATGATTACTGTACTACAACAGTTCAAAGCCACAGGCGCATCTCTGTTCTGCATTGTATAAAAAACAGAAAATATGAAAGACGTGGAGATATTAATGATGATGATGATGATGATGATGATGATGATGATTTTTTGTTTTGCTTTGTAGCATTCTTTATTGCATTCATTCAGTACAAATGAAAATCTTACAACTTCATTTTTAATGGATGTACATAACACAATTATTACCAAAATGTATAGAAAATAATACATAGATAATTATACATAACACAATTACCAAAATGTATAGAAAATTATACAACTCTCAGAAATACATAATGATGATGATTATGATCATGGGCGCCAATCCTCACAGGAATTCTATTCAAGTGGGGGGGGGGGGGCACACCTGGATGCAACAATGGGGTGTTCCCCCCCCCCCCCCCCCCACTTGAATAGAATTCCTGTGAGGATTGACGCCCATGATTATGATGATGATGCCAATGAATGATATCGACATCGGTTTATATTTTTAGTTCAAGAGATCCGACGAATTTCTTGGAAAACACGGCTACATGTTCGTACATACATGTATGTACACATGATGTGGGCTCAACTTAGACTAGAGTTAGAACTATCAATGATCTTCTTTTTTTATAAAAACGAAAAGTATCAACACATCGAATCCTAAAATCATGCAGCTTTTCTAACGGTCCTTGTACGTACGCTGCAGCTTTAAATAAGCATATCTCAACATCAAAATAGACACTTCTGCATGTTCTGATTATGAAATTGATCAAATGTCATGACGTAGTCGTAGACCAATGCGAATCTTTAATAATTGAACGTCATGATGCATGCTTAACGTACTTAAACTTAGTACTAACATGTCTATGGATAATTTCAATTTACGATATAATTAATGTGTATCCATCTAGACCTACATGAAATCTAGACTCGAGTCCTGATGTGATAATATGTCTGTAATTTGTGCACGAATGCTGCGACGTTAGAAAGCATGTAAGTTTATAGCCAGCTGCTTTACAATGCTGCGTGGGGTAATAATTTGTAGTTTTGTTACACAGACATTTCTAACAGTCACGGTGCGAGCAATATTGCCACGCTTGCTTTCTTGTGCAGCTGCTGCAGCAAGTTACATCTAAATCATAGAAGAACACTGCAACACAGTCCTACCTTTATACAGCTTTAAATAATTGATGAAACAGCATCTAACATCCCCTGTAATTCCCCTATCTCTTCAATGATGTCAAGATTCCAAAACAGGTTTAAATCACAGGTCTGTATTAGATCCCGACCGCGTTACATGAAATCATGTAAGGGAAAAAATAGCCGAGTCGCCCGAGTATGCTATACGCGGGAATGGTATTAGGGGAACCCCCGCAATGTACAACGTTGGATTGGGCTCGTCGACATGTTGTATTCACTGTACACACGGTACGGTCCCTCCGCTTCGTCCCTGTAGTTTATAGCTAGCTAGCTAGGCTTCATTGATTGATTGTACACACACACAATGTAATGCATACACACCTTGTGCATGGCGCACACACGTACACCACACACTCGAACGATCGTATTGTTGTGTCGTGTGTGTCAGTATTGTGGATTGGCATAAAACCAACACGATGCTAAACTAGTCTTTGTCCTAACACAGTGAAATCATGTGACGTAATTTCAGCAAATTTCTGATTTAGGACTACATCAAGACTTTTTAAATCGTAATATGTAGTATCCGTATGTATGAAGAGTTGAATTCACCATTTAATGATCATTTAATCCCGTAATACGGCTTTTAATAAGTTGAAATTATTTAAATATGTCTGTATTTATAGATTATCAACACACTCCAAATTAGTTCAGCGCCAGGTCACATGCTGACGTGGCGGGCGAATCGTGACGTCACTAGCGTGCAGTGCGCAGTCGGGTAGGGGAAAAACCCTCTTTCCCTTTTTCTTGGTGAGTTAGGGACTCTCCCTTTCTATCGCGCTGTGTCTGAAGCAGTAAAATCTCATTTTGATCAAATATTCGAAAAAGACAAATATTTGACATTTTATATTGACGAATTTAAATGCAAGTCTGTGTCAGACACTGCGGATTACTCTTTTCTCTCTCAAATGTGTCAACTTGGGACTGGGGCGACATCATGCCTACGCCTGGATTTAGTCATTTTACACATCAAGATTTGGATTAAATGATCTAGTTTCATATCTTCAGTCATCGGTTTGGGGCACATAAGAACATTTTCACTTCCTTGCTTCAATCAGATTTAACAGTACTAAATTGTACCCAATCATATAGGCCTTATGCATAGGAATATTCTGATTAAAATGAAAAAAATAATGATAATGAAATAAAGATATAAAAATAAGAATTAATAACCATCCCGAAATTTATCACCTTAAAATTGCAAACATAGATGATATTGCTTTCTGGTAAAATGTCTTGGCATTAAGGATATGGTCTTCATATATTGGATATAATCCCCCCCCCCCCCCCCCAAAAAAAATAAATAAATAAATAAAAAAAATAAAAAATAAAAAAATAATAATAATAATAATAATAAATAAATAAATAAATAAATAAATAAATAAAATAAAATAAAATAAAAAGCCACACACACAAATCAACAACATCAAGAACAACTTTATACTCAACTTCCGAACTATGTTGTTTACGTGACATCCTCGCACTATGGGATCTTTGGAAGGAAAATAACACAGGAAAATTATCCAGGCCTCTTTTGTTGTCAAGTGTGTTATTTTTCCGGTATTATTAGTCTTTCAAAGTAATGATCATAATTATCGTGTAACGCGATGAAACATGCATGAATGAGTAATGAACTTAATACATCAATGAAAGAGAAAATATTAATTTGCTGCAAATAGTTCGAATAATAGAATTGCAGGAACAACAACAACAACAAAACAGATCACGACCTGTATGATTGTGGTTATAATTTTCGTTTAAAGCCTGTTGCTGTTCACTTAATTTAGTTTCTTTATTATGATCATAAGTGAACAATAACAGACTTTTAAAAAACAACTATGACCCCATATACAAGTCGGGATCTTTGTGTTTGTTTTCCTGTGATTCGAATATTCGATCTTTATTTGCAGCAAGTATCTCCTGACTGCATGCAGGAAATTAATTTTAAAAAAATCAAATGATAAACCTAAACTTAGAACAGACAACAAGACTCCCTTTAACACTGAAATGCTCCATAATGACTGAAGTATATTGCAGTAGTGGATTTAGGTGGGGGGATCTTTAAATAATAAATTTTATTAGGAATTTTATGACTTTTGTGCCCATCTACACACTCCTGGATCTGCATCTGGTCTAATTATTGTTCTGGGATGCCAGCTCAATTTAGTCATCTATAATTATTGTTCACTGTACTTTTCAAATAATCCCTTTTCGTTACTATAGGTCGATATGGCCAAGCATGAACACAGAACACTTATTCTATGGGCGTTTTATACCAAAACCAAAGACTGAAGATGGGGGTAGGTGGGATGTTGATCCCCAATTAATTTCTTTAGAGTATAACCTCGGATTGAAATTGCGTTTCCCCCGACTCTAAAACCTGAAGTCGGATTAACATATAGGCGTATGTATACGCATTTTTTTTAGAGGGGGAGGGGGAGGGGTGACATCTTTTGCCCCCAAATCAACTTTTTTTCTTTTTTTTAAAGACGTTATAGTGGTGAAAATATATAGAAACTATACTATCTAAAAACGTATGAAGAAGGTCATGTAAAAAGAAAAAAACAACAACACAAACAACAACAAACAAAACAAAAACGACGCATTGAGCACACGCTCCACATGCTCCAGACGAAGTGAGGCCGTTCACTGTTAGAACGTTGATTAAAATTTTTAATCTTGTTGGTTAAAATTTTAATCAACCGAGGGTTACCAGGTGAACCACACATTTGTAGGTTAAAACTTTAATCAACGGCCTGTTGATTAAAGTTTAACCTGTGGTCGATTAAAAGTTTTAATCATTTGTTGGTTAATCGTATTTTGCTCAACGTTGGTTAAATCGGCGTTGATTAAACTAAAACATATTGTTGGTTAAATGTTTAACCATTTGTTGGTTAGTTTTATTTTGTTGGTTAAATGTTTAACCATTTGTTGGTTAATCATATTTTGCTCAACATTGGTTAAAATGGTGTTGATTAAACTTAAACAAATTGTTGGTTAAATGTTTAACCATTTGTTGGTTAGATTTATTTGATGAGAAACTCCCCAGAGAAACTCTTTTCATATCTGTAATTGTTGTCTAGCTAGCCTTATAAAGAAATAGATCTACTCAGTGATCTACTTTCAGCGGTTTGGTAAGTTCGACCTGCTCAGACCTGGACTAGACTTGACTAAGCCAGGCCCACAGGTAGACTACGCCTACGCCTACATTGGTGCTTATATCTTTTTCTCAAAAAACTGTTCTAGTTTCAGCGTTTGTCATATTGCCCTGTCCGCGAAATATGGACATGCGCGAAGTTGAACACACCGCCATACCGCCGGCGTCGCCTCCTCGCTACCATAGGCGCAGTCAGTAGATCTACCGGTGGGCCTGGCTTAGCCAGGTCTAGTCCAGATCGAGCAGGTTGAACTTGCTCCCAAGCCGTTTAAATTAGAAAGAAAGAGCACACTCTAGATCTATTTCTTCCCAAGATTAAGCTAGACAACAATCACATATATGAAGAAGAGTTTCTCACCTTCAAACACGCCGACAAACTCTTTGAAAGTCCCCAATCATTCAGCGACTTGAATGACAATGCCTTCCATTTTTTTTATCGCAAACAATTTCTGTGATAGATTTGTGTGCAAACATGCAGCGAATTTGTTCCAAATCCATATGCGCATGCGCTGTTCGGTCACGCGATTGGTATTTTAATCAACTTTGATCAAACTTTTAACCAACAAAAAGATAAAGTGTCTTGACAGTTAGCACTATCAGTTTGGCGGGAAAGCAGAGAACACTGTTTTTAATCAATGTTGGTTACAAAGATTCACAAAGTAACCAACAAGATTAAAATAAATAATTTTAATCAACAATATTTTTAACCCACACAAGATTAAAAGTCATTTTTAACCAACATTCATTTTATAACCAATGTTGAGCGATTTTTAATCAACATTTTTTTAATCCGTAGTTTTTTAATACATGTTTTAACAGTGTTCTGGGCGCTGCAGCCCTCCGAGAATTTAAATTTATTGGAAATAATCGAGGAAAGCGTCACTTGCAGGTTCGGGAAGAAGAAGATTGAAGAAGAAGAAGAAGATGAAGAAGAAGAAGAAGAAGAAGAAGAAGAAGATGATGATGAAGGAAGAGGAGGAAGAATAGGAGGAAGAAGAAGAAGACTGAGAAGGAGAGTCAAATTGGAAAGAGGCATATTAATTCCGCAGGGGTACCAGAGGTGCACACGTGTATGCGATACTTTAAAAGGAAATTTTTATATGGGGGGGGGGGGGGGGGGGGGGCTGCGATACAGTGATAACACTTTCCCCCATATATGCCTCTGATTTAATACTGAACAACATTCCCCATGATTTCTATAGTAAAAAAAAATATAACTGGACATGTAAAAGCTATTACCGACTACACCCAAGATTTTAGTATAGAGCTGATGATTGCATCAGAGCTTGGTAGGGACAAGATGTCACATAAAATGATATTTTTATGTTAATTCATGTTCTCGATTCCATAGTGGTTATACACCAGAAAACTATGCATTTACACCCATAGAAGACAAAAGTCATGGTATTTGGTCATAAGAAATAATTGGGAAATGGTGTTTTGTTAATAAAAATTCAGAAACTTACCTCAGTTAGAAAATGTAAAGAAAATCAAATACTTCGGTGTTTTGCTTGACTCCGGTAGGACTTGGGGTGAACAGGGGAGCATTTCATCAAGCATTTTGTCAGTGAATTTTACTGACAAATTTGCTCTCAGCCAATCAGATCCAAGGATTTCAGTAGCTTATAACAGTTGTCTGTAAAAATCACTGACAAAACGCTTGATGAAACGCTCCCCAGGTTTCTATTATTATTGTTGGTAAAATCTCTCGGGCGATAGGTTGTATACGAAGGATAAAACGATTGCTTTCATTCAAAATATTGAAGAATCTGTATTTTACTATGATGTTATACCTTATACTGATTATTGTAGTACATTTTGGAGAAGCTGTGCAAAAATCCTCAGGGATAAGATACAAAAACTCGAGAATGCATATGAATAATTTTTGAATAAGGATTATTATACATATCAGCAGGGGCGGATCCAGGATTTAGTATAAGGGGGGGGGGGGCACACAAATGCACAAACTTTTCGCCAGACCTCGCTCAGTGGGGGGGGGGGGGGGGATGGGGTCCAGTTTCCCTCCATAATTCTCTGACAAGCAAAAAAAAAAAAGCAATCGACAAGAGGGCGGATCCTCTATATGGTCAAAATATATACTTTTCTTCCAAAAACGGGGGGGGGGGGGGGGGCACGGGCCGGAAGTCCCCCCCCCCCCAATGCATCTCAGCATTCCTTATTACTCACGCTGAAATGGCAATCAGTATAGCAGCGTAAATAAACGTATCAGTACTGTGTAACTTGTTTATAAAATGCAAAATGATAATACCGACCTAGAATAATTATTGATATGCAAACGAATTGTAAATTATAGGACACGTTATGCTGTAAAAAAAACTCCTCCAACTACCCCGATCAAGGACAGAATATAAAGGAAATTCTTTTGCATATGTAGGAGCCAGTTTGGACCTCCTGGTATATAATGTTCAGACGTGTACATCCATTTATAAGTTGAAAAAAAAAACTATGCTTTAAATCTCGACTCAATGGAATGATAACATTACTATTCAAACAATTATAATATTAATTCACTCTTCATTGTTTTGTTTGTTTGTAATTTACCATGTTATCTAATAATATGTATTTTGTATTTAAATGTAGAAAGTTTGTTCAACTGCAGGGCGCCTTTGGAATGCAGTTTCGCATTTATAATTGAACAGGCCAACCCACAGTATAAAGTGAAGAAGACAAAATAAATACATGTAAATACAAATGAATAAATATATTATGGTACCTTTGACTTCTTCTTGCGTGTGTGTGTGTGTGTAATTGGGTTTTTACAGATGTTTATCAATCAGATATGATTATTTACGTCTGCATGGGGTCAACATCCGAAAGACGTGACTCAGTCTCGAACCTGGGTCCGCTGAATCAGTTTAGGACAGTAGCTGGATTACAGGCGCACGCCACAACGCCCAATCATTTATAAACCGACCAAGAGATGGCAGCATACAAGTTTCACTTTTGCGTTCATGTCATGTCGCGCGCATGCATGTCGAGTTCGGAGTTCAATGTCAGTTTGGACAATAGTCAATAACTAATCGAAAAAAAAATAATAATAATAAAAAATAAAAAATAAAGGAACAGAATCTGTAGAAACGAGTACAGATATTTAGAACACTAGGTTGATGACTTCATTGGGACTTACTTATCGTCTGTGAAGTTTTCAGCCATCATAAGCCAGAAATCTCGACGCAATCTGATACGTCATTTTTCGTCTCAGCCCCACATATTCGACTTTTTGCTAGGCCTAGGGCTAGGCCTAGGTAAGTATGATGTACCTTACTTAGTTCTGCTGGACGCTGTGTATGCAATCCAAGGACAATGTCAAATATCTTTACTCATACACAACATACGAGGTTATCTTAACTTAAGATAACCTACTCCATTCATGTTATACTGTTTAACCCCTCCCATGATTTCCCCATCATCTTAAACTTTTTAAACTAAAAAGGTAAGACTTCTGTTGACTTGAATGAAATTGTTGACTTTGTTCATTGTTTGAATGTTGTTCACAACTTGTTCATTGTTGTTAATTTACTTTTTACTGCGCTTTGTTCAATTTTGAATATTGAGTCTTGACTTGATGATTCTTAGTCTTAATTTTAGACTTCTTAACGACTTAAGTTAGTCTTACTCTTAATTAATACCTTTTGCCTTTTTTGGCTTTTCAACATTGATACATTCACACTTACATGTATTATGCCCTATCAAGTATCATGGCTATGCGAGGTTATTGGAGATAACTTCGCACTCTGTACCGTCATGCCATGGCATGAGCAATTGCATCCCAGAGCAAGTGTGTGATATCTTGCACATATGTGGGCTGTACAAAAAAAAGAAAGAAGTAAAGTGTAGAAGGAAGTATCTTCTCAAAGTTTTGCTGATTATATTGGTGTTTTTACCTCTTCAACTACGAGGTCGTGACCGCCGCCGAATGGACACAGCCCCACGTGTCTTTTCAGTGTTCCCAAAAATGTGGCCCCAGTTTTCCTCCCATAATAATAATTTTTTGATTACATATTTAACTTATAAAAATTGAAAGGTAAAAACTCACTGCCTGGTCTTTTGGGTTAGACTTCACAGACTGAGATTACATGGACGAACAGCATCATCCTATGTATCAGGGACTAGTCTACATATTCAGTCGCTAATGTTGAAAGTGATTTTTACGAAAATAAAGAGTATTTAATGATCAAAGTATCTTTAAAAACAAAGTACAAAAAGAATCCATGTTTGTGGAGCTAAATCAAAACATTATAGCAGATGAAAATAATTTGACGATGCAAAATAATGCTTGCGAAAAAAAAACCCTGATCAAAAAAAATAAAAACAACTCAAAACAGCTACATGTACATGTACATGTACTTGAGAGAAACAGTTGAGACGTACGGACGCTTGATCGTTCACATGTCAAATTCATTGAGCCCCGAATACCATTCGGATCGGAGCTCCATAAATTGACCTTCGAGCGTGCACTTGTACATGTGTCACAACGATCCCTTTTGATAGGCTATGACTCTAAATCTTGGTGGATCGCGATATCTATATTGAATCGTCCGTTTTTTATGAATGATTTGTAATACATGTATGTATTTGATTTGAGAGAAAATAATAATAAAAAATAATAATAAAAAAAAAATAGTCCTGCAGTGAATTTACAACACATTTACACACACATGTACTGTAGGTTTGGTCCCATGAGTGGCCTTTGGCAATCTTCTTCTCGCTGTAAGTACAGGCCACCGTCTGGTGTATTCTTGTACTGTTGTCTATAAAAAGGTCTACAAGGGAGAACGATGTCATGTATGTGCAGCTAAAAAGCATTGGGCGGACGAAGTACACTGTCTAATGTTAAATATAAGATATTGATTTTTTTAATTGTTGTTTGATAAACTCACTCATTCTGGTACAATGTTATTTATAATAACTAAATAGATTTCACTTATTAAAGAAATCTACTGTCTACATTTTGGTAGTATCAGTGAGCACTTTTTACTTTCAGTGACCTAAGACTAAGAGGTATGATGAGTAATGATTAAGTTTACGTTGATGTTTATCTGCAGATTCATGGATAGAAGTTTCAGATTCGAATGTCATGGATACAAGCCACTATTCCTCTTCAGAATTGATGACTGTTACGCACGTCAAAGAAGAAGATTTGTCAGGTCAGGAAGGTTTGTACATTTTCATGGACAAATTAAGTTGATGGTAATTTCAAAAGCTTCATCTGAGTCAAAACATAAGCCCTCCTGTGTTGATCAATTCCATTGAGGACATGGATTTCTAAGAGGCTAAAATTTATCAGCTTTTCTTCTTCATATTGACAAGTCGACAACACTGGTATTTTCTTTTCACACTTTTATTTTAAACTAAATCAGGAAAGAAGATAGTACATGGGAAAAAAAGGTGTTACAAAGTTGTTAAAACTTGTAAATTATTGTGGCGTGTTTGAAGAGTGATTTTGTACTTTCAACGTGTTGCCACATTGATGCCCCTTTTCGTTTAAAATAATTCATATTGTCCAACAAAATATTGTAAAAACATTGAATGAGACAGAGTCTACATGGTTTAGATAAGGTTACAAATTTTTGCTCACTCTTTTCATGTATCGAGGATATACATTTACACTTGCCTTTATTACATTGTGTAATAATTAATAATATAATAATAATAATTTTGTTTACCAGGAAAGACTCATCAGCTTCAATGCAGTTCTTCTTGAGGGCTCTGCAATTATAACCCAACAATGCCAGGTATCCATTTACACCTTAGTGGAGAGGGACAAATGTGGTTAAAACATCTTGTCCAAGCATGTAAGCACCCAGCGAGGATTGAACCTAGGACCTCTTGTACTAGAGTCAAGCACCTTCACCAACATACCACCATGCTGCCACGTGACCACTAACTATGCTCAAATATTTTTTTATTATCTTAGATGCTGGTGAAGATGAGGGATGGATTGCCATGGAGGACACAGATGGAGAAGACCAGACTGAAGAAAACCTCAAGGCTGAAATGCAGCAAAATAACGGAGCCGGGAATAGCCATACATCACCAAATGCTAGAACTGTTCAGACATTAGGAACAACTAAAAGGAATAAAGTTGCCAGAGAGCATACATGTATAACTTGTTTGAATAATGATAGAAATCCACAGTCGAACAGAACAAAGAGTGACCTGTATTTGGGTAAACATATCACAAGGGCAAGAAAATCTGTTAGAACGACGAAAACCTCACATCTATCCAGATTTCATCTCACTGATGATGTGCAGGCTGAAAATGGAAATGGATCTGTTTACTACTGTGATGAGTGCAGTAGGTTTTTTACCTCTAAGAAGCTTTATGTGATGCATTCAAGCCGTCATGCAAGAGATGAGAAAAGCAGGCATTCACAGGAAGTGGGGTTAGAGAGGGGACATTTGAAGCAGGGGAGAGTCAGTGAGAAGAGCGGAAGAAAAAACACAATCATTACAAAGGAAGAACAAGAGGAGGGGAGTGTGATCAAAGATTCTTCAGAAATCCGTAAGCGTCTAGGGTTGAGGCTGATTCGAAGCGTGCCCGCTAGATTCAGGGATGGGGGTGAAAACCACGCAGACAGCTTAGGAGAAGATGAAAATAAAGATTATAGGAGAAGAAAGCAGCTTGCACCAAGAGAAAATGAACAAACCTTTATCAAAATGGAGAGCAGTGATGATGATAGTGCCTCTGGAGTCGATGTAAAAAAACGTGAAGCAAAGGCGTTGATCCAAAGAATTCGCAGAAGGCGGCCTCCGAAGTTGAAAAACAAGTCACCAAACATGTGTCCTCAATGTGGCCATTGTTTCAAGAAGAAAACAGATCTGCAACGGCATCTACGTGTCCACTCAGGGGAGAAGCCCTACGCCTGTGGACTCTGCGATATGCGCTTCACAAGGAACTTCGGACTGCAGTGCCATATGCGAACGCATGCGGGGTTGAAGATCCATGCCTGCACTACCTGCGGGAAAGCCTACAGCAGGCGATACGATCTGGTGAAACACGAACGGGCCGTGCACACTGGGGAGCGCAATCATGTCTGCGGTGATTGTGCAAAGCGGTTCGTCACGGCGCAACTCCTGCGTGTTCATGAGAGGACGCACACCAACTCACAGCCATACCTTTGTCAGGAGTGTGGCCACAGGAGTAACCATCGCAGTGACCTCAAGAAACACATGAGAACACACACCAATGAGAGACCCTATTGCTGTCAGATCTGTAAGAAGAGTTTCCTGCAGAGTGGCTCCTTGACAAGTCATATGGCACATGCTCATGGGCGGTGAACTCTGCAGCATCTCATGAAACTCTCACAGTTCTAAGTTTATGGACATCCCACTCAATATGCTTGTTATAGAATTAAAATATGTACATAGAATGAAAATATGTACATGTATTACAAGGTAATATTACTGGTCCCCGATCTTTATGTTCTTTTGTGTTTTACCCTGATATAAGAAGTTTCCTGATATAACAAGCTAATTTTCATGATCCCAAGGTCCGTGATAAAGTGAGATTCCACTGTATTTGAAAGCTGAAGGGACAGTGTTGACTTTAGCTTGTAGAATTTTATTGTTCCACATAGACGTTCCTTTTTAACATTATCATTTAAATATGAATTCAAATTGTTTTTATTCCATGTTGTTTGACATACTACCTATACAGTGGAACCACGATATAACAAACTCCTTGGGACCAAGGAAATTACCTCTTTATATCAAAACCTTGCTATATCAGTTATCAGGGGGGTGTTTCATAAAGCTGTTCGTAAGCTGTTCGTAAGTTACGCACGACTTTACGCACGACTGGTGATCAGTTCTTGTGCTAAATGATTGAGAATCTGATTAGTATAGCACCCAAGAACATGTTCCAGTCGTTCGTAAAGTCATTCGTAACTTTACAAACAGCTTTATGAAACACCCCCCTGGGCTAAAAAAAAATATAATACAGAGAAGTGGGACTGGCAAAATGACCTTGTTATAATGAGAGTTTGTTATAACAGTGTTCTTTATAATGAGGTTCCACTGTATGTACATGTAGATAATAATTTTTGTTGAGATTTTGAATCATTGAATTTTTGAATGTTGCCATAATTTGTAAGGATTTGGCGTTGAAAATCATATTTAAAGGGATACTCAAACGCAGATTGTGGACGTTTTTATGCCGCGAGAGGGCACCGTGATGGTTACCTGATCGTGCCGTTGCCCCGCGGGGCTCAAACTTTGGACAGACTGGTTGCCACACAACATGCACGCTCCGCCTGAGCTCGAGTTCTCGTGCGAGATTCGGTCAGCTTCGTGCAGTCAAAATGTAATCCAACTTACTCCAACGGACGCGTTCGACGCACAAAGTTTGTGTACGAGTGAATGGGGCTTACACAATCCCGACTTTCCCCACGGCGTCCTGGTGGCATATCCCTTTATTGTTATGGGTTGTGCCTTAAACGGCTAGTTGGACCTCACTGATAATAATAACGAGATACAGTACAGTATATACAATTAAATAGTACACCCTATGTTGTGTGTACATGTGAGTATGCTCGTGTAGAGTGTACCTTTAAATGTAAATCTTGCTATTGTGGGTTGTGGAATATTTTGCTCTAGAAAGAAAGTAAGTTTATCAGAGGGTTACAAGATGCTGCTCAGAAAATTATACTCTACAACACTTCTCCCCTGAATAAACCAGTTCGTAATTCCAGTTTGCGCATGTGCAGATGAAGGTCATCTGTACCAAGTACAATTGACCTTTATTTTCTGTCATAGTGTGTGCACCATGATACGCGCACCTGTATGATTTTGTTTATCAAGTAGCATACAAATTGAGGTCATTTCATGATGATTTGTACCGCGTACTAATTACTAACTGGCTTATTGAAGAGTTTGCTAGATTTGTTTTCATAATTCATTAAAAGAAATGTTCATGTAAGCTTGTGAAAAAAGGCTATTCTACATGAATAGAGTTTTATAAGACAAATTTGCTCTCAGCCAATCAGATGCAAGGATTTCAGTAGCTTATAACAGTTGTCGGTAAAAATCACTGACAAAACACTTGATGAAATGCTCCCCAGGGGCCTGTAACATAAAGAGATAAATCAATCTTACAATTGATGTCAATCACAAGTCTATGGCAAACCTTGTACTAAAGAGTTACAATTGATTGTAAGATTGATTGTATCTCTTTATGTTACAGGCCCCTGATGGGGTGATCATCATCCCCTTCATTCGTACAACTATTTGGGCTGTAGCTTCTTTTTTTTATAGATTGTGAGGGTACAAATCTGAACTCTGTATTAATACTGTGTACTTTCATCCATTATATCCTGTGTTTTTGCCCCTAGACAAGGTATTTGAACTACAGTAGTCTCTCTGGACCGATACATGTACAATTTTTGTATGTGGTGAATATGGGTCTTTGGCTGGAATTTAGGGGAGTACTTGTTTTTCTGAAGGTTCATTTTTCCGAAGGTTCATATTGTCGAGGGTCTGTAATTCCAAAACTTCATTGGAGCCCCACATAACTTTTCGGAATTACGGAGCTTTGGAAATTTGAACCCTTTGTCATTTTTGGAAATTTGAACCCTTTGTCATTTTTGGAAATTTGAACCCTTTGTCATTTTTGGAATTATGAACCCTATTTCATTTTTGGAAATTTGAACCCTTTTCCTTTTTTGGAATTACAAACCCTATTTCATTTTTGGAATTATGAAGCCTTTTTCATTTTTGGAATTACGAACCTTATTTCATTTTCGGAATTCTGAACCCTATTTCATTTTTGGAATTATGAACCGTCAGAGTAATGAACCTTTGGAAATTAGAGTCGTCGGGGTAACGAACCTTGGGATTTATGAACCTTCGGAAAAACGACATGTAACCGGAATTTATTCAGTGAACGCTGTGAGAAGGGGTGATTCATTGGCTATCAAGCAACATTAATAGTGATCGGTCGTAATGATGATGGGCTTTTTTCACTCATGTGTGTGACCAAAATCCTGAAAAATAGTTCATTTAAACCTAATTTTTCAGTATTTGCTTTGTAGTACGAGGCGCCCTCGTTAGATTTTTAAAAAACAATCGTATCCCCACAAACAAAGGGTAATTATTTTAGAAGAGAGTACATGTACATTTTCTTTCAGAGGTCAAAATTAGGTTGGTCACGTGTGTGACCTTGCACAGAAAAGGGTCTTACTTGTTAGTATTCAAACCTACTTTTCTTGTATTTCCCTTGGAGTGCAAGTTTCTACTTTTCATTGCTGTATGGCGGGATTGCTCTGAACAGTTTGAAAGCGATTTTCCATAAATGAGTGAACATTATTTTCTTTTCGAGGTGAAAATTGGGTCAGTCACGTGTGTGATCACTCAAAAAAGGGCGTTTTAAAGATCTCTGTAAAAAGTATTGTGCTTGGGACATGATTTTTTCTTGTCAAAGAAAGGCAAATCTTTTTCATGTAAGAAACTGGTGATATAAAAAAAATGTAAACATAAACTGATTTTCTTCAGCAATTAGGCAAAAATCAGATGGTCACGTGTGTGACCGTTTATTTTACTTTATAAAGAATGGCCCTAATAAAAAGCATAATTATGATAGTAACAATGGACTTTCTTCCCCGATGCTGTCTTTACCACTAAACAAGGCATTTGAATAACGGTTGTCTCTCTCAACCCAGGTTTAGCAAGTATGGATGCTTGGTTGGAATTTATTCCGTGCATGCTGTGAGTAGGGCATTTCATTGGATACCAAGAAATAATCATAGTGATACTGATATGTCATAATGATAATAATAATGATAATGGACTTTCTTCTTAGATGCCTTATGATTATGCGCTTGGAGCTACTGTCTTCTCTTTAGCTCTCGACCCAGGCAAACTTCAGATCTAACCTCACCATGTCAACCACAGTTTGAAAAGTGCCTTAGAGCATTTCTTTTAGTGTGTGCCTTACAAGTACGTACATGTATGTATTGGTAAACCAATAATCCTCGTGTATGGAGAATTCTGTAATAAAATTGACATTATACGAAGTACGAAGTACATTCTTCAACCTTCCCCTTTAATAAGGTTGACGAAGGTTATTTTCTTCTTCTTTTATCATCCAAGATTCCCCCATACAAGATGGTTATTTCTGCCTCTTATTTGCACAGAATATTGAAGCTATAATGTATACAAGTATTTATTTATCAAACTATTTCAATGTTCAAATGTATTCAGTTTTGTATCAAACAAAACGAGTTTATTCGAATTACAATTACTAGTTCTCTTGATTACTACGTTGGGAGTTATGAATTTATATTGAATATTCAATTAAAAGCGGTTAAAATTCAGATCAACACATGTTATCAATGTGTAATGATTTCTTTCTTACAAATAGTCATTTAAGGTTGGAATGTAGTTCCTTAGGAAATAAGAAAAAAATTGGTATGATTATGGATTTTTATTCTCATTAATAATAAACAAATTTCACTGCATTTAGACTACTTTCTCCCTCTTTCTTTCTCTCTCTCTCTCTCTCTCTCTCTCCACATAAATGATAATTAATAGTCTTCATAACAGTGTACATGTATTCCATTTGCTATCCTGGAGAAAGGGAACATGAAAGTGTAATGGGATGTGTTACTTGAAAGAAGCATATCAGTAGGTAGTTCAAGAGAAAGGAGAGATGAAGAGGAGGATAAGAGAGAGAGAGAGAGACGGATTAATTTTGTTATAAGCTTTGAACAAAAAAGGGCAACTGTGAGAGGAGAGAGTAAGACAGAGACAGAGAGAAAGATAATGAGAGACACAAAGCCATTTATTAATATATATTTTTATTCTAATAAAAAAAAAGTGTCACTGCAAAGATCATCTCAGGACATAATGAATGGATTAAATTCAAGTCTATATAAGAATGAATGAAAGATAACACAAGACAGATTGCACGAAAGAAGGCTGGCATATATACTCCCTAAACATCGGTAGAAAATTGAAGGGGTCGGTGTAAAATTCATGTACTGCTAAAACTCGCTTTCGTGAAAAATGAGTTACATGCATGCACTAATAATATTCTGATTCATTACTCAAAAACTTATATAAAGATTTCATATTCAAATTCAAACGAAAATTTGGTGAAATAACAGACGCATCTAAATAATCCACCATAAAAAAAGCGCGCTTAATTTCCTTAATTTCTAGTGCATTCATCTCAAAATATAATTAACACTTTTGGATGAGCACTTTATTGCACCGACCCTTTCAGTTATCCAATAAATAAATCGATCTTGTAAGAATGTTTAGAATTTTGAAACCCCAAGGTGAATGGTTTCTTGAATTTGTTATAAGTAAACTCTTTGAATGTTTGTTTTTTTAAACGGTTTTTGAGCCTAATGATGAAATAATGAAACATAATGCGTTGAAATAGTAGAATGTTCGCAGAAGCATAGCTATAGGGGGAGGGGAACATGTGCCGTCCAATGAAATGCCCTCCACACCTCCCCCCTCCAAAAACACCCCCCCCCCCACAAAAAAAAAAAAAAAAAAAATACAACACAAACACAATTGAAAAAGAGAAAGAGACGATCGATCGATCGGAAGAAAGGAGGAGGCAACAACTGAAATGAAGATAAATAATGTAATTTCACCCCACACCTCCCCCTTACTAAAATGCATTGTTCTCTCCCGTGTATCACCGTCTGCGTAAAACAGGGCCCTTTGACTCCAGTCCCCTCCCCCACCCTTAATTATCTAGAGTTTCTGGACCCACACTACGCCCCTAGCTAGCTATATTTAGGGTCTTCTTTGTTTATTATTGTGGAAATATGATGAGCGCCAGCTACGAACAGGGCTAAAGGTCAATTTCAGGACAAAAGCTATCCCCTTCGGGCGAAACACCGAAATGGTAAGAAAATATTTTTTTGATCAATGGTGTCATTTGACTTAAATAACGCTTTATATTCATTCTTTATACTGTTATGAGATGGATATTGATATTTGTGGGTTATTCGCTATATATTATGTTACATATTAAGTATTTTTCATGTTGTTTTGTGATGGCCTTTTCTGAATGTATTCTTATTGTGCAGTCCCGTGTATTGACCTTTTTGCTGTATCGACTTGGGGATGACTGGACACAGCTGTTTTTGTTGTTTTCGATTATTGTGTTAAAAAACATATGAGGTAACGTATTTAGACTCTCAGGAGATAATATGAGACGTAAGTGGTCATATTATGTCAAACCTTGTGTGTGTGTTTTTTTTTACACGACTACACTACAGTTTATAGAATCTACGATATTCAAATATACCACTCATAGCTACATTCCTATACTTCGTGTGTATAATGTAGGCAGTCATACACCTCAACTTTTTAAAACACCACTGCACAAAAGTCACAAACATTCACTCAAAATCGGCATTTAATTTACAAAAACCGACCACTAAATATCCAAGAAATACAATAAATTCAACTCACCGATGTTGGAAAAGATATTTCCAAAAATCAAATCCGTAATTTACTGTTGATTCTCGCGAAACGAGCTATCGGAGTCATTGTGTACATTTCCTGGTCGCCGCGGGCGCTGACATCTCCCCAAAAGAGTTTTGTCCTTAAAAATTCGGTCCCTATGTGGCATACACGGAAAGTCCAGATTTTCTGTGTGCGCGATCGTAAAGATCGATGTGCGCTTGCGATCCCGAGTTTCTTCGTGGACAAAAATTTTATTGGCCGATTTTAGTCTAAGACATCGGCAGTATGACTTTGTAAACAACACGCGATCGCGAAACAAATCGGCGGGGATTTCTCCGGTTTTGGACAAGATTTTGACTTTGGATTTTGCTGAAAATATCAAAAGTTCTTTCTAACGGCCATTTGAGGTAGGAGTGAGATTTTTAAGGGCTGAATTTGAAAGCAAGTATTTAAAATATTTATCTTATTTTCCCCCCATACCTTTACTACACGCGACAGAAAATATCAACTATTTTTGCATTTTGTATTCGTAGTGGTCAATATGACCACTATTCGTGGTGTGAAATATACTTGTCTTAAGTTGAGTAGTTGATTTGAGGGGAGATTTTATTTTTAAAAATAAATTTAATTATTTTTTGAGTGGGGGGGGGGGGGGGGGCTGTGAGTAGATCCACTCATACTGACTTATGCCAAAAATACTACACATTTTGGCTATTATGGCTAATATGCCCAGTAATCCTCAAATTGGCAAGAATCCTACCTAGGATTAGGCACTCCCACAAAAAAATAAAAACGGCACTCACAGTCACAAATCATGCCTTAAAATATTGATTAATATTCCAATTATCACACAGATGGCTCAAAACTTACCTGAAAATATCATAAATAGTGAAAAATGAGGGCTAAATAGTCCATATCATGTGCTGAAAAATACGTTGACATATTCTTCGCGCAGCGCGTACGTGGCTTTATAAGGAATGTACTATCGATAGTCAAAACGATCATCATGTGCGCACGCGAATAAATTGGAAGAAATTCCCCCAAAATCGAGGCTGACTGCATGACAAGCCCATATCTATGCCTCTCACATGCATAGGCGATTCACTGCGGCGCGGTTATTCAATGACTCATCGATAGATAACGAACTCAACTGCCATAAAATACAAAGATTCTGACACATTCGACTAAAATACATTACTCAAATTATACAATAACAAGGTAAATAGCGATAAAAATGCCTAAAAATGCATACATACCGCCACTTCTTAGCTCCTTCAGGGAAAAAATCCTGGGTTTGGTGGGATGCAAAGGGCATCCCCGGATCGACGAACTCGCACACATGCAGAATACGTCATTGATAAACATAGGGGGACCAATCACAGAAAAAAAATTTCAGATTCATTCGCTTGTCATTCACGTAACACAGGCGGTATCGGAAGTGTGTGCATGCATAGCGGGCCGAATCACGCATTTGTTATGGGTGTACTTGCGCGATAGCGCCATCTAGCGTCTGTGGGTGTAGCTACTAGGATATCAAAAAAACAGCAGAACGGAGGTATAGATACGATTTGTATGGAGCGGAGGTATAAAGCGGCTTAAGAAACTAAGTAATAGATCTAGTGCAGCAAGATCATTTGCTGTCAATTGCTCGTGGTCTAGTGGTAAAGGTGTCCGGTTAGACTGTCGGAGTATTCTCTTTCTTTACTGCACTCCCGTTTAAGGTCCCGGGTTCGAATCCCGCTCTTTCTTGCTGATAATTTGTTCAGTTATGACTTGATAACGATAGCGTTTATTCCGTTATAAATAAATGAATTTCAACAGTGAAAACCAAGAAACTTGACTAATTATTCACATGTTCATCATACAAGACGCGGCCAAATTTGTTAATATGCCCAGCCACCATTAAATCCGCCTGACCAAGACCCAAGTGAATATTTAGTCAAGTTTCTTGTGTTTTTATTAATATTATTGAAATTCTGATCATTTTCAACGGAATAAACGCTATTAAGTTAATTCATAACTGAAAAAAATATCACTCAGTCAAGAAGAGCGGGATTCGAACTAGCAACATTGTAGAACGTGCGGTGTAGAATAAGGATACTTTGACCATAGTACCTCCACTCTATAGAAATTCAGTACCTCTGTTTGCTCACTGTTTTTTCGATATCCTAGGTAGGATTTTTGCCAATTTGAGGATTACTGGGCATACTATTAGCTAATAATTAATAAGATAAATATTTTAAATACTTCCTTCATGTCCTTTCAAATTTAATAATAAGCTCTTGAAAATCTGGCGCTAATTTACATTCGCACCAGGTACCGAAAATTTGATTTAATCACATAACATGCCAAGGAAACATACACATATGAACAATTTGACCTAGTTTAAGGCGTACCTGCAACTTATTTTCTCCTAACTTGGGATTTTCCCTCCCTCCCTCCCCGTCGCACTTATCATACAGTTCCGCCGCGCACAGTAGATCATTTCAATCATTTCACTGAAGAGTGAAGTCACCAACTAACGTAGCCCTTTAATGGCGCTAAATTAAAGGTCTAGGTTAGTCCGTGACTTCAGCGAATTGATATGATCTACTGCACACGGCCGAGCTGTACGATAAGTGCGACGGGGAAGGAGGGAAAATCAAAATACAACAGAAAATCGCCAGTTTGGAGAAAATAAGTTACCTTGGCATATTACATGTGATTAAATCCAATTTTGGGTACCCGGTGCAAAAGTAAATTAGCCCCCCAAATCTCACTCTTACCTAGGCCGTTTGGAAGAACTTCTGGTATTTCCAGCAAAATCAAAAGTCAAAATTGTGTACATTACCCTAGTACTAAATGAAAGTGGACAAATCTGTATTGTCTGTAACGCTTAAAGTGTAATGTCCGTAACGCCACAATCATGGCTCTAGAGGGTATATGTTTCATCTGTTCCACTAAATTTAATTTTGTTCTAATTTAACATTTCCTGACCTTTCAGTTTATGGGTACCGGTAAATTGATCTAACTGTGTGCTTAAACTCACAGACTTTTCAATGAATGTACATGTGTAAGCATGCAAAAAGATCAAAAAAATTAATGTCCGTAACGGCAAACATTATTTGCAGTAACTATAACACACTGTGCTAAAATGGATTGAAACTTTCACTGTTTATAATTTAGGGTAATATTATTTTATGAGTTCAGAAAAAAAAGTTGTGTTATAAATCTAAACCTTTTGAAGTTGCAAAAATTATCTAAGATGTAATGTCCGTAACGCTGGAACTGCCCGTTTACAAATCAATTTGACTCAGGCTTAGTGTTGGCGAACTTATGACGGTTTGATGAAACGATGCCCTGGGCTCTCAGGGAGAACAGTATATGAATAATTTTGAGGAGCCTACCCTGGGGTAAACGAGACATATTATTATTTATTATTATTATTATTATTATTATTATTATTATTATTTACTTTGATTGTAGGCATCAACAAAAAAAAACAACAATAACTGTCAAATCAATATAAAAAGGGAACATTTTGAAAGATATTGAAATTGAAATTGAAATTGAAATGGTATTTATTAAAATCCACATGGCAGCCCAAGGGCTGAATTACATGGAATGTACAAAGTAGAAAAAATATGTAAATAATGTACTATAAAGTTTACAAAATAATTAATGTTTACATTAAATAGTCGTTCAATAATGAGCAGGAGAGAAGGGGACACAAAAAGAGAAAGGGGACACAAAAAGAGAAAGGGGGAGTCGGAAAAACGAAAAAGGCAGGAAAGAATGAAGGAAGATATCCTACAGGAGAATGACATTTTACGAAGTACATAATAGAACAAACATAAGTGAGTTCATTAACTTGTTAACGTAATACCTTCAAATTATACAATAACTGAGAACAAATTCCAGTATAAGTAACGAGTATATAGAGTGAGATAGGGAGAACTGGGGGTGAGAAAGGAAGAGACAGAGATGGCTTAAGAAGTAAGAAAGGTTGAGGACAGGATATAAAGACATCATTATCATGGTAATACATGTACACTACATATGATAAAGAAAACAATAATTCATGAGTAATAGATTGTTGTAAATGCATAAGATATAGCCACAATCAGGGTGCAACTATTTTATTTACAGTGTTACGCATCTCTCCTGGAAACACAAAGTCATTGAATCAAATGTCTTGTGGCCTGAAATGTTGGACCATATATGAGTTCTTCATCAGGCAGCAACTTTTGTTTGAATTTCATGTGTGTTGGCTGTGTGATGATGGTAAAAGAGGGCCAAAAATACCACTTTTTGGCTGTTACGCATTTGCACTTTGAAAATTTGTCTTTTTTGATATGCTATTACCATGAAATTACACAAGATATGCCGCATCTTTTCATGCCATCTTATAGTCCTTTTAATCTCCACTCGGTATTTTTTTACTGCTTGAGAATTGACCCAAGAATTGTGATACAGTGGTTATTTCTGTGAAAAGACACAAGTGTAACACTTTTTTGAAAAACAGCTATGTGCATAATTTTGCCTCTGTAATTCATATATTTTGACATTATATTAATTGGTAATTGGTTATATTTTCTTAGTAACGTAGTGTCCCATTATCAGAAACAAAAAATCAAACATAGATACAAACTTTACAAAAATATATGCCCCCATTCCGATCATAAATTTTGTCCGGAATTTCCTGTAGTGTCCGTAACGGTGTGATTCCTGCTACATGAAAATGTTTTCAAAGTTCTTATACACTTTGCTTTGTGTAACTACCCCCGGGAACTAGCTGTGGTATAATAATATTCAGCTAAGCTTAACAGGTTTTTTTTAGGAATTTAATAAATGGCATTTGTAGTGTCCGTAACATATGTAGTGTCCGTAACACCCGTATGTAATGTGTAAAAATACAGCTTGATAACTAAATACTACTAATTTGTAATTTCATTTTGATTTGTTATAGTTGCTCTTCTTAATATGTCTCCACATAAATACAAAATTTTCTCTTTCCCTGGAAGGTCTTGTCCCGGATATGAAATTTCGCAAACAAGTCAGCTATTTTCCATGAATTTAATTTAAAAAATAGAACAAAAATTGACTTATGAGTAATTTAATATTAATATTTTATTTCAACTATATCAGTTAGATGTAATAAAGTATAAAATAGAATGCATCATTGTGTTTTAGTTTCAGTATCGAGGGTAGAAAAGAGTAGATGCCAGTGTTACGGACACTACAGACCTGTGTTACGGACACTACAGAAGGAATAATATTAAGGCTGCAAGCCAAAGTGTAACTCCTTTTTCTGGATAACAGTGTTCTGAAATAAATTTTAACAAAGTAAAAGCTGTCTATGACAAAATACATTACTTCAATTAAAGTCTGTATGTCACTGCAAAAGCTAAAATGGCATTATTGATTCACTGTTTAACAACATGAGGCTGCTAATGATGCACAACGTCTATGGCATTAGCACCCTTCTGGTTCCCGCTGGACAATATATTGTACAAAAGAAACATCTCTTGAAGTTTCTTATTTCATGAATTGCCGAAACACTGCCCCAAATGGAAGTTAGCACAAACCAAATTGTACATGTAAATGACCATTATGCCTGCGCCTCAGAATAGTGTACTACATGTAGATCGATGGCGCATTACAAATGCTGTATTTATTTATTATTCATATATTAGTATGAGCTGTAGTATCCGTAACAAGCTATGGACAGTTGTAAATTTAAGTTAATTTTGACATGTACTACATTTTTATGCACTTTACAGAATGAATCTTGTTGTTGTATGAAGCTGCTATCAATGTACATGTACATGTATGTCAAATTTTCACTGATGACCTGACACTTTGAAGTGTTATTATTTTGAAATTGTTTTATTGGAATTTTTGCCTTTTGTACCCAAATCATAAGAATTCCTACAAAAGTATGTACATATATATACTGATCATAGGACTTATCTCTCAAATGTTCTTGTTTCAGGAATAGACCAAAGTTGGCAGAAGAAAAATACATGGCTATCATTTCATACCGTAAAACGGGGTGAATAGGAAGTTTTGGCACATTTTGCCTTACAACATTTTTATTACATCGCCAGTGGCAAATGTCCATTCATGCTACCTTTCTATTGGCAAATATATAAAAGAAATTCCATGAACATCTGATTTAATTTTTACATGGAATTTTGTGACTGTTCCTTTTCACCCCGGAGTTGGGGTGTATACAGTGTAGGAACAGAATGGACAATTATGAAATATATAAGTGCTTTAAACTGTTACTTGTGTACAAATACTTTTGAATTTATTTGGGGAAGGGCCAAGGGATTTGTATTAAATGGGTTTTTGAAAGGAGAGTGCTTCAAGAAACATCAGAACACATTATCATAAACTTTATGAAAAACATCTTTTAAATCATCATAGGCATCAATATAGTACTGTGTGTTAGTGAAAATGGAATTTGTTTTTAATATGGTTTGCATCGTGGCCCTTTAGAGCTGCTTGATTACAGAAATGATAGGGGAAAACAGGCATTGCAAATTATTGGCAGTAAACAATAGCTGTTGGGTATTAATTGAAGGGTGATGAAGGATAATCAGTAAACTAGTATTTGAATTTTCATACTTTTGATTAAAATAATAACCCCAATAATCTATTTAATGAATACTGGGAACGTATGTAGATTGTCTTTAGATTTATTTAATTTTACTTATTGTGTGAAAAAATATTTTCCAAACTATGCCAGACAGGGTGTTAGGGTTCTTAAGGAGCCTAAAAATGACTGTTCTAGGAATGCTGTTGAGTTTTCAGGCTTTTCTGTTATTCATACCTCAATCTATCTAAAATATTGTTATGTCTGTGGTACATTTTATATACACTTTATGCAATAAGGTACATGTTTTGGCATCCGGAAGTCTGAATCATAATTGCTTGGTAGTCTGTTCCTAGTCATCCCAGTTATTCAGGAAAAAAGTTTACAATAAAAATGAAGAAAAAATATATAGGGTAAACCCTTTTGCCATCAATTTCTTTCACATAAAGATTCAGATTCAGATTTATTGACTGTTTTCAATCATATTAACATAATACTATAGTGCAAACATAAAATGTACAATAACAATATATAACAATGTTTTTCCTTAGATATGGGCACAATAATCAAATATACCTTGCACTGAGAGGCTCCAGTTGAAATTATGGATTCTCTGAGGTGACTGGTATAGCACTATTTTCTGAGGGGCGCAGCCCCGAAGAAAATAGTAACTATGCCAGTCACCGAAGAATCCATAATTCAACTGGTGCCTCGAAAAGCGTGCATGGTATATTTGATTTATATCCTACCAGAGTAAGCTTAGATAGATAAACAATAATAAAACTAAAGAATCTAGACCTAGTCCTAGACCTAGTCTAGACTCTAGGCCTATATGAAATGTATACAACTCACCATATTTGCCCAAACTTCCAAAGTCACAAAAGATGCCTGGCCACATTGGCATGGCTTGTAAGTATTGTCTATAGTCTACTGTAGATCTAGATCTACATGGCACAAATCCAACGATGAAACCAAACAATGTAAACTTGAAACCTGAACTTTTCCCCAAGTCAAAAGAGAGGCTAATAGACCCCTTCTCGTAAGGTGTTGTAGATTTACATGGCACTCAAAATCCAACGCTAGCGCTGGTACGTGGTCGACTCGACTAGCGGAGATCAACGTGCATGTAGGGTCATCTGCACTTCACTACGCGCATACACTCATACGTACATTGAACATTATGAGCTAGCGGCTCTCTCAGCCATCTCTCAGCGCTAAAGCAGAAACATTATCGCGATATATTGTCGCGATATCGATAGCTTCGAAATATCCAGAAAAACAAAAAAGTGACGTCATAATATTTTTATATCGAAAAATATACGGAGGTCTGACGTCACGCGATATCCATTTTTTCTTCATGGTGAAAGTATTTTGTGTCACGTGAGACATTCCTGGCCAATCTTTGCATGAGAATTTTATGATGTAGGATATAATATCAAATATCAATAAGTAAAAAAATATATGCATAAATATTGACCTATTAAGTGATGTTGAAAACAGTTGGACATGTTTAAAACCAAAGCTTGTATATTACATGCCCAGAAACTTATATAACTTAATCACGATTGGGTCGTTCAATAATATTAAATTCATAAAGCATCATTACGAGAATTGATCAGAGAATTGATAACTAAAGTGAGGTGATCACAGGTAGAAGAACTATTGCCTCAACCCACAAGAAAACTAAGAGTGAAAGTAAAGTGGAAGTGGAAGACGGTGTTGAATTATATGCAAGACCATATTTGTGAGGTCTTGATGCAAAACCTGATGATTCACTCCAGTAGGTCTGAAGATAAAAAGATAATTTTGACCACATCTCAATTGTAATCATATTTCAGGACATCATATTATATTCCACCCGGGGGTAAATATTAATCAGTTCCAATCATGCAAGTCATTATTGGACAGCTAGAGTTATGCATTACATAACTAAAATAAATTAGATGAGTTTGCACTATTACTTTGAAAATGAAATTACCAAGAAAAACATTTCCACTTTTTGTTCCTATTGTTCCTATTCAATTCACCTTGTTTTACAGTACTTGATAAATGAATATGTCAATAACAAAGTGACCTGTAGTGTCCGTAACAGGCTAAAGTCAATAGTAAAGTATTTAATCTTGACATCATATAGCACATGATATGCAATTAAAATAGAATGATTGTCTTGTTTTTTATATGGACATAGTGTAATTACATTTTGGGTACAAAGGTTTATTAGTATTAGCCAATACTACATACTTTTCTCAATTTGAAGATGCATTTTACTGGGGGTTTTCAGCTTTTTACACCTCAAACTGGAAAATTGCAAAGAACAGATCTACATGTATGTGAAAAGATACTCTCTGTTGGATTTAAAATTATAATTAGGCCTGAAGATACATGTATGCAGCAACAACAATAATGGCAGAAAAAAAGCAAATGGATAACTTATATATTGCACCAATGAATAACATGTATACGTTGTAGTAACACCCTACAGGAAATTGTACCTAAGTTATTTTGGACAACTTACATGTATGATATGAAACAAGCCTTCCGAGCAAGTTGATTTGTTTTTATATGTATACGGATGGGACTAAAGTTTGGAATTTGTCACATTTACCTGTGTTTGGTTGACTTTTGAAAAAGTTTCAGGTTTTGAAATAAATGCCATTTATCACATTAGACCTTGTGTTGCCGCTGATGTGTATACTGCATCTATTTTATGGACTGAAGTGAGTTCAAATTGTTTTATTTTTCACAAATGGCCACTAAATTCCTAAAAGAAGTGCAAAATATTAGTGTATTATTAAGGTAAATAATGTTGGAAAATTCCATTTTTGTAGCTTTGTGTACTGTCCGTAACGCCTACCCCACCCCGTTGTGTTGCCGTTCATAAAATGGTAACCAAGATAGTTTCCTTCAGGATATTGCAGGGTATTAACCCTAGGGTATGGATGAACAAGTTGGGGTTGATGAAACTACTGTATTGCATACATCATTTTTGGACCCCAAGTGCAAATGGTTTTGCACCCTGATTGTGGAACTAGAAAGGTCGTCAAAGGCGGCAGACCCACGCTACAGAGTAGTTGCAATACTATACTAACTATGGGGTCAAAACTAAAAGGTTACACAGAATTTGCAGGCGTCAACCGATCATCACCAAAATCTAATCGATTATTTCCTGTCACTATCCGAACATTCCGTTCACCCGTTCACATACGGAGCCCTTTACACAACCGTGCCAATTTTATCGGCGTGGGTAATCATGAGCCAAAATGAATAAGATGAGTAAATCAATACAGAATTGTACACAAAAATAAGCATGGAAGAAGGAGTGCATGAGGTCAGAAATTATAAAGTAGATTACGACAAATATAGTCTATCAATAATAGAGTTGAATACGTAACCAAGTATTATGAAGAATCAAATGAAGGTTCAAATGAATGATAAACAATGTTATGCGTATAAACGGATCAATTACATAATGTGGATTCAAAAGTGATTGACAAGCAATAGACCTGTTTACTTAGTGATTCAAATTTTATGCATACTTTTGAAACAAAGGTTGTTCTTGACAACCTGAAAGCTTGCCAGAGGCTTGTCAGACATAGCAGCAAGTAATGTATGCAAACTGGATTCCAAGTATTGTAGTTCATTCATTAATAACAGGTTACAAGTTAACAATAACTACCTCGTTACTAGGTCCCCAGGAAAGAAACATCCATAAATTTGAATCACTTTAGTAAACGGGTCTATCAAGAATTATCATGAAACTAAACACTGAGTAATCATAATGTGAGAGATAAAAGATTGAGTAATCCAGAGAGGGTAGAAAGGAAGAGAGTGAGGGAAAGATAGAGAGAAAGATAGAGAGAAAGAGAGAAGGGGGTCGGGTTAGAAAAGATATATATATTATGTAGATGATTATGAGGCTCAGACAAAATTTCTTAACCCGTTGAATACCAAGCCTAATGGGGTGTTGCAAGAAAGTTGCGATTGATTGCAAGTTGCAACTGATCGGTACTGACCAATCAAAATCATTGTTGCAAGTGCATCTTCTTGAATGGGCAGACCCTGAACCATTCAGAATGGTTGTTCTAATTTGCTTTACAATTTGCAATTGAATGCAACTTTCTTGCAACACCCCATACAATAACTTTGGCTAGAATCTAGATGGGAAATGTAGGTTATCCCAAAATCAAATCATACCCGACTGGTTAATATTTACTTGTTGCTTAAAAAGAATTTATATGAAAGACTAGAAAGGAATGTTTCGTGAAGTTTACATGTACAACTTATTTATAATTTTGTGAAACCTTGTTATCATTCTTGTCTTTTTTTGTTTTTATAGAACTGTCTAACATGAAGCAGTGCCCCAAGAACAGTTTTGAGCTGCAAACAACTCAACACACCAACTCCCAACCTACCCAGTTGCTATGGAAGCCAAGCCGGAACCAAGAGGGGGATGGATTGAGGTTGCAGCAGATGTTGGCAACGCTGCTTGTGCTCTTGATCTGAGTATCAAACGAGAAATAGGATCTGAGGGTGAGGATGACATTGAGGGCAAGGACCTTGATGTCAAAAGGGAGATTCCCGCATCTGAAGAGTGCTCACCCTGCAGTGCAAAGTTCAAAGTGCAAAGTGCAAAGTTCTATTCATCTCTTGAAGAACCAGAAAATGCGAGTGAGAAGGAATTTTTGCCTACTGTATATAACAGTACAGTGAATGAAGAACAATGTGGCAAACCAGTATTACCAGATCATAGTGTAGGAGATGGCGGCGATGCAACTGCATGTGATTTTGAGGATATCGCGGAAGGCACTCACCAAGAGAGCACAGAAAGTACAGACGGGTTTGAAAATTCATCAAGTGCAATTCATGAGGTAGGAGATACACTTGATTCCTGCCATGCCACATCTGCTTGTCTCTCTCCACCAGTGGGAGTGTCTGAACCCCCTGCCTTGCCAATGGAAGATTCCACCTCGCCCTGCCACGTAAAGGTAGAGCCTTGTAGCCCCTCGTCACAATCGGTAGAACATGGGAGCAATTCCTCACCAGTCCGAGATTCCACCTTCCCAGATTTGCTTCCAGAGACAGAACCCAGCAGCTCCACCTTGCTCGCAGAAAGGACTTACAACTCCGCAAGTGGAACAACGACAAGTGCCACCTCTCGTCCTGTTCCAACAAGACTTTACAGTTCCATGCTGCCCATCTTGTCTGTACCTAAAGTTAGATTAAGACAGGATAGGACTGAGGGTGGGTCATCGTGGACTCGCCTACCAACGGACTCCTCCACTCTGAGTTTAGGGGGGTACTTCCTAGACAGGAGTGGAGGGTCACCATCTTTCTCAGGGGAGCCGAGTGGTTTGAATGCAGTGGATTACAGCAATATGGTAATTTATTTTTTGATAAACAAAGCTGACTAGATAGAGTAGTGGTCACTGAACCATCATAATTTCTGTTCGAACCAACTTTGAGATGATAAATCCTTTATTACCTATTTGTGATTCCAGAGGTAAGCAGTGAGTCCCTGGTTGGTTGCTTAAATGAGATCAGTCCAAGTTCTAGGAAAATCTGATAAATGATAACAATCTTATGAAGTTTTAAAGTTGTGATCGAATGCAAATTGTTAACTCTCTGATATCTCTTGTCTGCAGCTCTTTTCTTTTTTGCTAAAAATGAAGAAAAAAAATCGGAGGTTTCAATTTTTTACCAAAGAAATTAAAAAAAAAATCATATCTGTGCCATAAATATTATTGGACATATTTTTTTGTAAAACATCGCTCTGTACGAAATATGACTACTCCTATCAACAACCAAGAAAAATAGATATTTGTGATCAATATCATTAAAAAACATAGGAGAGCTAATCGCAAATTACATGTACATGTAAATCTGAGAGTTTCAATTAGTGGTTGATTTTTCTCAAACTTTCACCTTTTTGTTTCTCTCATTTTTCTGCTTTTATTAAAAATTTATTATTCTGCTTCATCCCTAAAACTGTTATAATCAGTTTTCAAGATCATAGAACCAAGTGCTGAGCCATCACAGCATCTCTTACACTTTTAGTTACAGTGAAAACAAATAAATGGGGGTGGTGAGCTCTGGAAATCACCCAAAGAGCTCTGGTAAAACTGAAAAGAAGCTCTGGTAAAAAACAGTAAAAGACTTACAATTTGCTGTAAGAAAATGGCACTTTTATAATGCCAAATGCAAAAATAGCTCCTGTAAACAAAAAAGTATATTTTACACTGAGTTCTTGCCTACCTGTCAGGGAAGAAAAAAAAAATTATTGTTTGTGGAGAGCAACTCAACTCTAGAAGGTCTCAGAGAACTCTTAAAGGGGAAGTTCACCCTGGTTACCAGTTGGTTTTAAAAGAATAAGAAAAATAACAGATTAGTGAAGCTTTGAGCAAAATACACTAAGAAATAAAGTAATGAATTGAATTTTTGAAGTTGTAATCAATCAAACACAAATTGGCATGTCCGTGATGTATCTTGCGAGCTCCTCTCCCTTTCGCCCTTTACCCCCAAAATCATTAATTTCCCTTTTCTCTAAAGGAAATATTAAATCATACAAGCACCTATAATAATCACTGCTCATACACAATACCTGTATGAAACCAATATGAAACAAATTTATTCCTTCATCAAAAAGTAAGAAAATGAAAATTCACGAAATTTTCTATATCAAGCAAATGGGAGAAGAGCTTGCAAGATATGTCACTGAGTTACTAATCTGTGTTTGAGTAGAAATTTAAAAATTTCATAACTTTCATATCCCTTCCGATTTTTGCTCAAACTTTCACTAATATGCTTCTCTCAATTTTCTACTTTTATGCAAATCAACTACATGTAAATATCAGGGTGGACCTTCCCTTGAAAAATGAAAAAAAAACAACAACCAACAAATGTCATGTTTGAGATCATGTCATACCATAAAAGGAAGCCATACAAATGCAAATGAGACTGCACCTCTCTTTATCCTTTACTTTATGCAGTCACAGTCACTGTTGCCAGGAGGTGGAGGAGATGGCCTCACCTCAAGACCCTCTCTTCTTCAAATGGCTTTGGAGCATGGCTCAACTCAAGTCAACATGCCAGGCAACTCACAGGTAGGAGTTTGTAGGTTGATATATAGTGTGTCAGTGTGGCTATCCCAGTCCTTCACAACGCAGGAACCTTTGAGGAGGAAGACTATTTGCAGGGCTAAAGAAATATTTTCTTCTTCAAATTGGTTGGGATGCTGTTTTTTGTTGTACAGTACCTTAGATCCAATTTTTCGAACAATCTTCCCCCATTTGGTGGTCCCATTACCACATTATACTATTCTGACATTCAAAATGTTGAGAATCACTCTAATGTTCATTCATACATGTACATTAAAGGAGAATTAACCCCAGAATATAAATCTACTTATGTTAAAAGTAATGTTATGTAATGTTATGTAATCTATTTGTTCTTGTTGCCCTACGTAGTTTTGCAATAAAATATACGAGATGGGTATAAATCACGATTTTCTCAGCAAGATTTATCGTCTGCTAGCGATACCAGGGGGCTGCCATTTTCTTGATGTGTACATAAAGATATTTTTAATCCGAATGCAAAATTGTCTTTCTTCCTGATACAAAATTCCATTTGAGATTTAAAATATTATATATTCTAAAAACGAAAATGTGTTTTATATTTCTTTGATTTTACTAAATATCAATCTATTTTCTTGATACTATGATGTATGTGACGGAGCGAATTAATTCAAATTTATGGATGATGACTTTCCCGAGCGTCAATTGTGACAAACTATGCATTCACCTGCTTTGAGTTAATGGACTTCAAAAGTCAGAATGCGCGTTGTGTTAATTATGCTCTGCTCTGCTCTGCCAGGCAAGACCAAGGAATCGATTTCAGTTAGCAAAACCGGAGAATTTAAAAAGAAATCTCTAAATTTCAAATTTTAAAATAAATGTATACACCTGTTATGTATTTTCCATCATATATGGGGCTTTTTATAATGAATAGAAGCAATTTAGCTCGTAGATTAAAAATATCTTCCTGACCGGAACGGTCTCCAATGGTTAAAGTACAACTCCATGTCATCAAGAAAATGGCAGCCCCCATGAAGTGTTAGCAGATGATACCATGTGCTAGAAAATCTTGATTTAAACCCTTTTCTGATATTTTATTTCTAAAGTGATACAGGTCAATGATTAAGAATATATTACACCTTTGAACATAAGTACATTTATAGTCTTGTGTTAATTCTCCTTTAATTCTTTCAATTATCATCATTAAAAATCACGTATAATAATACTTCTTTGTCTAAATGAGTGACAAATCTCTTTCTTTTTATTTTTTCAAGGAAATGGAAGAGCAAAGCGAATTAAGGCACACCAGAAATAGCGTAGGGACTTGTCCAACCTTGCCGATCAACCCCAAGAATATGGGAAAAGCCAAACCTCGTACAAAGACAAAGGAGAAACGCTACTACCAATGTGAGCACTGCAACATCATTTATGAGCAACCCCGGAAGCTGGAACGGCACCGTCGGGATCTTCTGGGCAAATCGCCATACCAGTGCTGCTACTGCGAGATGACATTCCCTACGCTCGGCTGCAGAAGGTTCCACTCACGGCTGCATGAGGATAAGACGATGCCGTGCCCGTACTGTCCAAAAGTCTTCTACGAGAAGCGCAGGTATGAGGACCATGTCCGCTCGCACACAGGGGAGACACCGTTTATGTGCCAGGAGTGCGGCAATGTGTACCGCACACGGAGTGCGCTCCGCATCCATAAACGCACACATGGGAATGATAAGCCCTTGAAGTGTCGGTTTTGCCCCAAACGTTTCATCCGTATTGGCGATGTCCAAGTCCATGAACGTACCCATACTGGAGAAAAGCCATACAAATGTGGGATCTGCGAGAGTTCCTTTGCCACGAGCAGCCAGGTCAATCGTCACAGACGCACTCATTCTGAGGAGCGCCCTCATGAGTGCACCTATTGCAATAAGACTTTCAAGAATCCGGACTATCTAATAACGCATGAAAAGATGCACCTTGGCCACAAGCCGCACCACTGTAAGTACTGTCCCAAGCAGTTTCGTACACCGAGAGAGTTGGTTCACCATGAACGTGTGCATACCGGTGAGAAGCCCTTCGAGTGTCAACAGTGTGGACATCGCTTTTCCAAAAAGACTAACCTGAAGCAGCATGAGCTGCAGCACACAGGAGTCAAATCCTTCAAATGTGCCAAGTGTCCAAAATCCTTCTACAGGAAATCATCCTTGATATGGCACGAGAAGATCCATGAGAATCGGGAGCGCTTCCTCTGTAAGGAGTGCGGCAAACTTTTTTTCAAGGAGTCCTCACGTGACAAGCACATCCGGAAAGCCCATGGTGCTGATGCAGAAGCTGCGGGAGGGGAAAGTGGAGAAGGGACTTGTGATGGTTTAGAGCAGGAAGGCGTTGAGATGGATGGTGGTGAAGAAGAGGTGGAAGGAGGAGAGATTATACGAGGAGAGCCTGAAGGAGAATCTTCAGAGCTTAATACCCCAGAAGCTTCACCAAAGAGGAAGGAAGCCAAGCGCACACCACCCAAAACCCCCACCAATGATGGAACTGATAGCACCTGTGAGGACTGCGGGAAGACATTTCTTGCCCGTAGGTCACTCCTGCGACACTACCGAGCGATTCACAACCGGTACATCTCCAGGAACGGTGATGGGGACTCTCCCGGGACCAGACCCAAGAAGTCGTTCTCTTGCCGAATATGCTCTGAGACATTCCTGACAGATCATCTACGACATGTCCATGAAGGCACTCACACCAATGCTTGCTTCACCTGCGAAACGTGCAGCAAGACGTTCTCTACACGCCAGCTTCTCGTAAAACATCAGAAGATCCACTCAGATGTGAAGCCGCACGTTTGTGAAACCTGTGGCAGCGCCTTCACGATTAAGTGGTATCTGAACCGACACATCAACATCGTCCATTCCGACGTCTACAGCCACCCGTGCACCATCTGTGACAAGAAGTTCAAAGCCAAGACCGCTCTCAGCGTCCACATGCAACTCCACAATGTCGAAGGTAAAGTGTACAACTGCGATCAGTGCGACGCAGAGTTTCACGTGAAGCGATACCTTGCGCGACACAAAAGAAAATATCACCGTGGCAAAGATAGTGCAAAGAGCTCTCGCCGTGGCAAAAGTAAACGAAAGGATGAAGATGATGACGACGATGATGATCCTATTTATGATTTCGATGATAACATGGACGATGGTTTTGATCTCATGACGGACGATTCTCAAGCCGTGTCGGGTGTCTTTCTTCGCCAGATGCTCTCAAAGGGTTCCGATATAGGCGATTTCAACAAAAAACCTAAACAAATCAACAATCATGACCATTCAAATTCTCAAGATGATGAGACTAGCTTGAATAATCATGAACCTGGTGCTGACGATGAACCATTTCTAGGAGTAACACCTAAGGGTGAGAGTGATAATGAATTCGTAATGGGAGACGGTTTTTCATCCGAACAAATACCAAGCAACGATCAAGAAATGGACCATAAAGACGGTGCCATGTTTAATAAAAATAGATTAACTCAAAGAACAAGGGACGCTGCTAGCACCTCAAAAGAAATAAATTTTGACGATGGGTTTGATGCCAGTGATGAAGAAAACAATCAAGCCTTTGATAATGAATATGATGGTGATTATGCTCTGGATGGTGAAACAATGTCAGATTATGATCATGTATAACAACTAGAATATATATTCTTACAATAGTCAATCATGTTTGAGCTTTACCTTCAAACAGTTAAACATATAAGGACAGGGATATCAGAGTGAAATTCAACCTTAACCCTTACAGTAAGGGTTAATAGTAACTTGTTCTGAAGGAAAGCAGAAAATTTAGATAAACAAATCGGTGAAAATTTGGAATGAAGTCAGATATAAATGTACATACTGGTACTATGAAAGGTAATTAAAATGTGAAATTTAAGATCTCTACTCATATGGACATTTCAAATCGGTTAACCGTGATATGATAGGGACAGCTCTTCCATTTGGTCCAACACACAAAGTGGCTGGAATATAATATTCTAAAGTTTTTGCGTTTTGTAGGAACTTTTCTCAAGTTAGTAGAGGACATTGGACAGCATGTTATCCAAAATATACCCAAGTACATCCTAAGGGAATAGTTGCTTTGGAGAGATGAAAATTTTAGATCTTTTCAGCAAATAGAATTGTTATTCCTCATATTGTTATAGCCACATGACCAATCTGTCTGTTTGAGATTGAAATAATATTAATGATGTCATATTTCAATTATTATTAGCTCAAAATCTATATCTTTGATTTGTCTGCTTTCACACAATTCAACTTGTTACAGAGTTTGAACTGGGCTTTACTGCTATTTGAGCTCTTAATGATTTTTTTTTTATTTCTGGTGCTTTTATGCAATGATAATGATGTATAATGTAAAAGTTGAAAATTTACAGCCTATATTTATTGTGTTACGTGCAAGAATGCACTTTAAAAAAAGAAGGCTGGTAATTGATTCACCGGCATTTTGTTCATAATGAACTGGCTAATCTGTGGAATACATTTTCATTTGGAAGGATATCCTCAGATAGGAAGTCTTTATATGAATGCCAGCTTATTGTGTAAAGCTATATCAAGTTTATAGGCAACTGTACAGCTAAAACCATCTTGCGGGATACATGTATGTTCGCTGCTACTTATTTTGCACTATGTTTGCCAATACCACCTACAGCCATGGACAAAAATTATTAGACCAAGAATGGTTACTGAAAGTGTTATATTTGTGGTAAGAAGGAAATAAAATATCATTAAAGCAAGGTACAATTGCTGGAATTTGTTATTCAATGTTATTCAATGAAATACAAAGACAAGTCATTTTGATTAGTTTGAATGCATATTATAGTACCTCTATTGCAGAAGCTTGGTCTAATAATTTTTCCAGGGCTGTATAAACCATGCTTTTATGTAACACTTGGTGCTTAACGTCCGAGCAAAATTTCCATTTTCCACATATCTTGCGAGCTCCTCTCCCATTTGCCCTGCACTGAATAAATCATAATTTCCATCTTCTTTAAAGAAAATTTTTTATCATACATGCACCCTAGATGTCATTTCACTGATGCTTTTACACAAAACCTGTATGATACAAATCTATTACCTCTACAAAAACAAAGAAAATTAATATTTATGAACTTTTGTGTAGAGGGCAAACTGGAGTTGCCAATTTGTCCTTAATTGATTACAACTTCAAAATTTCATAATTTTCGTATTATCGGATTTTGCTCAAACTTTCGATAGCTTTCTTTAATTTTTCTGCTTCTTTTAAAACCAGCTTAACGTCAGGGTGGATTTTCCCTTTAAATCTGTATTGGCTGTTAGCCTGTTACTGCTTCTACATACTTAGTTATATGCATGTTATACAAATATCGACTGCTTTGAGGGGCACGGTTAAAACTATTGCCCAATGTGATCTCAAAACTGTACTATGCCCCAAGACAAAGTCGAGGAGTATAGAACAGTCTTCAGATCACAGAGGAGCTATAGTTTTAACTGTGACCCCAAAAATATGCAATCAATATTCGTTTTATACATGTATACTATATCCCGTGTGTACATTCTCAGATAGGGATATTTTGACAAAATATGCACGTCAAAAAATGTATTTATTAGTCGTTCAAATTTACCAGTGTATGAGTAGTGTGCATCTTTCACTGCTTTTATCCATTGTTAACCCTTTCAGGACATGAATTATTTAATGGCTAAATTGATCACATTTTGTTCTTCAAATTGGCATTGAAAAAGTTGCCAATTTTGATAAAAAACTGATTTTGAACGTCTCAGTGTGTTGCCAATTTAAGGATCTCAAAACTTATTCTTGTTTTTTAAATTCCTGGCATCAAACGCAATATGGTTATTGAACAGTAATGGACACAGTGTGTGCAGAAGTTTTTGCTCTTTCTACTCGTGCATCTGGTATCTTTTTTAGAGCTCTGAATCAAAAGTTATTGAGCCAAACCACAGGCCTAGAATCTTGATAAGCAGTATATAATATCAAATATGAACTTTTGTGAGCTATGTTGCTCCATCCTATTTCTTTTTTATACGTGGAGGTTGCATAATGAGTATGGTGTACTACATGTATTATGATTGTAATAGATCTTGAAAGATTTGCACTTTGATGTACAAAGTTTTCCCCAAATAGCAAAAAACACAAAATCGATAAAGCTACACATATATGCTATAGCAGAGGATCGAGGGTCATGTTTATATATTGTAAAAAAAAAAAAAAATTAATGTGGGTCTGTGAAAGTAACACCTGGGGAGCGTTTCATCAAGCGTTTTGTCAGTGATTTTCACTGACAAATTTGCGCTCAGCCTATCAGATGCTAGGATTTCAGTAGCTTATAACAGTTGTCTGTAAAAATCACTGACAAAACTCTTGATGAAACGCTCCCCAGAACAAACTAATTGTAGGTCAATGAAAATTTGCGAAATGCATCTTTTTAATATATGCCTTCCCTTGCCAGCTCAATATTTCAAAGGCTAAATCTAGACCTCATATTAATTACTGACACACACAAATTTTGTGGCCTTGATATTTCAGAAAGTGAACAGTCTAATGAAATATTCAGAGTAATATTTTAAGAAAAGTATTATTTCCACATGCTCAAATTGTAATTACGAACTGGCCTATTGGATAAAGTGTTATAATGGTGATGTCAAATTCAACAGTGTAAGCAGAGATTAGTGGAAATAGTGAAACTTTTCTAGTCCAGATTTAGTGTCCATTTCTTGTCCTTGAATTCTTTTTGAATATTATTTGTATAATATTGCAATATTCTTGCATGAGTTGAATTTGTCTTTGTCCTCTGTAGGTGATACCTATGATGGATTTCTTCTATGTTTTAAACAAAAAGAGAGCTTAATATCTGGGGAAAATCACATATTTGCCACTTATGTTCAATCCAGGTCTCAACATTAACAGGCTCCCTGGACACATAGGCACCCAAAATCGAAGTCTAGGCTCCAAAACTGTCAAAATTCTAAACTGGGGCTCCGCTCATACATGAATGCCTTAAACTTCTCAATCCAGACCCCATACGAAAAAATGTCTTTGTTAAGGCCTGTTTAATCAATTATAACTGGTACCTCTTAAGGTTCTAATCAATGTTCCACGATTGTTCAGGTAGTTTTCTGCTTTTACTAAAGCCAACTTGTTGCCGCCGTTTACATTTACCTCCTCTTTTCAATATGTTACGCTGTTTGCACACGAATGAACAAAGAACAGAACTTCCTATTTTGAATAGCTGACCATGTTGAGTGCAGAGCAGAGCAGTATGCTCTTTGTTACTCATCTATCTACACTAATGAAACCATATAAACTATGCTCTTTGCTGGTGAATATGCCATTTCCTGCCTGAATTTTTATCCTATTTTGAATTAATGATATAATCTTTTCTGATTTCAAGGATTTTTGTTTGGTTCTTTATGGCAAAAAGAGCATCATGCACTTTGTACACCTTGCTATGTACCCACCAGAAATATTACTCATAACTTTTTGTGTATTTATTGATTGATTTGTTCATAATCTTAAATTTTAAGAATTTTAAAATGGTTTTGCAATGGCAAATGATATATTGTGATGTACTAGTAATTCATGTGTTTCTTGCAACCAATTTTGAAATATTACATTCTCAGCTTAAGGTTCTGAATATCTAGATTTTGTTTGTTTTTATTGTTTCTTGAAATATCCATTTTGCATTTATTTTGTCCACTCTCTATCCTTGATGGTCTTGTATGCTGTTCAAAACTGTGTTTCATTTATCTGTTGAAGAAAAAAAAAATTGTGCATACCATATGATCCGTCGACCTGTTGGTAATTTACTGGTTATTTCTTCCATTTTGTCAATTAGATATTATGAATGTTATGAATGATTTTTCTTAACTGTAATTGCGAGTACGATCTACATATGCCTGATAAAGATATTTGATTTTAAGGAAGAAATATGTGTAAGATGAATATGCGCATTTATTGGCGATTTGGTGATCACTATGATTCTGTAGTCAGTTGTAGATTTTATAAACTGGTTGAGATGGAATCCAGTTGAAATCGTTCATTTACCTGACTTGGTAGTAATCTGCTCCCTACTATATGTCATTGATTTGTTTATTAATGTCGGCCTATCCCAATGTATAGATATTGCATTCAAGGTCACTTGGTGATGAGCTACTGCACATGTTGATTGTGAGAGCATGTAGATGGAAGCCTCACTTTTCATATATTAGTTGTTGCTATGTCGGGAGAAGCCTCTTGCAATGTATCTTGAGCAATTTCTCTTTCAATTGTGCGAAATATATGGGTACATTAGCAAATTGTTCAATTGATTTTACCATGAAAGTGACAAAAATGGCTACAGCCTATTTCACCAAAGGTCGGTGAGACTATTAAGGTCCTCTAGACCAAATATGTTGGTCTTGTTAAGTTTCAATCTTACAGGGCTTCAGTTTATATGTGGGCCATCATGTGTTAGGGCTTTAGTCTTGTGGTCTCAGGGACCGAAAGTCCGCAAGACTGACAATTTTTGTCTTGGGAACCGTCTGTCTCATGGGGTGACACGACATTTGCTCCTGCGACATTTGCTCCACCGTCCGTATCTGGAAAGGTCAAAGGTTAAGGTCAAGGTCATGATTTTTTTTTTTTTTTTTTTTTGTTAAGGACAATGTGAAGATTAGGATTCGGGTTAGAATTGCGGTTATGGTTATGGTTAGTTTTAGGTTTAGGATTAATTGTCACAGGAGCAAATGTCATGGAACCGTCTCATGGACCTTCGGTCTTGTGAATGTGTTTGGTCAACTGAGATGTCGCAGATTGGGCCAACTCTGTGAACTCCAATTGCATCTTTCACTTTCCATTTCATTTCGTATTCATTATGACAAAAAGCATTGTATAATTATAACAAACATATATATCTAATGGAACAAAAAGTTCAAAATTGCATAATATGATTTAAAAAAAAATACATAGGAATAACAAAACAGATATTGATGGGGGAAATGATATTGTTTTCTGCGATAAAAATGGTGTGTGCGGCATACCTAAAAAGACCCGGGGGCCTGCGGGCAAGGTAGCCCATGTAAGAATAGATGATGCTTCTTATTAAAAGAACACAGTTAAGATTGAAGCAATGAAATAATGGAAGATCTATACTTACTACTTAGTCAATGTCTTGTCAAAATTTGTAGTAACATGTATTACGTGTGCACTTTTACATATGCTGTAAATATGATACAATTATAATACAGAAACATCATTGGTGATAATTCTGAGTCTTGTAATTTTATTCAGCAATTTATTGTCTTTTTATTGATCCTTTATCGTGCAAACTGGTAAGTGTTGTAAGTATATTTGTGGAACGAAATATAATCAAAATTGATTAGATACTGAACCTATTGTTATTTGTGTTGTTTATATGTGATGTATAAATTTGTGGGAGTGGCGCTGACGTAAATAAGAGAGTACGATGCAATCTATCTGACATTTCATGAAATTAATTTTTAAGAGAAACGATATTTCAAATTTGCTTGTTAAGCCTATAGCTCACACGAGGGGTCATATTTATTGCGTCAGTAACTGCGCTAATCGAGCCTGTGAAGGCAATTTATTAATACTTCAGTTATTAAAAGTATTATGTGCACTGTTAATTTTGCAATCACATTTTAAACGATATCACTCTTTCTTGAAGCGCGAAAGACCATAAAAGTCACTGACGCGGTCCTTCCGTCAGCAAATGGCGCATCGGGTGAGTCTGCCTTAGCCCTGCTCACATTTGCTGACGTTAGGACCGCTTCAGTGACCGGTACAGTCTTTTGTGCGTCACGAAAGAGTGAGATCTTTTAAAAAGTGATTGCAAAATGAACAGTGCACACAACACTTTTGTTATCGGGTATCGATTGATTATCTTGACAGGCTCGATTAGCACAGTTAATGACGCAATAAAAATGACGCCTCAGATGAGCTATAGGCTTAACAAGCAATTTTGAAATATCGTTTCTCTTAAAAATTAATTTCATGAAATGTCAGATAGATTGCATCGTACTCTCTTATTAAAGAGGGTGGAAATCCCCCCTTTTTTTTGGGGGGGGGGGAGTTATTGATCACTTCCTTTCGAGTTTAATCCACTCCAAAGTCATGGTTGAATTACTCTTGGGGAGTAGATTCCAATATTTTTGAATATTTGTGGATTCTAGGCCTAACGGAGAATTCCTAATATAACTTCCTCAAAAGAGGATTTTTTTCTCACTCCTATACATTTTTCGAGTAGGTGTATTCATCATATATATATATACCCCTAATGGGTACATTAGGAGGACAGTTTTTGTCTAATTTCTATAGACAACTGTCGACCTAATGTACCAACTGTCTACCTAATGTAGGGGTCGCTATTATGACGGAATAAACCGCATTGTTAGGTGTCGACCTAATGTACCCTTTAGTAAATATATATATATATATATCTAGCATTATTTGTAAAAAAAATAACATATACAACAGCTTTGGCTAATCTCGTGGAAATAAATACATTGTGAAAGAAATTGCGAGAATAACGTTGCTAGCTCAATCAAAGTTCCCCTTAATTCCCCTTATCGGGGGCAGATGTGTTTTTAAACAAGACAAGCCGCTCGTGCCTCAGCTGGATCCAAGCGAATTAATTAATAAGGGGAATTAATAAGGTTGAGGATTTGTCAATCTGTCGGAATCTGGTGTCGCCGAAACCACTAACCCGTCTCCGTGGTCTAGTGGTTAAGGCATTGGCGTTCTAAGCCAACGACCCGGGTTCGATTCCCGGCGGAGACATTTTTTCAGCCTTTGCAAAAATTTCAAAAAGGGAGGACAGCTCTGGGGAACTTTGATTGAGCTACGCAACGTTATTCTCGCAATTTCTTTCACAATATATATATATATATATACACGTCAGAAATAGTGTCTTTGTTAGTTTTAGGAACCAGTGAATTTACGATTTTTAAAAACCAGGTTGATTTTGATTCTCCCGTCCCAACAAATTCACATGTGTTGGGATTATACATGTATATAAAATATTCGCAACTGTAAAAATACCTTACCTCTACAGTGCGTGCCCGGCCCTCAAAAGTTGACAACTGGGAAACGTCTCCCCAAATGAATATTTCAAAATATTTAAATTCACACCTGTGGATACAGTGACGTAGCTGCGCTTGTAGCAACGCCACTGGATTTTTTTAAAAATAACAACTAATTATCACAGATAACTGCGATAACTCCTTGTTTTTACGAGCCACTGAACTTTGCTGATACCAGCCAGAACAAATACCAATCCTTGTCAAGTCTGGATTTTGCACCCTTTTACAAAATTGGCTTTTGATCACTCACTCATTAAATATCGTCAGAATCTTTAGTGTCATTTGATAGAGTCCCTAAGCTATAGGTATGGCATTATTGTATGCAAATATTTTGAAATGTCTATTTGGGGAAACTCTTTCCAACTGTCAACTTTTTTGTGGAGCACTGTTATCATGTAATCATTAATTTGCATGTTGACTTTGGGATACTGGACTAACAACGACAGAATAAATCAATTCAAAACGATATTTATGTAAATAATATTGGCATATATATATAGACATGCTATAGGCTACTATTGATATATCAACAGGCAACCAGAATAATATATGACGATTGAAAGAGCATTATCATTTCGATGATAGTTGCTGCAGTTTTACACACGCGTACATTATCTATTCAATCTTGGCGAAGGAGGTGGGGGGGGGGGGGGGGGGGTGTGATGAATTTATCATAAGCCACTTACAATAGACCTGTTCACAAATATATTCAAATTTTATGCATGCTTTTAAAAACAAAGATTGTTCTTGACAGCCTGGAAGCTTTTCAGAGACTTGTCAGACATAGCAACAAGTAATGTATGCAAACTGGATTCCAAATATTGTAGTTCATTCATTAATAACAGGTTAATGGAATACCTCGTTACGAGGTCTCCAGGGAAGAAACATCCAAAAATTTGAATAACTTTGTGAACAGGTCTATTGATTATCTCGTCTCCTCCACTGTGTATTTTGGGTATGATTGTGAAAAAACCTATAATAACAATAATATAATAATAATAATAATAATAATAATAATAATAATTCAAGTAGCCTACTATTCCGCACACTGCAGTGCACAAACCCCACTCCCGGCCTGGGGAGCATTCCAGCTAGTCGCATTTTTTACGGGTGCGCACATGCATAATCTAATCCCGCTGACCTTCGCATCCGCCGATACAGCACCTTTGTGGAGAGTGGCCAATGTAGATAAATGTCTCGCCAAATAGTGCCACGCCGGGTTTCGAACCCACGACATTCGCATCTCCGGTGTTTAAAACTCGACTACGACACCTCTACCACTCATAGGTACATTCCTATACTTCGTGTGTATAATGTAGGCAGTCATACACCTCATCTTTTTAAAACACCACTGCACAAAAGTCACCAATATTCACTCAAAATCGGCATTTAATTTTCAAAAACCGACCCCAAAATATCCAAGAAATACAATAAATTCAACTCACCAATGTTGGAAAAGATATTTACAAAAATGAAATCCGCAATTTACTGTTGATTGTCGCGAAACGAGCTATCGGAGTCATTGTGTACATTTCCTGGTCGCCGCGGGCGCTGACATCTCCCCAAAAGAGTTTTGTCCTCAAAAATTCGGTCCCTATGGCGTACACGGAAAAGTTCCGATTTTCTGTGTGCGCGATCGTAAAGATCGATGTGCCCTTGCGATCCCGAGTTTCTTCGTGGACAAAAATTATATTGGCCGATTTTAGTCTAAGACATCGGCAGTTTGTAAACAACACGCGATCGCGAAACAAATCGGCGGGGATTTCTCCGGTTTTGGACAAGATTTTGACTTTGGATTTTGATGTAAATATCAAAAGTTCTTCCTAACGGCCATTTGAGGTAGGAGTGAGATTTTTAAGGGCTGAATTTGAAAGCAAGTATTTAAAATATTTATCTTATTTCCCCCCCCATACCTTTAGTACATGCGACAGAAAATACCAACTATTTTACAGAAATGTACCCGGGAGTGACCTCTACGAACTTTAGATCGTGTGATTTTTGAAATTCAAAGGTAATCATTAATGAGAACGGAAAACAAATAGGTCTCCAACACAACCTTCTGGAGCTCCAGTCAGCGAACTTTGGACGAACATTTCAAATAGAGAACAAACAAGCTATAACTGCAATGTAAACGATAAACCTTAACATCCTGATTTACTGTGTGTATCACTTTGATTGTCGCTAATGATTCTGCCTGTAAAGAAGTATTCGATTGCAGCACAATATATACCTCGGTATTTTCCTAGCAAATGACCTACGATCTTGGGATAGTCATGGAGCTTTGGCAAGTGGAGTCATCACAGCGGCTGTTGACTGCTGTAATTGTCCTGGTGGTTGCGTGGTTTGTCCGACAACTTGTTTCTCGACCCAGGAACCTACCGCCTGGTCCTTCTGGGCTGCCAGTCCTCGGTGTTGCTTTGAAGCTTATCAGGTAGGATATCGAAGGACTATACTTATCCACGGACATTAACTTCCGTCCACCGACTAACTTCCCGGCACAACGACCCCTAGATGTGGCGGATTTATTTTGAAAGAAAAGTGTAGCCTATACATTGCACCCCGGTTTTTGAAACTGATAAACTTTTTTGTTTTGATTGTCAGAGAATTTTGAACGACAAAGAGAACCCAAAACGTGTGATAACTTTTAATAATTTTGGACAAAATTGGACCCAACAATAATAACCCTTTTTGTTATGCCTGTCAGTATTTTTTAAAGATTTGTGGGCTCCCCCTTTAAAAAACATCCTTGATCCGCCTCTGACCCCTAGACAATTCCCCCCTGGGACAACTACCACCTTAACAATACCCCAATTATGTCAGACATATACCGAGAGGGTAATTTCAAAAGCGGTATGGTTGTAATTGGGTAAATAAAAGGGCGTAGTCCCCGTAGATAGCTTTTTTAGAGGTAGTATTCTTTGAATCGTTGCCCTAGTGGGTTGTTTTCTGGGGATATTTATCAGGGGTAGATATCGGAGGCTGATATGAAGCCTTTATTAATCAGAAATCGCAGAAGCATATTTGCTTCTTTTTTCAGTGTCTCTCATGTCTGTATATTTCAAACGGAAAGGAATAAACATAGAATGAATATCAATATCCTTCTGCAGTTCATAATTGAATGTCCTTGGAAACTTGCCTGTTTTGGGATCTTTTTGTAATTGTAGATCGGACCCGCTTGCGCTCTTTTCATCATGGGCCGAAAAATATGGCGAAATTGTTTCTTTCAACGTCGGCCCAAAGCTAATAGTTCTCCTGAATTCCTATGCCACCGTCACCGAAGCTTTCCGTCATCCGGACCTTCATAACCGGCCTAAGAGTCAAATTATGAAGGAAATATCCGGAGCAGGCCAAAATGGTAAGTTAACGAGGAAGTCCATCCTGAAAAAAAAAATTGGTTTCATTAAAAGCGGGAAAATGACAGGAATCTATCATTGAAAGCTATGGAAAATTCCGAATAAGAATAACAAAGCTATGAAATTCTGTTGTAATATTGATAAAATGCAAACTGGCAAGTCTGTGACGTACTTCTTAAGCACTCCTTCCATCATTCTGGTTTGTACAGGAAATTAATTTCAATGTTCCTAGTATCATTTCACAGCTATTAAAAACATGTGTCCGATACCTATATCTATGGCACTGATGGCACAGGTATAATGAGATATTTTCTTCAGAATAATGGAAATTGATGATTGTTTCAGTGAACATTCCCTTTAAAGTTGGAGCAATCGCCAAAATATTTTGCTCTTCGGGTTACGTGTTGTATAAACACTGACGTAGCATGGATTCATTTATTGGAGGGGGCATTGTCATCATGAGATGGAGAGAGAGGTAGAGAGAGAGGTAGAGAGAGGGGTGGGGCAGTCTAACCCCTTGGATGGAATGCGGAAGAACATTGTCACCGAGTGAGGAGAATTATGTGGGGATGGAGGGGTCATAATCGTAACACCTTCTTTTCGAGTTTTCTTCCCTCTCCCTCTCTTCTTTCTTTCTATTTTCTCTCCTTTTCATTTTGTGTGTCATTCCAGGGGGGGGGGGGGGGGGTTGGGGGTTGTCGCCCTCTGCCCCCTCCCCCGTAGCTTGATTTCTTGCCGACTGTCTATTTGTTATGGTTATAGGTGTGCTGTTGTCTGATGGGGAGACCTGGAGGGAACAACGGAAGTTCATCCATTCCGTATTCCGGAGCATGGGGGTCGGTAAAAAGAGCTACGAAGATACCGTTGCAACAGAAATGAATCAGCTCTGCGACGCCATCGAGGAGAAAAAGGGGTCCCCTTTTGACCCGAGCACCCTCTTCGGACAGGCAGTCGCCAATATAATTTGCTCGATAATTTTCGGAACACAGTACAATTACAGCGACACAGACTTCAAACACGTAGGTCATTTATCAAGTTTATGATTTTACCTGAGAAGAAAACCAAATATTTGTCGGCCTGTATATTATTTTATGTTTGCACCCACCTTTGAATGACGATAGCTTCCGGAGGGGGGGGGGGGGGGGGGGGGGGGGGCTTATGTTACTGTTTAGGTTAATTACACCAAGGAGTGTCCTGTGATAACTCCTTGATTATACTCTCCTCTTTTAATTATCAGCGTGGCTTTACCGTGAAAGATCTGGATTATGTTCGAGATTCCATGTCGTTATCATACTAATTTCAAAACATGGGCTTCAAATATTACTTCTATAATGAGATATTGCAAATTTGATTAAACTCTCTATAAGCGTAAAAGCGACTCGTGATTAGACTACTCGATGTAACTGTACGTGCTCGCCAAGTTAAGGGCTTGTGCGGAACCCACCTCGGAGTTCGGTTCCGCGCGAGCATTTTCATGTTATCCTTTATTTCCTTCATAACTGTTGAGCCATATAATGCCAGTTAAACCTCTTTGAGATTGATTTCATACTTTCTAGCTGTACACAAATTATTTTATTCAGGCGATTGGTACACTTAAAAGTTTCTTTTTTTCTAAGACTGTACGTATCTTATGTTCATATTCATTCATTTTCTTTTTCAGATTCTACACTTGCTGAACAGAAGTATTCAATTGTTTGGTCAAGGAGCTTGGATCTTTTTTCTCTCGTTGCCTGGAATTTCGAAGATTCCGTTAAGAAACATCAAGGAACTTGTTTCCAACACCAGGGAATTAAACGCCTTCATCCGGACCATGATCCAAACTCATGAGGTGAACCTTGACCCCGAACATCCAAAAGATTTCATCGATCAGTATCTCATCATGTTGAATGAAACAAAGGTAACTTGTCAATGTTGTCTTTTGAGCGCCAGAAGGGCATAATGCAAAATCGTATGAATCAATGCCTTTCTGGCTCTAAACTGAAATTTGAAGTGGCGCGTGATTCCGTTAATGTTTTTTTTTTGCGTCTAAAGCCTGGCTTACAAAAGGCGCCATTTCCATTGCGTCAGTACCTGCGCTAATAGAGCCCGTGTAGGCAATCAACCTATACGTAAGTTATTCAAAATATTGTTTGCACTTTTCATTTTGCAATCGCTTTTTAACCAATATCACTCTTACAAGTCACTGACGCGGTTCTGTAACATCAGCAGCAAAATAATGACGAATCGGGTAGTTTGCGCGTGTCCAATGTGCGGGCTATGATATGCTTATCTACAGGTAGGCCGGCCTATTGTCGTCCACGGTGGAGGTTATACAATTAAAACCTGAAATGTAGTTGAAAGAAACTTTTCTTTGTGTAACAAAGTATAAAACAATAGAAAACAAAAGGATTAAAACAGTAAATAATTAAGAAATAAAAACAAAGACTACACATAACAAAATTGATTTCATATTAATAATAATAATAATAATAATAATAATAATAATAATAATAATAATAGAGGGTTCGTGCATAGCGCACATGTCTGTCAGAATTGATACTCCTTGCGCTCCACAATTTATCAATTTATGCGTGTAATTTGCATAAATACTAAATAACTTCCTTTCACATATTTCACAAATGGGAGACCATTGGAGGTTCACACTGACAAAATAAAAAAAATTTAAAAAATTGTAAAAATACATACAAATTACCATATTCGCATGATTTAATTAGCATTAATTTGGAAAACATGGTAATGTTGATAAATTTAACTATGCATTCTTGTACGTTACATTACAAACTAAGTGCACGCCAAGTTCGACAAAGATTGGACATTGTATAGCTGAGATCTTATGGGGGGGGGGGGGGGTCTTATTTACTGCAATAAATCATATATACCTACCTATTATGCTAGTAGTCTTGACTACGCAACCCCTTCGAGAACTTAACACAAATGAGTCACAATATTGTGCGCACCCCCCGTAATCCTATTGTTCCCCTTCGCCACTCACGCGCGGCAACACGCAACGGCCATCTTCCTCTTTCTTGCTCGCCCCCGACGAGTTAGGATGTCGAGTCATGGCGTTCCTGAAATCAGGTCTTTTTGTATCTTTTCAGCGCGCTTTTTCGCATCTTAAAAGTACTTTTCGGTACTTATATTCGTCTAGATTATAGTACTCTTGTGTTTTGTTAGTCACACAATTGCAAGGGATTTTTGATTCCTTTTCTTGGCAATTATTTTTCACTTTCACGGTTAGCCCCACGTAGTTATATCTGTGTGTTTGCGGGTGTTTCCGTTTGGCACCGAGCCTTTGGGTTCGGTGTTTGTTGTTACGGTTTTTTGCTGTGAAATTTGTTGTGCGTATCTCCAAATTTATTATTATTATTACCTGCACTCAGTCAAAGTATTTCATATTTTGGTATACTTTATTGTCTGTTTTATTGCAGTGTTATGAGTTCGGAAGAAGAAGCAGCTAGGTCGCGGAGACCTGCTTCTTCCGAAGAGTCGTCTAGCAAGACGACTCGGCCTTTCAGAACTCTCCCGAGTACTTCGGTACATGGGGGAGGGAGGAGGGCTGCAGGTAAGTTGCCCAGTGGTGTTTCCCTGCAGGGTTTGCCAGCCTCGGAGCATGCGGCTTCGGGGCGGGTGGCGTTGGTTGAGTTTGGGACGTCAGCTCCGGAGCCCGTGGCTTCGGGTGGGTGGCGTCACGCTCTAGTGGTTTGGATATTACGAATCGAGGCTCTGCCTGCTCCAACAATGTCGATTCAGAAACCGAAGCTTGAGAAACCACATCCAAAACTGGTTCCGCTTGAATTGATCAGGACAATGGCCCACGAACAAACCAGAGGAGATTGGTCTCCTCTCGGGGCTCTTCCCCATATCAATGTCCTGGTGTTTATGGCAGTTCTTTTAACCCTGCTCCTTTTCAGAAGTCGACTTCTCAGTCGTTCAGTTCTGATCCTCACGGACAATGTTACTGTGGCGGCTTATATCAATCGGCAGGGAGGCACTCGTTCTGCTACCCTGGATGCCCTAGCAGCACAGCTGTGGAGGTGGTGTCGTCGCATGGCGATCACACCCGTGGCCTCTTTCATCCCCGGTCAGGAAAACCTCATTGCGGATTTTCTGTCCCGGGGCAGGTGTCTTCCATCAGAATGGATGCTCCACCCAGAGGTTTTTTGCTGCATTCGCAGTTGCCTGGGTCCACTGGAAGTGGATCTTTTTGCGTTGGTCCTGAACCACCAACTTCCGAAATATTGCTCCCGTGTTCGCGATCAGGGAGCTTGCGCTCTGGATGCTTTCTCTCTCAGTTGGGTGAATCTGCGAGGGTTCGCCTTTCCTCCCTTCCAGCTGATTCCGCGAGTCTTGCGGAAGATCAGGGAAGATCGGGCTCGGGTGCTTGTGGTAGCCCCTTTTTGGCCCAGGAGGAGTTGGTTTCTGGAACTAATGAGCCTTCTGGTGGCTCAACCGTTCCTTCTTCCGTTAAAAGTGGATCTAGTGTTGCAGCCCCTCTCGGGGATTCTTCACCACAGTCCGGAGTCCCTTCATTTGACTGCTTGGCCCCTGTCGGGGAATCTGCAAGACAGTCGGGTCTCTCTGATAGAGCCGCGGATTTTTTAATGTCCAGTCGTAGAGTTTCTACTAGGGAAATTTATAATTTCCGTCTCTCGGTCTTTTTCCTTTGGTGTAAAGAGCGAAATCAAACCCCGTCTAAGGCTCCTATTGGTTCAATTGCGGATTTTCTAATCTCGCTATTTGACAAAGGGAGATCCATCTCTACTATCCGAGGCTACCGATCGGCGGTCGGGGCCATTCATTCGGGGTTCTCAGATGGTTCGGGGATTTCTAATTCCCCGCTGTTGAGTGGTTTGATTCGGTCGTTCTTTCTGAAACGTCCTCCTTGTTCTAAGTTAGTTCCGTCTTGGAGTCTGCCTAAGGTCTTAGAAGCCCTGGCAAAGCCTCCTTTTGAGCCGTTAGGTGAAGCTTCGATTCACCATCTTACGGTTAAGACGCTTTTCTTGGTAGCCATTGCCTCTGGGCAGAGGCGCAGTACCCTTCATGCTCTCTGTCTTACTCCTGGTCATGTTCGCTGGGAGAGAAAAGGTGTTAGATTGATTCCTAAGGCTTCTTTCTTTGCCAAGAATCAAACGGCTTCCTCTGGTCCTGTGGAGATTTTTCTTTGTCCGCTTTCTGAATTTTCGTCAGTGCGCGAGGACAAGGTTTGGTGTCCTGTTTCTTAGTGTAACAAAGTATAAAACAATAGAAAACAAAAGGATTAAAACAGTAAATAATTAAGAAATAAAAACAAAGACTACACATAACAAAATTGATTTCATATTAATAATAATAATAATAATAATAATAATAATAATAATAGAGGGTTCGTGCATAGCGCACATGTCTGTCAGAATTGATACTCCTTGCGCTCCACAATTTATCAATTTATGCGTGTAATTTGCATAAATACTAAATAACTTCCTTTCACATATTTCACAAATGGGAGAGCATTGGAAGTTCACAATGACAAAATAAAAAAATGTAAAAAAATTGTAAAAATACATAAAAATTACCATATTCGCATGATTTAATTAGCATTAATTTGGAAAACATGGTAATGTTGATAAATTTAACTATGCATTCTTGTACGTTACATTACAAACTAAGTGCACGCCAAGTTCGACAAAGATTGGACATTGTATAGCTGAGATCTTATGGGGCGCAGTACCCTTCATGCTCTCTGTCTTACTCCTGGTCATGTTCGCTGGGAGAGAAAAGGTGTTAGATTGATTCCTAAGGCTTCTTTCTTTGCCAAGAATCAAACGGCTTCCTCTGGTCCTGTGGAGATTTTTCTTTGTCCGCTTTCTGAATTTTCGTCAGTGCGCGAGGACAAGGTTTGGTGTCCTGTTAGAGCTCTCAAATGGTATGTTGATAAGACTAAGTCTTATCGTAAGGATGATCAGTTATTTCTGATCACTCGAGAGCCCTTTTCTCCTGCTTCTCTTGATTCCATTTTTAGATGGGTTGTCGAGGCTATTAGGGCCGCTGGCACAGAGGCTCTTTTGTCTGACAGTAAGCCTCATGCTCATGACACTCGTGGTGTCAGCACTTCTTGGGCTCTGTTTCAAGGTGTGGCGCTTGATGATATTTTGAAGGCTGCTTATTGGCGTTCGTCCAATTCCTTCATTTCTTGCTACCTTAGGGATGTCCCTGCAGGTGAGGCTATTTTTGCGTCAGCCACCTTGAAGGCCGCTGTGTCTTCTTTGTAATCCTGTACCCTTCTGATTTTGAAACATGCCTCCCGGTCTTTGAGTTGGCGCTGGTCTAGCATAATAGGTAGGTATATATGATTTATTGCAGTAAATTTGTAAAATCAGCACTGATTTTCTTATTTACTATATAAATCTATATACCTACCTATTATGCTAGTAGTCTTGACTACGCAACCCCTTCGAGAACTTAACACAAATGAGTCACAATATTGTGCGCACCCCCCCCCCCCCCCCGTAATCCTATTGTTCCCCTTCGCCACTCACGCGCGGCAACACGCAACGGCCATCTTCCTCTTTTGCGAGCAACCCCAAGTAGAAACATGTTGCTTGCAAGGTGAGGGGAAGGAGGTAGGGTTAAACCATGACTATAATTATGTTAAATTAAGCCTCCTTCGTGAATTAGAGCCAAAGTCTATTGTTTAAACTTTAAACATGTTAAACTAGGGAATGGATTCCACCTTCAGCCGACTGAACCTGGAATCCGGGATCAAAGACCTCTTCTTCGCCGGTACTGAGACAACGACTACAACTCTCAAATGGTGTATCCTCTTCTTAATCGCGTATCCCGACGTCCAGTCACGTGTTCAGGCCGAGCTTGATCATGTGGTTGGTAGGAATCGTCCTCCCAAGCTGGACGATCGCAAGAATCTCCCTTACACGAGTGCAGTATTGATGGAGGTACATTCACTAGCATTTTCATGTAGTTTTCATTATTCATCAGGGACCAAAACATTGACCCATTATAAACCTAAGGCCCTCCGTGAATTCACTTCATCTATTTCACTCATTTTTTTCAGTCTGAGTGAACTTCATGAAGGGCTGAAGCATTTTTTTTATGAGAAGGGCTCTGCGTAAACAACTGTCGGTCTTGTGAGCCATCAGTCTCATGGATCTTCCGACAACATTCTGATGATTCACTTGACCCGTCACTGTTGGTATCGTGTACTGTACGTAGCCCATTATACGAGTAATTATTATGGCTGGTGAACCATATGTAAACCTTTTAGAGTGTTACTTCATTGAATTAGCTTTCATTCAACCAATGCCCATTCATCTCACTCAGATCCAATTTAGCCCTTGTATTTAACTAGTGTCTTTGGAATGTTTTATTTAAAAAAATGTAATTTAAACTGTTAAATGTACAGAAAAAAACTGGTTCACTTCACAAGACTGAAGTTCTACAAAAGGAACAGATGGGGTTGGTGTGGGTGTTTAGGGTCGGGAAGGGGGAAGGTGGGACTGGGGCAATTGCCCCCTTCTGTATAACCTAATCTGGCATGCTTTGAGTAGGCATTAAGTAAATGTCCCCCTTAATTCTGCCCCAGTGACAATTTTGCACCCTAAAAGGCACCCGACATATTTTGTTTCTTGGCAGAGGATTCGGGAATACAAAAAGGACATTATTAAAAAGGACCGCTTTTTTGTGGCTCTCAAAAACACCTGAAAATGTGATTAATTTTGTTTTCCTTGTCCAAGATTTCTGAACTTGTACCCCAAGCATGGAAATATGCAGGAAATTATTTTCATAAGGGGGGGGGGGGGGGCATAACAATAGGTCGCCCCCCTGATGAATACAATTACGTAACGTATCTCCGCCACTGACCCCCATATTTTGCTATAGCTTATCCAGTTTCTCTTTGTAAATTAACATGATTAACTACAAGCATTTTCAAAATCACACCACTTTACGATGGTGGCCAAGGGTTGGGTCTTTTGGAAACTTAGCGTTCTACCAAAGTCAAACCGTGTTCGCTGTGCTTCTTATAGTAGCGCAGTGATCCTGTTTGGTATGAAAAGAGAAATATAGGCCTACATACCTTCATATTCTTCGTATTCAGAACAAAACCCTCATACAGCTGATATCAAAGACTTTCAAGAAATCAAATCAAGTGAAATATCAATACCCTATTTTATTGCCTATATAGAAATCATGTTCGGATTACGTAACATGCCATCGTAATGTTGGCACATTTCAGTAGATGATGGACAGGACAATTGAAATTACCTAAGGTTGATTTCTCGGAAGTCTTTGCGATCTTGTTTTACAGACTTTTTTATGCCTCCGCCCACCGAAGGTGGGTGCCGGAGGCATTATGTTTTCGGGTTGTCCGTCCGTGCGTGCGTCCGTGCGTCCGTCCCACTTCTCGTTACCGCGATATCTGAAGAATCATTTGAGGTAGGAACCTCAAACTTGGTACTAGTATGTATCCTCATACGAAGATGAACTGATTAGATTTTGGGGTAAGTAGGTCAAAGGTCAGAGGTCACAGAGGTCAATTTACATGAAATTATATGAAATTACTGGTTTTTAGCACCGTTACCGCGATATCTCAAGAACTGTTTGAGGTAAGAACTTCAAACTTGGTACCAGTATGTATCCCCATAGAAAGAGGAACTGATTAGATTTTGAGGGAAGATACTGATGCCTTCAGACCGGAAAGATTTCTCAGTGGAGACGGCAAGCTCATCAAGAGAGACGAATTGATATTTTTCAGCAGCGGTAGGCACATAATACTCCTTTTGACAGTACTATATTTAGCGAATAGTGAACCTAGAAAAGTTTCTTGTTGACACAACGTTTTTGTGAACTATTTGATCCCATGCGGTCTCCGAACAATTTCGAGCCTTGCTGCCGAAAAAGCAACTTTGGACGATTCGCATGATTTTCATATTAAAAAAATATAATGTTGTTCATCTTGTGCAATGAAACATGTGATACAAGAAAGGGATGTTATATTGAATCACAGGTTGCATTGCTCAGGATTAACGATTTTGGGGTAGGTAGGTCAAAGTTCAGAGGTCACAGAGGTCAATTTACATGAAATTACATGGAATTACTGGTTTTTAGCACCGTTACCGCGATATCTCAAGAACTATCTGAGGTGAGAACTTCAACTTGGTACCAGTATGTATCCCCATAGAAAGATGAACTGATTAGATTTTGGGGTAAGTAGGTCAAAGGTCAGAGGTCACAGAGGTCAATTTACATGAAATTACATGAAATTACTGGTTTTTAGCCTCGTTACTGCGATATCTCAAGAACTGTTTGAGGTAAGAACTTCAAACTTGGTACTAGTATGTATCCCCATACGAAGAGGAACTGATTAGATTTGGGGGGTAAGTAGGTCAAAGGTCACAGGTTGCAGGTCTCAGTGGCCAATTTACATGATATTAATACAGTTTTTGGCTACATTTCCACGGTATCTCAAGAACAACTGATTATATTGCTTTATAGTCAGAGGTCAATTAGTAATATAGGATTTTAGTGTTTTAAATCAGAATTTCGCAATAACCATTTGATGAATGCGCATCAACTATATTATACTTGTAGGTGATCAGGAATTATCTGAATGCAAGCGGAGGCATATTGAAGACGCAGTCGTATCTTTTGCTTGTTTTGTTCTGCAATAATTTACTCGAGACTGAAGCTATTCAATAAGCTTAGTCGTAGTATTTATTTCTTTCCATGTGTTAAGGCCCAACGCAAGGGTTCGGTAATCCCTCTAGGCTTACCTCACATAGCTTCCGCCGAGACAGATGTTGGAGGCTACACCATTCCGAAGGGCGCCACCATAATACCCAACCTCTACAATGTCTTGAACCGAGAGGACTTGTGGGAAGATACTGATGCCTTCAGACCGGAAAGATTTCTCAGTGAAGACGGCAAGCTCATCAAGAGAGACGAATTGATATATTTCAGCAGCGGTAGGCACATAATAGTCCTTTTGACAGTACTATATTTAGCGAATAGTGAACCTAGAAAAGTTCCTTGTTGACAAAAGTTTTTTTTTAATTTTTGATCCCATGGGGTCTCCGAACAATTCAGCTTTGATGCCGGAAAAGCAACTTCGGACAATTCGCATAATTTGCATATAAAAATATAATGTTGTTCATCTTGTGCAATGAAACATGTGATACAAGAAAGGGGTGTTATATTGAATCACAGGTTGCATTTCTCAGGATTAACGACACTGCAACGACCCTGTGAATTCTGGTGATGACTGAGACTAAATTCTTACGGATCAAACGAAACGTTCTCTTTTAATTTCTATTCCATATACCTTTTTTTCTTCCAGGCACATCAGGCCAGTGGAAGCTCAATCATTTGTTCTCACTTTGTATTTCACTTTATCATTGTATTGTCCCTTTGAAATGCCAAATAAATGATAATAATAATAATGATAATAACCATAAAAACCATAAAATAATGATGATGGAATGGACTTATAACCTACACACAGAAATGTTGTATGATATAATAATTACATCTAACTAAAGAAAAATAACAAAATTAGAAAATGGCGGCAAGAAAGGACTTTATTATCTGCGGGTGTACATGCATATAATCTCTCCTTCCTTGCTCCTCATGCTCAGTTGTTTCCTGAATTCTATCCAAACCATTTTTTTCCCTCTTTACATCTACCATCTACCTTTCAGGTCGTCGTATGTGTCTGGGAGAGCAGCTAGCCCGGATGGAGACGTTTCTTGGTTTTACCAGTCTCCTTCACAGATTCACGTTCCAGAAACCCCACAACTCACCACCGCTATCTTTCGCCGGAGTTCTGGGGGGCACCAGAAACACCGTACCTTACCTCACGTGCGCCATCCCACGAGTGTCAGAGTAGATGGGCTTGTGTGCGTGTGTTGTGTTGTTAGGTTTTTGAGACATATATCAATCAGATATGATAATTTACGTCTAAGGACTGACCTTTACGTCATCATTTTAATTTTAATTGTAATCTTCATAATTATCCAACAAGATCTGTGGGAGACATTCATATTCCTAGACGTAAAACAATCGTGTTCAACAAAATATTCGTTTTTCTGGTCCCAAACTCTGGAACAACTCAAATGACTCTATTGAAACATCCCCCTCACTGCATACATTTACTCGTACTATTAAAAATATATACTTTCGTACAGTATAGTCAGTAGCACATATAGCAGATTTCTATATCCTTTCTCTTGTTTCTTAAAAAAAAATCTTTTTGATTTTAGATAATTGTTTTTATGTCATAATTGTTGTATAATATTCTACAGTATAAATTATGTAAATATGTATTGTAAAGACGACCCCACCACAAGCCATGTGGTTCCTGGGACCTTCTGCTCCTTCCACCATGTTCTTTTTCTTCGTAAATTTACATTTCATTTTGTATTTGATTATGAGGAGGAAATAAATGTATTTTGAATCTGAATCTGCATCTGAATCCGAATTCGAAAGACGCGGCGTGCACCGGGGTCCGTCAGAGTCGGTTTATATGACAAGACGGAGAGCCGACCGTACCGACAGACCAACTCACATAAAAGTCGAGCTTAGTTTATTTATCTGAAATAAAATTAATAAGAGAGAGATTTATTAATGGAAAATTCAACCCTGGTAACAAAAGTTGACCTTAGTTTATTTAACTGAAAAATAATTATTCTTTTTAAAAACATGGAAAAACATGAGAAAGAGCAGTAAAACCTAAGGAGAGAGAGAGAGGGAGAGAGAAAGGGGGAGGGGGGGGGGGGGGGGAGACTGACCCTCTCAAACCTCTCAAAGAAATCCCTCTCAGCTTTTGCTACCAAGTGTCATGAATTTTATCCGTTTGTTTTGTTTTGTCTCATTCTTTTATGTTCATGCTTCATCTTAAAGCTCTATAGGTGAAAATACACGCGCTCGTTCCTGTTTTGCTTTTCCAGAGGTTGATTCTTCCCCGCCCCTGCAATTCCCTATCTTCCGTTTATCGCTTTGTACTCCAAAACAGAGCGGGTCGCATCATTATGAAAATCAATCCTTTTTCTCATATATCAAATCAACATATTCACGACACATTGGGTTGGGACCTTCTTGATTGCCGCTATAACAAACTCCTGTGTACAATGATTTATAGGATTTTGCATAATTTCACCCCAAATTATATGTCTGACAATATCACAATAAGAACTTCCAATTACACACTCCGCTCTAATCAGAATTTATATCTCCCAAAGCCAAAGTCTAATAATTTGTAAAAGAACTTTTTTCTACAGGGGAATTTCCATTTATAACCAACTACCCAATGAAATTCGAAGTGCAACATCTATTAGATCCTTTAAACGGCTATTAAATCAATATTATAAATGAGCATATAAGTGGGGGGGGGGGGGGGGGGGTTGTCTGGGTTTGGGTATAGTCATTTTCATTTTATTAATCTTTTAACTTGGTTTGATTGTAGTTTACAAATTTGATTGATTTGTGTTTTTTTATTTGTTTTTTTTTGTTTTTTTTTGTGTTTTTTTAAATTATATAATTGTGTTATGATATAATTTTTAATATATAATGTTATGTGGGACCCCAAGGAAGAACAGCGGCATTTTGTAAATACTGCTGAATTTGGGTCATCCTCCGTTTTTTTTAAGCTCATGTATACGTTGTATTTTATGAAATGTATGTGATTTTCTTAATACGGAAATAAATACAAACAAACAAACACACTTCACTTTCCCCGTTTTCTCCCTCATCCTCTCCATCATGGTTTCACAGTCTCTCTCTCTCTCTCTCACTTTACCTCTCTGTCACTCTCTATCTAACTCTATATCTGTCTCTCTCTATCACTCTCTCTCTCTCCCTCTCACTCCCCTCTCCCCTCTCCTTCTATTACTTTCTCTGTTAATCTCCCCCTCTCTCTATATATATCTGCCTCTCTCTCTTTCTCTCTCTCTCTCTCTCTCTATATATATGAACAAATGTTCGTAATGTATTCAAATGTAATGCCTACAGTCAAGTGCCGAGTGACAAATTATTTCGTTCACTTGTTACGAATAATTATATTTCAATAGAATGCATGTCAAATGCTTGTCTGACGTAGCAACAACGAGAGTATATAATTTGCATTCCGGCTATTTGTTACGACGTGGGGTGACCTCCTAATCTCATGCACATTGCACTTACATATAAAACACAAACGACATTCAAAAAGGGGGAAAATGCTCAAAAATTAACATACATGAATATGCATAACAAACATCAAGGTTCGTAACATATTGAAATACAATACTCTCTAACAGGTGAAATAAATAAATCGTTATACAAGCGTGTATACCAGGCACCACAAAACCACAAAAAAGTCGCACTGTGTGATTTTTAGTGAGAGCTCAATAAAGGTGTTTTTAGTTGGCATGGTCAAATTTTAGTTTTGGGTATTTCCTGAAAGAGTATACTTTTTTCTAAGTAATTTAAAAATTTGGAGGCACCAAACAATCTAAAAGTGGTATTGCACCTATGTTTGTCTTCCCTGGAGGATGTTATATTAGTTTGGGTTTTTTTTACGACCCTGAATTTCATTTTGATCTCCCATAACTTTTGATCAGAGTAGGTTCTTGTATTGATACTTGTTTTAGGATAATCTGATATTGCCTTCGTAGAAATTCCTATTGAGCTCTAATCTTCCTTTTGTCACATTTGCATTAAGAATCTAACCTTAACTGAAAATTCATATCTGGCGACTTTTTGGTGGTTTTGTGGTGCCTGGTCACTATTGGTCTTTAGCTGGAACGTCCCATTTATAGATATAATACTCCCATGCTCCCCTACACGTAACTTATATTAACTGGTAATCCTTCCATATAGGTGCGTAATATTTTTTAAAATATTCAATATCCTTCTAATAAAATATATTGCATAAATGACATAAGATAAACCAAGTGTAAGTAAATTGCATTGATGCTGTACGACATCATCGACACGATATCATTAGTGTTTGTTTTATTGGGTAAAAATGAAATTGAGTAAAATGAAACCGAGATCATTAATGGCTATTATTGTGAGGCGATGTCATTTTCAAAATGTACTACTTTTGGAATCGTAGTCATGCTTGAAGCAGCAAGAAATTTGCGTAGAGCGGCTTCCCATAAACTCTCCGTTTCATTCATGTTGTCTTCGTCTATTTCACAGCGAAATCAGTCATGCGTCTGTCAACAAAGCTGAATGCGTGAGAAACCGTCATACGCAAATTTCTCGCTGCTTCAAGCGTGACTCGGGTTGCAAAAATAGCAAATTTTCAAATGCCATTGCCTCACAAAATGGCCATATATAAATATAAATATACGCTCCTTTGTGTACCTACGTGATAATTTTCATCGTTTCCTGATGAAGGCCTATGGCCGAAAATTCGAATCTTTTCATCGTATACGGACTTCTTCATTCCTATCTTCTCTTGTTCCTGAACTTTGCAAGTTCGAAGCAGAACTATCATTTTAAGACAACACACAACACACACACACACACACAAACACCCTTTCATTCACTGTATAAAAATGATATATTCAAAACAACATTTTCTCACTTCTTGTTGTGAAATAGACATATTTAACATGGGATAAAAGCATGAGTTTAAACTCATGAAGTAACTACAACGCTTTTCCTTTTAAAAGAGAAATAACCTAAAGCCAATTAAATGATTTGTTAAATATATACTGTTTAAAAAATAAAGGTGTTCCATCCCACATGTGGAAAAAATATCAAAACAAATCCAAAATAATATTTCCTCCACAATATTAAAATAAAAAATTTCATAGATACTTTCTATTAGAAGTAAATTACATTCCTGGAACCCCTTGTTAGTCTAAAAGGGGAAGTCCACCCTGATTACAAATTTAAGAGAAACAGAAAAATTAAAGAAACAGACAAGTGAAGCAAAATACGATCAGGAATAAAAACGTTATGAATTTTTAAATTTGTAATCAATCAAACGCAAATTGACAAGTGCTCTCCCATTTGCCATGTACCCCCCCCCCCAAAAAATCATTAATTTCCAATTTCTGTAAAGAAAATATTGAATAATACATGCCCCTTAGTTATAATTATTGCGCATTTGTTTTTTACAAAATACCTATATGAAACAAATATATTCCTTCGTGAAAAACTAAGAAAACGAAAATTTATAAATTTCTGTACTGATCAAACGGGAGAGGAGCCCGTAAGATACACCACGGAGTTACCAATTTGTGTTTATGAGAGAATACAATTTCAAAAATTAATAACTTTATTTTTTCTTATCGAATTTTGCTCAAACATTGACTAATCTGTTTTTCTGATTTTTCTGTTTTTGTTCAAAACAACTAAATACCAGGGTGGATTTTCGTGTTTAACAACGTATAGCAAATAATTTAAATCGCTATAACGTATAAGTACTACTGTTGCACTTAAGTCACTCATTGCTAAAGTGTCCTATTCTCCTGGCTTTTTAAATGTTTCCTTTCCCTCAAATTTCTCTTAATATCCTCTTCATTACCATCACTTCCTTCGTCCTTATTGTGACCAAGGAGTTGACGTCGCAAAAGTCGAGCGTAGAGTCCATTGGAACTAATGAGTTCAAGGTGGCTACCCTGCTCGACCACCATTCCGTGATCAATGACCACGATTCGGTCGGCCTTCTCAATGGTGCTGAGACGATGGGCAACAATCACCACGGTGCGGCTTCCAAAGTTCTTTGAGAGTGCCTGCTGCACCAGGTGTTCACTCTCAGCATCCATAGCACTGGTAGCCTCATCCAGGAGGAGCATCTGAGGGTTCCGCACCAAGGCTCTGGCTATAGCCACCCTCTGCTTCTGACCACCCGATAGCCGCACGCCCTTCTCACCAGTCTCAGTTGCATAACCCTTTTGGAGACCCATAATAAAGCCGTGAGCGTTGGCCTGTTTAGCCGCGTCGTGTATACGCATCATGCTGCATTCCTGGAGGCTGTATGAGATGTTGTCCTTGATAGATCTTGCATAGAGCACTGGTTCTTGACCGACGAGGGCAACTTTTGAATGTAGGTAAGTGTTGTCGTAGTCCTTGACGCTAATTCCATCTATCAGGACTTTTCCCGATGTTGGCTCGTAGAAGTGCTCTAACAGACTGATGCAGGAGCTCTTGCCTCCACCGCTGGGACCCACAAGGGCTAGCACTTCTCCAGGGGATGCCGTAAAGCTTACATTTTTCAGCACTAAAGTAGATGGTCTGGTTGGATACGCAAAACATACATTTCTAAATTCCAAATGACCCTCAAAATTTTTTGGTGCCAATCGGCCTTCGTTTATGAAGGCAGGACTTAAGTCGATCAGTTCGAACACCTTTCTGGAAGCTCCTGCTGACTTCATGAGCTCAGTATACCCGTCGGAAATATCCTCTATGCTTCCTCCAATTTTCTGCTGATACAAAATATAAGAGACCAGCATTCCACCACTTATCTTGTCATTAACAACAAGATGGCCTCCGTAGAAGAGAGTAACCACAAACACCATCAGTTCACAAACCGAGACCATCACCTTCGAAAAGCCACAGGCCACTGCCTCGTTTTTACGCAAATGGTAAGCAACGTCTAGTCTATCCCAGTAGGTTCTTTTCTCGCCCGCCTCATTGGCGAAGCTGCGGACAGTTTTCACGCTGGAGATGGTCTCTTCGGCCACGATGTTTGCATCAGCCAGAGCGCTCTGGACCTTACAGGATAGCTTCTCGAAGTACCTTCCGACAATGTATGTGATGACTGCTAGAAGAAGAAAAGAGATGACTGTTATCACACAGAGTCTCCATGAGAGGACAACCATGACAATGGTATAGGAGACGATCTGGAAGGCATTGCGAAGGCAGATCTTGATGCTGCCTCCGAGTGAATTACTCATGGTTGTGGTGTCTGACGTCAGACGTGATGTTATTGCTCCTGTCCTGTTTTTGTCAAAGAACCCCATGTCTTGTTTGAGGATGCAGTCAAAGAGGTGGTTTGTAATACGTTTGTTTAGGCTAGCCATCGCTACGGTCAGGCACCCACTTCGAACCCCATTGGCTACTGCAACTACACAGGAAATCAACGTCATGAGGTAGATGGATTCATAAAACCGAGCAGAATCTTTTCCAAGAACAACTCCATCAAGCACCCGACCGGCTAAGAGCGGCAGGAATGTCTTACCTACAGTGGCACATATCAGAGCAATGAGGCCAACCAGCAAACAGGGCCAGTCCTGCTTTGAATAAGATATCAATCTTGCAAACAAAGAATACCATTGGACAGCTTTTCTTGTATCCTTCTTCTTCAAACTGTCATAATTATCTTCATCAATAAGTCCACTACAGTCACTTCTCTCTCTTTCGAAGTCATGCTCTTCTTTGTTGAGTAATGCGACTGTATCAGGATCCCGGTGACACTCCGTGCCCTTCAGAGGAGATCTCACCTCCAGCAGGATGTTAACCCACAAGCCGTACATAGCAAGAGATCCTATCATTGTCCATGTTCCCAATGTCAAGAACCACGGATCATCGTCATGGTTACCATCCAAATACTCCGTATATAACATGATCTTTGCCATAGTGTACAGAACGACGACAATGTTAACAACTCCCACAGGGTATCTGGCCTTCTTGATGTATTTCACACTGTCCTGTGGGTTGGTAAGAATTCCCACGGCGATTATCGACAGCAAGATCACTCTCACCATTGAGAACAACCAGAATTCAAACATAGAGTGCACAAAGCTATAATCTATTACATCTTTGCCGAAGAGATGGTATTTGTCCCAGCGTAAGTACAAGGAAAATCCAAAGAAAGCATCGGCAGTGCTGAAGATTAATATTACCACTAGACAAGTCAATACTTCCATTAGTGCCGCTAAGTTTTTACACTCTCATGAAGACCTCGCAACTCTCCCTCAAAAAGTGAAACGTCAGCAGTATCGAAAAGTAAATAGTTTAAAATGTTTCGCTATACCAGTTGCAAGTCGCCGATATATTCTTGTAGGAGCGGTTATACCGAATTAGCAGTAGGAAAGCATCAAAGAAATCCAACTTGTTATAACATGCGAAATAGCCCCCGCAAATACTCTATCACAATTAAAAGACCACAATACAAACTTGATAAATATATTTTAACAAAGGTATGGTGAAGATCAGTGAACCGATGCGCATGGACTTTGTATACGAGAGGAAGATTAGTATAAATCACAGCGAGAGGAATGTATACCGGGGAGATACACGTCTGTAAAAACCCAATTACACACAGTATACCGGGGATGCACGCACATCGACACGCACGCACATCGACATGTTTAGGACGAAACAGACGTCCGAAAAAGTAATTCATTAAAATGAATTTGAGTTCCGGTCAAGTGATTTATTTTGTGGAATAACCGTCTTGAAGAAACTGGGGAAAGCCTGATTATGCAGTACATATGAACTACAAGTTACTTTGAGGTTTTCCAATCATAAATATGACAATATAATCGTATATAATCAATAAATATAATTCCCTTTCGTGGAATATTTCGACTATGATAATCTTCCAAACTGACATAAAAAGAACGAGAAAGAACTGTCATCTTTACCATAACTCGATCATCTCTTTAATATGTTTGAAGGGAACGGCCCAGTTGTACATATACATATATATATTATACTAGGTGTAAAAATAACACTTTGGACACTTTTGATTGTTAATAACTAAACAAAATATACATCGTATCAGACTTCGGTTTTTACACTGTAGAGTTGAAGGATGTAAAATGTACTGAGAGCAAGTTTCATGACATTTTTCTGAATACTTTTCTTAAAATATTGCTCTGAATATTTAATTAGATTTTTCAGCTTTTGAAAATTCAAGGCCACAATTTCAATTATTTCAGAACACAACAATTGCCAGTGTGTGTTGCAGCTGTCATTTCTCCCAACATTTTGCTGTAGAGTGTCATTAATGATTCATGACTCTGGGTGAAAAAGATGTTCTTGAATTTCAAAGGCACTACACAATGGCAAGTGTTGTGTTCTGAATTAATTACTGAAACACACAGATTTTATGGCCTTGATTTTCAAAAAAGTGAAAAATCTAATCGAATATTCAGAGCAATATTAAAAAAAATATTCAGGGAAATGCCATGAAACATGCTCCAAATAAATTTTACATCCTTCAACTTTACAATGTTCAAACCTCAGTCTGATACGATGTATAATTTTTGATTTATTAGCAATCAAGTGTCCAAACTTTTTTTTACACGTATTATATACAATCTACAGTACCCCATGCAAGCAGAAGCTAATTTTAATTTGTAATTTTCAGCAACGCAGTCACCTAGCCCAGATACCTTGCCCAAATAGCTAGCAAGCTCCTCTATTATGCTTTGTCAAACGGGTGAAGATGGTCATGCGTTTGATTAGCAAAATCCTGACACTATATTTTGTCTCCTTTTTTTATATAAAGCAGTACATTAAAAAAAAAATGATTATCTTATTGATGAAATTGTAATTTGACTTCAAATTGCACCTCTAAAAATACAGTACTCAAAATTTTGGTATTTAAATTTGAACCGAATTGAATAAAATACATTTAATCTTATTAAAGTTGGAATACGACAAATTCTTTTTATTTTGGGGAAAGAGCTTGCCCTAGGGCACTTTAAATTTATTCCAGGGGATTACCCTTCCCGATGGATGTTTTTTTTCAGTTCATATAACCCCCTCAAAAAAAGTTCTGCAATTCAACTTTGAGCCTTGATATCTTTTTGGCGGCTTTTTAATCATTCTTGATTTTTAGATCATTGGAAAGTTCATTTATCCCCTTCACATCCATGCCCCATTTGTAATGGTTATGTCATCCTTGAATGCACAGCACCCCTGAATAGAGGGCAAAGTCAAAAGTGAAAAGTTGCAAATTGAATGGCTATCTTGGCTATTGTCTATTGCTTTTGTTGCAATGTCGGGTGTGTGTGAATGATGTTGAATGGGTCATGAATGATTCAACAAGTTTATTTCCTGTTTGGTAGATGAAATGTGCCTTGCACAAGCTTTATGCTTGGCAGTGCTTACTTTTAAAGAGTAGCTGTTCGCGTATGTTAACATGCCACGTCTATCAAATGTTGAGAAGGCTCAAGCAATCGGCCAAATCGAAGCCGGTATTCCCCAAAGAGAAGTTGCTGCTCAATTTGGAGTGAGTCCCAGTACCATCTCCAGATTATTGGCAAAGTTCCGGGAAACTGGGGGTGTCAAGGACAGACCAAGGAGTGGTCGTCCAAAGAAGACAACCCAACAAGAAGACCGCTTCCTGACCCTTTCTGCCCTGCGGAATCGAAGGTTATCTTCCAGGAACCTGCAAGGACGATTTGCTCGAAGATTTGCCAAGCGACTCTCCGACCAGACCATCAGGAACAGACTTCACGCAGCCAATTTAAGAGCTCACAAGGCAGCAAGAAGACCTGCACTTTCGGCCTTGCATCGTCATTCCCGTCAACGCTGGTGTTTGCAACATCTTCGATGGAACCGGGAAATGTGGCAGAATGTCCTTTTTACAGATGAATCCAGATTCTGCTTGAGGAAACTGGACGGAAGGGTGAAAGTGTGGCGTCGCCGTGGGGAACGCTTCGCTGACTGCTGCATCGACCGGGTAACAGCGTTTGGAGGAGGCAGTGTTATGGTGTGGGGTGGCATATCTGCTGAGGGAAAGACACAGCTTATCATCGTTGATGGAAACCTGACAGCAGAGAGATACCGAGACAACATTCTTCGGCCAGAGGTCATCCCATACATGCGCAATCTTGGACCAAACGCCATCTTCCAAGATGACAACGCCCGCCCACACAGAGCAAGGATCATCACCGAATACCTGCAGGAGGAGGCAGTGACGAGGATGGATTGGCCTGCGAACAGCCCTGACTTGAACCCAATCGAGCACCTGTGGGGCCAGCTTGGCCGTGCTGTATGCGCCAGAGTGACAGATCACACTACACTGGCTGAGCTGCGACAGATCCTTATCGAAGAGTGGAACCTCATCCCACAGCAACGCATCACCAGGCTGGTGACAAGCATGAGGAGGAGATGCCAGGCTGTCGTAGCTGTATTCGGATCTTCTACACTGAACTTCTGATCCTTTGCTATTCCACATTTGATGTGCATGTTACTCAATAAAAAGTGCCAAACATTTTGTCATTTGCAAATTTGTGTATTTGTGTTTGTTTTTGTTTCGTTAGAGAGGGGAGAGAGAGTTAAAGAACATGAGTTCACATCAAGAAAGGGGAATGTGTTTGTTGAAGTGGAAAGCAATCCAAGAGAAGAGGAGAGTTTGTGTTGCTTATGTTTCTGTGATAGGGTTAAATGGCTGAAAATGAGATAATTTGCTGAGGGGAGACTTTTTTCCCCACCGCAGTTGTGTACTGCTAAGGTGGAAACTTGCAATATTCTGCATGAAACCAAAACACAATAATATATGTTATCACAATCAGTTGCTGATTAAAATACATTCCATCTTAAAACAAAAGAATAATTCCACTTCAAAATCACTGAAAACAATATTTGTCCACCAATCAAGGGATTACTGTACAGCAGAAACATGCACACCTAATACAAAATTAAACAAACCAAAAGGAACAAAATCAGAGAAACAAAACCTTTCATTCCAGTTAAGAACTCAGTGTGCACAGTAACAATGCATTCTGCAACTTTTCACTTTTGACTTTACCCTATATTTAGGTGCACTGCACATTCTGTGATTACATAATCAATACGAATGTGGTATCATTGTGAAGGTGAATAAACAAGCTTTACAATGATATCAAACTTGATGATGATCATACAGTTACTAGAGAGATATAAATGCTTAAACTTGAATTGCAGAACTTTTTTTGAGGGGTTTTGTTTTGTAACGCACAGCAACACTTCTTTCTTCTGACATAATTGGGTCCATGAGCCTTAAGGGGAAAAATAGACCTTGTTTTATAGGGGACATTTGACTCTCATCCCGACGGAAATTTTGGCACTTTCTTCTGTTTTGTGATGTCCTGTCATATCACTTCCTACTCACAAAGTTTGGTACATGATGTATATGTGGTGAAATCGACCTGACTTTGTGGTCTATTATAACAAGTAAATTATTATTGGCTTTAATCGAACATTTCTAATACAAATACATGCTAAGCATCTTCATCGACCAAAAAAAAATAGAATAAATAAAACACATAAAAGTTACCGTATGTTCATAATCAATTAGTATTAATAGAACAAATGGTAACTTTCATTAAACTTAATTAGGCATTCTTGTACTTTACACTTTAAACTAAGTGAGTGCCTTATTTGGTAACAAAGGGACATTGCATAGACGAGATCGAGGGGGGGGGGGGGGGGGGGGGGAGCATCAGTCTTCTAAACCAATATAGCCCAGTCTCTCTAGGGTTAACCCAACGGCAATGTTCAGACTGACAACTTTTTGTCAATGACTTCCATGGTCTCAGTAACTTTTTTGAGGGTCCATTCTTATAGGAGAATTGGGGTGACTATTTCGAGAAGGCTCCCAGATGATTATTAGCAAAGAACGTGTAAAATGTGTTTATAAATTATTTATTTTACCTGAAGATTACTGTAGAATAGCAGTAATATAACCATCACCACCAAAAAGAAAGGGGGGGGGGGGGGGGAGAAAGGAGAGGGGCCAGCAATCATCAGGACAACTATGAGGTCTGTTTAGTTTGAGTTCAGATAGGGTTTTAATTATTGGATCAGATGTCGAACTCCATTCGTGCAAAGGAGAATGTGAAGAAATATCAACTTGGGAGATTGCCAAAATACATGTCTGACCACATCTATGACAATACATGTACTCTTTCAGTGCCGATGGCACGTATATGTGACTGATAAACTTGTCATTTTCATTCACCAATTACTCGGCCACAGGAAGGGTATATAGTGGTAAATGTATATCAAATTTTGAGCACAAATCAAGCATTATATGAATATAATTCTATGCTACCATAAAAGTTTTCAGAGAAAATGGCAGATTTTAAAAAAGATATTACCTTATTTAAACATTAAACAATAGTAAATGAATGAGAAACCAAAATATTATGGATGAAAAAGAAACTTAAATGTAATTTTCAATAATTTTTAGGCATAAAGTTGAGTAAAGTAATATTGTTTGGTTTATAAGAAATAGTAATGAATTTCCTACAAGTTATGTACATAAAATTTTGTCAAATAATAGATGGTTAATGAAGTGGAGACATTTAGCATTGATCACATTTTGGTAAAATTCTGAAGAGAGGTAAAACCCTTGGCAAAGTGGTTGATATTTGCTTCCTTTCTAAACAGGTTTGTTCACTTTACAAAGAATAGTCCCAATATATAACGGTGGCCTCGGTACTTGAAATGCTCATTTACAAAGTCCACTGAAGCAAATAGACCCTGAAAGGCCAGCTTTGGCGAGTTTTAAAGAGGACCCAGTGATCCAGTGTATAGCTTTATCATCAGCTTCATCTTCCCTCACAGCAAAAATTGACCCGGAACCACACAAACATATTCAGCCCATTGAAAGAGATTTGTACAGTCAAGGCTTAGTCTGCAAGCACAGACCCTTATTTGACACTTAATTAGAAAATAATTGTGTCTCGAGAAGCCTAAACCAGGTTCATACATGGTTGTGTCAGCAGCTACAGTATAGGTCATATGTTTTCTTACAGTTCAGACACTGTTACGCATTTCGACTGACCGGGTTTTGCGCCCTGCAAACAAAACAAGCATTGGGGTGTATCATTGAATAAAACCTCGCTTACAGAGGATAGAAAGCTTTTCATTGTACGTTGTATTCCTTCGGTTTATACAGTTTAATAGTCAGAGCATTCATTCCCGAAGGACTTTACCTTTTACGACTTACGGTGTCTGTGTGTGTGAGGGTGCGTTTGTTTAGCATTATGTCCGAGGACATTTTCGGACAGAGAACAAAAAAAAAATCATGACAACAATGGTCCTCGGAAGGCGGACAATAGTCCTCGAACGTCGAACAATGAATTTATGCCTTATTCCGTCGACTGTCCGAGGACGAGTAACAATAGAGGAACAATAGCTGTCCTCGGAAGTAAAGCCATGTAAACGTGTGTGGGTTGGTGTGTGTGTGCGTGTGTGTGTTCAAAGAGATTATGTTGATTTTTTTTTTTTTTTTTTTATTTTTTTTTTAAATTAATGCGTGGTAAAGGTAAAAGTGAAAGCCACGTCAAGGCGATATAGCCCTTGTTTTGTAATTGTTGGGGCAGTTGTTCATGCTGTTGGGTCAAGTTATATATTCAAACAAACTGAACAATCTATTCAGGGGAATTCAAGTTGGGGTTGGGTGGTTGCTCTTTTTTTTTTCTTTCTTTTGAGAGAGAGAGGCTTTTATTTTTGTAAGCACCTGGTTTTGTATTGGATAGCTTTGACGATAACCAAGAATACATTGATTATGCACAATCTAGCAACTTTGTTCATTTTGCATTAACCAGTTTATGGTTATAGTAGCATGTACTTTATTCCAAAATAATCAATTTCAATATGGTGGTGGTGGGGTCGCTTTTACATCGTCCATTGTTAGGTAATGGATTATAGTAGGTCTTTATTTAATTTAGTTTTTTGTATATTCTTCGTCGTGTCGTCACACGCGTACGGGGTAGGTTGTGGAAGGTGGGTACTGGGCTCCCTTCAGTTATCGAAGGGATGGGGCAAAATTGCTTGTAGTAGGAGGGAGCGCTGGGGAAAGGCAAGGTTTAAGGGTATGTTTTGTAATGTTTATGCCAGGGTGTGGTATGTGTTTCGATGTTTTGAAGAATGTTGTATAGGATGTGTTTATTTCTGCTCGCACTCAGAAATACCTAGATCGGCAACATGCTTTAATGAATCTGAGAATGGTTGTCATGTTGATTATGGGAGGAAGAACCAAGCATTGATGTTAATGTTAAAATATTTTACAAGCCATAGGGGACTATATTATGTTTGTGTAATAGAGTCACAGATTTTGGGAATATTTTACACAAAATGACAGGTTTAACGTTGATTTCTGTTAATGTTAGAGGCATAAGAGATAGGAATAAAAGAAATCGAATTTTTGAATGGGCAAAAAGTAAACGAGGGGATGTAGTATTGTTACAGGAAACATATAGTTCACCAGATATTGAAGATATATGGAAACGAGACTGGGGAGGTCAAATGTTTTTTAGTCATGGCTCAAGTCATAGCAGAGGCGTCCTTCTTTTAATAGCACCTGGCTCCAAAATCAAAACTGACCAAGTAGAAGTAGATGATGAAGGGCGTTACATTTTTCTTAAAGGTAGTATATTTGATTCCGAGTTTTTATTATGTAATGTTTATTTTCCAACAAGAGATAGGATAAAGAAACAAATAGAATTTTTGGAAAAGATAGATGTAAGTATTTCAGATCTTTGCTCTTGTAACCATTCACTCATCTTAGGAGGAGACTTTAATGTAATTTTAAATGATACTTTGGATTACAGAGGGCCTAAAGCACCCTTGAAGACTAAGTTTACAAACAGTTTGGAATTGTTTCTTAGGAAATATGATTTGTTAGACATATGGAGGAAAAAGCACCCGGACGAAAAACAGAAGAGCCCTTTAGTACAAACCCGTTTAGATTATTGGTTCATACCAGACCAGCTCGAGAGATTAGTGGGGACTTGTGAAATATTGACATCAATTACTCCTGATCACTCAGGTATTAGTTTGGAATTACAATTTGTAAACAAAAGCGAAAATTACAGTGGCAAATCATATTGGAAATTTAATAATAGTTTGTGTTTAGATAAAGATTTTGTGGGCGGAATGATTACGGAAATAGAAATTATTAAGAGGAATTGGGCGGGTGAATTTAATGATAAATTAGTATTTTGGGATTTTCTTAAAATGAAAATGAGTGAATATGCTAGAAAATACTCGAAAGTCAAAGCGAAAGAGAGGAAAACGAATATTGAAAAATTAGAAAAAGAATTGAGAACTTTAGAGCAAGATTTAATAACTACTGCTACTCCTTTAGAAACATCTAAACAGCTTGAAGAAAAGAAAAAAATGTTGTGTAAATTATACGATAGATCATTAGAAGGATTAAAAGTTAGGTCACGAGCGGCTTGGTTTGAGGAGGGGGAAAAGAACAAAGAATATTTTGAACAATTATTAAAATCAAATAAAAAGAAAACCGTAATACAGGAACTGTATGATGAGAACAAATCTGTGACAAAAGATAGAAAAGAAATTACGAAGATAATTAAGTTATTTTATGATACATTATATTCGAAAAAGAGTGATCTTACAGAAGACGTTTTAAATGAAAGTTTATTTTCTAAAAATATCCCAAAGCTAAGTGAGGAAAGTCGGGAAACATGTGAAGGAAAACTTAGTAAAGATGAATGTTATGAGGTTTTAAAAACAATGAAGACAAATAAAGCTCCAGGTAATGACGGCCTTTCAGTAGAATTTTATATCACGTTTTGGTTACACATAGGTGGGCAATTAGTTGAAGCCTTAAATGAAGCTTACGACAAGGGTAACCTATCAACATCTCAGAAGCAAGGAGTTATTGGGGAGGTACGAACAAAAATTTTTTTTTTTCAAAAGGTTGACCCGTATTTTTCGGTCTCGCCAGCTTCTTGAAAAGTAGCTCAGTGGGGGGGGGGGGGGGGGGGTTTTGGGACAAAAAAAATTTTTCGTCAAACCTACAAAAATACTTCCCCTTCTCCTTCTTTTTTCTTTTTCTTTTTTCCCCCTCTTTTTTTCTTTTTTTTTCGACGCCAATAGGGGGGGGGGGGGGGGGGCCGCGGCCGATTCGCCCCCCCCTGGATCCGCTAGTGCACTTTCTCCCTATTTGTTTTTAGTCGTTATCGAAATCTTGGCACATGCCTTGAGAAGGGAGAATACCTTAAAAGGAATTACTTTCGGTGATTTTGAAGTAAAGCAAATATTGTATGCTGATGATATGACAATTTTCATACGAGATAAAGCGTCAATTAGGACATTACAAAACTTGTTACAAGCTTTTTTGGAAATTAGTGGTCTAAAGGTTAACATAGATAAAACAAAGATTTTGATAATTGGTAGGAATATAGAGAATGTAGGACAATTCCAATTTGGGAGTGTGGTTACAGAAGTAAAGATTCTAGGGATTACATTTTCATTAGATACTAAAAGAAAGGATGAATTCAATTATAAAGAAATATTGAGTAAAATCAAAAGACTTTTGGGATGGTGGAAACAAAGAGACCTTACCATCATGGGGAAAATACATTTACTTAAAACATATGCACTGTCCAAATTGAATTATGTATCTTCGTCATCTGTAGTCCCGAAATGGCTATTTGCGGACATTCAAAAAATCTGTTTTGACTTTGTCTGGAAGGGCAAGGATCGCATTAAAAGAGCTATAATGTATCAGGATTATAAAGATGGTGGCTTGAGGATGGTTAATTTTGAATTATTTGTAAAAACTCAGAGGGTAATGTGGTTGAAAAGACTTTTGTATGGAGAACGAAATATGAGTTGGAAAGTATATTTTGACTACAGTTTCAGGTCAGTAGGGGGTAGAAGTATCTTTCTTTGCAACTATGATGCAAAAAAACTAACACTTAAGTCACCTTTGTTTTATTTAGAAATGTTAAAGGCCTGGCAAGATTTATACAACTGTAGAAATTTTGAAGGAAAACTTAACCCAGTCATCTTTAATAACAAAGACTTCTTATTGCAAGGGAAAATGGCATTTAATGCAGACCTATACAGGCGAAAGGTTTACCATTTGGAACAATTGTTTGATAAAGAATCAATAAGACCAATCACTTATTTCCAAAGTTTGGGTTTAAACAGTGAAAATATAGCTTACATCTGGAGCCTTTGTGATTCTATTTTGAAAAGTAACAAATATGATGGAACCTCAAGCAATTGGTACGAAGTGGATATGAATGATTATAATATATTTTAAAAATTATTTGGACAAATTATTACTTTAAAAGAGGTGCAATCCAGGAAAATTTACTCACACTTCGTGTCTAATCTACAAAATTCATATTGTTTAGAAATCAGAGATGGCCACCAGAAATTTGACTTCTCTGAAAAAAGTATGAGGGATATTTTTCTAAGACCTAGAATCTCAACACTTATAGGAAATCTTAGAGAATTTCAATACAAATTACTCCATGGGGCGGTTTATACTAAGGAACAGCTGTTACAATTTGGTTTTGTTGTTGATAATTTATGTTCCTTTTGTAATCAAAGCTCAGAAACTTATTCACACTTATTTTGGAATTGCGCCAAAATTAAATCCTTATGGCAGGATATGATTGAGTATTTTAAGATAGAAGAACTTAGAAATGCAGATTGGCAAGATATACATGTGGGTATAGAAGGAACTTGCCACAGAATCAAATGGTGTAATACAGTTATTTTCATAACCAAGTTTATGATATATAAGGCAAGGTCACAATCAACAACACCGTCGCTGGCAGAACTTAAGAAAATATTAATCACATATCGGGAGGAAGAAAATCATATTGCCATTAAAAGAAATAAATTGGGATGGCATTCGCTGAAATGGGAATGTCTGAATACAACGTAAACTTTGTTTTATCCTCTCCGCCCCCTACGTTTTTTGTGTGTTTGGTTCTTCCTCTTATTAAAATACGATCCCAGAACAGACGCGACGGCTCTTCTCCATTCACAGTGTCAGCGAAGTCTTCCTGAATGCGAGCAGTGTGTGTGCGTTCGTGTGTGGAGGTGGGTGGGGGTGTGTGTGGGGTGTGGGGTGTGGGTGTGGGGGTGGGTGTGTGTGTGGGTGTGTGGGGTGTGGGGTGTGGGTGTGTAGGTGGGTGTGTGTGTAAGTGAATGTCTGGTTTTTAGGGAAGTAAGTGTGGGTGGGAGGGATGAAGGTGTTCACGCAGTGGTAGTTCCGAGGAATGGGGAGGTAGGGGCATGTGTGGGTAGGGAGGGGGTCCTTGTCGTTTGTTTTTGTTTTTAAATAATAGATTCCGTAAAATTATGATTTGTTCACTTTGTTTGGATATATATCATCACACTAATATGTTTAATTATTATATAATCATGTATGGAATGATTTCAGTTCAGTTACAGCATTAGAAACGCTCATTTATTAATTTTGATTTTACAATCCAGAGTGAGAATATTTTCCATGATAATTATATAAGTGATGATAAAATATTTTATTTGTTTATATTGTTAGAACATTCAAGAGAATATGTTGATTGTATAATTTGTGTTTCATGGAATCGTCAATAAAGATCATTGAAAAAAAAAAAATAATGGAAGGTTTCTACGCAGTGGTAGTTCCGGAGGGAATGGGTATAGGTAGGGGCATAGGTGGGTAGGAAGGGGTCCTTGTCGTTTTTTTTTTTTTTAATAATAGATTCCGTAAAAATTATGATTTGTTCAATTTGTTTGGATATACATCATTACATCTAATGTTTAATTCTTATATAATCATGTATGGAATAAGTTCAATTCAGTTACAGCATTAGAAACACACATTTATTAGTTTTGATTTTATACATTCCAGAGAAAGAATATTTTGCAAGTGATGATAAAGTATTTTATTTGTTTATATTGTTAAAACATTCAAAGAGAATATGTTGATTGTATAATCTGTTTCATGGAATCGTTAATAAAGATCATTGAAAAAAAAAATAATTTGTATTACATGAAATCATTTATAAAGATCATTGAAAAAAAGTGTGTGAGGGGGCGGGGGTAAGGGCGCGGGTAATTCCTGAACAAGCTTTACAAACGCGCGGGGCAAACCGATCACATGTTAGAAAACTGTCATATTCAACCATAAAATTGACATATGAGGCGCGGCGTGGGAGGGGCGGGGTACCGGGGTAGTGCAAAACCCCGAGAAATTTGAAAATACCACTACCTGAGCAACAGTCACCTTAAATTTGGGCTGTAAATTGGTGCCACTCCTTATTCAAAGGCGAAAGGCATGATCGTTAGCGGACTCGAATATGATTTGCATACTTTTAACAGCATTTCCAACTTAATGTAACCCCCACCCCCTCCCCCCCCCCCTCTTTTACGTAGATATATGTACAAAACTTAATATTCTCTAAATATAACCGTGTATTTGGATTATCGACTACACGTCTAGCGGTCATGAGTTCCCACTGGGACCAACTCCTGCTCTCTCAAGGGACTCTTGTGAAATCCGAACCAGTAACCTGGTTTGTGGTTTGCAGCATCTGTAAAGAAAAAATAAATGCTGAAAAACACCCTTTCATATTTTCAGGAAGTCAAGAAGACTGTATCAAATAGTCAAGATACAATTTCGAATGGTGCCATTGCTAGCACTTAATTTTCATTTTTAGCACATGAGCCTATGGGGGGGGGGGGGGGGGGTTAGGTATGCATTCCCTCTGAAAGTTCCAGTCGGGGAGACAGCTCAAATCAACAGTAGAGGGCGTTGCCGTATCTACTGGTAAATACAATATTGTTCACCACCACATAAAGCGGGCCATAATTATATTTGACTTGTTTTGTGGCTCTTTACGAAATACTGACGCTTGTACCAGCTCATATTAACTATTTATGTCTTGATGCTTGTTTACGGACTCACAGTCACTAATATTCACGATGAATTGGTTTAGTAATGAATACATATATGTGACCCTCCACCACAACACGACCAATAAGTAGGAAATTTAAGTTTTCCAATTTTGACTATGTTTGAAAGCCCAGATTCTAAGCTTTAAAATGTTATATAACTTGACTTATATGGACCAAGCAAACCTTTTCAAATCATACTTTGAACATCAGAGTGCCAGACAAGCTAATGAACAGAATAAAGGAGAAAATGGGCTCTAAAGATTAGTGGCTATTCAGGAGAGCTGATCTGTTTCCTTTTGTCCGTGCCACAAAAGGTTGAATCAAATCCCCATAGCAACCACTTTGAAGGACTTATTGGAATGGGTTGAAATTTGGCACAGCCTTCAAATAAACATACTTCTTTCTCCATTCAGAATGTGAATGTCTGAAAGGGTATACTTTTTGAGTTATGGTCAGTTGTTTCAAAGCTTAAATCTGATTAATATATGAGCGAGCTTTTTCCCGATGACTGACTTTGAAGCAAGACCCAGAATAGTCTACTGATGAAAACAATTACTTTGGGGATGACTGGTCTTAGTGTCCATTGTAACTAGGGGGAATATACTTTGATTGGTTATTTTATTGATTAAAGTATCTTCATACATTTTTTTCCTATGAATTAAAAGCAACAATAATTATTACATATATATCTGTGTTTTATAAGTGTTTATCTTTCTTTTTCTTTTCCCCTTTTCTCCCCTCTCTCATCCCCCCCTCTCACTCTTATCTTTCCAATGACAAGTAAACTTTCCCTAAAAGTACACTTAGCAAAAAGTGCAATAAAATATTGAAAGGAATGTTGATTTATTGAATGATTGTTTTTCTCTTCAAAAATTTTGGATGCATAATTTTTTCTCTTGATCTAGACTTTCTTAGCTCACAATTGTTGTTATTTATATCTTGTATACTCGAATCCGTTTGTGATCAAGTTTTATTTGTTTTGTTTTGTTCAGTCTTTTGGTTTGTGATGTTTGTTTTACACTGTTATATTTTGTTCATGTGCAGGGCCTTCGTGTAAAACAGTGTTAAACCACTGATGAAGCTACCCTGGGTAAAAAAGACTAAATAAATAAATAAGTAAAATAAATAAAATAAATTTATTTATATCTCTCACAATTTGGTGTATGCTTTCTCTATCTTCATCTCTCTCTGTCTTCATATCTCCGTCTTCTCTTTTCATTCACCCTCTCTTTATCTTCTTTCTCTCTATATCGCTGTCTCCTTTTTCTGTTTCTTCCTCTCTCTCCGTCTTCTCTCTCTTCAATCTCTCTCTCAGTCTTCTCTCTTGATTCTCTCTGTGTTCATTCTCTGTCTTCTTCTCTCTCCCTCTGTATTCTCTATCTCTCTCTCTCCCTTCTCTCTCCCTTCTCTCTTCCTCTCTTGCTGACATCTCTTCTTCGTCAACACAATCAAAACTACAAGGACCCTACACACATACATGCCCGTAAAGAAAACAAAAGAAGATGTAGCGAGAGGGAGTACAAGGAAAACAGAGCAAGAAGAAAAAGGATGAACAAGTCCACAAAAATGATTACAAAATCATAGTATCTTTCAGCTTGAAATGCATTTTTATCATATTCCAATATTATTATCCTACTTGGCCTGTGCGTAACATTACTTAATCTCACATTTATGTGTACCTAAAGATGTATTTTAAAACTGAAAAAATATTATTAATGAACATTTATTACTCATAACAAGGAATAATATTTGGACCAGAATATTATTTGGACCAGTATGGCATTAGTGGATAAAACTTAATCTTATAACCATCATTACCTTTATTCTTATCATTACCTTCGTTACCATCATTATTATCACTATTATTACTATCATTTTTACCATCACTGTTATCGTTATTGTCATTTAATTATAATAATCATTATCATTATTATTCTTTAATTACACTGAAAGCACAAGGCACATACATGTAGCACAGGAATTTCAAAATAATTGGCCTTTACGTTTGTAAAATCCTCATCAAAATCAATGTCAACACTCCTGAATAATACAACTTAGGCGTCGTAAAAATACATTTATGTTCAGCGTCCCCGCGTGCTTTCTTTTCTGAATCCGCCTGCTTTTTACTTAAAGAGGAAAATCATTTTCCCCCTTTAAATATTGGGGGGGGGGGGGGGGGGAAAGGGGGCCGCATCCTTCCTTTTTGTTTTTAAGATGCCGGACGCTAAACATGTTTTTTTGTTGTTTTTTTTACTTGGCCTTACACGTTATTCCGCATTAGAATAATGATGCAGTATAGAAATGCACACCTTGTCTCTGGTTTGTTGCAGTGCAGAACCAAATGTAGTAGGAAACAGACATTTCAAGCGTCAATATCACTGCTGGTGTCGCTATTGATCACCTGAGGTACATATGGGCACACCGTATCTCTTGTTGGTGCAGTGCAGAACTCTCTGATGTGGCGGAAGAGGTACTCCTTTCTTGCTGCAGACAGGCCTGGTGGAACCACAGGATCAGGAAGTTGACGTGGTGGATGGCTGGTTGGGGGAGTGAAGTAGGTGGATTTCCTTCTCCTGTTCATCTGGACGTACCTTGACGAAGGCTACACCTGGGTGATCACGGTGAAATCTGCATAGAGGGAAGGAACAAAATGGAAGGAAAACAAAGTAAGATAAGAATAAAAATTTCCACAAACAAGATCATAAAACTTGACCTTTCCCATAAATAAAGGACGAGGAGAGTGACAAAAAGAAAATGTGTAAATATTGTCATGTTTTTTATGATTTTCAAAATAATCTGCACTGTAAAAAAAATAAAGGCATTAGGATCATTATCTTTAATCGCATTAAATATATAATGAGCTAAAAAAAATAATTCTGCATTTTGCATAAAAATATTCACTAGTTAATCAGACTATAGCATGCACTGAACATAATAATAAATCACACCTCATGTGATGGTACTTCTTGATCCCTGCTAGTGGAGTGCAGTAGGGGGCCAAGAATGTCTGCCAGTCATAGCATTGAACAAGAACAGTCCCATCCTCAAGGCCAACAAGGCGTGGTTGGTTGAGGCCTCTGAGGCTCATTAAGCTTTCCTTCACCATGTTGCTGATGTCGGCCAGGATACTGACCATCTTTCTCTTGTAGATGTGCTTTACGAGTCCGCAAAGCCACGATCGGGGGAGAATTTCGTATGTCCTGAAACCATGAAATGAACAGAAATCTCCTCATGCAATCCATACATGGTTCTCCAATTAAGCCAAATACCACATAACGAACCTGTTCTTATTTTGACCTCCACAATTGTCACAGTGCAACTGGGCAACGCTCTTCCCCAATTCAAAGTTCTCGAAATAGTCATGAAGATAGCTTATGACGAACTTAGAACCCTTACTCGTAGTCATCCCTTCATCGATGAGGTAGTTCACTTGAATACCAGTGCCATCACATGCCACGCCAACAGGCCACACTTCCGAGGACAGAGAACATACATTGGGCCAGGTTGGTCTGGGTTTGAGGGAAAGTGGAGCTGCTGCGCGAAGTCGAATGAGTAGTGCATTGTGTCGGTGTCTCCCTCTTCCACGGCAGCCTTTGCACTTGACACCATCTCCCTGTAGAGATGCCTCTCTGCTGCCACATGTGTTAGATTTTCCTCTTATCTCTGAAGACGCTCCATCTTTTCCGTTTCATTTAGGTTGGCGCTCTGGTACACAGTCGAGTTGTTTTGCTGGCACTGCCAGCAGAGATCAGAGCGTGGGCGGGTGGTGATGATGAAAGGACAAAGGCGTTTCCAGAGGCCATTGAAGGTGGATTTTTTCACGATTCGGAATAAAAAATTCAATTCAGTTCAATTTTTATTTCACCAAAGCAATAAAAACATCATACACACATACATACATGGAATATATACATTGGTACAGTCAAGTAAAGCAAAAATGCTTGGCAGGTCGCTACCAGAAAGGAAGTAACCCTTATAGTGGCCGACATTAAAAGACAAAAGTTAAATGCATGTACCAGCTCACACTGACAATACAATATTACATCATTACCTAATTACCACATTAACACAGTGCCCGGCGTAAAACTAGACGATTGAAAATAAATAAAAGGTTTAAATCAATCGATGTTATAGTCAACAGCACTGGGCACAGGCCCGTAACTAGGATTTTTGCGGGGGGGGGGTTCAACATTGGAAAAAGTGGACCTTTCTGAGGGAGCGAAGCGACCGATTAGGGGTGTCGGGTCAGGGGGTGTGCCCCTACAAGGATATGGGCATGAGCGTAGTCAGAATTTGACAGGGGGTGGGTCAAATGTAAAGCCCGAACATATACTACCATTGTGTTGGATTCCAAATACTGCGAGCGAGCAAAGCGAGCGAGAGAAAAATAAAAATGTACTTTTAAATGGCAACATTTTATTTCATTAGTATGTAAAGCTATATCTCCGGTCATCTATCTGCCACATGCAGGAATCATTCATATTAATAAAGTTTTAGGAAGTGAAGCGAACGGGGGGGGGGGGGCACTTTGCTGTTGTTCTTTTATAGAAAATCAACCCTAATATCTGGGCGCCATGGCGATAGGGCAGTGACGTGCCGAAAATTGTCATAATATTGAATATTTATGGACCTCGCTGCATGAAACATCTCGTTTATATTTATGTATTTATTTATTTATTCATGTTTTATTTAAAATAGAGGGTAGGTACATTCAGTTAAAAAACTGCTTTACAAGCACGCCCTCTAGGACATTAATATACATATTATTATACAACAAAACAAAACAAAGCAAAAATAAACATTAACATAATTATGTGACATCATATAAAATACAAAATAACAAAGTAAACATAACAATTAAAATGCGAAGAATGATTACGACAGAGGAAATTATATTATAACAAATGTTTGGCCAATTGGCATCCGCGCTTAAAACAATTGATAGATTTTGTGGTTTGAATTGAAAAAGGAAGTTTGTTGAATAGGGTGCTTGCTTTGTATGAGAATGATCTTTTTTTGAACTCAGTTTTAGGGAATGGGATGTCGAGAAGAGAATTTTGTGAATAGCGGGTACAATAGTTAAAGGTACGATGAGTAATAAGTGATTTTAGATAATTTGGGGCCATTATATTAATAATTTTGAAAACCAACAGACAGTAGTGATATTTCATTCTTTGTTCGACCGATTGCCAATTTAAGGTTGTAAGAAGGGTACATTGTGGTGTATCATAATCCTTGTTTAAAACTAATCTTGCATATCTATTTTGTAACTTTTGTAGTTTGGATAAATTTGTCTTTGAGCAGTTTCCCAGGCAGTGCAACAATAGTCGATATGTGGTACAATTAATGCGAAATATAAAGTTACAAGAGTTTTATGAGGTATTAAATGTTTAATGCGGCGAATACATCCAATGGTACGAGATATTTTAGTACTTATATGTTTTATATGTTCAGACCATGTCAGTTGTGAGTCAAGTATAACCCCAAGATATTTAATTGTTTCTACACACTGCAAATTATTACCATGTAATTTGATAGAGAGATGGTTTGCGAGCGAGCGAGGAAAAATGCACTTTACTTTGCTGTTGCTGCGCATTTCAATAAAAGAAAGTGGACCTAACAAGTATTCGGGTGTCATGGCGATAGGGCAACGACGTGCCTGAATATTGCAATAACATCTCATTTCTAAGATTTGCGAGCGAGCAAATTGTTGCTTATTTCAATATAGAAAGTAAGGTAACCCTAATTTCTGGGCGCGGTGGCGATAAGGCAGTGACGTGCCCGAAAATTGTCATAACATTGAATATTCATGGACATATTACAATAACATATACTATGGAAATATTCTCGCTGCCTGAAACTATCTCGTTTCAGAGTTTTGTGAATGAGCGAAGCGAGCGACGAAAAAGCACTTTACTATCTCCCAAATGTTTCCAAAACACCCCAAGTGTTATATTGGGGCATCTTGTTATTTCTGATTATATAGTTTCCAAGAAGTCGATGTTTTATAAAATACTCTCATGGCACTCCGGTTGAACAGGCTGTATTAGATGGCCATAATTTAACGGCCTGAATGACTAGAACGGGTCCGCCAGGAGTACTCCATGCAATTTGAGAGCGGGAAAATTTTTCATTTTAAAGTGAACAGACACATTAAATACCCCTCTCTCTTTTCCATATTTCATTCATTTTCATCAGATTTTATTCGAATTCGTCCGACCTGGCAATCCGCTGCAAAATTTTATCATCAAATCCATTTTTGGGAAGTCGATTTCAAGAAATTGTCATTTAAATTCGTCACATAGAAAAGACAACGAGCGGGTGACGATTTGAATAACTCTTTATACTCTTTCGGTCTTTGACAAAATCGATAGCTAAATGAACAATAAATTCCGAAAATGAATGGCCAAAGACGTATATTGTCTAGGCCTTATTATTAAGATGCAGGACAATAGCAAGTGTTCAAATTGAAGGAAACCCGGCTGGAAACGTTATTATCTCACATTATTTTCCACTTTCCTTCCTCTCTCCCCTTTCACGTGATCCTCTTGTGCGCCTCTCCCCTATCGAAGCCAGTTGGTATGGAAATGTTTTTAATAATTTAACCTAAAAATCACTATTCTGATGTCACTTTGGATATTTTTTTCGCCTAATGATTCTTTTTGTTGTTGTTCTTGAAGCAAATTTCTGCTCGCCAGTTTGGGGGTGATACAAACGAATTTGAATAAGTCTTTGAATGACGCTTTGAAAGAAAATCGATCGCAACATGGCATAATGTACAAAATTCGAAAATGAATGGTGAAAGACGACATTGATTAATTATAGAATTGCCAGATTAGGAAGTTACGGGACAAAATCAAATAAAATGTATTAAATAGACGGAAAGACCGATATTTGATCACTTTATTTTCACTTTCCATCATCTCTCCCCCGCTTCTTGTTTTTTTTATTATTTTTTTTAAGCGGACCTCTGCACGCCAACGGGGGGGGGGGGGGGGGGGGGGGTCGTTCGAACCCCCTGACCCCCCCCCCCCCCCCCCCTAGTTACGGGCCTGCGTCAAGACCATGATCGAATCTCACGACATGAACTTTGACCCCTAACACCCTAAAGATTTCATCGATCTTTATCTCAACATCTGGAATGAAACAAAGGTATATATTGATTATTTTGTTAAATTGATCTACATTCCGCCGTCAGTCAATATCATGATCATAGAATATACACGCTTCAGTGTTGCGTAGTACAGTCCCGAGATGATAGTTTAATTGTTACCTACAAATATTCATTACACAACGATACCCCTTCTTGCGACTTCAAAACGCATACATTTTTTACTTTGAAAATTTCGTATATTGAAACACTGAATCGTCGCCTTCAAATTTTAACAAATAGTTAATTCAACACAGGCAAGCATTTGTTTTTCATAATTAAAATGCCCTAGAATAAAGATTTTCTTCTTGAAAATGCAAAACCTTCCCTCTTAGTCGCTTCATTCCCACCGTGTTGCATAGTACAGTCTCGAGATATAGTTTTAATTGTTACCCCCAAAACAACTGTAACATGAGTGCATATTTGCTTCCAATACCGCATCCCTCATGTGAACCCTTAGAAAGGGAGATTTAGGTAAAATATGCCTGTCAAGATGCCATTTTTTAAAGGAAAATCTGATGTTGACTTTAAGTGGGTATTGGGGGTCCCTGTGTTGTACGCGAAAAACGAGCAATTGTCCTGGCAATATATTCATGAATTTTTTCGCTATTGTGCGGCCATTGTGACGCATCGGTAGTGGCCAGTTTCATTCCCAACAATCTTGAGAAATCAGATGCCTAGAATCGTCATTATGTGGTAAATGATAGTTGTTATATTCCACAAAAACCTTCACACATAAGTTACCATAATGAGTACAAATGATGATTTTTTTGCCTAACCTGGGAACGCGGCAGCGGAGGTTAGAAATAGTACTTTCAGAAATCCACCACTTTTTGTCCAGGCTTGAAAGAATATTCTCTCTTTCCTGTGGCCAAGTAGAGTTACTTATTGCTTCCTCTTGTGAAATGAACTTGATCTTGAACTTGATCTTGAACTTGAACTTGAACAGAATAAAAAATAAGTATATATATATACTTGCATATTTGAAACCAGGGAACAGATTCAACATTCAGTCGGTTGAACCTTGAAGGGGCCATCAAAGACCTCTTAGTCGCCGGTACTGATACGACAACCAACACTCTCAAACATGATGGCATACCCTGACGTCCAGACACGTGTTCAGACTGAGCTTGATCACGTGATCCGAAGACATCGCCTCCCAAAGCTCGCCGACCGTAAGAGTCTCCCATACACGAGTGCTGTATTGATGGAGATAAAGTCAACCGTATTATTATTTAAAGAAAAGATACTATTTTTTGCTTGAATGCACTCATATCCGGTAGAGACATAGCCTATATTTGCACATGCAAACATTTGAATTTTTTTATGGGAAAGATGGGAAAGTAAGAACATCTAGCCGTCAAAATGAGTTTAGTTAAAAAACACAGGCAACATAAAACATAAAACAATGGCAATTTTGGCCTCATTTGGTTGTGACTGACAGCGCTTGGATCATGAATTCATTTCAATTCATAATATAAGACTAGTGGTTCAAATTCGCTCTGTTTGACTTGATAATCATATCATAAAATGAATGACTCTGAAAAGGATTGATCTTCAAATGTTCTTATATTCGAAATATGACGAGAAATGCCTGCAATGTTTGGACCAAACGGTTATTTCACATAAGTCCTACATACACATTTCTGTGTCCGAGGCATGGGACTTTAAATCAGATTGATCGAGTTATTCCAAAACATCACGGTATACATCATTTCTCATGTACTATAAAATCTGGGGTAACATCGCCAGTCCTAAGGACCGCTATTCATAAGGACTACGTATTCATAAGGACCGTATCCATAACGCGTGACAAAATGAATAGCGGTTTTGTATGAAAAAGCGATTTCGTAATTGGCCCATGAGCAACTTTTCGCAAATGACGTTTCCCTTTTTTCATTAGGATAGGCATCTTTTCAAAGAGATAATACGTAAACTTGCCCGACATAGCAACCTACAGAATTCAAACTCTATGAAAGAAAGATATCGTAGACCAGGTGACTAGAATAGCACGTCATGAACACTTGGGAAAGCGCATTGTTTGCAAGTTGGCTATCATTTGGCAGACTGTCAAATACCGGTGCCAGGTAAAAATGCCAGAGGGAAAAATACCAGAGGTAAAAATGCCAGTGGTAATAATGCCAGAGGAATAAATGCCAGAGCTAAAGTGGGACAGTCCTTTTGTGGGTAAATGTGAACCTTTTCGAAATTATGAACCTTTGGATAAACGAACCTTCGGAATAATGCAACAAATGTTCGGAATTTTGAACCCCAGGCATGGGAAATTAGTGTTTCGGAAATACGAACCTCCGGAAAAACAAGATGCCCCCCCCACATCATGATACTAACTGTATAACTTAAGGACACAATACCTGTACCTGTAGTAAAATAACTTGTACCAAATGATCTTGACTAGTTTGCTTTTCGCTATCTGTACTTGTACCTGCACTTTTTTTTTATTTTTCAGTTCTTCCTTCTTCAACAAAATAATATACAGGTCGTCACACAACATCAAGCATTGCAGCCTCGTCAACATTAATACGGGGGGGGGGGGGGGCTCATATAACAAGATGCAGATATATTCAAACTGAATTAAAGTGAAAAAAAGAATAATATTGAAGTGTTTAACAAAAAAGGGTCGTCAACTGAAAGCGAGTGGCAAAGAATACATGCATGCTATATCCGGGCGGGGGGGGGGGGGGGGGGGGGGGGGGGGGGGGGGGGGGTAATAGCATTTTTCACCTCTGGCATTTTTACCTCTGGCATTTTTTCCTCTGGCATTTCTTCCTCTGGCATTTTTACCTCTGGCATTTTCTCCTCTGGCATTTATTCCTCTGGCATTTATTCCTCTGGCATTATTACCACTGGCATTTTTACCTCTGGCATTTTTACCACTGGCATTTTTACCTCTGGCATTTTTACCTCTGGCATTTTTACACCGAACCCAAATACCAACCATCAATGAACACTTTGTTGCTTTTCAGTGGATTTAATGAAAAGTATAATTAAATGAATATATGAATAATCATTACATCACAGTCGATGCTTATCTCAGTAAATTTTAAACGAACATGCCAGTTTATGTCAAATGACCTTTGTAATGAAAGTGGTTTTAAAGTTTACTTTTTCACTCTTTTAGATAGTCAAATTAGAAATCATGAATCATTTTGTCAACCAAGCATTTGCATATGAGGTCATAAGGTCTGGTCAGTCATTTCATGATATGTACATATGCTTAATTACTGTGACCTGCTTAATTATCTGCTCATGCGCAAATCCTAATTACGAACTCGCTTATGGCGGTCCTTCTAAATAGCGAGCAAACCATAGACAAATTACCTCGCTATTCATAAGGACCTCCATTCATAAGGACCACTATTCATAACTATTCATAAGGACCGCTATTCATAACGGGTGTTAATTAATGAATAGCGGTCCTTATGAATAGCGAGCGGACCCCTAAAAACTAACCAGGGGCAGAATGGGACTAATATTCGAGTGGGGAAATCTCCCCAAACTCCCCATGGCCAGTCCACCCCTGTAATTAACCTTTTCTAATAGACCACTTCGGTAATGTATGCAAGTTATATACATAACTTTCAAACAAAGGTTCTTCTTGACAACCTGAAAGCTTGCCGGACATGGTAACAAATAATGTATGCAAGCTGGATTCCAAGCATTGAAGCTCATTTATAAAAAAATCAGGTTAATGGAATAGCTCGTCACTAGGTTCTCAGAGAATATAATGTGCATACATTTGTATACATTACATAAGCGGTCTGCTAATTTTTTTTTCCCACGAACTTTTTTGTCCCTGTCCTCCCTGGCGCATGTGCACCTGATCCTTTCCGATCTAAATCAATTTCGCAATCATAGGGTTTATTCCTTAAGCGATATAATGACGGTTGCTCCCAGCGTCTTGCTGTGGCGAGATGCGTTAGCCCTCGGACATTTAAAGTAGAACGTTAATGATTTTAAATATTGGCTTAATACTTATTATTGCATAGATGGCATAAATTAAACAAGGTTATCCAAATTCAACGCTTGGAAACATTTGAAGTAATGATTATTATCAATTATAAAACGGTAAAATACAGCCCCCGATATAGCAGCTGAAGAGCTCCTCGAACGCTGCTGAGATATGTGACGACAACCATGGACCAGTCCTGTCTAAGCAGACGATGTCCCATAACATCTTACACATTTTTCAGAGCCTATTTTGTCATCTCCTCTTCACTTATTTCTCTTCCTTCACTAGCGTCAGTCTTAATGTTAGTCTGTTGCCTCACTCTTAACTTCGTGTATGGTATTATTTTGATGAAAAATGCAGCGTTAAAAAATAAAGGAATCAGTCACTTGTAAACAAAATAAGACGCCATTGTATTTTCAGCTGCTTGCACCGGGGCATGTTCGGCGTTTCAAGAGGGAACGAATACCATCCTGCTATTATTCGGAGGGCTTTTCAATTTGAAAGTGGGGTTTATTTCATTGATCATTGACCCTTCTCCTGTGTATTTACAATCAAACGGTTTTAGCTATCAGAATCAGTTTCACTTTCCCTTTATAATGGTGTGAAATAAGGTCATGTTTAAATACACCAAACACTTTATAATTTGATAAATAATTGCATTGCAATTACGTTCATTCATTATAGGACGTCGTCTGCTTAAGCAGGATCGATCCCGAGTGTGACGACATCAAAACATCGCTATATTTCTGACGAATCCTCGGATATTCCAGATGCTGAGAAGAGCTTTTATTTGTGTTGTTTTTATAATCATCAGATACGCAGTTGACATAAAACTTATACGATTGCCATCTGTAAGCTTCCCAGTTTCTAGTGATACATTAATTGCCATATTTGTGATTTTATTTGAATACCTACTTTAACCTGAGGTATGTGGGTTCGACTCTCAGTTTGGACATTACAAAAATAACGTCTTGTATTTTTATTTTTACTAAAAGTAGGATGAAACTTTGAAACCCCATCCAACTCCAAGCATTGTAGGGCTATTTCAAAGTTGCGCATGCGTCAAGGACGATAGTGACAAAAAGTTCGTGGGAAAAAAAGTTCAGAAGCGGTCTATTGCTTCCAGACAGTTAATTTCACAATGTAGTCGCCTGACTAGAACTCGCCTTTATCCTGAAGGTCCAACGCAAGGGTGCCGTAGTCGCACTGGGCGTACCTCACGTAGCTGCCGCTGACTCAGAGGTAAGAGGCTTCACCATTCCAAAGGGCGCAACCATAATTTCAAATCTCCACAAGGTCCTGAACCGAGAGGACTTATGGGAAGATACTGATGCCTTCAGACCGGAGCGATTTCTCACTGAAGACGGCAAGCTCATCAAGAGAGACGACTTGATATTTTTCAGCAGCGGTAGGCACTATGAACACGATGACAAAGAGAGCGAACAAAATATACATCTCCTCATTGTACCCTCCACAATTGCTCTGGCAGACAAAAGAACATCCCTTCACTGCTATTATGTAAAATAAGTAGAACAGGTGAATATGCCTGTGACACCTGTTCTACATACTTTTACATAATAGAAATGAAGGGATATTCTTTTGTCTACCAGAGCAATTGTGGAAGGTACAATGAGGAGCTGTATATTTTGTCCGCTTCTTTGTTCGCCATGTTCATAGTGAGGGAATCATTTGATGTTGAATAGGCAATCTTAAGTACTGGTGATTATGGAAAATAAATTCTGACAGAATCAAACGAAACTTCAACTAAAATACACAAGCATTATCATAATGATATTACATCATGCCTCGACCTCTATCTCCTACTGTTTTGTCGATATATGTTTTTTTCCAACCCATTAAAAAAGAAAATCGTGTCATAATTTATACATAATATGTTTTTCTATCTTTAAAGGACGTCGCGTTTGTCTGGGAGAGAAGCTAGCCCGGATGGAGACCTTCCTTGGTTTGACCAGTCTTCTTCACAGATTTACCTTCAAGAAACCGGACAACTCAGCACCGCTATCTTTCGCCGGAGTCCTGGGAGCTACCAGAAACACCGTACCTTACCTCACGTGCGCCATCCCACGAGTGTCAGAGTAGATGTGTGTGTGTGTGTGTGCGCGCGCGCGAGTGCGTAAAGCAAAAAACAAACACAAACACACACCAAAAAAAAAATTATACCCACGAAAACTTTCACTACCACCCAAACGTGGACTCTGCTCAGAAATGCTCGAAAGGTCAACAGCGTAGTTAAGAGGTGTGTTTTCATAAAAGTGTCCGCGGTTGCCGGTGAACACCAACGCACACACACACACGCTATCCAACAGACGGGCACGCCCGGAAAGCATGTTACAATAAACCTGTTAACTAAGTGATTCAAATTTATGGATGTTTCTTTCCTGGGGACCTAGTAACGAGGTATTCCATTAACCTGTTATTAATGAATGAACTACAATACTTGGAATCCAGTTTGCATACATTACTTGTTGCTATGTCTGACAAGCCTCTGGCAAGCTTTCAGGTTGTCAAGAACAACCTTTGTTTCAAAAGTATGCATAAAATTTGATTCACTTAATAAACAAGTCTATTGAACGGGATTTATTTTTAGTCTTCCATCTGAGATATGATTATTTACGTCTGATGACTGATCTTTACGTCATCATCCGAAATACGCGCTCACATAGAAGTCGACCTTAGTTTATTTGACTGAAATAAAATGAATAAGATAACGATTTATCAATGGGAAATTCAACCCTGGTAAAAGAATTTAATCATTTTTACAAAGAAATTATTCATTTTAAAAGATTTTTTTTTTAAAGACATAGAATTTTATGCGAGAAAGAGCAGTAAAACCTAAGGAGAGAGAGAGCAGAGAGAAAGAGGGAGGCAGAGAGAGAGAGAGAAAGAGGGAGAGAGAAAGAGAGAGAGTGCAATCCCTTGAAACCTTTACAGCTTTAGCTACCAAGTGTCACGAATTTTGTCTGTTGGTTTTGTTTGTGTCTCATTCTTTTATGGTCATGCTTCATCTTAAAACTCCTGGACTAGGTGAACACACTCGCGCTCGTTTCTGTTTTTGCTTTTACAGAGTTTGATTCCTGATTTCTGTAGTTTCCTATCTTCTGTTTATCGCTTTCTACTTTATTTTCCCGTTTTCTCCCTCATCCTCTTCCATCCTGGTATCCCAGTTTCTCTCTCACTCTCTCTCCCTCTCTCTATCTCTATCAGTCTCTCTTTCACCCTCTTCTCTCTCTCTTCTCTTTAACCTTATATATATTATAATATACTCCTTCTCCGATCTCACTTTTCCTTTCTGTATCGTATTTGCCATTCATTCACTTTTTCAAAATCGTTGATATCATAAACAAATAGGCAGTTTTCGAGATGTATTCATGCCTACATCTTTACAAGCGTGTATATATTGCATTGGTTTGTGGCCGAAACTTATTTTATGAATATGAAAATATAACGTTCCTTTACCATTAACATATATTAACTGACAATCATTCGATGTAGTTGTATCTAGACTTTTAAAGATTCAATATCCTAATAAGATGTATTTCATGAATAACATAAGATAGACCGAGTGTAAGTCAATTGCATCGATGGGCCATTCTTTGTAAAGTGAAACTAATTCAATAAAAACCAAGTTTTGCACATGGACATATTGATCTCTACTGCATATTCATTAACATTCACGCAATACTCGTGAACGTCAAAATACGACAAAATACATTGCTCGTAAACTTCGTATTTACACTGTTTTATGCATTTTTCACCACTTCTGCAATTTAGTTTGCATGCAATAAAGCCTAGACGACGGGTTTCTGGGTTCCTTTTCTTCTCTATCCCCCGCAATTATTTCAACTTTTAAACATTTTTGTGATGCGTTTGGATAGCAGCTCAGCGATGTTGAACAAGCTTTACCTTTTGTACACATACGGGAGCATAGCTGTGTGAGTGAGTGAGTGATCGAGTAGCAGGCTGGCAACATTTTCATGGTAGTTTCGGGCATGATATAAGGCTAATGTCACTATCATAGCGAATACATTTTTTGTTTTCATGTATGCAATGTATTAACTACAGATTTCTGAGATATTTGTCTTCTTTATCCCCTGTAATTATCTCAATTTTCACATTTTCGTGACTTATTTCGATCGCATTGGAGCGATTATTCGGGCAAGCTGCATACGTACTGGGCAGAGAGCTGTCTCTACCGTGAGTATATATAAATCGAGTTGCAGGCTGGAATTTTTTTGATGCTATTATCGTGGGACATATTTTAGGCCTAATATCGCGATCATGGCGAATAAAATTTGTTTTCATTATAGCAATATGTGCGGATTATTATTTTTATTTAAATATATTATTCGCTATGATCATGATATTAGGCCTATATGCCCGAAACTACCACGAAAAATTACCAGTGCCACGCAGCTTGCTGCTCGATCAATCACTCAGAATTCACACAAGGCTGGCTATGCAACTCTTACGTACATGTATACAACTTGTCCGAAAATCGCTGCATTGCAGTCGAAATGCGTCACGATAATGTTAAACTTTAGATAATTACGGGGTATAAATAAGAAAAATATAAGAAATGGACTCAATCTTGCTGAAAGTCACATGCAGCTACACACAGAAATGGTGATGGGACTGAACACACACACACATGTGGCATGGTCCAGACTTTTCAGCTATTTCTCGTCATATTTCGAAAATGATGGCAATGGATTCCAAGAGCAATCCCTTTCGTGGAATATTTCAACTATGATAATCTTCCAGACTGACATAAAAAGAACGAGAAAGCTCACAAACTGTTTGTCACCTTTACCAGAACTCAACCATCTCTTTAATATTTCGAGGGAAACGGCCCAGTTGTATATATATATATATATATATATATATATATATATATATATACTAGGTGTTAAACAAACAACTTTGGACACTTTTGATTGTTAATAACTAAAAAATTATACATCATATCAGACTGACGTTTTTACATTATAAATTTGAAGGATGTAAAATGTATTGAGAGCAAGTTTCATGACATTTTTCTGAATACTTTTCTTACAATATTGCTCTGAATATTTAATTAGATTTTTCACCTTTTGAAAATACAAGGCCACAATATCAATTATTTCAGAACACAACAATTGCCATTGAGTGTTCCAGCTGTCATTTCTCCCGACATTTTGCAGTAGAGTGTCATTAATGATTCCTGACTCTGGGTTAAAGAGGTGTTCTGGAATTTCAAAGGCAATACACAATGGCAACTGTTGTGTTCTGAATTAATTACTGATACACACAGATTTTGTGGTCTTGATTTTTCAAAAAGTGAATTTTCTAATCAAATATTCAAAGCAATATTTAAAAAAAAAGTATTCAGAGAAATGTCATGAAACTTGCTCCCAATAAATTTTACATCCCTCAACGTTACAATGTTCAAACCTCAGTCTGATACGATATATACTTTTTGATTTATTAGCAATCAAAAGTGTCAAAACAGTTTTTTAAAACATGTATTATATAAAATCTACAGTACTCCGTGCAAGCAGAAGCTAATTAACACATGAATTGTAATTTTCATCACCGCAGTCACCTAGCCCAGATACCTTGCCCAAATAGCTAGCAAGCTCCTCTATTCTTTGTCATCAGGTGAATATGGTCATTCGTGTTTAACAAATTCCTGACAATATTTGTTTTCTACTTTTTTTTTCTTCTATAAAGCAGCGAAATAAAGGAAGAATCGGGTGCAACTTTGTAGTACAGATAGATAAAGCTTTATTACAGTGTAGCGGTAGTAGTGTCAGACAGACATATACATACAGTCAACACAAATGGCGCTGTGGTTATCAATAGCAATCAACAACTCAACTGACGTAATCACTTCTTTCTTCCTTCCTTCAGATATTAAAACGATATACACTAACATGTAGGCTAACACGGCAACATTAAAATATTTTGATATGGCATTTACATATGCAAATAAACAAAAGCATTTTGACTATCAAATAACAATAGAATCTAAACAAAGAACGTCTGTTAGGTACATGTATTTACTCAACGACGGTTGATTGTTCTAACGATAGATCAACACATGAACTCTAAATACTAAAATAGCCCTTATTGACTAAGGCATAAAAATCAAAGTATGTAACATGATCAGATTACTATTCAACCTACTCAAAGGCTCTTAACAAACTTTACATCTATGTGTAGTATTAAAAGTTTAACTTAAAAACTCATATCACATACCCCCTTCTCAAATCATTAAAAGAAAATAAATATGGGGAAATCATATCACAGCAGTGGAAGAAGACAGCAGAATTGGTGAAAGTGGGAAAAGTGCACGGAAAAGAGAGAAAAGAAATGGCACAGAAAACACAGTAACCAAGCAGAACCAAGCGTGGAAGCATCGAGTATTAACCCTAATCCCATTGGGTTATTTGGAGGACTTGAGTCCATTGGGTGGGGGTGGGGGTGGGGGTGGGGGTGGGGGGGGGGGGCCTTTTAAGATCTCGGCAACGAATAGACCGATTGACTTGAAAATTGGCACAGACGTAAAACATCAAGTAGAAAAAGATTTTTAAAAAAGTATATGAAATAAACTAATAAAGAAATAATCCAAATTCTAATTCATCATATCAATTATAACAGATCTGGCATTGGATATATGAATTACATAGAAACCTGTACAAAAATTGCTGTTTTTTGTGACGGTCAAGCAATTATCGACCTCTAAAATCAGTTCTACATGTCCAACCGGGTGAATTATATATCAAAATATGCGTGAGACTTGAGAGAAAAAAGTCATGAAGTTTGAACGTGAAATTAAAGACGGTCTCGAAGCACGGCGAAAAAAAACTACAGGGGGGGGGGGCAAAAAGGCCCCCCAATGGGATTAGGGTTAAGCAATACTAAGGAGACAATAGGAAATCAGCCACTGACAGGAAATAAAAATGTGAAATGCTCCTCATAAGGTAAAAAGGGCAATATGTGTACAATGATGGGACATGCTGATACATAATAAAACGCAGGTGAAAAAATGGGTGGGGGCACAAAACATCGTGGGCACTGTAAGGAAAGGGGACACTAATACACTGCGGATTTAATCGCGCACATAGTCCTTAAAAATGATGGGGGACAGCGATGGAGTAAGGGACACCGTCTGCTACTTGGGGGCATAGGAGAAGTAGGAGTCACTGGTGTAGCAGACTGTAAGGTTCAAGTCCAACTGGGGAAGATCCATCTTGAGGGGTAGACAGTTCGTGCGGGATATCAGGGGGGGTCAGGAGGAGGTATGAGGGCCTCGGGCACACTGGCGTCATCACAGGCATGTCTTGAATAATGGGTGTCATCTGCCAGCATGGGTATGGGCAGACGGTCAGCAAGGTCATCGCCGCTCTCAGGGACCCTGTGCTGCCAAGAGCTCGAGGAGGGAACCTCAGGGGTACTTTCAGGCAGTCAGAATGGCGGACACGGTATGATGCGGACCGGAGTTGACTGCCCACGAACTTGCGAATGTTACACCACTCACCCTCCACACTACAGACAAGGTAGCGAGGGCGGGCCTGGGTCTTGGATCGATCAGAACACAGGTAGAAGATCACCAACATGAACGTTAGACTCAACCTCGGAAGATGGAATTTGGGTGATTTTGAATGTAAGATTGGACCATGATTAGAAAGACGTCTGTCATGACTTAAAAACTCACTCCTGACTTAACTCCACCTGATCCTGTCACATCAGCATCCCTACCATCTCCGATGAGATACAGTCACTGCTCCGTAGATTGCCAGCTAAGTCATGTCAACTAGACCCTGTCCATACTGTTCTCATCAAGGACTGCTCCTCTACATTAGCCTCTGTTATCTCACAGATTGTAAACTTAAGTATCGATCAGGCATGTGTACCTTCTGTCCTTAAAACGGCACACATTCTTCCTTTAGGCCTAGTGAAAAAAAAACCTAATCTTGATTCTGATTTACTAAGTAATTACCGTCCGGTTTCTAATCTCCCTTTTTTGTTCAAAAAACTTGAGACAGCTCGAATCAACAGTAGAGGGCGTTGCCGTATCTAGTGGTAAATACAATATTGTTCACCACCACATAAAGCGGGCCATAATTATATTCGACTTGTTTTGTGGCTCTTTACGAAAATACTTACGGATTCACAGTCACTGATATTCACGATGAATTGGTTTATTAATGAATACATATATTGTGTTTAATTGCAATCAATTCGTTTCAATTTTTTTATTACACCAAAGCAATAAAAACATCATACATACATACATGTAATATATACATGTACATACATATACATATTGTAACGAAATCGACGCTGCTTCCTCCAGCTGCGGTTTCGGTCAGGATAGCCCGAGCTGAGGACGTGGTACGTTTGGCGGAAATATACCACCTTGTCGAACCTGCTTTCTCTCCAAACCTTGCTTTCTCTGCATACCGTCCCTACTGTGCTATTTCTGCTAGTTTACTCTTCCGAAGTACGCAGTACCGCACGACCATGTCCAGAAGACTTCAGTACCACACGACCATGTCCAGAAGTACGCAGTACCGCACGACCATGCCCAGAATACTTCAGTACCACACGGCCATGTCGAGACCTCATTAGCAGTAGATTGTCATCCACCAGCTTCTCAGCCAGCCGAAAGCCAAGAAATCAATCACTGGCGTAGCGATTGAACAAGCTATCTCGAAATCTTCCAAATCAATGCCAAAACCATCATTTGAATCTTTTGGCCCCACACCAAGCCAGCCTGAAGTATCGGTCACCGTACTATCAGGCTCGGTTAGCGCTGACTCGGCATACAGAGAACGACTCAGCCATAGGCATTCATTCAGCAAATACACAATTAGATATGCAATTACATGTACAAGGAAAAGTGGTTTATTAAATACACATGCAAAATTCAACTCTTCTTTTCCTAACATTCCTTGCTTTAACCTAGGTAAATAACCTACCAGATTAATTGGCAAGAAATGCTTAATAAGTTGGTAACAATCATATAAAGCAAATATAAAAACAACAAAAGTTACAGGCTAAAGTGTAACTAAAACATCCTCTTTTTCTCAGAAACGTAACATGATCGATCTCACATTTTGATAAAATGTTATTTAAATGCGGTAATCGGCCAAAACGATTATTTCTATACTACAACTGAAGCTTTTCTACGAAATTAAACCCAATTTCGTTACAATATATACACGTTATAGATGTAAAAATGGAGTCAAATATAAAAAGATATTTTAAACAAGGAAAGGCTCCACTCTGTCCTCAAATGAATAATCTCACCATAAAGACTGATGAAAGTATTCATTTTTCAATGGGGGTGGGGGGGGGGGGGGGGGCGCGGTATAACCTCTGTTAACACCCAATGTTGCATACCTTTAAATGCCCGCCTACGTTCAGATTGTAGACCAAAAGAAGGCACCTGAAGAATCTAATAAGCATTTTAGTGTGTGTTTCGTCTCTCTCTGGCCTTGCCAGAGATCTTGTAGTACATCAGCACCTAAAATGGAACAAAACTCTTCTTCTTCTTTTTCTAAGTTGACATAAAGTTTTCTCGGGTGTGCCCCCAGTTGGTACAGAATCCTGGATCCAATCCTGACCTGTATCTTGGCATAAACTGGTTGAACATCTGGGTGTTGTATAGTCGAGTGGTTTAAACACTTGACTGGAGATGCGAAGGTCATGGGTTCGATCCCAGGCACGGTACTTATGTCCTTAAGCAAGCCATTTTATTTATGTAAATTGCTTCTCTCTGGCTAATTGTCAAGGGAGACTATCACCTACTGGCTAACTTACGGTATCTGCACTGAGTGCATTTCAAGAAATAACCAATCAAAGTTCTCATTTACTACACCTGGGTCGAGTGTTGCAAATGCAGATTAATGTCTTGCCAAAGGACGTCTGTGAAGTGGCAAGGACTCGAACCCCCATGATCCACGGTTATTTTATACATGTATATTATATATATATATCCGCGTATTATAACCAGAAGCATCATGACACTGCCCATAATATTTAGCTCTCGTAACCCGCCTATATGTTTGATACATGTTTTGAAAAGAAATAAATTTTTAAACAGAAATGTAAATGATAAAATGAAATCAACTCTGGATGCCAGTAGAAGAAAATAAAGGTAAGTAAAGTAGAGTTTATGCATTGAGCAGACCATGTGAATTCCACATGGCTATTGTGCTTATTATTCCCTATAGACGAAGGAAAGTCAGCTATTGAATTCAGGGTATTCGGCTATTTACAACTGAAATACAAAAGAATATGAAAACACCCCGACGTTGGGGCCCCATCAACATCGTACACAAACGTTAGTCCTTTGCCCTTTATTTTTCAAGGCATTGAGCATGGGTTTCAAAAGTTCAAAAGGAAAAATTATTGAAGGGCAAATGCGACGGATGAATAGACATAAACATGAAAACACGTTAAAGAAAAAAGAAATGCGTCTATACAATGCGTTTCTTTTTGATGCGATAACTGGTAGCCTGACTTAATCTGGAAACTTGAGAAATTATTGAATTTTGTTTTGAACACAAAGCCATGACGTAGTTTTTGAAGGGAGAGAGAGAGGGAGAGAGAAGGAGTCAGAGAGCGTGAGAGAGAGAGAGAGAGAGAGAGAGAATGTCCTGACATAAAATGAATAGTACACTTTTTGAGGTTTTTGTTTATTTTAGATCAATTTAATGACCGATTATACCCGTCAGCTTGTAAAATATTACTCGGTCCATAACTTTACAAAAAAGAAAAAATGATTCAGAAATCATGTTACACATAACAACGCACATGATACAACGATTCTGGGATTGAGTGTTTCAATCAAGAATTTTATTTTAGGCAGGAATTTAAACATCGAAAGACGAAAAATAAATGTGGAGTGAACAATAAACTTTCCTTTCCCAAATTTACCCTTTTTTGCTGTCCATGCTAAACATTATTTTTGAATCAATTAGGAAAAACGACGTCTGCTAAGCAAGTTAAGAAAACCCCTCATATAAGTGCATTCTGAAATTGACCTCGAAAATAGTACGTGCCGCTACTGGCAAGGCCTGGGCCCTCTTGCATAAAAAGTTGCGTTTAATCGCAACTCAAAAAATTAAACGCAACTTGATTTTCAGCCAGTCAGGATCGTGTATTTGGGACTTGCGTTTAATTTTGTTGAGTTGCGATTAAACGCAACGTTTTATGCAAGAGGGCCCTGGTCCCACTTTCCCTCGAATATTCAAATACATGTACATTGTCTCTGAATATTCATGTTTTGTGTTGTGACATAGCAGATCTAGGTGGAGATGATAAGATCACAGAATTATAGTAGCCGATCCCTTGATTTTGTGGTTAATCATTCAACAGTTCCTTATGATTTAGGTGGGGGATAAATAACTTAATATAATCCTTTATTCGTCCCAACCTAATAATCGATATATTTCGTAGAAAATATGCTGACGAGTCCTATTTAATTATTTAGAGTGAAGGATGTAACTAGTCAAATAATCGTGCATTAAAGGCCAAGTCCACCCTAATATCAAGTTGATTTGAATAAACAGAGTAAAATTAAACTAGCATAACAGTAAAAATGTCACTGAAATCGGATGTAAAATAAGAAAGTTATGGCATTTTGAAGTTTGGCATTATTTCATGAAACAGTGATATGCATAGCATGGGCGGTATGCAAATGAGTGAACCGATGATGTCACACACTCACTTTTCCTTATGTATTTTATTATATGAAATTTCAAATATTTCAATTTTTATAGATGTGATAATAAAGAATCCCTTCCTTGTATGAAAATAAGTTACAATAATGATGATTTTACATGTTCCATATGGAGTCAAACCATGTTTTACATTATTGAAGCAAAAAAATGAAATATATGATATTTCATATAATAAAATACATAAGGAAAAGTGAGTGCATGACATCATCGGTTCACTCATTTGCATGTGTTTCAGTGTTTAGTGCCACTTTAATTGCTGTGGTATTGATAATCGCACGGCTGTCATGAAGAGCAGTACTAATACTATTAATGTTTAATAAATGTGTCTTATATGCCCAAGGTAGGAACATCAGTATTAAATACTGTTCTTCTTGAGGGTCCTTCATTTTTACTTACAGTCACACCAACAAGACCGACGCCAGACCGACAACATACCGAACAAAAAAAAATTACATTGCGACCAATGGCCAAGGATCGGTCGGTTTGGAGTCAGTGTGGGGTCGGTTTAGCGGTGTGACTGTGGTATGACCAAGCATTGTCAGGTACCCATTGAATACATCTAGGTCGAAAGGGACCAATAGAGTACCGAAGTGATGACGTCACAAAAAGCTATTTTTTCATTTTGACATTTTTTATACCATATCTCAAAGGAACATGGTGAAAAACATCCAGATCACAAATTTTATGGCAATTGGCTCATTAAGCCCCGAGATATGGCCGCATGAATACCTCCTTAGCCCCATTGAAGTCAGTGTTAAATTGGCCTGGTTCTAAACTGTTAAGAACCAGGCCAATTTACACTGACTTCAGTGGGGCTAATTAGATATTCATATAGCCATACCTTGAGCCACCATGGACTGATTCATGTCAAATTTGATGTGTGAACGTTTTCCATCATGCTCTACCTAAATATGGTCATAAAAATACTGAAATACAAAAATCAAAATTTGATGACGTCACACTTCGGTACTCTATGTGGGCAGATACACCTTGTCCAAGGATGTATGCACCGAGCAAGGATCGAACCCTGGACCGCTCGCCAAGAGCCTTACCCAATACACCACCGTGACGATCGAGAAATGACAAAACATGAAGACAGAGCAAGCGATTGAGGAAAGGTCCCGGGGTTCTCATGATGCATGCGCATTATTTTGTCACTCCTCTTGGGCCTCTCACCCATATTTATGTTTCTACCGTATCTAACAATACAATATACACTGACTTTCATGCCTGGGATACTTTGTATAGGGCTGGCATGATAGGAGGGAACTATATCTAATCACTAGCTCTATTATTAGTAACTATGCATTAGTTACACAGAAAAGCCTCTTACAAGAGCGATAGCAGACAAAACAAATAATGTATTTCCCCGAATGTAAAAAGGATCAATCGGTTTGGGGTCTGTGTGGAGTCGATTTGGCGCTGTGATAGAGTATGGATTGAGGTAATATTTTCCGAAATACTGTTCTTTCATACAATTTAACGGACTGACAAAATAGAACATACTCAGGAAGCACAGCCATAGAGTGAAACAAGAAAGAGACAATGGAAAAAAAATCACCAAATAAAATTGAGAGAGCAAGAGAGAGAGAGAGAGAGAGAGAGAGAGAGAAAGAGAAGGTAAACCTCGAAGATTGAGGTCAGGTGCGGCGATACAAAAATAGAGTTTTCTTTATCAAGCGTTGATGAACCTGTTATTAAAACGCAGACCCTCATATTAGATTTAAAAAAAGAGGAATAAAAACATGAATACGTCTCATTGAATGTGTTTAAAAGATAAAAAAGGGATTTTAATTGAATGTCGTGAACTAGAACTTTGTAAATCTGTGTCAATTAATATAGCATGCATAGAAGAAAGCAATAAATAACCCAACTTGTGAGCAACACTTTTCCTACAGACAATTGATGGGGCACCAGTTGATAAACTATGGATATGGTAATAATTATGATGATAACACTGATGATTATGATGATGATGATGATGTGATGATAATAATATTGATGATAATGATGGTAATAGTGACAATAATGATATTAATTTAAAAGTGATAACAATAATGACGATAATAATAGTAATAATAATGATGGTGATGGTGATGCCGATAATATCAATAATAAATCAATAATAATAACAATAACAATGATAATAATATTTACTACCACCACCACCACGACGACTACTACTACTACTACTACCACCACAACAACACCTACTACTACTACTACTACTAATACTACCACTACAACTTCTACTAATAGTACTATAATAATATTTAAAAATATATTAATATAGGTTTCCCGCCCAATTTCATCAGAGTTGCATTCGAATTCATGAATAGGCGTTCAAATCTGAACGATTTTCGTAAACTCTCTGTTTCCATGGTTCATTTTCATTCTTTGAGCATTCAATTTCGTTTCATATCATTCCTTTTAGAGTTTATTTAATTCAATTTAAAAAGAAATTCATTCAATTTAACGACGCGAAGTTGTCATTCAATTTCGTGTCAGGTGGATAGACGTTCAATTTCGTCCCAAATACCAATTTCAATTTCATTTATAGGCACACACCTTTGCGCTTTGAACGCTCGAATTCAATTCACATAAACAAGTTCTATAGGTCTTACCTCTTTTATCACGTCATATGCACCATTTTCACTGGTTTTGATTATATAATTTCCTTCTCATTTTCAAACTTTCATTTTCAAGGTTTATTTTAACCATATTTTATGTTTATTCCTGGAGTGTTGGCCAGTTTTAGGTAGCCTTGTTGGTTGTCAAATGCTTCAGCCAACCTAATTCTGTCCGTATTCGAGATATTTATGTACTCTCCTCGAGCCGCCGCCATAGTCGTGTATGAATGAATTTAATGCAGGTCTCTGGGAGCCGGAGATGCTGAGGGTGGTGCAGCACCCATAATTTGTTGTGGGGGTACACGGCACCCCTAGATAAGCAACTGCATTAAAAAAAAATCTGCTCACAGCTCCCCCAGCAACAAATTCGTTCCCAAGGGGGCCTGATTGTATGTGTATGAAAGTGGAGTTATACGAGCTTTTGCTTCGATGACGGTTCGTCAGAGGAATGAGAGTTCAGTATAAACGGCAAATGTCCCATTTCAAGGTACAGAAAGTTTACATAATTTATTCAAACAGATGCAGATTACAAAGAACATTAACATTAAGCAGTAACGAAAAACACTGCCAAATGCTAAAAATGCTTGCCATTCGTGAATTTGAATTCCTTAAGGTTCATCAGGGCCGCGGTGCTGGTGCGAATTTGAATGCATTTTACGTGCATTTTTCATTTGAACGTGCTTTTTACACGTTTATGTGAGAAAATTATGAAATCGCATGCTAATGAAATTAAAGCTCGACGAAATTCGGCGGGGAAACCTATAGTGATAACAATGGTCTTATTTATAGTGAAGGTTAGTTTCATCAGTATCAACACTGCTCTAGCTGAGGACCCAGAAATGATTATTGCCAAAGGATTTAATACACCTGGGCCAGAGTGACAAATGTGTGTCAAACATCTTGTTGAAGGACGCAAACCCTCATATTCTTGATCCTTTTTTCTTTCCGTATTTCTTTATTTGTTCATTAGTTTATTTGTTTATTTGTTTATTATAATTATTATCATCATTTTATATATATACAGCCCTGGAAAAAATTATTAGACCAAGCTTCTGTAATAAAGTTACTATAATATGCATTCAAATTAATAAAAATGTTTTGTCTTTGTATTTCATTGAATGAATAACAAATTCCAGAAATTGTACTTTACTGTTATGATATTTTATTTCCTTCTTACGACACATATAAAACTTTCAGTAACTCTTCTTGTTCTAATCAATTTGTCCATGGCTGTATATATTATATATATATATATATATATATTTTTTTTTTTTTTTTTTGGGGGGGGGGGGGGGGAGGGGGTGAGGGAGAGAGATAGATGGGGCGTTAGTCTAAGCCCCCCCCCCCTCTACTCACAACAACCTTAGAAAAAGGTGCAAGAAAATTTCCATTTTGCATTTCGACTGTAAGCGAAACGTAGCCAGATTTTACCTTCATTTAATCTCACAATCCTCTTTTATCAGTTTTCACATTTTTGGAGGATATTTGCGTTAAATAACTGCGGCATGAATTAATTGCCATTATAGATTTTTTGTTAACGACCACCTGGGTTAGGGTTGAAGAAACTTTACTCGTTGTATTTCTGTTGTTCTGGCATAACTACTTTAATTATATCTCATCTCACAAACTTCTTTGATCAGTTTTTACGTGTTTTGGAGCACAGGTGGATCGATGCAGACCTGCGCACGTGACTACCTCTCCCCACGTTATACGTTACAGACTAACAACAGAATCACAGCAGCGTAACGATTTGGCTTAGATCGTGATTCAAGTTCATGAGATATTAGAAGTTCGTTGGACTTTCGACATTGGACTCCGTTCAGAATAAGCTTGGTGATACGCGACCTTTAGTGAAGCTGCAGAGGTGAATTCATAGTTTGAATTGCACACTGAATAGCTTTTGAAAGAAGGGATAAAGAGTAGAGAGAGGCCTATGAGATGAGAAAGGGGGAGAAAAGAGGGGTTTCAAATGATACAGACTGATCTCAATGGCCAGTGTGGGGGTGACAGTTAAAGAGAAGAGAGAGAGAGAGAGGGAGAGAGAGAGAGGGGGGGGGGGGGAGATACATTTTCAATCAGTTCATTGCAACTCATAGTAGCCACATCTAGCATAATTATGCTTTTTAGCATAATTGTGACCCTCTTAGCATCTAGCATTATTCCTAGCATAATTTGGGGAAATCTAGCATAATTTCACTAGAATCTAGCATAATTCTGAATTTCGGACTTTAAATAGAGAATTTGCTTCTATTCAACAGATATCTAAGGCTGATTTAAGAAAGTAAGGCTTTTCAGAGAATTTTGGACTGAAAAGGAGAGACTAAAATGCTGAGGGCCTTTTTTTTTTTTTTTTTTTGGTTGTCAGAGAATTTTTGACAGAAAATCGTTCCCAGGCGTCTGAGTTAGCATAATTTTTCTCAATTTAGCATAATTTGGGACGAGACTTGGCGTAATTCCGATTTTTAGCTGTGGCAACACAGAATGCAACTGGATTTCATTCGTACTGACGGTGCAAATATTTGAAGGGAAATGCAACCTTGATGACAAGTTGCTTTGAATAAACATTATGAAAGCAGATAAATCTGATGACTGTACGAATGGAAATGAAGGTAAATTATGACTGTCACTATAATGTTCTGTCGGATAACGTTTCCATTTGTTCATCCACACCTATGATAACCATATTTTTAAAAAATGTGATGGAAGATCTAGATTATAAAATTAAGGAACTCATCTTGTTACAAAGGTTGTAATGTAATATAATCAATGTCGGGGAGAAGGTGAGGAGGAAGGAGTGATTGGGAGGGGGCTGGGGTCGAAGCGCAGAAACCACGCTATTGGTTACTTCTAACTACATTTTTGCTGCAGTTTTACATAGCAAATTATTATAATTATAATTATAACGTACATATTCGCTACTATCAAAGACTGAAACATTTGATGGAAAACACGATTAAATACTGCATGTGAACGGGGTAAATGCAGAGTTGTACTGCCACACCCACTACGGGCCATAAAAAAAGAAGATATGTTTTCCTTTTTTGAAGAAATCAGGGATTTCCCCTGATTTGTGTTCTTTACAGTCTGTTAACTGTCAGCTTGTTATAAGCAGGTTATAAGAACTTGAAAAATAATAGAGCTTGATTTTAGGGGTTTTCCCGACTTTAACCCATTTCTACAATCTGCACGTATATCATATGCACGTGATAAGAATATGTCATGTGCGAACTATGCTTTGGGGGATTCCCCCAATTGCAGCCTTTTATTCAGACGAAGATGAACTCCAGGTTATTAGACGTTGTTGGCAATTGTCCATTGGCAAGCATTGACGAAGCATGCATACCCCCTTCGAAATTTCATCAGGTTAATATTCGGGCAAAAGGCGTCCCCCTTCGGCAATGAGCTGCAGCCCCCTTTTTTCCCGATATTTCCGATATTCGAGCAACTTACACTTCCGATTTGGGCAGCAAGGTACCAGAATATCCACATAATTGGGGAGCGGTTCCCGGATAATCATGATAATAATAGAACTTCTGTACATTTTCTGTACGAAAAGTTTGAAAAATGTGCTCCCTTGCTCGCAAAATTTAGAAATTGAAAAGCTGATATTCGAGAAAAAGGCGTCATTTGCGATTTGATTTGATTATTATTTGTGTGTGTGTGTGAGGGGGGGGGGGGGGGGGGGGGGATACTAACCGTGTACACTGGCTATGTTAGGCCTCTGATAGAATACGCAGTCCCAATCATCAAAGCGCACAAATTGAATTAAGCGGGCTTTGAGAATAGTATTAGGACCTCGATAAATGACATATGAGAATGCCCTGCAAAGCACACAAGTGAAATCACTTGAAATAAGGAGACATGATCTATGTGCCAGATTCGCAAAAACGCTCCACCAGTCACCCCTCTTCAGAGCCTGGTTGTCTCCCCTCAGACAGAGTACAAGATCACTCAGAAGAATTACTCCCTCTGCTCAGATCAGATGTAGAACCGAACGATATAAAGGAGTTTTCGATTTGCACTTTCACTTGTGGACTGCGACGTAAGCGGTCATTTTTTAAGCAGTGCGCATGCGCATCGACGAACTCATCGTTCGTTGCAGATTTCTATACAAAACACCACATTAGAAGACACAAAATGGAGCCATGCAAGTCACTTGATTCTGCAAGCGGAGAGAGTTCTCTAAAACTAACACATTCTCTTGTCTGTGATTTCCCTTAAATCGAAATAATCCATAAAATGAACACATTTTATTTATGCATCGCCAATCTGTTGCAGCATTCAGTATGCATGAAGATGACGTCACTATAGCTGAGTGTATGTCGTCGTGTGAAATCGAAAAGGTAATAAATAACATCTGCGTGCCTCGTCAACCCTGTTTCAAGAAATGACCACATACGTCGCAGTCCACTAGTGAACATGCAAATCGAAAACTCTCTATAGACTAAGCCCAAGCCCATACCTTGTAAGGTTGCTAAATGAATCTTAACTTTTATTATCCATTATCCATTATCCATCACTTTCTATCTTTCTTTGTTTTCTTTTGTCTTTCTTTATTTTTGGTCATTCTATCATTTTCCCTTTCTATCTGTTCTTTATTTTCATCATTCTATCATTTCCTCTTTCCATCTTTCTTTGTTTTCTTTTGCCTTTCTTTATTTTTAGTCATTCTATCATTTTCCCTTTTGTTCTTTCTTTTCATCATTCTATCATTTCCTCTTTCTATCTTTCCTTATCTTTTATTTCTATCGCCTTCTCTTTCTTTAAATTTCTTATATTTTTCTTTGTTTTTATTCATTCTATAATTTTCCTTTTCTATCTTCTATCATTTCCTCTTCCATCTTTCCTTGTGTTTTCTTTCTATCGATGGCCTGCACTAATAGGACAATCAAGGAAAATCACACGAGATTTCCCGCGCAACACACACATTCACTTCCGGTTGAAGTACGCTTTAGGATCGCTTTGCTTTCACACTGCCACGTTGGAGCGGTCTAACTAAGAACCGTTCCTCAAGATCACCTCGCGAGGTGGTCTTCTGGAGCGCTCCAGAAGAACGCTTCCTGGACCACTTGAGCATTCACAATCACCTGGGGAACCGCTCCTGAGGAACCGTTCTTAGTTATAGAGCGCTCTAACGAAGTGAGTGTGAAAGGGCTCAAAATCATTCAACCCAAATGCTGCCTACTAGTGTGTTTTACAAGAAAGTGAACCAACCATATTTTTGCACGAAATTTTGAAGACAACGGTGTTCGGTGATGCGTGATTCTGGACACCTGACCAAGGTACCATTGAAAAGCAAATGAATTCTTCTTTTATGTGATATGGAATTCAGTTGTAGTAAATATATAGTCCAATTTACAGGAATTCTTCAAAGTCAGGTTTCCTTTCTTTAATGCCCAGTATTCATATCTCTACAATAATTTTCATCATGAACATTTGCCTCTATTAACAGATCATTTAATTTGACATCATAAATATGCTCCCATCTAAACAATTATTGGTCTCACACATAAATATCCTATTCTATTTGCAAAGTCAACAATTGCTGTTTTTGTCGGCAAATTTGGGTTTCAAACTCCCCATTCAAAATGTGCTAGCGACGCCCCTGCCTAGTGGCGTAGGTTTTGAAGGAAACTATACATGTTTAGGCCCGGTTTTATTGTCGGTATTTCTCCAAAATTTTAATACCAGCCAAAAAGTTGTTTTGCCATCATTAATGTTTCGCGCCAAAAACGTCCATGAAAAGTATACATGTACAGAAACCTGTGCCCATTGTATGCATACGGTGTTTGGGGATGTACCTCATATTCAATTTGGCTGCAAAATCCCACAAACAGCGAGAAAATCCGAGTGATACCCTTTTCCAAACTGTGTAATGAGAGCAGGAGTTAAACAGAACCATAGCAATTTTCGCAGTTATAGTGCGAAGTTTACACAGGCATAATTTTTGAGTGGGTCAAAAAAGAGCCAGAAGGAAGGGTGTACAATTCTGACCCACAAACATCCACGATGGGTATCATGATGGAAACAAATAATAATGACCCAGTTAACTCAGATTCAGATTCAGATTTATCTTTATTGGTCTATATGATGCAACACATAGAAATTTAGTTTCCATTGGCTTGTTACACACAATACAATACAATACAATACATATTACAATACAATAAGCCAGTGGCGTAGACACGAACACGCTTTCTATTGTTAGTGGGGGGGGGGGGGGGATGATGAATAGATCATCCCCCACTAACAATGGATAATTATGCGTGTCTACGCCCGTGCAATAAGCACAGCATAATATAACAAACAACATTATTTAAAGTCAATGTCTGAAGGGAAACAAGCAGTTCTTGAATACATGTATATAGTCAATTCATTATAGAGTATCGTGTTAACACCAAAAAAGTATTCTTTGATAAAGTATAAAATATCCAGTAATCTGGTAATAACTAGTTAGCATTATTTCGTATTATAAAGCATTACGATTTCGTGATAACAATAACAAAAAAGTAAAGTGAAGTATTCATAAAAACGATATTATTATGATTAAGTTTATTTTTATTTGTAGTATTAGTATTAGTAACTGAAGTCAGTATCTTATCTATGCAATCTTCACAAACAGTGATGATTCTGAGTATTTCCAAAAATTCTGGAGGAGATTACTGGTGCCATATGGGGGGGGGGGGGGGGGGGCACAAGGTTGCTAACTTTTACTTATTTACTTTCGTTGTCATCACCTTTCCTTGCCAAATTGTTAAGAAGCGGTCCAAACTAACTATAATTTTAATTATGGAATGAGAGGAAACTGACTGAATGTTAAAGTACAAGTGCTGGATTTACAAAAACATCTCAACTTTCGGTCAAATTTCAACCGTGTCAAGTCCAAATTTGGCTAATATTGATCAATCCATACTTTGTACGCATGTCCTGTTAAAAGATACCAGGAAATGTGGGCCATATATGCAGTAAATTGTAGAAGTTCTGTAGCCACTTGACTCTTCACAAACTGACTCTTCATCATCATGGATGTTTACCATTTTGACATGATTCATCTCAATAGTGAATAAAAACAGGAAACCTATTCCAATAGGTTAAAATCTGAAGTTGAATTAGGAGCATTTAATGGAATAAAGGTGTTCTTTTGTTGCAATTCCTAATTTCAATCTTGGCCCATTTTGAACCTCCTTGGCTGACTCGATTGTACATCGTTCCAAAATCTGACCCTTATGAGATTTTCAGGTCCTTTTTTGGTCTTAAATTTGGAAAGGGGACACACAAGAACACAATCAGGATTCGGGGGAAATATTTGTATGTACGTAAGATATATGGTCTATAAACCGTGTATACATGAGTTCGTCTAAATACCACTGTCTATCATTATTTTTTTGCAGTTGATATTTTGTCTACTATTTTTTTTCGGCTGAGCCAAATTAGTATTCAAATAGTCTGGTATTTAAATTGGCCTAGTGTTCTCTAGAAACACTTAAATAAGCGATTTCCTAATTAGGATTTGCGCATGTCATTTGACATAAACTGGCATGCTCGTTTAAAATTCACTGAGATAAGCATCGACTGTGATGTAATGATTATTCATATATTCATTTAATTATACTTTTCATTAAATCCACTGAAAAGCAACAAAGTGTTCATTGATGGTTGGTATTTGACAGTCTGCCAATTCAAAATGATAGCCAACAATGAACTCGCAAGTGTTCATTGACGTGCTATTCTAGTCACCTGGTCTACGATGTCTTCCTTTCATAAAGTTTGAATTCTGTAGGTTGCTATGTCGGGCAAGCTTACGTATTATCTTTCTTTGAAAAGATGCCTATCCTAATGAAAAAAGGGAAAGGTCATTTGCGAAAAGTTGCTCATGGGCCAATTACGAAATCGCTTATTTGCTTGTCTAAACCATGCAGTTCTGAGACTTATGTTAACTTCCAAAGCTCAGTTCTCGATCCTCATTGTTTCTCATTCTCTGTTTTCATTGTTGAACAAGAATGTTTTGTACAAATGCACAAATTTGATTGTTAACTTCAGTTGACATCCAAAGCTCAGTCCTCCTCATTGTTTCTCATTCTTTGTTTTCATTGTTGAACAAGAATGTCTTATACAGATGCACAGATTTGCTTGTTAACTTCTGTTGACATCCAAAGCTCAGCCCTCCTCATTATTTCTCATTCTTTGTCTTCATTGTTGAACAAGAATGTGCTGTACAGATGCACACACTTGCTTGTTAACATTTTAATGGCTACTTGCTCTATTTTTGCAATAGACCTGTTTACTAAGTGTTCAAATTTATGGATGTTTCTTTCCTGGGAACCTAGTAACAAGGTATTCCATTAACCTGTTATTAATGAATGAACTACATTACTTGGAATCCAGTTTGCATACATTACTTGCTGCTATGTCTGACAAGCCTATGGCAACTGGGCGTTGTGGCGTGCGCCTGTAATCCAGCTACCAGTGGAAGTTATAAACTGATTCAGCGGACCCAGGTTCGAGAATGAGTCACGTCTTTCGGATGGTGACGTTAAAGGTCGGTCCCAGACGTAAATAATCATATCTGATTGATACACGTCTGTAAAAACCCAATTACACATACACACACAGACAAACCTATGGCAAGCTTTCAGGTTGTCAAGAACAACCTTTGTTTCAAAAGTATGCATAAAATATGAATCACTTAGTAAACAGGTCTATTATCTTAATCAGACCTTCTAACGGTTAAAGGAGAATTAACATTAGAATATAAATGTACTTACGTTCAAAGGTGTAATATATTCTTAATCATTGACCTGTATCACTTTAGAAATAAAATATCAGAAAAGGGTTTAAATCAAGACATTCTAGCTCACGATATCATCTGCTAACACTTCACATGGGGGCTGCCATTTTCTTGATGACATGGAGTTGTACATGAACCATTGGAAACCGTTCCGGTCAGGAGGATATTTTTAATCCTCGAGCTAAATTGCTTCTCTCCATTATAAAAAAATCCCCATATAATGGAAAATACATAACAGGCGTATACATATATTCTAAAATTTGAAATTATAGATTTCTTTTTAAATTATCTGGTTTTGCTATTTAGAAATCGTTTTCTTGGGCTTGCCTGGCAGAGCAGAACATAATTTATACAACGCGCATTCTGACTTTTGAAGTCAATTATTTCAAAGCAGGTGAATGCATATTTTGCCACTATTGACGCTCTGGAAAGGCATCTGGCATAAATTTGAATTAATTAGCTCCGTCGCGTACGTCATAGTATCAAGAAAATATATTTATATTTAGTAAAATCGTAATTTTCAAAGAAATATACAATACATTTTGGTTTTTAGAATATATGTATATATCTATTAAATATTTTAAATCTCAAATGGGATTTGGTATCAGGAAGAAAGACAATTTTGCATTCGGATTAAAAATATCTTTATGTACACATCAAGAAAATGGCAGCCCCCGGGTATGGCCAGCAGACGATAAATCTTGCTGAGAAAATCTTGATTTATACCCATCTCGTATATTTTAATGCAAAACTACATAGGACGACAAGAAGGAATAGATTCACCTTTGAATATAAGCACATTTATATTCTAATGTTAATTCTCCTTTAAACGAATCTACCCGTTTAGGTGCGAAAATTGAAAACTTCATCTTAAATGATGTTGGTAGAGTATTATTTTTTCGTTAATTATATATATTATTATTATTATTATTTTGATAAAGGTTTATATGAAAATTGTGAATAACAAAGAGCGTCCACTTTCTTTTATTGTTGAGTGCATATAGCTGTATATCACTTGTCTAATTAGCATTCCGTCTTTCCATTCTTTAGTTCAATAACCATTTATTTTAGTAATTATTTCGTCCACTACCAAAATTTTCTGATAATCAAGTGATCTTATTTCCACTTTAAGTAATAACCTGCTTGGAGCCAGAAGGGTATTAACTCATATATTTAACGCATAGTAAAAGTCATTCTGGCTCTCCATAGATCATTTAGTCTATATCGCATTCAGTCCAGGATCCACTGACATATATGATTTATTACTGATGCTGATTGATGTAATGTCCTATTTTTTATATATATTTTTTTTTACAAAATGTAATCCTTGAAATTTCCCCCAAAATAACTTAATCTGCAACTTATACAGAATATATTTAAAAAATACATTTTTGCAATGCAATTCAATCACGGTAAAGTACTTAGCCTACTAACAAGTGGAAGTTACATTATCTGGTAATGCAGATAAGGTCTACAAAATGGTCCCTTAAAAGGTACTGCCAACGAATTATGATTTCATTTCTTATTGACACAGATTAATTCGATTGACAATGTGACACTTTATTATATATTTTGATCTGTTAGCTTTGTTAGCGATGCATATTGATAACATTTTTTTTTTACTCTGCGATCCCTGAGAAAAATACTGCTTACAAATAATAAGTTGATTCAGATGCAGACCGATGTTATGCATTATATTTCATACTTGTGAAAAGGTTATCCTAACAGACAGGTAACAAGCAGGAATTTTGATGAGAAACTAATCTTCTTTTGATTCTATGCATTAAAATGAAATGCACATAAACAACGTACCTTTTCTTTTTTGCTTAAAGTAGAACGTTCAGGATTTTAAATATTGGCTTAATACTTATTATTGCATAGATGGCATAAATTAAACAAGGTTATCCAAATTCAACGCTTGGAAACATTTGAAGTAATGATTATTATCAATTATAAAACGGTAAAATACAGCCCCCGATATAGCAGCTGAAGAGCTCCTCGAACGCTGCTGAGATATGTGACGACACACCATGGACCAGTCCTGTCTAAGCAGACGATGTCCCATAACATCTTACACATTTTTCAGAGCCTATTTTGTCATATCCTCTTCACTTATTTCTCTTCCTTCACTAGCGTCAGTCTTAATGTTAGTCTGTTGCCTCACTCTTAACTTCGTGTATGGTATTATTTTGATGAAAAATGCAGCGTTAAAAAAATAAAGGAATCAGTCACTTGTAAACAAAATAAGACGCCATTGTATTTTCAGCTGCTTGTTGCACCGGGGCATGTTCGGCGTTTCAAGAGGGAACGAATACCATCCTGCTATTATTCGGAGGGCTTTTCAATTTGAAAGTGGGGTTTATTTCATTGATCATTGACCCTTCTCCTGTGTATTTACAATCAAACGGTTTTAGCTATCAGAATCAGTTTCACTTTCCCTTTGTAATGGTGTGAAATAAGGTCATGTTTAAATACACCAAACTCTTTATAATTTGATAAATAATTGCATTGCAATTACGTTCATTCATTATAGGACGTCGTCTGCTTAAGCAGGATCGATCCCTTGTGTGACGACATCAAAACATCGCTATATTTCTGGCGAATCCTCGGATATACCAGATGCTGAGAAGAGCTTTTATTTGTGTTGTTTTTATAATCATCAGATACGCAGTTGACATAAAACTTATACGATTGCCATCTGTAAGCTTCCCAGTTTCTAGTGATACATTAATTGCCATATTTGTGATTTTCTTTGAATATCTACTTTAAGGAGAAAGAGAATGTGCATGTGTGTTTTAAGAGAGAGAGAGAGAGGAACAGAGTGAATGAAAACGTCGAAGAAATAAGGTGAAACAAGAGAGAGAGAGAGGGGGGGGGGGGGGGGGTGAGAGAGAAAATAAGAGATAGCGGGAGCAATAGAGAGAGAGAGAGACGGAAAAGTTATTGCTGTTAATACAATCATCCCAATCTGAAAATGCGTTTTTTTTGTAAAAGACCATGGAATATCGTTCCCGAACTTTCAATAAAAAAATCTTTTAGAATGAGGCCAGCAGCATAGTTAGGCTTTTATTCATAATATACATAACCATCGTATTATGAATCTTTCAGGCATGGAATTTTGGCACAGATTAAGCTGACCCATAGCGAATAAAGAATAATAAAAGTTGTCATGAAGGTTTACGATTCGGTCTACTTAAGTTGCATTACGGTTTTATTTGCAAATAATATTTACGGTCCTAATATACGAGAATAGAAGGACAATTTATATAGGCTTACTATTAATTGTTAATTAACTGAAATGCAATTTATCGCGCATTATTGTATCACATAGGTCTGATATTTGGAATATCCTAACACAAACTTAACATGAGGAATGGGACAAATAGTGATAACAGCTAAGAATTATAATGAGTTTATCATTGGTTTCACTTTTGGTCTTGAGGGCCTGTTGGTCCCATTGACTTAAAATACCATTGATCCTGTGCCAAATGAGTCTTAGATTACATTATTACCATATGCCATTGGTCTAACTTTGCATTGGTCATACATAAACCTAATTCTATGCCTGATATGACCTAACAGCCTGTTGGTCATATGGTCCATTAATCTTACATCTTACATCCACTGGTCACACATCGCCTTGGTATTACGTCCTATTGGACTAACATCCAACTAATCCTACATAGTCTACTTGACGTTCCACTGGCCTGATATTCTACTTGTCTTAAAGGAGAATGAAACCCTGGGAAAATATCCAGTTTAATGAAAAGATAGTAAAGAGAGAAGCAATTTAAAAAAAGTTCCATCAAAATCGGTTAAGAAATGAAAAAGTTGTGAAAGTTTGAAAAGTCTCGATTTACTTTCTATGACGATCCTCAAATTGGCTATTTGCTTCAATGTGGCAGGTTTTTGTGGACAACTCTCCATATGTTTTGTACACAAAATTTCAGATTTTCTCCATTATCTCTCAAGGTACAGCTTGTCTCTTTTTTAGCTTTATGTATATCATGGTAAAATGTATTTTACACAACATATGTTGAGGTCACAAAGAGACAAGTAGCATCTTTAGAGATAATGGAGAAAATATGAAATTTTGTGTACAAAACATATGAAGAGTTGTCCACAAAAACCTGCCACATTGAAGTAAATAGCCAATTTGAGGATCGCCATAGAAAGTAAATCGAGACTTTTCAAACTTTCACAACTTTTTCATTTCTTAACCGATTTTGATGGAACTTTTTTTAAATTGCTTCTCTCTTTACTATCTTTTCATTAAAATGGATATTTCCCCAGGGTTTCATTCTCCTTTAAGTCCAAGTGGTCTTACATTCTACTGGTTTCACAACCCACTGGTCTTACGATCCATTGGTCTAATATCCCATTGATCTTACGTCCCATTTGTCTAACATTCCACTGGTCGTACATATTATTAGTCTTATGTTCCACTGGTCCGATGAAAACCTCAGCCCATTGGTCTTACATTATTAGTTTCACAACCCATTGGTCTTACGTTCCATTGGTTTAAAATCCCACTAGTCCTACATTCCTTAGTATTATTTCCTATTCTTATGTCCCACTGGTCCTACATCCCATTGGTCTTACATTCTATTTGTTTCACAGCCCACTTACGTTCCATTAGTCTAACATCCCATTGGTATTACGTTCCACTGGTCCGATGAAAACCCCAGCCCATTGGTCTTAAATTCTATTTGTTTCACGACCCACTTACGTTCCATTAGTCTAACATCCCATTGGTATTACGTTCCACTGGTCCGATGAAAACCCCAGCCCATTGGTCTTAAATTCTATTTGTTTCACGACCCACTTACGTTCCATTAGTCTAACATCCCATTGGTATTACGTTCCACTGGTCCGATGAAAATCCCAGCCCATTGGTCTTACATTTTAGTTGTTTCACAACCCACTTATGTTCCATTATTCTTACATTGCATTGGTCTTACGTTCCATTGGTCTAACATACCACGGTCTCACGTACCACTGGTCCAATGAAAACCTCAGACCGAACCCCATGAGAACTGTGTCCCAGAGGGAATTTAGAGAAGACTCCATACAAGGCCGTACCAGTCACTTTAAATTTAGGCTATCGTCGTTCTGCCGCATTAGGTGAGGTTTTACTATGTTCCTTTGTACTGTTTACATTTCAGTCGCGGATATCCAGTAGCCATAAGATTTTTTTGATATTTTTTAAAAAGAACAACTTATGAATAACATATGTACAATATGTACCAAATTCAAAGACATACATTATCTTCATATGGCAACTTTAAAATGATGTGTGTATCCCACCCTCAAGATAAATCATCATAGACTACAATGCCATTGATAGAACCTGATGAACTGTGAGGAACGGTTCAAGCCATGAAAAGAAATCATATTTTTCATTTGAATTTACCTTTCCCACCTTTCTACGTAAACACAATCACCATGCAGTTAAAATATTAATACATGTTTAATTAGTTTTGCTATGAAAAGTATATTGGAAGAGTCAGGGCTAACATTAGGGCACACGTTAAAGACTCATTACTTCAATGTGTCGACCGAAAATCCATACGACTTTCCTTTCACTTTTTTTTTAAGCGTTGTGAATCTCACATGGCGAGTCGAAGGACGCAGTCGCAATGGGGTAACCTCGTTAGTCATACGGACCGCAATTCATAAGGTCCGCTAATAATAACTATTCATAAGAACCGCTATTCATAACGCGTGTTAAATGAATAGCGGTCCTTATGAATAGCGAGCGGACCTGGTCGCAATCCATACGTCTGGCAAATAATGTAATGTGAAGTGCTATTCATATCCAGAATATTTCATTACCACTCCTATTGATTCATATTATATCCCAATATGGCTTGTGTGTATAAAAAACCGATAGAAATAATGGACAACACTATTACTGGGTCATTTAAGGAAAACGGGAAAACTACGGGCCACATGAAATCCAAAAGAAAAATCGTGCATATTTAACCTCGGTCCAGTATTTGCGGATGAATGCTCATGTACAAATATCCGCAAATAAATTATCGCAGCTTGACCTCGACAATATTTAGTTGTTCTTTTCAGCGGGTGTAGAGTTCTAACGGATAGCAATGATATGTTATAAAAGCGCCAATGACAAGCACAATGAAAACTGTTGTCAGTTGGATATAGGGAGCTTAGGCTCTAATTTGCGTTGTCATGGTTATGGGGGTATCGCCCCGCCAAAATGAGGGGGAAGCTGGAAATGATGAATAAACAGCTTGGAAGCCATAATAGTTTTTCTGTCCCTGATAGTTTAGTCTATCTGGTGCAGGCAGTATCCATTTAAATCACGATATTGCTTTTATTGCTGTTGAAGCTTGAATAGTTCATTTTGTTTCTTGAAAGAACACACACACACTGCTTCCTAACAGTCATTTTTCTTTTGTTGAATCCGTCAAGAGAAGGGGGGGGGGGGGCACGGATCCCTATCCCCTTTGACTACGCCTGTGAAGAGGCCTCTACAGATCAACAAGCCCAAAACATCACCGCATTTAATGCACAACCGCAATTGCTTCCATAGTCGAATGCAGCTTATGAAAAAATGGACATAGTACTATATGGTTGACTTGCTTTACCAGTTACCACCAGGTAACACTCACGGAAAAAGTGAACACTGGTGTCAGTTTACATCTGTTTCATAAGCATGTACCACCGCCCTCTTCAACTTTGATATATTTCTAATTTCAAACCAAATCATGCCCGATCTCCTTAACTTATGGTGACTCATCGTGCTTTTATAAACAAATTTTGATTTATCAAAAACAAACTTGAACTTCACAATGTTTAAGAAATATTTCGAGGTTATAGATTCTCCGTTACAGCTACACAGTTCGACTCAGTTTTGTTATAATCACTGCTTTTAAGTGGGTTAAATTCACACGATGCAGCCGACCTAGGAATTCACCCGCAGTAAGTCCTGTGCAAGAATCTTCAAAACCTGAAGGAGGATAGGTGTATCTCGAAGAAAGGAGAATGATGCTGAGAGGTGTGTATCGAGGATATTTTGGAAACTGACTTTGATATGATTTCAAACAAGTGACTGCGTACCGTTTGGATCTTGCTTATTATTGCTGTGAACTCCAAATTCACTTGGAATTCAATTGTTAGAAATATCTACTGCTCATAACGCTGGGGTGCATACATTGATTTGTATGCATTGTCGATGAAAGTAGGCTACGATCCTACTGAAGAATGGAACTTCGTGCAATTAGAAATAACGGTAACTGTTAAATGGGTTAGTGAAAAAGCCAGTAACTATTGAAGACAACCCATGGTATGGATACTTCATTTATCCTGTTCGCAAGAGTTTTATGATGCCAACATGCCTCGTACCTTTCTTATTCGGAGTACCTCCAATGTTGTAACTGACCCTGGTCTGGAGAATCAAGGCGATAGCGGTGAAGAAGAATCGGGGACCACACTTTATGAGGAAGTTCCATATCTTAGTGAAGACATACAGCCTGGTAAGAAATCAATCTTGTTTTGCATATTTTTATTGTTATATTTTATTTTATTTTATCTTATGTTATTTCATTCCCAGGTACACAAAAGACTAAGTAATAATACCAAAAGGAGGCACGAAAGCGATAGACTATAACAAACGAAAGAAAGAAAAATATAACACCACAAGAAATCAAGTTCCTGTTTGAGGCTGTACATAGTCATTAGCTGATGATAGAAATACATAGACGGGTATTACATCTCACTGGTGTATGCTGTCTACCTGAGGATGGTGCTAGCGGTCGCCTCCAGTTTGAAAGCATAGGAAAAGTCAATATATGAAAATGGGTCTGCGGCCCGCGTCCCTGTCCGCAGGAAATTTCACCCCTATTTAGCAGTTTATGGACACGCCCCTCTTTTACACCTTTATATGCCCTTCCATATTTTCCCTATAAGTTCCCTTAATATTCGTTTCATATGTTTATTGTTAAATGTAGCCCCTCGTTTGTTTTTCTTATCGATCGATGATAAAATTTATTTTCATTTTAAAAAATTAGGAGAAAAATAATGTCAGAATTGTTAGTCGGATTTATGCACATTGCTTATAATTAGTGTGATTATTACATTCTGGAAAACGGCTACCTGTCACGTTTTCTGTATTACTCTCAACAAAGACACTCATACATACTGCTGGACCGGTTTACCCATAAAGCATGAAATCAATATAATATGATAACCAGTGTAACCAGTTGCAAACTAATTGTTCGAAATAACCAATGAGTTCACGTCTGCTGTGGTAACCTGAATCCGACAATTATTCGGTGTTCTTTTTTTTCACATGTCAAGTTTATGTTCCTGCATTGACTTTTTCGTTTAAAGAGAAACTAAAAGTCAATTGGAGTGAGAACTGTAGAACTTTTCTGTTAGTAACAGATCCCTGGTGTAGCCAGGGGGCGTGGTAAGGGGGAGTGGTGGTGGTGATGATAATCCCTCGAGGAAGAATGTGGTGTAGCGAGAGAAAGAGAGAGGGAGATATTATGCTACTATAAGAGGTTAAAACCATCTGCAACAGAAAATTAATGGGTAAATAACATTGTTCTTTATTTTTCAAAAATATTATAGGGACTGCATAAATGTTCAATATCGCAGATATTCTGAAAGACTATTGGAACTCCAACATTTTGCTCAAAGTAGAATTTAACATTTTCCGAACGCGAGTTATCACCGATGGATATTCTGATATTCATTTTGTTTTTCAAATTACGTAGTGTAAAAAAATGAGTATTTGAATGTCCTTGTGGTGCTGTTTGGTGTTAAAAATGTATTTTGTATTTCAAAGATATAGCAGTTTCTCTAAAGAAAATTTTACAGATTTAAATGAAATGATAACTAAAATTGAAGACTGTTACTCTTCATAAAAACGGATGTATACATTTTTGAAGAACATGTAAGGCTATTTTTATTTGTATACAAACGATTTTTACTGATGTAGCATGATATAGCGTGTGCAACGATCCTCAATGGGAACACCAATAAGAACTTCCTTGATTCAGATTAACTCTTACTGTGCTAAGAGGTTTAGCTGTCTTCAAAATTCTACCAAAATGTGATCAATATTTACTTTTTAAATGTCTGCACTTCCTTAACCATCTATTATTTCCCAAACTATTGTGTACAAAACTTGTTGGACATTTCTGCACCCACTGTGTCCATTCTTGTTGCATGACCTTACTACGTTTGATGCCAAGAATTCTAAAAGGAGAATAAGCTTCAAAGGTCTTAAATTGTGAACACATTGAGAGGTTCGAAATCATTATTTTATAATCAAAATTTTTCATTTTTCAACTTTTCGACAAAGTTCCTAACCATGTATATTATATTTCGAAGATATTACATTTTATTTGAACCATGTAGCTCTAAATGAAAAATATTATTATTGCCAATTTGAAGAACAAAATGCCTTGAAAACGTTAACTCTTTACTGTGCCAAGGGGTTTAGCTTGTTTCAGGATGTTACTAAAACACGAGTAATGCTTAGAATTTAAACACCTGTACTTCTTTAACCATGTCTTATATCACAAACTGTTGTGTACAAAAAGTTTCGAAATGTATTGCCCTCTCATACATTAGTTATGTGGCCTTTGAAATGCGAATTCTTGTTCGCGAGAAATAACGGAAATCTACTAATCATGATATTCTCCGTATCATGGATCACTTCACTAGTTCTTTAGTATGTACGCATTCATGACTTTAACTTGTCAACATTTTGTTCAATTCGTATGTTGCCTATTGTTCACATTGTGTCTACATACAAGTGGTGTATCATACTCAGTTTAGAAAGCTGTTAGCAAACTCTAGACGTTATGTCGAAGTCGGACCACAAGACTGTAGAAGAAGAATAATAATATTAAATAAGTAGTAGTAGCAGTAGTAATAGTAGATGATGTAGTGGCAATATTAATAATAATACTAATAATACTAATAATTAAACATTTTTATATAGCGCATAACACATCTCTATGCACTTTAAGAATAGAAAACGAAAAAAAAAAATGCACTGGATTCATGTTTCTAACAATTCATAAGTGGTGAAAAATACGTTTTCAAGGTACTGATGAAGGTGTCACAGGTTCCTATAGTTTTGAGTTGTTCTGGTAATTTGTTCCACCAAAAAGTGGCTCCTATGAGAAAGACCTTTCTCCCTACGACATTTTCATGGTTTGTGGAACGCAAAGCAGAGACTTTGCACTGGAACGTAGCATTCTTTCTGGTTTATATGGAGTTAACAATTCTGTAAGATAACAAGGAGCTAGCTGTTGTAAACATTGATGGTTTAATAAAAGTATTTTTAACTGGATACGAGACTTAATGGGTATACAATGCAGATCTCTTAAGACTGGTGATATTGACTCATGCTTCTTTGTCCGTGTAACAAGTCGCACTGCCGAATTTTGAAGGAGTTGTTAGTCTTTGAATGTTAGAAGATGGAAGACCAAAAAGCAAATGTTTACAAAAATCGAAATGGCACATAACAAAAGCATGAATTAATCGTTCAGTGGTTGATTTGTCTAAAAAACTTCGAATTTTACCAATTTTATATAACCCAAATGATGCTGATCGACATTTATGTGAGACAAAATTTTCAAATGTAAACTTATTGTCAAAAATAACACCTAGATTTCTGCATGTTTTAGTTACATGAACAGGAGTGCCATGCATGTTCAATGTTAATATTGGGTTGCTTGGTCTATGGCGCGAAGAAAGATGAAGAAATTCAGTCTTAGTATCATTGAGCTTTAAACCATTTACTTGAGACTATTCTTTGATTGATTGCACACGATTTGATATTTTGTGCAGTAACATGAACAACATCATTTCTCTTAAATGGAATGTACAGTTGTGTGTCATCTGCATAAAACATCTTATGAATGTTATGAGTATCAATTATGCTTTCCAACTGAGATGTATAAAGAGTGAATAAAATCGGGCCTAATACGGACCCCTGAGGGACCCCTTCAGAGATGGTTTTTGTGGATGACCGTTCTTTTCCAGTCACTACAGTGTGAGCGTGTGGGATAGACAGTAGTAGTAGTAGTACATGTAGTAGCAGTAGTAATAGTAGTAGCAGTAGTAAAAGTAGTAGTAAAAGTACTTAGTAGTAGTAGTAGTAAAAGTAATTAGTAGTAGTAGTAGTAAAAGTACTTAGTAGTAGTAGTAGTAAAAGTAGTAGTAGAACTAGTAGTAGCAGTAAAAGTGGTAGTAGAAGTAGTAGTATTAGTAGCAGTAGTAGTAATAGTAGTAGTAGTAGTAGTAGTAGTAGTAGTAGTAGTAGTAGTAGAAGTGGTAACAGTAGTAGTAGCAGCAGTAGTAGTAGTAGTAAAGGTAGTAGTAGTAGTAGTAGTAGTAGTAGAAGTGGTGGTATTATAGCTATTATTATTATTATTATAAATTTACTATTATTTACTATTAATATGATATTTATGAAGAGTAGTAGCAATAGTAGTAATAGTAGCAGTATTGGAGGTGGCAGTAATGGTAAAAGTAGTAGTAATAGTACTTGTTGTAGTAATAGAAGTAGTATTATTGTTATAGTGATTATTATCATTATTATCATCAAAATTATATATAGTAGTAATATTGATCATAGTACATGTAGTAATACATGAAGTAACAGTAGTAGTAGTAGTATTAGTAGAATATGTATTGGCAGTAGTAGTTGTAGTAGTAGAAATATATGAAGTGGCAGTAGAAGTAGTATTAGTAGTACATGTAGTGGTAGCAGCAGCAGCAGTAGTAGTCATGGTAGTAGTAGTAGTAACAGTAGACTACTATTAGTAGTATTAATAGTAGTAGTACGTGTAGTAGCAGTAGAAGTGTATTCTTCTTCTTCTTCTTCTTATTATTATTATCGTTATTTATTATTATTAGTAATATATTAGTGAATAGAAGTGGTGGTAGTAGTAGTAGTAGAAATAGTTATAGTAGTAGTAGTCAAGGTCCTTGACTGACACAAGACCAACACTAGACGTGACCAAGTAATGGGTCAGTATGGAGTCGATTGACGATGTGTCTGGGCTACATATGCCAGCTGATCAATATACTATACATTTTTTCCAACTAGAGGGATAAGACAAGGGTGTCCCCTATCTGTCCTACTTTTTATTTTAGCCAGTGAAGTAGTAATAAAATAAGGGGCGATGATCAAATTAAAGGAATTTGTATTGGAGAGCAGTCAAAAGAAATAAAAATAAGCCAGTTAGCTGATGACATTACGCTTTTCGTTCAAAATATTATTTCAGGGAGTAAAGCTCTGGAGTATAACAGATTTTGGAAATGTTTCAGGTGTTGCATTAAAATATAAAGATAAAACACAGGCAGTGTGGTTGGGGAAGAAGAAACATTTAAACATGATTAGTGGTATTCCGTGGGCTGAGAATTATGTTCAAGCTCTTGGCATTTTCTTTTCAAAAATCAATCGTTGATTTATGAGTTGAATTGATCAAAAGAGAAAATAGATAAAATCGAAAAGTTATTGAATATTTGTAAACAAAGAAATCTTACATATAAAGGCAAGATAATTATCTTTAAAAAACATGAATATTATCACAACTTGTATACACTGCTCAAATTATCTTTTATCCTAATGATATGAGAAAATCGACAAATTGCTGATGAACTTCCTTTGGGGATCTAAAGCTACTAAAGTAAGGAGGGCTAACGTGATTGATGATTTGTCAAACGGAGGACTAAATATGTTAGATCTACGTTTGCAGTTAAACAGTTTTAAGTTAAAATGGTTATCTAGATACTTCGATGATACGAAATCAAAGTGGAAATGGATGTTTCATTATTTTATGCTTAATTATAAGTTTGATCCACAATATGTTTTGTCCTTGAAAACAAGGAGGTTTTATCGTGAAGTATTATATGTCTACTTTACTTTGAAGAAAGAGAAAAGAAATGTTGCAGGAAAACAAGCAGATGAATTCTAGATATGCAAAGAAATGTTATGATTTAATGATAAAATATTAGATTAATGGAAGGATGATGTTATTCAGAAACTGGATACGGTAAAATATTTTATTTGTAGGTGATTTAATAAATACAAACACCATTCTTACATTTAATGAATTAAAAGTTAAGTTGGTACATCTTGATTTATTTATTTATTTATTTATTTATTTATTTATTTGTGCATGCTTCAGGAATCATATTTACAATCACATAATAATACAAAGTATTACACAGTAATATTGTTTCATATTGAAACACACAGAGGTTTGGCAAAATAAGCTATAAGCTTGAGAGGTATTGCCACACCTGCATACTTAAAACAAACAATATAAACGGGTAAAACCATTATAATAAAATAAACATAAATCAAAACGAACCTTAAAATGGTAAACGAGATAATAAAAACAAAAGAGGAAAAAAAAAAAAAAGAATATGGAAATATACAAAAGAAAAGAACCCCTATATAGTTAGTAAGTTATAAAGATATAGATTTACATGTACACCCAGAGAAATTCACAACGCTTGTAAGAATCTATATAAAGTGAGAATATACCCAGAACTGATGGATACAGAAACAGCACTAGTTACATATGGGCAATTCCATGAAAAATGTTCACTTTAATAAAAAAATGAAGTTTGCAATTGCACTTAAACTCTCAAATATTCTTGAAAAGTAATGTATAAAGGTTCATTTTCCAATAGACAAATCATTAAACTGACAAATTTTCGTATTTTTTTCCACCAGTGAAAATCTAATATGATGTATCGCAATAACACAAAAATGTGGCTATTTTTGAAGAGTTTATTCTTCCTGTCTGTAATGAAGGCCTAAAATCTACTGGAGGTCTCCTTCAACTTTTAAACAGTAGTTCAGTGTACATATCAACAGAAAATCACAATGAATGTTTATATCATTCATCAATTTTCGAGGCATTGATCCTCAAAATTGTGTGATTTCTTTATCATTAGAAGTGTCATGTCCGTTACGTTTTTCACTTAAAGTTTTCATAGCCAACAGGAAATTTGTATTTGGTTACTGTAAATTCAGTTTCTATGTTAGAACTAAATCCCCTTACATGTGTAGCAACCATTTTTCCTTACCACTGTCAGTTTTCAAGCAAATGGCGTAACGGACATGACACTTTGCGTAACGGACATGACACTTTATATACGACAAGTGGCAGAAACCACATTGTGGGCTCCATGTAATAGATTGATTATTATTTTCAATTGCTTGAGGATAGTGGGATGTTTCTAGATACTAGTGACTCATAAATATAAATCTGCTTGTTATATTTAAGACACAACAACAAGCAGATTTTCCAGTTTACCCATGGAAGTCTGTAGATTTCAGATGATCTTGCTAGCCCTGTTATGTAATCCCATTCCAACATCTTGATCATGATTGATGACCAACATGCAGCAGCAGGTATGTCCCTGTTTATTTACATAGTGGATTACTGAAGCCAAGACAATGCAGTTCCACTATTGGCCATCTCCCTAGCACTTTTCCATGATAACTTAGACCTCATTTCATAATGACACTGGTTTTGTGGAACTGCTTTAGTGCATGTTGCAGATACATGTAGTTAACTTTCTTTCTTTAAAACTGATGTGAATCATTCAGGACATTTTCATGATATGTTCAAACTTTTGATCAGGTCTGGTTCATTAAGTTTTCTATGCCTCAAATCTTGAGACGTGCTCTACTTTGTTGTATGTTGTTGTGGTACTCTAAGCATTATATTCCATGCATTGTAGTATAGTTGTTAGATCACTAAAACCTGCAAAAAAGAACTTAGATGTGTTACTATTTAACATTTGGTAGTAGTACTGAGCTGTTAGTTTTGTCTTTTTTTATGCCAAATGTTTTTTTGAAAGAAAGAAGTGAAGATATGGTTCACTTCACAAGGGTGTCATGTCCGTTACGCTAGCATATTAATACTATCTGAGAAATATTAGCCTATAAAGGAGAAAACACCATAGCATCAACTAATAATTTGTTCTGTTTTGGTATGGAGGGTAGTATTAACTAAAATGTATCATAAATTGTAGCTAGCTGGTGCAGAAGCAAGTTTGCTTTATTTTTTTATATCTTGTGTAAACATTGAAAAACCAACCCTTCTAAAATTACAGAAATATATGAGATAGTACAGAATACCAGTTATGATGTGTGTCCCTATCTTTCAACCTTACTATATGAATAATAAAATATCTGCCACATCTCGTAATAAAACAAATATGTCCGCTCACAGAAAGTGGACAAAACTGTCATGTCCGTTACGCTCAATGTGTCATGTCCGTTACGCTACATTCTGAGCTATAAAAAAAGAATGCAATGTAAAACTAATTTTAAACATGAATTTATGATTACAGCATGACTTTAAGTTTTAATTAATACCCAAACCAGGTTCATTCTATCCCAAAACTCACAGGAATTTTCATAATAAAAAGTAGGTTAAAAAGCCTTGTCCATTTTGTGTCATGTCCGTTACGCTCACAACGAGTGCATTTTCTCCACAACCGTTCAATAAAATGATGTGAAATTTCATGAGTATATCCCTGATAGTCAAATGTGTCTGATAAACTCAATAAAAATTGTTAAGAGACTGCCAATTCTATTGTGTGATGTTTTGAATTACAAAAAACTGTCTGAATGTCATGTCCGTTACGCTGGAATTGACCATATGTGAGATAAGCATGCATTTAACACTGCTTTTGAAGGAGTGTATGGTCAATAAGTTACGAGTTTCATTTGGTAATGAGTTCCAAACATCTGGGCCATAATGCCGTACAGATTTATGTGCTAACACTGTGCGGGGGTTGGATAAATGAATGTTTGCTGATTGTCTAGTCCGATAAGAATGAATTTCGTCATTTCTTTGGAACATTGAACAAAAGGTCGCAGGCAAGAGCTTGGTGTTATAACGATACATAAATGTTGACATTTGAAGGAAATTAATATCACAGACTGGCAGAGTTTTCAGTTTAATAAACAGGGGATGTGTGTGGTCAAGGTAACCAGCACCAGCACATATTCGAATTGCTTTCTTTTGTAGCATGAGAATATTATCGGTTGTACCCTTGGATGTAGCCCAAAGGATATTACAATAGGAAATATATGGTAGAATAAGAGTGTTATATAAAGTAAATAATGTTCTGGAGGGTACAATATACCTAACCCTATATAAAATACCAATGCCACGAGAAATCGGTGTCCTTATGTGCTGCAAGTGATCTCCCCAGTTGAGTTTTTCATTTATCAGAACACCAAGGAACTTCGTACATGTTTTCTGCTCTAATAGGACATCATCAAGTTTGATGGAAAGATTTTGTTGACATGATTTTTTACCCTTGAAATGAAGAAAATTAGTTTTTTGCAGGTTGAGAGACAGCATATTACTTCGAAACCAATTTGCTATTTTTGGCAGTTCCGAGTTAACTCGGTTTTCTAGTAAATTTATGTCTCGATGAGAAAGGAATACACTCGTATCATCAGCAAATAAAATGTAATTCAACAAAGTGGATACATTACATAAGTCATTAATATATATAAGAAAAAGCAGTGGCCCTAGTATGGAACCTTGAGGCACCCCACATCTTAAAAGTGATATATCAGAATTGACAAAATTATAACAGGTGTATTGCCTCCTCTGTGAAAGGTAGCTGGAGAACCATTCTAAAGCAATGCCTCTTACCCCATAGTGTTCAAGTTTATATAAGAGTATGGAATGATCAAGTGTGTCAAAAGCTTTGCTCAGATCCATGAACACACCTATAGTGTGTTCCCGGGTTGCCAAGGCTCCAGAAACAAAGTCATAAAATCTCACCAACGCAAGGTCAGTAGAGTGAGACTTTCTAAATCCAAACTGGTTAGGATTAAGTAATTTGTTTTTGTCAAGAAAGCCGATGAGTCTATTATAAACAATTCTCTCTAGGATTTTTGAGAAGCTAGGTAGAATTGATATTGGTCTGTAGTTATTAATACTAGAAGTGCTATCTCTCTTATGAACAGGGATAACCTTTGCCAGTTTGAAATGACAAGGAAACACACCAGATGAGAGAGAAAGGTTACAAATGTGCACCAAAGGTATCAAGATCGAACCAATAATTTGCTTTAGAAAAGCTGAACTAATTTCATCATGACCCAAAGCCCTACTATTCCTAAGCGAAGAAACAATATTTAATATTTCAAAATAATCTGTTGGCTTAAGGAAAAGTGACACCTGGGTCTTCCCGTGATTTAGAAGATGGTCCTTGAAATTCATGCCGGTGGAATTTATTTTCTTTGCTTGATTTGGGCCTATATTCACAAAATAATTGTTGAATGCATTAGCAATATCTTCAATATTGGATATTTCATTACCATTATGGACAATTTTTTTGGCAGATTCCGCCTTCCGTCGCTTGCACAATAAATCCTTAACAATTCTCCAAGTAGATGACATGTTGCCTTTAACATTTTCAAATTGTTTTGAGTAGTAAAGACATCGTGATGATCTAATGATCGACGTCAACTTATTACGATATTTCTTATATTTATCTTTATTTTCTTGAGAAGGTTTCTTAACGCTTCTTTTATATAAAATATTCCTTCTTTTGATAGATTGAATGATCCCTTTTGTTATCCACGGATGTTTACCAGATTTCTTAATAGATGATTTCACCAAAGGAATCAGTTTATCAAAGTGATGGTAAAATGTACTTCTAAACAGATCATAGGCTTTTTCAACATCGTTACATCCCAGTACATCATGCCAGTCCTCTGACAGAAAAGCTTCATTTAGATGAGAAATGTTTTCTTCAGTAAAATTTCGTTTCATACTATTTTTGCGTTTTCTAGGAATGTCATAGTGTACATCATAAAGCACACAAAATACAGGTAGATGATCAGAAATTTCACAATAGAATAAACCAGACTGAAACGAACTTTTTACACTTTTTACAAAAATGTTATCGAGAAGTGTTGATGATCGGTCTCCTATTCTTGTTGGTTTATCAATCATTACTTTGAATGCATTTGAATCTAAGATATTCTGGAGACAGATAGTCTTTGAAGTAATAGCCAAGAAATCTATATTAAAATCACCCATTATACAAACAGACTTATCAGACGTATTAACTGCTTCCATGAGCGATTCAAGATCATTAAGAAAAGTATCAACATCATTGCTTGGTGGTCTGTACACTATACACACAATAAAATTCTTCTCAGCGGGCAGATCTACCTCTATACATAAGAGTTCAGCACTCTGATTTGAGAACGAGAGATCATCTCTGACTTTAAAAGTTAATTTGTCAGAGATATACAAAAGGACACCACCACCTCTTCCTTCTGGTCTGTCTTTACGAGCTATGTTGTACCCCTCCAATGTAAACAGAGGGGGAGATGATGGATTTAACCACGTCTCAGAAATACCTACAATGGAGCAATCAAATTTCAATGAGGATAGCAATAAATTAATACTTTCAAAGTTTTTGGATAGGCTTCTGGCATTACAATGTAAGAAACTCAAGCACTGCGAATGATGAATTTGAATATCATTTATGACAGGGTTATACTCATTAGGAACATAATACCTACAATCAATACTTTCTTGTAAATCATACTCTTCAAGCATCATTTAAGCACACCAATGTATTATTCCAAATTGACGAACACACTGCATGATCTGGTGTCATGATGGGGATATGTATTTGGTACAAGTTACAACTAATAAGGGGTAGCATAAAAGAAAGTGGAAGACAATAATATATATACAAGTCTTGTACACAAGGAGCATACAAGTATATACAAATAAACACACAATTGTATGGCAAAGCATGAAACAAGTGCACGACCATGCCCACCTTGATTTCAAAAAAAAAAAAAAAAAAGCATGATAGTGAGGTCAACAGAAGACCCCTCCAATACAGTTTATTTACGTAATATAGCAACAATATAACACCAAACATTCCAGAGGCTGAGAGGAGGAGGAGAGAGAGGGGAGATAAACAGAGTAGGGGATAAACAGAGTGAACGGGGGAGAGAGCTGGAGAGAGAGAGAGGGAGAGAAAAGGGAGAAGTGAGAGAGAAAAAATAAAAAACGTGGCAGAGATTCAGAGAAACAAAGCCTCATAAAACTGCCCCCTGGAGGCACATACAGTCTTTATCTCACAGTGACTAAGTCGTAAGGTAAACAATGACCCTCCAGTCTCTGAAAAAAAAAAAATTAAAGCTGCACTATGCAGAAAAGTATGGTGCTCCTCCACTTCCTCTCCAATGGCCAGCAAAGAAACGAAGCTTTATTCCCTTTGCATATAGCTCCTGAACATCGTTCTTGTATCTCCTTTTCTCTTCCAGATCACGCCTTGTCAAATCATCAATGACATAAATGTCTTCCTTTTGAAGTGCAGTTCTGGCATCCTTCATTACGCTCACTTTATCTTGATGGGAGCGAGTTTTCACAACAATGTGCCTCGGCTTCTCCCCTTTCTTCCCAGCCCGATACGCACTTTCCACCTGAATATCCAACTTGAATTTTGATTTCAAGATATCCTCGACAATTCTCACACAATCCTCTGATTCAGATTCTCCATCCTTATGTGCATGCTCTTTGTAGCCTACAACTCGAAAGTTATCTCTCTTTGAAAGCCTGTCTACTAAATTTGCCTCCAAGTCTTGACTTCTCACCCTCCTCTCAAGCTCTTGGTTGTTTTTCTCCACCTTCTCGAGACGCCTTTCCAAATCAGAATTTTTCTTTTCTAATTCACTTATCCGCCGGCCCTCAAATTCAAGAGTTTTTTGGACCTCCTTTATGCTGTCCAGCATAGACTTCATAGCCTCCCGCATAGTAAGCTCAAAGTTGGCTGTTACAGCTTTAAGTTGTTCAGTCAGCTGTGGCAAGGGGAGAGGACCCTCCGAGATGTTAGAGCTTGGTTTTATAGGAGGGATGGCTTGGTTAGCTAGGCCGGTAGGGACGGCTGCATCATCTCCCAGCTCATCGTCTAAGATGGCGAATCTCCCACTGGTCTTGATCGCAGCCTTCTTTCCGCTCTTATTTCGGTTGTCACCCATGTCGATGCAAAGAACTTAACTTTAAAACAACAAGAATAGTGTCTGACTGGTATTCAAAGTTGAATTAACAGTAGAATGCAAATATCTACGGTGATTTTTTAAATATCTAGGGAGAGGTCTTGACACACACTGCCACTTAGTCAGCTACCATTGCGTATTTTTGATGGAAAATGGTTATCAGAGTATACAGTTTGTATTGAGTCATTGCCCCCAAAATGGAGAGAAAATCTAAAAGACAAGAACCTTTTTTTTATTTAGAAGATTGAAGAACAATATTTTTAAGAATGAATCTTTAATACATACCATCTGCGATTTCAATGCTTACTAGTGGTTTTAGTGTAAAGCAGATTCATAATGAGTTAATACAATTAAATGTCGAAAATCAAGGGCACAATTATTTTGGAGTGAAATTGTCTCAATGGAGACATGCATGGACATATACATGGATATTTAAATTGAAAAAGATTTAAGATAATGTCGTAGTTCAATTTAATTTCAGATTTATGTATAACTTATTACCAACATTATTTAATCTAAAGAAATGGAATATGAGGAACAGTGATATTTGTTTTGAATGTGACCAGGTAGGGGATTTATTACACATGTTTTGGAGGTGCCCATCATTAATATTGTTTTGTAAATATATAGAAGAATACGTAAGAAGGTGCTGTATGTTGTTTATGGTCTCTAAGAAACAGAAATAGAAGAAACTAATTCGATATTGAATTATGCACTATTCTCGATTTATAGATGTATCTAAATTGGAACTGCTTCAAAGAAAAAGATGATATGTATTGATTTTAAAATGATATTTATAATTATGTGTTACAAAGTCGATATGATGTTGAAAGACACAAAAGAAAGGAAAATGTTTATATGAGGCTGACAAAATGGAACAGCATGTTGAACAATTTATGAAATACATGTTTGTATCATGAATTTTATTTTAATAACGAAAACCAGTTATGTTAAAACAATACAAAAGTACTGGCGTTATCTTGACACACCCATCGTCCATCTGCACCTGTTTGACAATACACAATAGTGGAGATTGTTAATTTGATATTGTTGAAATGATTATTTGACACCAAATTACACGCTAAAAAAAGTTACAATACTCATAATTGTACTATGTAAATTTTCCGTGAAATGAATGACACACATTGGAGTTATCAAAGTTATAATGTCGAAAAATGTTTTTCTCTACTTCCAGAGCATTTTGAGCAGCAAAGCTTGGTTTAGGGGCACTTTGCTGTTTTCCAGGGGCGTATTACATTCCCTTCCCGATGGAATGTTCTGTCAGTTTTTATGTTGTGTAATGTACACCCAAACCTCTTCCTTCTGACAAAATTTGGTTCTTGGGTCATAGAGGGGAAAAATTTGCCCCAATTTTGTGGGCGGTCTGACAACCCATCCCGACGGACAATTTGTCAGTTTTGGTGTTTGGTAATGTATAGTCATGCACCTTCTTTCTGACAAAGTTTGGCGCATAGATGGGTTGATATCGACCCGACTTTGGGGCCCTTGGGGGGGGGGGGGCTCTGGGAGCCAAAACTAGCGGCCTCGTTGGAGCTGAGTGACATAGATGGTCTATAGGTAGCTTTAAGCAGTCAAATTTTAAATGTAAAATGGGGTGACTATTAACCGACTATTTCGAGATATGCTACTGGCCTATATACCTTGAGTGGTGTTATTTCGAGTTTGGTTTGACAAAAGTTGGCGATCGCACGACGAAAAAAAATCAAAGTGAACGAAATTAATGGTTAGTTGAAAGATGATCCTGATCGTCATGCAAATTTGTTCTAAATTGCCTGCTATTATTGACCATTTGGGTGCTCTTTTAACGAAATTAGACGGAAAAAACTGTAATACGTCTTATTTACAAGGGTAGACTCGAAGGTATTAATACCGATGATAGTATTAATCATATTCATGATAACAATGCTAATATCAATATTAATAGTATTAACAATAATAATAATAAATAAATAAATAAACAAATAAATAAATATATAAAAAAATAATAAATAAATAAATAATTATTACCCAGGGCATGCTTTAGCTAAGTTACCATGATATGCTTAACCAACACTACCTCAACGGTTATGGAGACATAAATCTGTTATAAATTTGTACCCCGTATAGTCAGAAAATGCTAAATGGTTTATTTATATTTATATACACACACAGTATGTTTCAGAGAACATGAGAACTTGATAGTTTATAAATAATCAACTGATATACGTGATCTTTACATAAGAGCATAATAGTAAATCCATAATTAACTAAAGTAATCTATGCAACATATTTGTTGTAAATGAAATCAGTAATACACTTAAATTGTTTTTTGTTGTCATATTGGTCCATTTGGTACAATTTCCATATATTGTTTTATTGTTTTATATTTCATTGTCCAAGTTTACATGTCACATGTGTGTGCAGCCCCATTTACCCATTTCTATCTGTAGTGGATGTGTTTTCCATCAGGATTGGGTCAATTTCTTAGTGTTTTGATGATTCAAAAACCTCGCAGAACACACCTCCTTATGTAGACATGATCAACCTCCTCCAATTGCTTTGAGACAGTTTCTTTCACAATGTATGCGCATGACCAGGGCCCGTCTTAAGTACACATTTGCGATTAATCTAAAGTTACTTTCGATTCGAATCAATCGCAACTCTTTATAAGACGGGACCCAGAAATCAGTTTTATCTTTAACATATGACAGTATAATTATATGTGAACAGTTAAGTGTTCAAAAAAGAAGATGAATACTATAATAGTTATCATGTTTATGAACTATTATTATCGTTGTTACTATTATGAATATTATCATTATCGTTGTTAACTCCTGATGATAATTATCATTTATATTAATTTGTATGTATCTAAGTTTGTATAACTAAATTTTCAAGAGCTTTTCACTTTCATGTTCCCTTTTTATCCCCTATTGGGTAAATTTTACCCAACATTTATTAAAGAGTGCATATGCCAATTAATGAAAATAAATATACATTAAGGTGATTATCCAAATAAAATTACATTACCATCACCATTACATTTGTGAAAATTTGCAAACAAATAAATATATTTTTTTTAATACGCGTTAAATCAGAGATTTAAAAAACTAAGTAAGGTCGTTGTTTCCGGTTACAAAAGTTTTTTGAGGTACTTCCAGTGATTGCGCTTAAAAATCATCATAAATTAATTCATAGCATTAAACCGAAAAACAAAAAATAAAGGGACTTTTTACTAATTCAAATTCCCATATTCCTGCTGACAAGCGCCGGAAACCTTAATTTTAAACATAGAAATGCGACGGCCTCGAGTAAGCATCGCAAAATAGCTCAATTCTGCATAAAATTATGTACATAGGATTTATGAATCAAAAGAAATGGTCAAAATTAGGTGTTGATTAAAAAAAAACATCTACAAAAATCAATTTTGCACTGATGGAAAAAAAAGATAATGAATAACCCGTTGCCAAAGAGAATTGTTTAAATGATGTTCATATCAAATAATGACAACCTCATGCTGTACACAATTCTGAAAGTAAATACTATCCTCAGGGCCCTAGCCGAAGTTTCACCGTTATCGAGCCCCGGTGTTCCCCGAAACATTTTGTAAAGTTATAGGATCCTTAAGTTATGTTGTTTAGATGTTTACCAATGCCTATACTCACGAGCTCATGCTTGCAGCGCGGCAGGAGTCATTTCATTGGTCTGTGTGCTGATTGTTTGTAGACCTACTCGTCCAATATAGTCTGCACTAGTACAAGTAAGGAAAACCAAAGTATACCCTAAATGTTTAGTTAGGGGTACATGCTCGTAGGCTACTAATTGTTTTAAGGTATCAATAATATTTGAAATGTATTTTATCTATTTTCTTTTTATTTATGTAATTTCCGGGCAAACAGGTATAACGTATAAAAACATAGGTAGTAAGAAATTCAACAGACTGGTGCCCGAGGATAGCCCGAAGGAAACTAGTTCTTGTTATTAATGTTCGTTTGCATATTGGGTTCTAAATCCATTATAGTGACGTGGCTTGTCAGAATGTTACGTTCCATGTGTTTTGCTTTTTGCCGGGGAAGGCAAATGATCTGAAGGGGACTTGTACCTTTGGCGTTTCTGAGTGCACAGAGGTAAATCATTCGCTGCAGTTGCCAACACGGCGTATGTACTTGAACATCAGTATTATAAGGGCAATCTTCTCGAGAGCATTCTTGTTTAAATAGGTGTGGCCGCCATACGTCGCCAAAAAAAAAAGCGATTCTGAAGGTTGCAGTAATGGAAAGGTAGCATGAGCAGTCCATAATATTGCATGGAATGATTGATCCATGATTGATTCTTGTCCAAAAATCGTAAAAAATGTACTTTCCACAAGCATTACAAAGTTACGTCAATACAATACAACGCAACCGAAATGTAATACATCAAATGGACAAAACATTTTTTTGCATTCCTTTTTTATATTCACAACTGCTGCTGAAATTTGAATATGTTCAATGACTTATCTTTTTTTCCCTTTAGTATTTTACCATGGCATCATTGTCACCATTCTAAGAAACCACGTTTCAGTGACATGTCAGTCTATGGTCTGCCATAGTACTATGTTAATTACACAAATAAAAGCTATTTAACACTGATGCGGGAATGAATTTCCCTACTAAACCAATTGACACTCTTCCCAATGATTTCAATGCTTTCAGAATTAGTAATCATCACGACATTTGCATTTTAAAAATCTTTTCAGAGTTCTAAAATGTAGTTATATGCAGGTGCTGAATGCTTCTCTCCTAACATAATGAAATGTCGTTTTAAAATCTCATTATTCAAAATCTTTGTGAGCCTCTCTTTCGTCAAAACTTGGATGGAAGGGACTTATGACACACGTTACAAATATACTTATTTATTCATGATTACTGAACCAACTCGGATGGTATTTTCGCCGAGATTTAGAAAATTAGTTATAGTTTCATAATCCTAAAGCATATTCGGATTAATTCACAATTTTGGAAGCTACTGATGCTGAAAGTCCGATTGTATTCTTGGGACATATATATATATATATATATTTGCTTGAAATAGTTTTATTTGTCATTATTTAGAAACATAATTTGTTAATATGAAAATTCAAAGATATTACTGTCGTAAAAATGTAAAAACGACAGCCTTTCCATTTTGACGATACAGTCTTATTACAAACCTGTAAGTTGAACCTTATTTTGTTTTTTTATTTATTTATTATTCTTTCATCAGGGTAGCCCATTCAACAGAAGTTGATCTTCCATGGGGCCCTGAAAAAAAAAACTATATACAATTAAAAATGATTTGAATTACAATCAGATGAGCATACATATATCAAATAAGCAGTAACATAAATAATTCGAATAAAACTGTACCAAAACTAAGCCACAATAAATAATCAGTGTCAGTAATCATAACTATTAAACTTACTGATGTAAGGATAAACAATGATAATATAAAGAATGAGAGATAAAGAGAGGAAAACCTTGGGAGCAGAAAAAAAAATAATGTTGATTCCAAACAGTGACAATATCTTAACTCAGATTCAGAAAATGCTTCTTCAAGGAAAATTTAAAATTGTTTAAATTACTTGTTTGCTTGATATTTATAGGCAAATTATTCCATAGAGTTGCACCGTCATTACATATTGCATGCTTATAATATTCTGTATGACATTTACCAATTATAAGGTCATGATTAGCACATTGCCGAGTGTTAATATTATGTTTCGTTGAGACTTCTTTAAAAAAACATTTGTAAACATCAGCAGACAAATCATTAAGACATTTAAAAACAAATATACATCTAAAATATTTAACCCGTTCCTTAAAAGGCATCCATTTCAGGCGATCAAATAATTTATTAGATGGAGTATATATATTACAATTTAATATCAATCTGGCAGCTTTCTTTTGTAATTTCGTTATCTTTTCTATATGACTCAAAGATCTATTCCCCCAAATTTCACAACAGTAATCAATTTGTGATTGAATAAGACATGTATATAATAATTTCATTGAAATTTCATCAACATATGGTTTTACTCTCCTGAGCATGGCAAGACCTGCAAATACTTTTTTACATAAATAATCTACATGATTAGACCATAATAGATTGTCATCAATAAAAATACCAAGACATTTAAAACTCGTGCATTGTTCAATACATATATTTTCATACTTTATAGAAATGGAGTCATTTTTGCTAATATTCAATCTTTGTTTACTCCCAATAATCATAAATTTTGTTTTATCGACATTCAGATATAGCTTATTAAAATTTTTCCATCTACCTATAAGCATTAAAATCACTCTGAAGTTTTGTCTGTACTTCTAAAAAGGTGGTTCCACTTACAAAAAGGGTAGTGTCATCAGCGTACATTACAATTTTTCCATGTTTCAAAACATTTATCATATCATCAATATATATCAAAAAAAGCAAAGAACCTAAAATAGACCCTTGTGGAACGCCAATAGAAAAAATTCGATCACTAGATTTAGCTTTCTGTATTGCAACATATTGCCGTCTATTATTTAAATAAGAATCAAACCATGCCAAGGACAAATTACTAAAACCTATTTTCTTAAATTTATTCAATAATATTTCAGTATTAACAGTATCAAAAGCGCGTCGTAAATCAATAAACAGAGCACCTACAATAAGGCCTTTATGATCTTGATTCAATAAAGAAAGAAGATTTATTACTATCCTCTAAACATAATATAATATATTTTTATGTCAACTTTGATATAGCATTGATATAGCCTATCATGAATAGATTATTTGAATAAAATTGTTTGACTTTTTCTTTTTATAATAATCCTGCATAATAACTCATGAAATTCTTTCATGCTAAAGAACACATATTAATCCGAGGGGCTGCTGTATAAAAGATAGTGTTCCATAGACACTGTATACATAATCGTGATACAACGTAAATGCAAAACTATTTTGATAATTAACATAGAGCAGACTGAAGTATACAACGTAAATGCAAAACTATTTTGATAATTAACATAAACGTTAATTAAGGTACCTTTAATAGTGAAACGCAATAGCGCATAAAGACGCGGGAAAGACGCAAAGAGGAAAATTGCTAGTTTTTTTCTGTGCTTCTATAATTAAAATCAGACATATCTGAATAAAAGTTGTCATATTATTTTGCTTAAAAGTGTTCAAAGAGGTAAATACTAATTTTACAACCTAATATTTTGGTTCTCCCGCGATAAATTAAAATTCTGATATTGAATAATTTTGTCATATGCGTCTTTCCAGTGGTTTAATGCCCCATGAGGTTTCGCTAAGCTATCTAAGGTTATAGATATGTTAGGACATGTATCGCAAATTGGGAAAACAAAAGTTAAGTTGAATTTCGTGATCATACAAGGAAAAGAAAAAATCATTAAAAACTTCTTATATCGATCAAAGGTTTTCGAAAAACATGCAGTATTCTATTAAAAAAAAAAAAAACGAAGGTGAAAAACTTTACTAATTTACAATTCAATTTAGAATAATTTGTTATGCTATGATACAGAGAGAGAGAGAGAGAGAGTCAGAGAGGGAGGGAAAATGGGTGAAAGAACAGTCATCCAAAAACAGAACTGAGATACCTGTTTTGTCACAAATTCGGAGAAAGTTATCCGTGTTTATTTTCTGAAAATTATTTAATTGAAATTGTTTCATAATTTTAAGTTACAAAAAAGAAGAAGAATATCCTAAAGCGAAATCTTTCCAGAAAATTATTGATAGTAAAATAATCATGCAAACATCCGGAGAAAAAATATTTTTTCCCAAATGAAAAATCATAATAGAATAGTTGGTTTTGATAAAATATTCGATGACCCTATTTTTGATATTTTCCCCCATAGGACTCAATCCATAATTTAGTTACGTGGATAAAAGTAAAAGAGTACTTATGAATAAAAAGAAGCATCATATGTGAAATATGAAATATAAATCAAATCAAATTTGTGTAAATAAAGAATTGGTTTACGCAGATCCAGATGCCATATTAAAATTAAACTTAAAATGTTATGAATTCAGTGTAAATGCAAAATTATTAATGGAAGTAAGCCTCGAGTAGGCAATAAACTTTCTGTAATAATATTTTTCTTCTTGAACATTAAGACGGTAATATGTACTTGACCTCTAAATTGAATGATACATCTTTAATATTCACTTTCTTAAACATTACGATACTACTTCTGTTTTTAATCTGATCACTACAGAGAACGGTCCAATAGACCTATCAACCCCTAGATCAGAGCAATTGAGGACGGGCAATCATGACAAGTCATCGCCAGAGACTGGGGCGTACAAGGCCGGTCTCTCTCGTACTGAGCAACACAGCTGCCACGTCCCCGAGATGAACAACGGCCACGAGCGCCTTAGTGAACCCGTTCCAGTAAGTTCAAAGTTCCTTTATTTCTACTTATGTAGAACTGGCAAGAACAATGATGTGATTTCAGGACAGAATTTTACAAATATTATCTCTCAAAAGTTCTACGCACCACACATCTCGGCTATCCATCAATCTAGATTTGTATTAAACAATGTAGATATCTTACTGAATAAATATGACTTGCAATGATCTCATAAATAATCAGCAACTACTAGATAATTTTTCAGACCATTTCTTGTTTATCAACCATCACTCTTAAACAAACAGGGGAAGTAGTAATCGTAAGGCAATCAAAACAGAACAAATCTTGTCAATGTCTTTCGTATTCAGGGCTCTTGGGTGGGAATCATAATTATGCGCAATGATTAAAACAGATTTATCCCATGGAGAGCTTTCAGTTGACAATTGAAAAAAAACCCCGCATGCTCCATGTGTGAATTTCCACTTTGACAGAAAAAAAAAAATTGATTCGAATGTTACATTTTCTGTAAATTCCCCAAATATTTATGTATTCATGAATGTATTTTACTCATGCATTTCAACCCGTCACAAGGGCAAGTTCATTCATCTTTCTTTCAACAAAGAACATTCTAAAAGGATCACATGGCAGGATACAAAGAATAAATTCATGCGCATATTAAAGTGGAATACCCTGGTTATACATTGGGAGAAGCTCACATTGTGAAAGTAAGGTTCTTAACTGAAAAGCAGTTCAAGCAATGTTTAACAGTCGGTTAAATACTGTCGAACCTACTATAAACATGGTTATAACTATATAACATGAAAAGTGGTAAAGGGAAAAGAGACTACGTGACTAAAGGGGCTAGAAATGTCATATACGGACATTATATAGGAATGGAAAGAGAGATAGAAAGACAGAGAGTGAGAGATAATGGAAATGGTAAAATGGAAATGCTTGAATGCCAAGTAACTAATGGGACTATTAAACTCGATTAGCATTATGCTAATAGCCATTTTAGTTCCTTTTACAAATTCTATATCGTTTATCAATATCAATGTGAAATGATTGAATGTTAATTGAATGATCAAATCAAATTTAAATCGAATCACATCAGAACATAATACAACGCTATTTCCAAAATAAATGTTATCTTTTGATATGAAGAAATACACGCACGCTACAGTTTTCTCCAGGCTTAGATAACCATTAAAAGAGCCTCAAAGTGGCATGCAGAACCCTATTCATCAGAAGCAGGCCCATTTATTATACAAACCATACCCAAGTTTCACCCTGGTTGTGGGCGGACTTTCGGCAGGGGAATTTCGAAACGAGAGGCCAACTCGAGGTAGAAGCTAAATTTTGATCACACTAATAATTTCATTAGGTATGCATGAGGGCGAGGAGGAAAGCACGCTATTTGTAAAACTTTCAGATTATAGACATGGTGTGTACTTTAGGGGTACTGAGAGGTAGTGAAGCTGCCTAGATTTGCTATGTTATGGTCATTCCCCTTTAATCAAGCATATGGTAGGAACTATTACTTGCAGTCCTGAATCTTAAGTCCAGTTCCGAAAGAAATTGTTAAGGTTATGAACGGAAAATGTAGAGAAATATGTGAATATGGCGGGAGGAAAATCAGACATTAGTAATAGATTCGTTACTTTGTAATAACATGAAAATAACTGATTATCAACAAGAAATGGAATTTCGGTAACAGCACTATGGTGTGTTGGCAACACTACTTCACATTTCACATTCGTGTTATCATAGATTTTCACATCTGTCTCCTTAATAAACTGATTTCATTATTCGTTTCACCAAATTTTGCAGTGGCAAAATGTAATGAGTGTAATTAGACTTTATTCATTATGTACTCCAACTCATATTAAGGGGTACCCTCGCCCCAAGCTTTTGCTTTCGGAGGTGCATGTGTCCTCCAACTATGAATGTATCACATGAAGGTATATTTTTTCATATTTTTGTTAAAAATGCATGCACATTATTTTGTTCATGTATTACTTTGTACACTGATATTTGAAAGTTTGAAATAAATGTCATTAAATTGAAACTTGAATTATTAAAAATATTGTTTGCTTCATTTGAAATGAATTAAGCAAGATCATTACATTTGTTGTCAGAAAGCTGAAAAGTTTAATAGGAGAATGTTTTATACTTTTTCTATTTGTTAATGACGTGCAATATTGAATAAAGATGAAGGTGATCATTTGTTACTGGGAATGATTGATCAGGTATAGTATAATAATAATTGTGCATTGTGAAGTTCCGGAAACATCAACATGATAACACATCGACTCATTGCTGCATTTCATGTCAAATCACGGGAGTTGTTGCATTCGCTATTTGTTGGTTCGTTTGTTGTTGTTGTTTTTTGGTGGGGAGGAGGGGGGGGGGGGGGGGGGTGTGTTTTATCAGATACGACTGGATGGTTCTACTTTACCTGGAGCATGTGGGCCCACGTCCAATTAGTCATTCGTCTAGGTTGTCCTACAATAAATTGGTTCATTGTCTATTTCATCCTACCTAACATTATCAGACGTCCGCTGTTCCTTCATTATACGAGGCCTACGTCCAATAGACCTGTTTACTAAGTGATTCAAATTTTATGCATACTTTTGAAACAAAGGTTGTTCTTGACAACCTGAAAGCTTGCCAGAGACTTGTCGGACATAGCAACAAGTAATGTATGCAAACTGGATTCCAAGTATTGTAGTTCATTCATTAATAACAGGTTAATGGAATACCTCGTTACTAGGTCCCCATAAATTTGAATCACTTAGTAAACAGGTCTATTGGTCCACCATTATATTATCTGGTTCTATGTTCAATTTGTCCTCCATCATATTGCTGCTTTACGTTGGACTGTTCCTACATCATCTTGGTCCTATGTCCCATTCACTTTGTAAGGCTTTAACCTGTTTTGGGGTTTTTAGTAGATCAATTGGAAATAGAGCTATTGGTCATAGGACTATTGTGACCTAGCACCAAAGAACCGTGGACCAATGGTAGCGTAGCATGAAATGTAAACAATAACAGTGTAACCGAAAGGGTGGAATGGTTTTTGGCGAGTTGTTATCTATACGATATTTGGTTTAAAAACTTTGAATCATTGGGTGTTCTCTTCTGTTACTCAGTAGGAATGCGAGAGGTGAAAATTTGACCTAAATCGATTTCTTTGACTTGCTCCATTATCATGGAATACATAATCTCTAACAGATCTAGTGTGTTTTACAGCAAATCTTGTGTTTCTTCTAATGATGGTATTCTATTTTCTTAGAAATTTATTAGCAAACCAATAAAAACTTGCTGAAAATCCATTTAATTCAAGAGAAGGTTGAGATCTGGTAAAGTTAATAAAAATGCGAGCTTTTGAGGAATTATTAGAAAAGAAGTGTCCCTGAAAAGGATTGCTTTAATTTGACAAAGCCTCATATTCGGTATATGACAAAAATTAGCTAACAAGTTTGGACCAAAGTTCCATGCCACAAATATGTGCAGTCCACGTACACATTTCTGTTTGCAGTTTATAAAAATCATTTTGATGATTTAACACTTCACGGAATAACCAATCGACCATCGAAATTTTCTGTCACATTGTACCGAGTTGTATCTCTAAAGGTGGAAGTAAGTTTGAACACATGGATATATTACTATATTATTTCTTCCATTTCATTTCGGTTTCTTTTAGTTAATTTTTGTCATTGTACAATTTGTTATTCCCATTCAGTATTTACATGTATATTGTGCATTTCTTTTCTTTTTCTTGTATTGTTTGTTTTTATAATAGTTGTGTTCCCTCTGTTTATGAATTTTAAGAGTGGATTTGAGTTGATTCACATGTATGTTTATTCTGTTTTAATTTGTGTATATTATGTTCTGTTTTTTTAATCATGTAAAATATGTTCTGTACCTTTTATGTGAATGCAGGGCTCTCTGAAAGAGCAGGTCCAGAAATGGACTTGAAATGAGACTACCCTGTTGAAATAAAACTGAAATTATTATATTATCCCCACCATAGAGGACAAGAAAAAAAAACTTTTCTTTAATTTAAATTTATTGATCAGTGTGCTGACAAAGCTATTATTTTGTTTTCTCATTCAGGATGAATTTGCACTGTCCACTACCTACAAGCATCGAACAAGGAATGATCTCCACCATGACGTCCATGATGGAAATATGAGCCAGAACTTCCACGAAGAGCCGAATCATCAGTATGCCCAAGATTTCGCTACAGAAAATGGTTGTTGGTCTAACAATGCTCACCCATACCAAACTGGAGATGTTCTCATGGATGATTACCCATCACGATACTCCGAGGATTCCAGGCAGCGGATATCAAGTGTCCCAGAAGACGGATTCAAGAAGGCCCGAGGTTTCTCAGCGTGGTCAAAGGATAGGTTATTTTCATGGGAAGACCTTACTCGCATGGTAGAGGACGAAACAGGGAAGAAGCCAAGCCGATCAAGTTGCATGTCTTTGCTAGAGGTCTATTACGCTGAAGCTGTCGAGAAACGCAACATTATTAGAGATTTACGCAGAGAGCTTCAGTCCTCGGATCTTTCTGAACCAGACACACTAAGTTCAACATTTCGAAGCAGAGAGCAGGAACATTTCCGAAACATATATGCAGATGAATCGAATTCAAAGCATATGCAGCTTTTCTCAAGTCCAATCGAAGACATTCGTATATCTCCTACTCTCAACCTCAATCCACAGTCTGGAATAGGTATCAAATTAGGCAATGTTCGAAACAAGTCGTATCCATCGGACAGACGCATGGCTTCCATTTATAATACGTCATCTATGTACCGAGGTAGATGGAATAGCGAAGGCAGTGTCGGCTCAGAAACCGGGACACCTCCAGTCATTTCCCCTCAAGGTTCTCCAAGGGCTTCTCAGTCTTTAAGGGATATTACAATTCCATCAAACAGGCGTCTTCCGACGAGGTTTTCACGATCTTCCCCAACAAGATTGAAGTCTCTAAGCCAAAGCCACTTGTTACAACAACATTCCTATCCTACAACGCCATCACGTACAACTGTCCTGTCGCCAGACACCAGAGGAACCAGTGTGAAAACTTTAGAAGAACTATCTGTCCTTAGGAACCCCCTATTGCGGAAGCCGCCACAATTCCTGCATAAAAACTCAACAGCGTCACCTAAAAGCCCATTGCACACCAAAGATGTTACGATACCATCTGCATCAAGGCCTATCCATACAGGACGCCCTAAAAGTTCTGTACCAATTCCTCAACAATCAGACGACATACCTACAAGTACAGCGGGCGAGTCATTACTACCAAATGGACAGAATCCTAGAAGCTGCCAAGAGGAGAACCAACAACAAAGTACTCCGTTTATTCAAAATGTTTCGAAAATATCTCCACTAAACATCTCTAATGGTATTCAAGGTCCTGTGGGATGTGTTGCAGCACAAAACTCTTCCAATGATTCTTCACCTTTTGGCCTTCCGACACCTCCGAGCTTCCATGAAGGTGGAAGTAACCTTTCATCCATCAGTGACAAAGGGCCTGAGGAACAGAAGTCACAAAGAGGTCCAGACTCAACATCTCTGCCTAACCCTAAACCACCATTATCTGTTGCTGAAGATATGCCTTCGCGGCCCACACCAGCCGCTCGTTCGAAGTACAAAGTCAGATGCAACTACTGCTCCAGTACCTTCTCGACGGAGAAGGCATACACCAAGCATATGGCTGATGACCACAATGAGATGAAACCTCACATATGCGGCTTCTGTGGAAAGGGTTTTCATGACAAGTTTGACCTGAAAAGGCACAACCGAACACATACAGGTACACAATTTATTTCTTACAATCCGGCCTGAACGAAGAGTATTTTTTTTTCAATCAAATTTTAAATGGTAGCCTGGATAGATTCCAATTTGAGATTAATGAATTATACTCTGCAATTAATTTAGAATACTTGAAGATCATCTGAAGCTCACCATAACGGAAATATTTTGTCAATATATATTTTGTATTGATGAAAGGAGATTTTCAGATGAGAACATTGTTTTAGAGATTTTTCTAAAATATGTTATTTTTGTGTCTTCAAATTGATTTATATATTTCAGGTGTCAGGCCTTACAAGTGCAACATCTGTTCACGTGCTTTCACTCAACGCTGCTCCCTGGAGACACACGTCAACAAAGTACATGACATGCAACTCAGCTTCGCATTCAAGGAGCGGCGAAAAAAGATATACGTGTGCGAGGATTGTGGGAATTCCGTGAACGACGCCTTCGAGCACTACGTTCACATGTGGGCTGTGCACTCCCGCCTGGCCATGCCCAAACGTCTCCGACAGAAAGTCATGCAAAATATCAAGTACATTTTAAAAAGCCAAAACGGCGGCAAAGTCGGGGATGAACTTTTGGCAGACGCCCAGATTGTCACCCAGTCAATATACTCTCTCAGGGAACTTAGTGAAGGAGGAAGCTCACACTAATATTGAGTTTCAATATTTTGATATGGTTAAAGGTACTAATGAGAGAAAAAGAGGGGTAAAAGTGTGAGGAGTATTCGATAAAGAATACGAACTTTAATGATATTTTAATAGTTGTAACTAAACAAACACAAACCAACAACTTTGTGACATACAATATGTGTATATTTGAGGACGTCTTTCATTTGCGTCGTACTGAAAGTTCCATGAATTTCAATTTTTATTCATGGAGGCATGAAAAAACATGTGTACAGTAATGAATCTTGGCTCTGTTGTGAAATATTTTCTAGGGGAAAATAGGATTTTTTAAAATTACAGAACAAAATATGGTAGGGGTGCTCAAAAGCTACGTCAAACAGGTTGCCAGTATGTCTTTAATCGATTACAACCATACAAATTCGCCTTCTAGGAAAACCCTTTGTCGGGAATAGGAACGAGAAATCAATTATATTTGGCCTAATACAACACCCCTAGCAAGTTCCAAAATACGCAAGTTGTAAATCACCGTTACAAAAAGAATAGTGGTTGTAATGTTTTGAATGGAATTCAAAATGTTCGATGTCCTCTATAAGTGCTAAATAAGATATAAAATATTGTATTATATATACATGTATATGAATGAAAACGCATTTATGCGGAAAGCGGAGACGTAGCTGAAATTCATTGACTGTTTCTTGCACACAAGCTTTCGGCCTGCCATGGCCTTCCTCAAGTGTACCTGATGATAAACAGAATATTTAGTCAACGCTGATATTCAATTTTATCTTTTTCGCAACGCATTTTACCCAAGGTTTAAGAAAGCTGGTTACTTCAGCCAAAGTGCTCAAACCAAACTTGCAACTTGCCAATAGTTTGCGAGACTCCAACCTGACATATTTGACAATACATTTAATTTAGTAATCAGATATAATTAATACATTGGACTCACATTTTTAATTTTTTTTCCTGTCATTACCAGAACGAAAAATGACGTGCAACATATATATTAAAAGAAAATAGCGGAGGTTTATCGCAATGAGAGACGATCTAGCCTGAATATTGCGTCAAATTGCATTTTGGTTGGTGACGTGTAATTTTCCCCTATTTTTACAACACGTGGAGACACATGCTGCATATGGTCAATTCCAGCGTAACGGACATGACATTCAGACAGTTTTTTGTAATTCAAAACATCACACAATAGAATTGGCAGTCTCCAAACAATTTTTATTGAGTTTATCAGACATATTTGACTATCAGGGATATACTCATGAAATTTCACATCATTTTATTGAACGGTTGTGGAGAAAATGCACTCGTTGTGAGCGTAACGGACATGACACAAAATGGACAAGGCTTTTTAACCTACTTTTTATTATGAAAATTCCTGTGAGTTTTGGGATAGAATGAACCTGGTTTGGGTATTAATTAAAACTTAAAGTCATGCTGTAATCATAAATTCATGTTTGAGATTAGTTTTACATTGCATTCTTTTTTTATAGCTCAGAATGTAGCGTAACGGACATGACGCATTGAGCGTAACGGACATGACAGTTTTGTCCACTTTTTGTGAGCGGACATATTTGTTTTATTACGAGATATGGCAGATATTTTATTGTTCATATAGTAAGGTTGAAAGATAGGGACACACATCATAACTGGTATTCTGTACTATCTCATATATTTCTGTAATTTTAGAAGGGTTGGTTTTTCAATGTTTACACAAGATATAAAAAATAAAGCAAACTTGCTTCTGCACCAGCTAGCTACAATTTATGATACATTTTAGTTAATACTACCCTCCATACCAAAACAGAACAAATTATTAGTTGATGCTATGGTGTTTTCTCCTTTATAGGCTAATATTTCTCAGATAGTATTAATATGCTAGCGTAACGGACATGACACCCTTGTGAAGTGAACCATATCTTCACTTCTTTCTTTCAAAAAAACATTTGGCATAAAAAATACAAAACTAACAGCTCAGTACTACTACCAAATGTTAAATAGTAACACATCTAAGTTCTTTTTTGCAGGTTTTAGTGATCTAACAACTATACTACAATGCATGGAATATAATGCTTAGAGTGCCACAACAACATACAACAAAGTAGAGCACGTCTCAAGCTTTGAGGCAAAGAAAACTTAATGAACCAGACCTGATCAAAAGTTTGAACATATCATGAAAATGTCCTGAATGATTCACATCAGTTTTAAAGAAAGAAAGTTAACTACATGTATCTGCAACATGCACTAAAGCAGTTCCACAAAACCAGTGTCATTATGAAATGAGGTCTAAGTTATCATGGAAAAGTGCTAGGGAGATGGCCAATAGTGGAACTGCATTGTCTTGGCTTCAGTAATCCACTATGTAAATTATAAACAGGGACATACCTGCTGCTGCATGTTGGTCATCAATCATGATCAAGATGTTGGAATGGGATTACATAACAGGGCTAGCAAGATCATCTGAAATCTACAGACTTCCATGGGTAAACTGGAAAATCTGCTTGTTGTTGTGTCTTAAATATAACAAGCAGATTTATATTTATGAGTCACTAGTATCTAGAAACATCCCACTATCCTCAAGCAATTGAAAATAATAATCAATCTATTAAATGGAGCCCACAATGTGGTTTCTGCCACTTGTCGTATATAAAGTGTCATGTCCGTTACGCAAAGTGTCATGTCCGTTACGCCATTTGCTTGAAAACTGACAGTGGTAAGGAAAAATGGTTGCTACACATGTAAGGGGATTTAGTTCTAACATAGAAACTGAATTTACAGTAACCAAATACAAATTTCCTGTTGGCTATGAAAACTTTAAGTGAAAAACGTAACGGACATGACACTTCTAATGATAAAGAAATCACACAATTTTGATGATCAATGCCTCGAAAATTGATGAATGATATAAACATTCATTGTGATTTTCTGTTGATATGTACACTGAACTACTGTTTAAAAGTTGAAGGAGACCTCCAGTAGATTTTAGGCCTTCATTAGAGACAGGAAGAATAAACTCTTAAAAAATAGCCACATTTTTGTGTTATTGCGATACATCATATTAGATTTTCACTGGTGGAAAAAAATACGAAAATTTGTCAGTTTAATGATTTGTCTATTGGAAAATGAACATTTATACATTACTTTTCAAGAATATTTGAGAGTTTAAGTGCAATTGCAAACTTCATTTTTTTACTAAAGTGAACATTTTTCATGGAATTGCCCATATGCAACCCCTGTTGGCAGGGGTGGACCAAAAGGGGGAAACATTTTAGTTTGGGTGATAGCCGAAAGTCGACAGTGTTCTTGACTGACATGTTGCATATCGAGATAAACCTTATTATGACCTAGAATTATTGCACATGTTGTCTAATAGTGGATTGGTAATTGGTGACGCAGTTGACGCTGGACTTGCACTTTATACTATGAAGTTTGAACTTGTTATAGAGCAGATTTAGGTTTTGTAATTAGTATGAAAAAGTGACAAATTCCTACTGCATACTGTCATTTTTCTTTATTCGTCCTGCACGATTGTACTAGATATTAGTAAGGACATTATCATTCATTTAATTACATTCTGTACATGTTTGTGTGTACATATTTCATCTATGTGTCGGACAGTCGGGTGGATAGGTGTGGGGAAGTGAGTGAGTGCTGTAAATATGGAAAAGGGTGTTTTATCGATGATCATGATGATAAAAGCGACGTAAATGTGCTGAGTTAATGACGTAAACAATTCGCTTAAGGCAATACTAATACCCTATATAATGTGAGACGGTTTTGAGTGAAACTTTGAGGAAAATGAATGCCACTAAAAGAAATTGAATTTGCTGTCTCGTGTTCAGCTACTGTGACAGATATGAATTGCAATTGACGAAAACGGGTGACAAATCACAACAAATTATGTTTAAAAATTGATCGACCAAAGGCCAAAACAGAACGAGCATTCGCACAGTCCACAGCATGAAATTATTTTTTTTTAAAGATTGAATGAAATAGTGACAAAAATGGACGGGGAAAACCTATAATAATTATGACTTTTTTATTTTAATTTCTAAACATTTATTTACCATCTGTGTGACGGAAACACTCTTCAGCAAGAATGATGATGATGATAATAACAATAATAATTTTAATTTTAATGATGATGATGATGATAATGGTATTAATAATAACATTGATAATGATAATTATAATAATGACAATATAATAATAAGCTTCTTGTGCAGCAAATATCACATTATGATATAACGTTCCTATGCTCTTCCAAAAGGGGTAGGATTTTATCACCCTAGTTTCAGAACATCTGGGTATGGGTAGACAACTGTATATAAAATGCCTTGTTTAAGGGCAAAAGCATCGGGCATAGTTTCGAACCGCAACCTTTTGATTGAGAGTCAGTTGAATGAACCACTATATCACGATGGTTCTAGCCGTATATACCTCTGAAATAAATACCTCATAATTTCAGACCTCCGACGCTTTTACCTCTGACATTTTATTATACCTCTTACAAACATATATATTAAAATTTAAAAATGCATTTCAAATGTATTCCTGATTCCTGGGGAGCGTTTCATCAAGCGTTTTGTCAGTGATGTTTACCGACAACTGTTATAACCTACTGAAATTCTTGCATCTGATTGGCTGAGAGCAAATTTGTCAGTAAAATCACTGACAAAATGCTTGATGGGAAACGTTCCCCTGATATTCCTGATTTGTGTTTAGTTCATTTTCATTCATGTTTAGTCAGTAACACATTTTGGGTTAACGGTGTTGGTATAAGAAGTATATTCATTTTATTTCAAATGAGAACAGTCTTTCAAAATTCACTCTGGATACTTAAATAACATTTATGTATGATATTCATTGTCATTATGTAAATGATCTCTGATGCAATTATTTGTCTTATGGGGAATAATGGTATAACGATTTGTAACGCTGTTCTGTCCGAAGTTGTTAAAGGTGATATAACATGTGGGTAAAACACGAAGGGACGAAGAGAATCCTTCGACTGAGGAAGGGGGTAGTTGTTTTTTTCTGATGGTTCGTTCGATGATAAGATCATAATTAATATTTTAGGAGTATGAATCAGAGAAAACTGTACGAGTTAAAGATAAGGCTGAGTACTGGTAATGCAATTACATTGCTCAAAAGCAATTGGATAAGGTTGATGATGGAGAAAAAAAAATGTGTACACTGTGATGTTTAGGAATCAAAAATAAATAAATTGACTGATCAGTCTAGCTAAAAAGGACATGTGCTGTATACAGAAATGGGTATATGAAACTGCACACATGTGGCATAAATGTTCGGCCTGAACAGTTTCACTATTTCTCTTCATATTTGGAATATTAGGGTATTTCAAGCGCAATTCTTTTCAGTGGACATTTCTACTATGACATTCTTTCAAACTGATATAAAAAAGTTTGTTGTCACATTTACGAGAACTCAAGCTGCTCTTTAAATTTTGTTTTTTAAAGTTTGTAGCGGATTAAGATTCTGAATACAGATTTTTGCTCATTTAATTAATTTTGAAGGAAATACATTTGTAAATATATCGTATAATATAACATAATTTACAGTACTATTTTTGTTAAAGAACTGTAAGTAGTAATGGTCCAAAATGGTAAATGTAGCGTAATTCCACCTAATCTATTTTTTTAACTTTTTGCTTAAATTTTGTATCGCACTGAAATAAAATTATATGAATAAAACGATAATATCATGGAGTTGTTTATAAATGATTGGTTCACGTGTGTGAAAACATGATGACATTTGAGAGCCTGTATGGTTTGAACAAGACACTCATGCAGGTTTTTTCCATTGTTTTAACAAATATTTATCGATCATTTAAAGCAGGGGCGGGATCCAGGATTTTATCAGAGAGGGGGCACAGGGCCGGAAAAGTACGCAATTGAGGAGGCAATTGTTTTATTGTGTACTTAAGGTATGCCAGTTGGGTTTCCAACAAAAAAAAAAGAGGGGAGGGGGCACGGGCCGTATTCCCCCCTATGTAGATCCACCACTGGTTTAAAGGATGTTTATAAATATACAGCGAGAGAAATTGGTGTGAATGGAAGCAAAGAAGATAAACCAACAAGATCGCGAATTTTTTAGATAACCCAACAAGGAATAAAAACCGATGACAGTTTGAAAGATGAGATTATTAACAAAATGCAAATCCTGGCAACATATCATCTCACAGATAAGGGGGACATTTTCTGAATCTTCGATGAGCGTACCATAAACGTACTTTAAAACATTGCTTTTGCATAAACAATACAGAGTTTAAAAGGGAGTTATCATAGGAAAATAGAAAGAGGCTGAAAGATCTTCTTGCGATTGTAAGAGAGAAAGAGAGAGAGAGAGAGAGAAAGGACAGAAAGACAGAAAGAAAGACAGAGAGAGAGAGGGAGAGAACGGGATATATATATGTATAGAAAGAGAGAGAGAGTGTGTGTGTGTGTGAGAGAGAGATGGAGAGAAAGAGAGAGAGAGAGAGAGATAAACGAAAAAGGAATTTGACGGGAGGCGTAATACCCTGGCCATCACTCACCCCACTATTCCCTTTAAAAGAAATTCCTGGTCTCAACTCCCCTCCTCATATTATATTGTACTGCCATAAATACAGCAACACGGAGTGTGTGTGTATGTGAGAGAGAAAGAGAGAGAGAGAGAGAGGGGGGGGGGGACGTTTTGGCAATATAAATAATTATACCTGGCGTGATATGTTTCAAGAAGATTATCATGGTACAACGAAAGATGGCGATATTCAATCAAGCTTCTTTTGAATCTTTGACAACAACACGTTTCCATTGACTAGGCTTCAAGCATTCAATATCAAATAAGGATATTTGCACGAAAGATCTCTTCTGTATATATCTTGAACTGTAATGAAATTGTTATATTTATTCGGTACGAAGTGTACATGTAATTTAAATTTCAATTCTAAAGACTTTTACGGCAAACACGTATATTCAAGACATGTAGTTTTACTTTATCACAATTTACTAGTAGTAGACATTCGAGTTAAGAAATAAACGTGATTTCTAACTTTGTCATATCTTACTAACACCGAGTGATTTGAATAAATATGAATTATCTAAACCTAGCCTAAATTAATACACGTACACTGAATGGTCATATCTAATCGGTATAACTATGAAACTATAAATTGCTGGGCCTCCTAAATAGGCGTAGAAAGCGGACCATATATTTCCCGAAAATGTTGAAATTCCCCATAATTGGGCAACCGTCACCTCGTATCATGAGATAGTGACATGTCTATATGCAATGTTGAGATTGATTGTCTCGTCCACTAAATAGAAGCGCATGTTTAATAACTGCCATCTGAATCCCGGTTCACACGGGGCGTCATTTCGATTGCGTCAGTAGCGAGCTTTCGATCTGCGACGGGAGACGCACGGTAATGGAGATTTGACAGACTGTGAACGTTCTCGCACCCAAGCTCCCATCCTGTTCTGAAGCCACTTCGTTTCCGTTCACGCGACGGCTACTGGAGAATGTGCGTGACGCCAGTTGTTTAGATGCATCGCACAGAAATTTACCGCTCTCCGTACTATTTTGGAGAAAACGCTATTTTACCCGATGACTGTCGTCAAATTCTGCGGTACGGAGAGATTCGGGATTTCGCGCATGCGCAGATCGATGTTCGTCTCGCGTTACCGTACTAGATTTCCCCCGTCGGAAATCGAAAGGTCATTAATGCCTGCGCTAAAATCGAACCTGTGCAGGCAACTATTATATCCATACGCCATATATTAAAAATATTGTTTTCACTGTTCATTTTGCCATTATTTTTAAAACGATATCACTTTTCCATGACGCACAATAAGCATACAAGTCAGTGACGCGAACCTGATGTTAGCAAATGACGCCTCGTGTGAGACGGGCTTAAAAATCACCAACGCTTCCCTATAGCGTCAGCAAATGACAGCTCTTGTGAGCCGGGCTTTATACATGTCACATTCACACGTAAACCAACATCTAAAGTAAGCTAAATCGGAATATATCTGACACAAAGAGGCTGTGATTAAACTGGTACCTAAAGATCGGTAATACATGACCATGATCATTACAGGTGTTTTCAATTGTAATATACATGGCCTACGACACTAATAACTTATCTTTCATTATTATACGGGATATACTTGTTGAGCATGATTAGTTTCCAGTCATTTCTCCACAATTACATGCAATATCTAAATGCCGGCATCGTTCATTTCTGACCAGGCCTTTCTTTGATATAAAATAACGTATATCATTAGTCAGTGATGTGAGAAACGACTGATCCAGCAATGGAAACTGCAGAGTGGCTACTTTTTTATTTTAAACGGAGTGCTGCATGTTTTGAAATCACAAAGTTTACAGTATTCTTAAACCCAAAGTACGGTAACCAAAGTATGTGACGGTCTATAGTTTTCTTTCGAACACATCAAATACATTGATGTTGCGGACTGTTTGGAAAAATGTCAATAGTCTGGCGCAGCCTCTGTTTCCCCTGTATTCAAATCACCACTCTTCTTTCTGATATAGCGACAATTATCGATTTCTCTCCACAAATCATTCATCGATAATCGTTCAAGCTGTTCGATCTCTGACACTGATTTGGCGCGTTCCAGTTGCTTCTTACTCCTTGACCGTGCTAGTCTTAGCGGATCCTTCAGTTCGTCCGCCTGCTCACGAGTTAGTTTCCGTAGTTCGGCGATCGAACGAGGTCGTCTTGCACCTTCGGCTCCGGGTCCGTGGTGTTGATGACACGCGGCTGCGCAGCTAATGGTGGTTGCCCGCGCAGTTGCGCCTGACGTACGCGTATCTTGGCCAATAGGAGTTGGAGATTTGGCGGTCAAAGAGCGCTGGCGCAGCAGTGCGGATCGAGCGCGGAGAGGTGGTAGGGCGCCCCCTTGGAGATTCGGGCTTGTTGGTGGTGCTTTGGGACTCTCAGAAGGAGTAGCGGTGAGTTCAAACTTTCCGGATGCGCTCCTCTTTGGGAATGAGCTTGCCCTCTTCTTGTCCATGGCTGCAGTTATAGAGAGTAGCTTCACTGTGGATTATGTCCAATGGAATATGTCTCTCTCTCCTGCAATGTGCATTTCAGTGGCTATATGCTAGAGGAAGCTCAGGCAAACAATTTTGATATTGTAGTCCTACTAGAGTCTAGGACTATACGGTTCCATAATAAATCAAGTACTTGAATAGTAGACAGCACATATTTTATGGCAGTTTTGAGATTGCTGGGTTCCTGTAGGTGTCTGTAAATGATAAATGATAAATATTTTAAAACGAACGGTCAGTCGTCTTTAGAACGAAAATATAAAGAAATTCCATAGAGTTTAGTTCTATCACTAAGGCACGCTTGATAAGTCTCTACTTCTCGTAGAAGAATAAACAATGTATATGATGTTCTCAAAAATACGAAAATGCATAGAAATGTTTTTTAGCCTCTTTCTACTTTCTGAATTATTTACTTTATTGTACGCTATGTTCACCACATTGCTACACGTGTATCCTTTCTGTATACAATTGTACCGGGGAGGAGGAAATACATGTTAATGAATTTCAAAATGTGTTTGAATTGAATTCAATTAATGTAATGTTAAACTCACAAATTGTGACAAGTAGATAACAAAGCAGGTATATCTGCTGACGAACAGTGTTGAATATAATAATATTTCAGTACGTTATACTGAAATTCTTACTTCTCTTGATATAATCAAATTAATATCCGTCTTATTTGTATAAATGTAACATGTCAAACAATTCCAAAGAAGAATCGCACTGATCAGTGTGTGTATTGAATACAAACCTATGAATTGCATAACTGTTACAGAGTGTTATTTTCCTTGGAAATCGGTGTAATACCAGTTGAACATCACCCATCACTTTGCTACATAATTCCAACAAAAAATCCACCGAATTACTACAGAGTACATGAATGAAGTACTTTGTCTCTGGAGGTAATGGCTTCCACCAAAGTTAGCTCTTATTACACTTTCCACTGTTTAACACAGAAACACAGGAGCGGAGATTTACCGAAATCTCGTTGATTGGATTCCAAATGACACGAAATGCAACGCATTCAATCTGATTACGTGGTGATGAATGAATTGTCGCTGAATGAAACACTGCGACTGTTGAAGTAATGCTTTCCCTGAAATTGAGGCCTCATGAAGCAAATTTAGTGCATAGTATGATATACTACGTACCAAAAAGAGAATATTCCCCAAACCAAGCTGATGATTCTCATAAAGTGATGATGAATGTGACAGCATCATCATATTGCAGGGTTGAGAAACAGAGATGTTGAAGAGCATTTGTTTCCATGGAGATGATGCTAACTGTTCCATGCATGTTGTCGAGTCCCAGGTGATACCGGAGTCACACCGCCGAAGCGACTCCACACCTACTCCTAACCGATCGTTTCTTGGCCAATTGGAGTAATGTATATTTCTGGTTCGGTCTGTTCTCGGTCTCTTTTGTGTGACGCCGTATGAAGCTATATAACGAGAGATAATGAGAGGGAAGTAGGAGCAGGTGATTGGCATGGCAATGAAGGAGCTCTGCAGGATGCTCAGTTCATACCGAGAGAGAAACGGAGGTACTACTACAGAGAGAGAGAGAGGGGGGGGGGGGGGGGGGGAAGAAAGAGAGGATAGAGAGAGAGAGAGAGAGAGAGAGGGAGAGAAAGAGAGAATAGATAGATATATAGAGAGAGAGAGATAGAGAGGAGAGAAAGAAAGGATAGAAAGAGAGAGGGGGGGGGGGGGGGGGGGAGAGTAGATGCCATTGGGAGAGACAGAGGCAAAAAGTCTCTTTTTAATTTGGAGAAGGGGTCGTCAAAATCAGCCGACTCAATAAAAAAAAAACAGCAAAAAGAGTTCTATCCAATGTCTTATAACATCCTACTTGTTAAAGCTTGGTGCAAGTTTGGTGTAAAAAAATAATGTAATGAAGGTTCGAAGATTAAGAGAGAGAAAAAAAGAAAAGATAGACGACGACAGATAAAGATGGGCAGACATCAAAGGGACAAGGCTCTTCATACGTGAGTCAAGCCATTAAGGGGGCACTGGCGCCATTGGGGGAGGGGCACCTGCATTAGCGTCCCCGGGGAAAGGGGAGGGGGCAGGGAGGGGCAGAAAAAAATGTCCCCTTTTAGACCTTTAAAAAATCAATTATTTTGTTTTTGCTTGTGGGAGAATTCTGGACCCCAACAAATTTGACCCCTCCCCCCACTGAGCGACATTTGGAGGGCTGGCGAGAATTACACCTTTATTTTTTTCTTCTTTGCTTGTCAGAGAATTCTGGAGGAAAACATTTTATACCCCCACCCTATTGAGGGCTTGCGAAAAAAGGGGTCCTATTACGTAACGATCAGACAGCCAGGCAACTGTCCCCTACAACTTTTTTTTTTGTCGCCAGACCTACAAAATTCGCTCAGTGGGGTGGGGGGGGGGGGGGTTATGGGGGTCCAGTTTCCCTCCATAATTATCTGACAAGCAAAAAAAAAGAAAAAAAAAAGGTTTTCATTCTAAAATAGGGGGGGGGGGCAGAATCGACGAAAGGGCGGATCCTCTATGGTCAAAATGAATACTTTTCTTGCAAGGGGGGGGGGGGGGGCAAGGGCCGGAAGTGCCCCCCTGGATCTGCAAATGCCTCAGACCACCCAAGCTGGACATCAAAGACTGGGAGGTCTACCTTCTATTTGTAAGAAGGGTAACAAATTAAGTGATAGTCCGACAGAATTAAGTGATGGTCCAAAATTAGGTGAAGGTCGGAAATATAAGTACCCGTGTTGGAAAGGCAGTCAAATCTAATCAATACGGCCTTCTGTCTCCTAATCGTAAAAGATAGTTTCACATTGATTGTCAAGCTATAAGTTTATCGGAGTACCGTAGGTTTATGAATGCCGTGACGAACATTGGAATTGTTTAACATGTAGTCTGTCATCTTTAAATGATTCGTTATTTACAGACGTCTGCCTCGAAAAAGAAATCGAGGATAGACAGAAAGAAAACTATATGAATGAACATCTGAAAAGGAAGTGAAAGCAAAAACATACTGCCAAATCTCACAGATGAGAACACTTCACTTTATCAAGAATTTGAAGAAAATTTTAACGTTAAAGGCTTTCATTTCTTACACCTTAATGTATTCAATCAGTCTTTAATTAATTCTCCCGACTACTTGTTAGGTCCACTTTCTATATTAAAATGAGCAACACCAAAGTAAAGTCCATTTTTCCTCGCTCGAAAATTTTATAAACGAGATAGTCTCATGTAGCGAGTTCCATGAATGTTTCCATAGAATGTTATTGCAATTTTCAGGCACGTCGCTGCCCTATTGCCACAGCACGTGAATACTTGTTAGGTCTACTTTCTATTTTGAAATGGGTGTAAATTGCCAAAGCTTTCTTTTATCAGTTGATAAAATTAGTGATTTGATTCGTTTAGAAATTGATGACGTCAGAAGCGAGGACCTTCTTGTGAATGTTTTAATTTGTCACTATATAGGAGGCGCTATAATTTTCGCTGCATGATGTACACGTGTGTTGATACCCCTTCATTCTAAAGACTCGCCGTTATTTGTTAAATTTTGTGATGAACCCAATGTTGTAAGTAAATGAATATGAGTTATTATTGTAATTTAAGGTTTCATTTATCATATGTATTGATTAGGATGATTATGCTGATTTCATACATGAGTATTATGAGTTTGAAATTTACAACTCGAAGAATGGAGTGTGGGTTCGTATGTATCTGTACAGCGAAGCTTGTGCATGTGTGCAGTTGTGCACATAAACTAATGTACACGTTAATGTGAATCAAATGTAAACCAGCAATTTTATGAATTCAGACAGTGTATGAAAGAAACGTGAATTTTAATTTTAATAAGGACTTATGAGCCAGGCTTTATGCTGGGCATGTGAGTTATTTGTATTTGGATGAGATTGAGGCCAATAAGGATAGGTCATTGTCAGAGTGCACTCGGTGCATAAGGGTTTTGTTATTTAATTGTTTATTGCCAAATTGAAGAACGGTTGACCTGTTAAAATAATTTGATTTATTTACCCGTGCCTTCATGAAATCACAAGAAAATCTGAGTTTTAAGAATTTATTAAGAATATATTTAGAACAAAGAATGAAACCAGAAAGCTCATTATATGCATATATGCAAAGGCATTTATTACGAAACAAATTTATTTTAAAGAGGTTAAAGGGACACTAGAAAATAAATGCTGATATTTGTCCAGTACAGAAGAATATTTTTGTTTATACCTGCATTAATTTATACATTTATTTGATCTGACATGTTGAAAGTTACAGTGTATATATAAGATTATTTATGATTGTTTATTTATTATTAAACTGCAGGTTGAACCTTGCCAACAGATACACTACAGAATGCATGGTCTCACAACACTGGTGGTCATGGTGGTCTTTAGAAATTAGATTACGTAACGTCACTTACAGTTCAACAACAAGGTCTTCAGTGACTGTCGTCAGTGTTGTCTTCAGCCAATCAAGATGAGTGAAATTAAAGAAGGAGATTCTGTTAAGCCTGAGGATTCAGCTAGCAATGTTCCATCTCGTACAAGTTCGAGTTCCAGTTCAAGATTACGGGCCAGGGCTATGGCTCGTAGAGCAGCTCTAGCAGCTGAAGCTGATGCCTTACGGAAGAAACAAGAACTTGAAATCGAGCAGCTGAAACTTACTCAGAAAAGGCATCAGCTTGACTTGCAGACAAGGTTAGACATTGCCAAAGCAGAGGAGGAAGTTTACAGCAAGTCTCATGTAGAAGAGTATTCGCAATTAAGTCATGAGAGTGAGGTTTATTTTAACATTGGTAAACAACAACTGGAACCTCATGATCAAGATCAGGATGAGACAATCCCAACTCGTGGTCAGATACTTCCTACCTCATCTCCAGCGGTCAAAGACAATAGCTATGTAACATCTTTTCCTCAGAAGTCAGGAGGTCAGTTACAAAACCGTTTGCTGGAAGCTATAAGTCTGAACAATGTCAACATCGCTCACTTCAATGGTGACCCTTTGAGGTATTTTGAGTTTAGAACATCCTTCGATAACCTGATAGGACGTTCAGCTCTTGATAATGGTGCTAAACTTCTGAAGTTATTCAATAGTTGTGAAGGAGAACCCAAGAAGATAGTCCAGTGTTGTATGATAATGGATCCTGCTATTGGATATGACAAGGCTAGAGCACTGTTAGAAGAGAGGTTCGGCAGTAAATTCAAGATTAGCCAAGCCTGGATGAAGAAGGTCACAAGTGGACCAAACTTGCGACCAAGCGACAAGTCTGGTTTGCAGAGGTTTGCTGATGAACTCAAAATCTGCAATCATACGTTGGCAGCACTGGGAATGATGTCTGAGATGAGTAATCAAGAATATATGATGAAGATCATGGAGAGATTGCCGCATTACCTCAAGGGTAGATGGCTTAGAGTTGTGAAGGACATTCGTCACCATGATCGTGCACCGAACATCACTGATGTAGTGCAGTTTATTTCAGATGCTGCTGAGGAGGTCAATGACCCTGTGTTTGGTGCCTTAGTAGACGTGAAGAAAGATAATCCTCTTTCCAGACGAGAACCTATGAAACAGAAGACTACTAGTTCTTTCACAGCGTCTACAGATGACAAGGACAACAGGAACAATAAGACTTACAAGCGCAGTTGTTATTTGTGCAATGCTGAACACAGTCTCTTTGGATGTGAAGCATTTAAAAAGATGACAGCTACAGAAAGATTGCAGTTTGCTAAGAAAGCAGGCATCTGCTTTAACTGTCTAGTCAAGGGACACATGTCAAGGGAGTGTAACCTAAAGAGGACTTGTTCAGTTGCAGGATGTAGCATGAAACATACAAAGTTTCTACACACAGCTTCTGGTAGACAGCAACAGACAGGAAGTCTTCAGCCTCAATCACAACCTCCATCTGAGTCTCGAGCCCAGCCTGAAGAGCGACCACTTGATACACAAAGTCATGTCACAGGGGCCGGGAAGTTGAAGGTAGCTCTACCGATTATACCAGTACGGGTCTATTCATGTGAAGATAACGTCTCTGTAGATACGTTTGCGATGCTTGATCCTGGTTCAACGACTTCCTTCTGTACTGAAGACTTATCTACTAGGCTTCATGCTACTGGAAGAAAATGCACACTCTCCTTGTCAACATTGGATCATGCAAACAGTCAGTTAGAGTGTCTTGACATTAGCCTCAGAGTTAAGGGGCGTAACACTGATGAGGTAATCACCCTTCCTCATGTCTACACCAAGAAGGCTATTAACATCAGCTGCAACAATGTAAGCCAAGAAGACATCTCAAGATTTCCTCATCTTGTTGATTTGGATATTCTAGACTCTTCTAGTTTTGTGAAGGTGGAATTGTTAATTGGGCAAGACACTCCAGAAGCTCTAATTCCATTAGACGTACGCAAGGGTGAAGATGGTCCTTTTGCCATTAAGACGAAACTTGGTTGGACACTAAATGGGCCGTTGGTAAACACAGATAACACAGAAGATGAAAGTAAGCAAGCATCATCCAACTTCATCTCCAATGATGACAGCCTAGAGGCCCAGTTGAAATTGTTCTGGTCCCTAGAATCCATTCAGGGACTAGAAGAAACAAGAGCAATGTCTGTCAGCGACAGGAAGGCACTTAAAATTTGGGACAAATCAGTTTGTCTCAAGGATGGACATTATGAACTTTCTATTCCTTTCAAGGAAGATCCTCTCAGACTTCCAGATAGTCGTCCCATGGCCGAATCGAGACTTAAGTCACTTCATAGAAGATTGACAAAGGATGAGCAACTTCATATCAAGTATAAAGAAGGGATTACAGATCTGCTCCAGCAAAATTATGCAGAAGAGGTGACAGACGAGGATGAAGACAATATACCGACTTGGTATCTGCCCCACCATCCTGTCTTCAACCCTAAGAAGCCGGACAAAACGAGAATCGTTTTTGACTGTGCTGCGAAGTGGCAAGGAAGATCCTTGAACGATGCCATCATGCAAGGTCCAGACATGACAAATAAGTTGCTTGGAGTTCTACTTAGATTCAGACAAGAACCTATTGCCATGATGGCTGATATTCAGGCTATGTTTCACCAGGTCCGTGTCCCACATAAAGAACGTGACGTACTAAGGTTTCTCTGGTGGCCAGAAGGTAACTTGACGCTTGAACCCAGGGTTTTCAGAATGTGTGTTCATTTGTTTGGAGGGACCTGGAGCCCAAGTGTTTGTAGTTACGCCCTGAAAAGGACGGCAGAAGACCACCAGGGAGAATACAGTCCGGAAGTAGTGACAGCTGTTGCCCGTAACTTCTATGTAGATGATTGTCTTATATCCTGTGAAAACGATGATAAGGCAATAAATGTTGCCACAGAGTTAAGGAGTCTACTCGACAAGGGCGGTTTCAAGCTACTGAAGTGGGCAAGTAATAGTGTGAAGGTCCTTGCATCGATTCCGGAAAGTGATAGAGCCAAGCAAGTAAAAGGGTTGGATCTTAACTGCGAAGCTTTGCCTGTAGAGAGAGCTCTTGGGGTTGAATGGAATACTGAAATGGACTGCTTCAGTTATAAGATAACTCCCAAAGAGAAGCCGCTAACTCGGCGAGGTATATTGAGTGAAGTAGCCTCTGTTTATGATCCCTATGGATTTGCTGGCCCATTCGTCTTGTATGCTAAAAGGTTACTTCAAGGACTGACTGCCATGAAGTTAGGATGGGATGATCCTATCCCTGAAGAATATCGGGCCAGATGGCAAAAATGGAAGGCAGAGCTTCCTAAAATGGAAGAAGTCGAGGTAAGACGATGCTACAAGAGTTCTGACTTTGGACAAGTGATGGAGAATCAACTCCATCATTTCTGTGATGCTTCCGAGAAGGCGTATGGAGTAGTGACATATCTTCGCATGAAGAATGCTGAGGAAGAAGTCAGCTGCAACATAGTCATGGTCAAGTCTCGTCTGGCACCCCTCAAGAAGGTGACACTTCCAAGATTGGAACTCATGGCTGCAACCTTAGCAGTAGCAATGGATAGAATGATCAGACACGAACTTGATCTACAACTGGGAGAATCAGTCTTCTGGTCAGATAGTGCCATTGTACTACATTACATTGCTAATGAAGACAAGCGGTTTCTCACCTTCGTAGCTAATAGGGTTGCCACCATAAGAGAGGGATCAAATCCAAGCCAGTGGAGACATGTGAACTCATCCTTGAATCCTGCAGATGACATCACTCGAGGATTGACTCCAGAAGAGTTGAATGGGAGGTGGCTTAAGGGACCAGAATTCCTGTATGCTGCTGAAGAACATTGGCCTAAATGTCTCGTGCTCCAAGAAAGCAAGTTGGAAAATGATCCAGAGGTGAAACAAGGTCACACTCAAGGAATGTTCTCTTCTGTACACTCAGAAGAAGTTGTCGAAGCTTTGATGGGAAGATACTCGTCATGGTTTCGCTTGAAGACAGCGGTGGCATACATACTGAGACTCAGGTACTATCTGAGATGGAAAGCAGGTCATGAAGTTACGTTCGAAGAATCTCGTGTGAATCAACCTTTGTCTGTGGCAGAGATTATGGAAGCAGAGGAAGCTGTCATACGCTATATACAAAGGAAACATTTCAAGACTGAGTATGAATGCCTTGAAGGAGTGCTGAAAGAAAACAAAGAAAGTGACAAGTCAAACCCAAAGAAGAGTAAGATGTTGAAGTCAAGTTCTTTGTCCAAACTGAGTCCAGAGTTGACAGAAAAGGGACTCCTTTGTGTCGGAGGCCGATTGCGGTATAGCAGGTTTGATGAAGGTTACAAGCATCCTCTGATTCTTCCCAAGAAGCATTGTGTGGTTAAGGTGCTTATAAGATACTATCATGAACTTACTGGTCACTCTGGGCAGGAACATGTTCTAGCACGCTTGAGGGAACGCTACTGGATAGTAGGAGGACGCTCTGCAGTGAAAGAGGTACTGCGCAGATGTTTTGTCTGCAAACGACAATCGTCGCAGCCCATGGAGCAGAAGATGTCTGACCTGCCTCGAGAGAGAATCACCCCTGATAAACCTCCATTCAGTTTTGTAGGGGTGGATTGCTTTGGCCCATTTACTGTAAAGCAGGGAAGAAAGGATGTCAAGAGATATGGGTGCATTTTTACGTGCTTGGTAATTAGAGCTATCCATATTGAGGTTCTTCATGCTATGGACACAGACTCCTTCATCAATGGTTTGGAGAGGTTTATCTCGCGACGAGGGAGACCTGAAGTTATCTGGTCAGACAACGGCAGTAACTTTGTCGGGGCCAAGAGAGAACTGAGAGATGAGATCAAGTGCTGGAACCAACGTCAGATCCACCAATTCCTACTTCAGAAGGAAGTTACATGGAAATTCAACCCGCCCACAGCATCTCACATGGGAGGTGCTTGGGAGCGCCAGATAAGAACTGTTAGAAAAATTCTTGGTGCTCTCATGAAACAGCAAAGTCTTCATGATGAAGGATTGACAACTTTGATGTGTAAGGTGGAGTCGATTGTCAATGGACGCCCGATGACAGTGGTGTCTACAGATCAGAGGGATCCTGAGCCTCTGACCCCTAATCACCTCCTCTTGAGTAGGCCAAATGCTGAGTTACCACCAGGGATATTCGATCAGAGCGATCTCTACTCGCGCAGAAGGTGGAGACAGGTACAACACATGACCGATGTGTTTTGGAGGCGATGGACTAAAGAGTATTTGCCGACATTGCAACAACGCCAGAAGTGGATCAGAGAAAAGAGAAGCATCGCGATCAATGACATCGTACTTGTTGTCGAAGACATGCCTCGTAATAAATGGCTGATGGGCCGAGTCGTTGAAATCTACCCTGGAAAGGATAATCTTGTGCGGTCAGCAAAGGTGAAAGTTGCCACGGGAGAGTTGACGCGACCTATCCACAAATTGTGCATGTTGGAGTCCGTGGAAAGTGATGAAAAGTGATATCTTGTTTCAAATATGAAATTGAAATTTCATCATTCTTAGAATAGCGCATTGTTAGCATTGGAGCAAGTGATATCATGTTTAGGTTTTAGAAAAAAAAGAAAAAAAGAAAGGAATTTCATGGTGCCAATATTTAATCCTAGTTTGCATCATAAGCAAGTTAATGTTTGATAGCTTGAAGCAATTTGGATGTCAGTTTGTGACTTTTATTTTGGATCTTGGAGATTTGCATAACTTTGAGTCTGGATACATATGTTTAGATCGCCATCAAATGATTTGCGAACATCTTCAAGGGAAAGGAAGAATGATGCAAGGAGATGACTTTGAGATGAAACTTGATTTTGAACTCTAAAGAAACCTACAGACTCTAAAGATCATAGCCGAAGGATTAACTTTCTAATGTTAATTCTGAACTCAGAACTTTGTTGAACTTCTTGACATTCAATTAGTTGAAACAATAAATTCATTGAAGTATACATGTATGGAAATGCATTCAATTAGACAGTTAAAAATACTGATGAGAAATGCATAAATTTTCCTCTGATATTTGTAACGCAGTATTGAGAGAAAACAAAACAAACTGAAATAACTATTTTCAATCATTTGGGCATTGAAAATGCTTAGGATAAAAATTGGATGCCTTTTCATTATTTTGATGTAATTTTTGCATCGTAAGTGCATGGGTTGTCATAATGTTATTCTATATTGACATCTTGAAATGGTTATTTGGTGTAATATGCATTTTCTAGTTTGAACTGCATATTTTGTGTTTCAAGGCGTCTACGAAGTTTGACAGATACCTTTACTTTGATTTATTTATACAATAAAGGAAAGGGGGATAAACCCTGAATTGTTTTTTCAGGCAAGTAATTTATATCCAAAAGCAAAAAAAATCGAGTCTGATTTGTTAATAAACAAGATTGCAGTTGGTAAATTTTCAAAAAATTAATTTGATTACTCAAGTTTAATGATGTGCAATTATCTTACTGATTAGTAGTTGATTGTTTCCATTATTATTTAAAAGATGAATCAAGTAGATTATCATTCTTTAAACATGCAGTTGTATGTCTTCTTAGGAAACCCTATGTGCAATATCTACTTTTATGCAAAGTGCTATGTTTAACAAATTTAAAGGTACATGAATTCGTTATCTATTGTATGCTCATCTTTAAATAGGATGTATTTTTTTAACACTACTCTTAAGAACTATTAGAGCGATAATTACTACTTTATTATAAATTATTGTGTGTCAATTTACTTGGAGAAAATGTTATAAATGTTCAGTCATTTTGGACTTCGCATTTAAGGGGCCGGGATGTAAATTGCCAAAGCTTTCTTTTATCAGTTGATAAAATTAGTGATTTGATTCGTTTAGAAATTGATGACGTCAGAAGCGAGGACCTTCTTGTGAATGTTTTAATTTGTCACTATATAGGAGGCGCTATAATTTTCGCTGCATGATGTACACGTGTGTTGATACCCCTTCATTCTAAAGACTCGCCGTTATTTGTTAAATTTTGTGATGAACCCAATGTTGTAAGTAAATGAATATGAGTTATTATTGTAATTTAAGGTTTCATTTATCATATGTATTGATTAGGATGATTATGCTGATTTCATACATGAGTATTATGAGTTTGAAATTTACAACTCGAAGAATGGAGTGTGGGTTCGTATGTATCTGTACAGCGAAGCTTGTGCATGTGTGCAGTTGTGCACATAAACTAATGTACACGTTAATGTGAATCAAATGTAAACCAGCAATTTTATGAATTCAGACAGTGTATGAAAGAAACGTGAATTTTAATTTTAATAAGGACTTATGAGCCAGGCTTTATGCTGGGCATGTGAGTTATTTGTATTTGGATGAGATTGAGGCCAATAAGGATAGGTCATTGTCAGAGTGCACTCGGTGCATAAGGGTTTTGTTATTTAATTGTTTATTGCCAAATTGAAGAACGGTTGACCTGTTAAAATAATTTGATTTATTTACCCGTGCCTTCATGAAATCACAAGAAAATCTGAGTTTTAAGAATTTATTAAGAATATATTTAGAACAAAGAATGAAACCAGAAAGCTCATTATATGCATATATGCAAAGGCATTTATTACGAAACAAATTTATTTTAAAGAGGTTAAAGGGACACTAGAAAATAAATGCTGATATTTGTCCAGTACAGAAGAATATTTTTGTTTATACCTGCATTAATTTATACATTTATTTGATCTGACATGTTGAAAGTTACAGTGTATATATAAGATTATTTATGATTGTTTATTTATTATTAAATTGCAGGTTGAACCTTGCCAACAGATACACTACAGAATGCATGGTCTCACAACACTGGTGGTCATGGTGGTCTTTAGAAATTAGATTACGTAACGTCACTTACAATGGGCAACAGCAACGTAATGTGCATTCTTAACGAGCATAAGCGATGACTCGCGTGAACAAAGGGCCCCCATTTAACATCCTATCAGAGGAACGGAGTGTTTTCCCCTGTAAAAATGCCTGATTCCATAAAACAGGGGAGGGGCACCTTAACTCACAACGAAGGCTTCAGTCATCCGTCTGCATGGTCTGGGTTATCTACATTGCTCATCTCCACAGGGTGTGAAAGTCAATGTGATTGGATAAGCATTGCGCGCCTGGAAAAAGGCAACTGGTTGGAATGCTCCCCAGTGGAGTGGAGGTGGTGCATGCATTGTGTGCGGGCAAACCTGAATGCGATGCCACCGGGGTAATAATATATCTGTAAAGCACTCAGAAACACCGTAGATGTATGAGGCGTTTTATAACTCCAGATAATTATTATTATTACCTTTACCTATTGGGCCGACTCACGACCACTTGAGCGAATTGTGACATATTGCACGTAGAAGCTCTCAATGTTCTCGCTTCACCCTTGATTAATGAACGTCAGAAGATTTGTTGATAAGGTGTAGCAGCAGAAAAAGGGCAATATTTGTTTTCTGACTGATAAGTAGGAAGATGATGACAAAGGTTGAAACCAATTAAAAAGTTTAATATGAGAAAAAAATTAAATTAAACTCTAGCATCGAATTGCGAAGTTTTCAGACTTTAGACCCTCTCATCACTAAAAATGATACCAGTAATATTAGCAAATTACATATACACATACTGCTGCTCTTTGGAACCAAACATCACTAGAGCATGAGTATATACATATATCGAAACACACACACACACACACCCACCGGAGAATAATTGCTTCATCTTTACATTGATTGAAGTATAGGTCGTACTTCTTCTACTGTTGACTTTGGCAGGAATTAATTTTAAAAATGGCTTCTTCATACACGGAGATTGAAGAGAAAATTGAAGTATTAAGATCGGAAATCTTCTCCTACGAACCAGGCAAGGCTGTACCTTGTAATGATGAACGAGTAGTATTTCCTGATAAACTTCTTATTGGTGTGATTGATGAGAACGGGTGCTCGTACAACATAATCTCTGACATGCGTAGCGCTATCCACGGATATGAAAAGCACAGAATGCACGATGACAATCCTCAGACAACTACTGGGAATGTGGTGGAATATGTGACGGATTTCATACATGCCATAAGAAGGCATGGACGTTTCTTTGGTCTGTATATTGAAAGTCTATTGTCCTCTTGTTTTGTATAGAAAACATAAAATTAAAGCCACTCCTTAACGATTCCAGGATATTCTAACGGACCTAGCTATGGAATGAAAATTTTAACCTCGTCATTGGTAGTACCATGTGGAAGGATTTGTATTTCTTTGTAAAATGCTGAACTTCTATTAACTCTTTCTTCCTAAAATAAACAATGGACCTTTTGTCACAAACATTAAACATTAGCATTATGTAATATTTTGATAAGGTATACATGGTAAACCTATTTATTACATCGTCCCAAATATTTTCAATTCAACAATGCCAAAGCTATAAAAGCCGATTAAAGATTTAATTATGTTTAGTTAATGATCGTTAAAACTTTAAATGGTAGTTGATCAAGGTTGTGAATCATGGAATACACAATATTCACAGCGATTCATAGAGACATTACACCAGAGCCGTCCCACCGCATATTAAATTATACATCTAATGCTTTAAATACACACTAAGAAATTAGGGTGCACTTTAGGGTGCAAATTTGCGTGGAGAACCCGTATATTTACTCGGGTGGAATCTTGTACCCCTAAGGGTGAGCTTTGCAGAAACCAGGGATCAAAATTGTGCAAGGTCTGATCCGCTTCTTTGTCCATCATGTTCAAAGTGAGGCTGACAGCCACCAACGTATATCGGTACTTGTAGGGCTTAAAGCAGGAACATAGGCATAATTCGCATATTCAAATGGCTCATTTTGATAGTTTCAGAAAAGTTATTTAGATAAAAAAGACGTGGTTACATTTGATAATTCAGTCGGGATTATATCATTTTAAGTGAAAGGGCTAGATTTACTAACTGCTACATAACTGTGCACTGTAAAAACTAAAGTGCTACTTTTAGGGGCATGTATAGTGACTGCACCTGAAATGCTGTTTATAGCACTTGTAGTGTGCTAATTTACCAGCAAAAAAAATGTGACCGTGGGGAGCCTCGAACCAGGTTCCGCTGATTGAGAGGAGCTGACGTTACCGATGGACTAACGAATGCTTCTTGCCAACCAGTTTAGTCATGGGAGTCAAGTAGATAACATGAACTATGTGGTGTCGTAAATTCACTATGTAACAATAGGTACGTTCACACGTAGAGCGATAGCATCGATGCTATCGAGGTGTCGATGCTATTTTGGTGAAGACCAGATAGTGTCGAGACCAAACGCTGTCTGAACGCAGATAGTCACGAGATAGAAGCGAGTTTCCAAACTATTCTTGCAGCGAGTTTAACAGGAGTAAATCTCAGGATCCAGCGACATAGCATCGACGCTTTGCGGTAGACCACCCACCGCGCTTGTGATTATTTGTAATGTGAGCGCAATCGCTGCTATCTTCACTCGCTGCTATTGTAATTCTGTCTGTTTCATGTGGTGCTATAATATAATGCAATGTATGTATTCCCGGATGTATTCATGTGATGTACCCTCTTCCCTACTTTTTTCTATTATCATTCTGTCTGTTTCATCTGGTATTGTAATGTAATGTGATGTATATAGGGGTACGTAGGCTAATGTGTATACTGTGTGGTAAGGAAGGGAGTTGTTTTGATGTTGTTGTTGTTGTTGGTTTTTTTTTTTTTGGGGGGGGGGGGGGTTCCTTCTTTTTATCTTTTTCTTTTTTATATATTATGACCAAGCACCACAAAACCACCCAAAAGTCTCACTATGTGATTTTCAGTTAGAGCTCAATCAATGTGTTTTGGTTTGCATGCATGGTCAAATTTTAGTTTTTGGTATTTCCTGAAAGAGTATACTTTTTTCTAAGTAATCTAAAATGTGGAGGCACCAAACAATCTAGAAGTGGTATTTTTGACAGCTTTTTATCAGACTTATGTGTGTCTTCTCTGGATTTTGTTGTATTACTTTTCTTTTTCACGACCCTGAATACTTGTCTCATTTTAATCTCCCATAAATCTCCCGGAGTAAGTTTTTGCATTGATACGTGTGCACTATGATAAACAGGATATGTCTATGTAGTATGCCAAGTTTTAGGACAACCTGATAATCCCTTCATAGAAATTTTCATTGAGTTCTAATCCTCCATTTGTCAACTTAGCACAACACTTTGCAAGTCAGAGTGCTTCAATAGACTACAAACTTTAAACCCTTATTAAGAAGTAACATTATGAGGGACTGCATTCTTCTCTTTGTACATTGAGTTATGAACATCCAATGAGTTATATATCCTTTTAAAGCTGATAATCTGCTCTTTCAGAATCAGACCTTAACTAAAGTATGATATGTTCTTTAGATATTGATTTACATGTGCTTACCAGAGAATATAGTGTGCATGCATGTGTTTTATTTTGGCATAAGATTGGAGTTCATTCAATTTTGACATGTACAAGGTTTATTTAAAATTAAGTATTATAACACATGTATTTGCTACTTGATTGTATTATCGATATTCCAAATGAATTGTTATTGTGTTATTATGTTGATTTATGAAGACAAATAAAATATTATTCAAAACAAAAGCTTTGCATCATATGACCCCTGTACGCAAACTTCCGCGCGTTTGACCATGCATACCAATTATACTGGTCACTCTGTGTGGCGCAGTAATTATTGTTTTGACAGCGGGTGAGCGATGAATAGTCACGAGTGGGTGATAGAAGCAAGTCGATCACGGCCTGTCTGAACGTACTGGAAATATTTTTGAAACTTACATAGCATCGATGCTATGTACTACGTGTGAACATAACTAATATGATCTGCTCTAAATCGTACGATGTGAGTGAGTCTAGCGGTAATGCCAGCAATTCTTGATCAGCGGACCCTGGTTCGAGGCTCGCTATTAAAATCACGATTTTTTTAAATGAATGTTTAGCAGTTTAAGGAGCCGGTCCAGCTCCCGTGAAAGTGCTGAAATAGCACGCTGTGTGCATTCAATAGCACTCTGAGTGCAGTCCCTATGCATGCCCTCAAAAAGTGCTATATACAGCACTTAAGTTTTTACAGTGTACTGATTTGTTATATGGATAGATATTGGAGTACATACTTCAGCTGTTAAGTATGTATGAGAAAATTCAGCTGTCGCACAGTAGACGCCCCCGGGCGTGGCTCGATGGATCTCACCGAGGTCCCCTCATCGCGTGTACTGTACTGCCTGTGTTCCATTCGTGCCCGAATCATAAAATATCGGCAATAACTTTTTATTGTTTGATGTTAAGCTGTTAAAAGGCGAGAATGGTGATCGATTGCTATCGACAATGCACCCTTTAGGGCGCAGTAATGAACCCAGAGGTTGCAAAAAAAAAATGCACCTTATTTTGAACCCCACACAAGACAGGGGTGCACTTTTTGAACCCCCTAGAGGTGCACATAATTACGCACCCTAAAAGGTTCAAGTTTGCACCCTGAATTGGGGTGCAGATGCTACACTGCAAATATCAACGGTCTGCAGTCCTCTACGGGTGCAAAACTGCACCCTAATTTCTTAGTGTCTACACCATGCATAATTTTGTAGAAAGATTGGAACTTTTTGCCAAATTTGGGATCTTTCGCTATGTGTATTCCACATGTTGTGAAAATCTTAACTATGCTTCCTCATACAGACAGTCCAAATCTCCTCCGAAAAAATGTAGAGGATCTTGTTGGAAAGGTTGGATGTTTTATTTTGATTTTAGGGTAAGTACTGTACATCTTCTCAGTTTTACTTCTCCTTCTATTAATAATATGGGAGCACTTTGAAAATTTAGACTTTTTCAGGTTTTGACATGGGGGGGGGGGGGGGGGGGTTCAAAGTTGCTCTTTTCATTTATCCAACTCTCATGATTGCAGAACATTTCATTTTAAGGAATGCTATCCAGTTTTCGGTAAAATGGTGTACCTACAAGATACACCTTTCTGCCAACAAGACGATTGAGCAAGCAAGCTCCGCGAAATATGGCAAAGGAGTGTATCTGCAACATACATCTTTTAACCATATCCGTGTCTATTCGATATATCCTTCCACTGTACGGCTAAAGGGTGTATCTGAACATACACCTTTCTGCCAACATACATGACTGAGCAAGTGAGCTCCGCGGAACATGGCAAAATGGTATATATGCACCTACACCTTTTTACCAGTTTTTGCCTGTCCGTACTTTTGAAAACTGTTTCTTGGCAGAATGGAGTATGTTATAGATACAGCTTTCTGTTACCGTAGACTTTTAAGTTCTTTCAAACAAAGCAACTGGGTGTACGGTATTTGAATTTTCATTCGTCTGCGCTGCCATATGTCATGGCAAGCATTTTTGTTCAAGGCCGGCGCGGTATGAGGGCAGGGCAAGCAACGAATCGCCAACCTTGCCATTTTCTTTGGGCATATTATTGATGACGGTTAGACTGGCCTTCAAGAAGCAACTTCAACGTCCAGGTGAGGAAAAAATAACATAATTAGTCCATAGAATTGCCTTCATAATTTGGCATAATCATGGTTGAGAAAACCGCCAATCAGTCCACACAGAATCGCTTCGCTTCATTGCGTGACACGCATTGTATACTCATTTCGCTCGTCAACGTAGACACTGCAGTGTCTTTATTTTTCCGTGCTTCCGATTGAGTAGTTCCCTCAACCATGATTTAGCCCATAATTTATTATTTCTGTTGATTTAACGTTTATCAAGATCTAAATTTCTAGATCTAAGTTCTAACACACCGAGTTAGCGCTTAGATAGGTCTAAGTAACTTACATGACTTAACAACATTAACGTTACACTGTAGTCTACTAACAGTCAGACCCAACCTCAGAAAACCGAGCACAGGTAGAAACTGCGAAAAAGGCGTATGAATATAGAGCCCTCACAGTTCAGTCCAAGGCAGTGTGTACAAAAGGCATGGGGAAAATCTTGCAAAGTCAACCTGCCAGCGACATAGATATTCTTAAAAATAATGCTGCCTGTCAATTACCAAATGACAAACATTTGAAATAAATATATCTGCAGCATTGTTTTTAAAAATTATAGCAGTTTGAGCAAGCCTCGCTCTTCAATGATCACTGTACGTAGTGGTCGAGGAGGAGAAACCACAATGACTTCTCTCAAGGTCGATGTAACTGCTAGGCTCAACGCGGTCGTTATTTCATAACTCCCGAAAAAAAATCGCAAGAAAAGATAAAAAAACAAAAAAAGTTAGAAGGATAAAACAAAGAATAGACCAGAGATCCTCTTGACGCCACCCCTTCTAGCTAGTCGACGGATGGCAGGCTTGGTGATGCCTTGGATGTTGTCTACTCGTTTGTTCTCTTTTACTACCCGTACTTGTATGCAAGAATAACTGTCCAATATTTATTGTTTATTATGTATAAACAAAAAATATTTACTGATGCTGTTATTTTCTTTATGTATTTATTTTATGTAGAAAGCTGCATTAGCACTTGCAAAACTCGATTGTGGGTACCTCATTTGTCTCTTGCTCTTACCTCTTAACAGCAAGGAAAAAGTGGTAAAAACATAACTGCTATTTTTTTTTTTTTTTTTTTTACTCCTCTCCCAAGCCAAATATTGAAGTTTGAACCATTATATATCTGCAAGCTCTCTTGCTCTGTTAGTGGTATGTACGTAAGCATGCATGTTGTAATGCATTACCTTGACTATATTGCATTTATCTATTGATTTGAGTGGTTTTCTACACTACCTCTTTCAACCTGAGGAATCTTACAAGATTGTTCTTTTTTCCTCTTAACTAGAGTATAGGCCATTAGTGAGATATACTAATGGAAAAAGGATAATAAGAAATTAAAAAGAAAAATATCTGAGTTTAAATTTGATTTTGTACAGGGATAACTAGAGATGGTAATTTAATCACTTCCATCTATGCTTGCATGATATCTATGCAAAAGAGAGAATAAAGAATTGAAATAATAATAATAAAGTGCCTACCGATTTTTTTTTCACTTGTATACTCATCTCTTCGATTGGAACACCAGTAAAAGTACTGTTAAAATGCTGATTATCCATGACTGGTGTAACCCTTTTTGTATTATCATAATCTCCAAGTTTATATTATCACATGTCTCCAAATTTAAATAGCAGTCTTCTGGAGAATGATAATTTGTCAACGGTTGTTGCCATCTTATACATGTACACCTTCTTCAACTCGTATGATTTTCCACATGAATCTCAAGCTCCCTCTTTTGTTGTTTACACTTGTAATGGTATAAACTCATAATTCATGATGAGTTGTCTGGACAACATTACATGTACATTTGTCTGTTGTTTGTTCTTACTGATCCAACCTGAAGAATCCTAAAGAGCCTTTTTTCTGTTAGAGGAAAGTTCTTTGAACCTAAATTGTGTGATGTAGTACGACCACTTCAGGTATTGTCTTTATGGCATCTTTTATAAAGAAGCGAATTGCTGATTTTCCATTTTCTTGTCTTTTTCACAAATGATCAAAGTGAACAAGGAAAATAATTTGTGAAAAGTGTTGAATACTCATTTTTTTTGGTACCACCTGTCCGAATTAAGGGCAGGTTTATTGCCATCTCTGGGATAGATAAATGGCCTTCTCTTACTGCCTTACTTTCTTTTAACTTCTTGTCAATAAAACTTAAAGATTTCCTTTGGAATAGCTTCATCCCTATAAAGACTGTAACTCCAAATTAATTTTTTGGTCTATACTGCTAATCTACTCGTTTGTTCTCTTTTACTACTCGTACTTGTATGCATGAATAACTGTCCAATATTTATTGTTTATTATGTACAAACAAAAAATATTTACTGGTGCTGTTATTTTCTAATTATGTAGAAAGCTGCATTAGCACTTGCAAAACTCGATTGTGGGTACCTCATTTGTCTCTTGCTCTTACCTAGCCCCCATGTGTTCAAACTGCTTGTACATTTAATCAAATTTTTTATTTCACACTTTTGAAGCATCGTTAGGAAAAGAAACGTAACACCAAAAGTCTAGAAACTCTTGATTTGTACAAATGAATTGAGTTTGTATGCATGTAGTTAAATTCCAAACGGGTTTTTATCAAAGTCTTTGTGCAAGGTTCTATTATTTCCTGCTGTGCAAATCAGTTAACAGTTTATATTACGGTGCTCATCTTATATGCATTATGTTTACAAAAATCTGGATTCTCGCTCACTTGTTTGGTCTGTCATTTTTTTCAAATTGATTTTTGGTCTGGCACAATTGTCATCCTACTCGTTTATTCATTTTTCACTACTTGTATATCTACGCAAAAATAACTGTCAAATTATTATCTATTATGTACAAACATAACTTTTTCTGGTTCTGTGGTCTTTAGCAAAGTCTTTGTGCGAGATCCTATTTTATTCTGCTATGCATACCAGGTAATAGGTAGTATACGGTGCTCATCTCATTTGCATTATATTTACACAAGCTGGATTTTCGCTGACTTATCTTTTGTATCTGATAATATTAGAATTGCATAACAATGAATGTACATGCATTTCAGGCCAAATGTTCCTACTTATCAAACAAGCACTTCTGGTATTCTGCATGTTGACGTAGATGCTCTTCATGTATTTTAAGCCATTCTCCTAACTTCCAATGATGTCTTACAACAGTCGTAATGTATTTATAATGCCTACACTATGAGCGTGGCGAACGGGGAGGCGGGCGATTTGTGCGGCTCCTCATTGTGCCCTTCGCGGTTGCGCTGGTTGACGGGGGAGCATCCATTCATTGCTATCCTGTATGTAGAACAGGTGTTACATAGTAGCAGTGAAGGGATGTCCTCTTGTCTGCTACGGCTGTTACTCTTTGTCGTCGTGTTCATGGTGCCAGTTATTGCCTCTGCGCTAATCAATTTCTTTGATTGTCTCTTCAGGTCATTTATGGCAGTTTGGTTAACCTTTTTATTCATAGTGTTACATCATTATGACCTGGACAGTTTCCTTCTTAACTGGTAATGACTTTTTGTCGATTTCCAAATTCTTACCTCCACATTGTATCGTGAAACTGCTATTCTATTTTTTCCTTAATCTTAAGGTTATTCACATTTTCTTTTTTTTAATTGAATCCAGGATCCGGAGATAATCTAAACTGAAATGGAATTGCCTCACTCCCGTAGAACGCTATATCAAGCCCAGCACTACCCTTCTAATCATCTTTATGTTTGTTTTTATCTTATACTCAATCTTTGTGTGCTTTATCCTCCTTCTACTGTTTATCTTGTGTTTTCGTGTTTGTTGTTTATCTGTCTCCGTCCTTCACTTTACTTCTTTATCTCCTTGAGCAGGTCTCTCTTAGCGTATTGGACCATTGTTATGTTTCTGTATGGCTCAGTCTGAATTGCTTTTCAGCTCGCTTGATGAAGATGAATTCCAGAACTGTTTTTTTAATTACACTCCTCATTCTCCTCCCCGACATGTAGGTGGATCACGCTCCTATGAGGACTCCATAATAACGGAACTCAACGAGAAAACCCAGAAACTGAATCTTGATTCAGATTCTGATTTAACTCCTAATCACACCCCATCCAAATACTTTACTGTAAACCAGTTCCATTCTTACTCATCCGAAAAATTTAAAGACGAATTCTCTTTACTCCACTGTAATATAAGAAGTATGAACAGAAACTTTGAGTCACTGAAAATTTTACTTGATAACTCTTCTATACCACTCTCAATCATTGGAATAACCGAAACATGGATTACTGATTACCAAGATCAAAATTTATTCTCGTTGCCACATTACAAATTCGAGTCCAATCATAGGATTAACAGACATGGGGGTGGAGTTTCATGTTTTATATCCAACAAACATGAGTACTCTATTATTCCTGAGCTCTCTCTTTTAACAGAGTGCGTTGAATCACTTTTTATTCATATAAAAAATAATGGAACCAAAGATATTGTTGTTGGCATAATTTATAGACCTCCCAATTCAAATCTAGATTCATTTTTTCTCTCATTACAAGATATTATTCACGATCCTCGATTGAGCAATAAAAATTGTTTTATCATGGGCGATTTTAATATCAATTTGTTAAACATGCCTGACGGTCACACTTGCTCGCACCGATTTCTTGATAATCTTTTAGCAGCTTCTTTCTTGCCACTTTTCTCCAGGCCTACCCGATTGACAGACACTTCCGCCACACTCATTGACAATATTTTCTCAAATGTTAATCCGTCACCAAAAACTGGTATTATTATCTCCGATATTTCAGACCATTTCCCCATATTTGGACATTTCTCGTCATTGAAAAATGTTGACAAATCATTTGATTCTAGATATGCCCCCTCTTTAAGACGACACACTACAGAAAATAATATGAACAAACTATCATTATCATTAAATAAGGAAAATTGGGCCAATGTTTTTAGCTCAAAAAATGTTGACGATTCATTTGATAATTTCATGAATATCTTCCATAAACATCTTGATAAAACAATTCCTAAAAACAAGCCTAAATATAAGAAGAACCCCAAATTACCCTGGATCACAAAATCTCTCTTACGGTCAATTAATAGGAAAAACAATCTTTTTTATAAATATAAGTCTAACCCTTGTGACAAAACTCGTAATAAGTATACATCTTACAAAAATGTTTTGACTAATCTGATACGAAATGCCCAAAAATCTTATTATTGCAATCAGCTGGATCTTTTTAGAAGCAACATCCAAATGACTTGGAAAGTAATTAACAATGTCCTTAATAATCAGAAAAAGAATAATCAAACCATTAATAAGATTTGCCACATGAATAGGGAAATAACCAGTTACAACGAGATTTGTGATGTTTTTAATAAATACTTTTCTAACATTGGTTCAGATTTAGCAGAAAAGATCCCTGCAACTGACATACCTTTTAAGAGATTTTTGAAAAATCCCGTCCCTAATTCGTTATTTCTATTTCCAACTAATACAAAAGAGGTATTTGAAATTGTAAATAAATTACCTAGCAAAAAGAGTTCGGGATTTGACGAAATTGATAATATATTGTTGAAAAATATCATTCCACAAATCGCGCAACCTCTTGTTCACATATTTAACCTTTCACTCACATCTGGAATTGTACCGAAAAATATGAAGATAGCGAAGGTTGTCCCCATATATAAGAAAGGCGACCATACAAAATTAGGGAATTATAGGCCGATATAAATCCTGACCTCTTTTTCAAAAGTTTTAGAAAAAATTGTGTATTCTCGAACCATAAGATTTGTCCGCAATAATGATATCTTTTCTGATAATCAATTTGGTTTCCGTGAGAAGCATAGTACAATACACGCAACTCTGACGTTTATTCATAAAGTAGCAACTGCAATTGACAACCACTTCCATACAATTGGTATTTTCTTAGACTTCTCCAAGGCCTTTGATACTGTGGAAAGTTGTATTTTGACATGGCTCGCCCTTCATTGGCAGGCAAAATTTTGTGGAATTTGCCATGCTAGACTTCCAGTTGAAGTTGCAAGATTGAGATTCCATTCCTTTTGTCCAATACAATTAGAGAATAATGTCAGTCCTGTTTTTTACTACAGATAAAGTGTGTACTAGAGTTTCTAAGATTCTTTATTTCTATGAATGCAATTCAGGTTCAGGTGTGTCCAGGTCTTATGAATGAAAGTGTAGCACTACAATGTTCTTGCAGAAGAAAAGATAGTTCTGCCTAGTAAGGAGCAGATGATCTCCTTTTCTCTTTCACTGTTTAATTGCCACAGTGTATGTAAATTAGTTCAAAAAGAAGAATGAAATAGACAGTTGTAGAAAGAATGTGAAGTTGGAAGAATGAAGGGATCAATGATGCAAGCGCATTAATATTTAAGTGATAGGCTGATGTGATGTACGGTACTACATTATAAGAGCCGGGGTATTGGATTCATTCCTCCACGTTCTTGTTCTAAGAGCAGCTCTTGTTGCCGAGGCGTACATGTACTTCTAGTAGTCCTTAGTACCAACCTTTTTGTAGGGCTTTCGGGCCTTCTACCTTCAGTTCTTCATTTAACATGGTACGTACATTTAATTCTTAATCTCCAATAGCACTGAGTATATTCTGTAAACTTTAAGTGCTAAAATGTTTTCAGTTTATAAGTTGTAGTCGTTACTGTTAGGGTAACGCAGATTTGTATGTGTGGAACATGTGTATACGCTTCTGGTAGATTGTGTAGGACCAGTATTACCGACCGTACAACGCGGCCGTAATATGGCAAAAGGGGTGTATCTGGGTAAAATGTGGGTTTTATAGATTTTTCCATTTGGGGGGTCTGGGACATAAGGAATTCTTGCCTCTGTGAGGTCGAAATTTTCATTTAGCCAACTCTCAGATGTGGTAGAATTTTCGTTTCTGAGAAAATAGGAGCTATCTTGAGTCGTTTTCACATTTTGGTTGTAAATTTGATGGCAAAAGGGTGTATCTATAGATACAGCCCTCAGATTATTGAGTTACGCTGATGCTTTAATGGCAGAAAGTTGTATCTTAAGATACAGCCCTTCGCCAAATTAACCAACAGATATATTTCGTACACTTAATATGGCAACAGGGTGTATCTATAGATAGGATTTGTATGGTGTATCTGCAGATACACCCTTTTGCCATAAAGAGACTAAGGCGCCATTTGTCAGGTTTTGTTGGCGGAAGGGTGTATCTAGAAAACACTGACTCTAATCCTGGTGATAATTAATTTAAAAAATAAAACATATACAAAAATAATTTAAGGTATAAAGCAAAAATTAAGACAAACTCCATCATCGAACATCCATTCTTGTGACTTCCACATCAAATCCAAATACCCAAACTTTAAAGCCATTTTTCTCGATTTTGTTTATTCCGCTGCGGAGCTCAGATACACCCTTTTGCCATATTACGGCCGAACGGTAGTGTGAGGTAAATTAATTTTATGTGATAGAGAATAATTGACATAATAGCCCTCAATTGTTGTGACATTATAGAAGGGTCTACATGTATATGAATATAAAATTCTTTGTCAATTACGATATGCATGTATAGATTGGAATAAGGAGTGTTCCTCGTACGCATAATTAATGCATCAACTACTTTTTATTAACTTATACTTGATGTAGAGAATGCTCTTTGAGCAGATTATCAGTTTGTAAGAGTGGTATGAATGTAAACAACAAATTAGTAATTTTGATCTTCCTTGCTTAACAGTAATTCCTGGTCCAGTCAGTCGATGCCTTGCAATTACTGGTTCGTGTGAGAAGTTGGTGTGAGAAGTTGGTGTTGTTTCTGGGTAAGCCGTACTGTTGATTCTATGGTTTATTTTATTTCCACATATCCGTCTCATGACATGAATGCTAAATTAAATTGCATACAGTTTTATCTATATAAACACCTGTACATTATATATACGTAGTATATTTGAAAATAAACAACAGTATGTGCTAGCATAAGACATTCATAATATCAAGTATAGGTTACGAATGAGAAACAGTTAATATGTTGAAATGATGGCTGCCTTGTGTAAATTTCAACAAGATTTTATTAAGCATATTGTGAATATTTCTTGTAGGTTGACTTCACGATTACATAATTTTAGTGTCAAAGTGTATGATGCCACCTTACGTAGAAAATAGAGGTTTCCTAGTTAGTGTTGTGTAGCTGTTGGGCTACGCGGGATCGGTGCGTTGATTGCATAAAGCAAGAGAGATGTAATTTAGCACAAGAAGTTATCTATAGGATATGCTTCTGTGTTCGTAGTCGAAGGAGAAGTCTCCTTTTATGTTCCTAAACCTAAGTTTCAAAATTTGGGGAGATCTTTTCTTACTCAAACATGGATAAATACCATGTGTGATTGGCTAAACCACATGTCAATTATTGTTACTATAGAAACGAGTGGGAGAAGCTCAAAAATGATTTGCTCCATGTAATATTATCCTAAGAAATAGGTTCAGGATGATACGAATGTGTAACCAAGTTTTGACTAGTTCATGAAGAAATTCAAGCTTGCAAATGTTTAACAAAGAGGTTAATTTGGAATTTTGAATACTTGCATTTTAGTTGTATATTTTATGTCCAAATGTCCAATTTTTATTTGCTATTCCTTTAATCTGTTACTTTTTATGTCCGTCCGAACTGTCAATTTGTTTAATTGCAATTTCTTCTATAATTGCTTGGAAGAGTCCAATTCGATACTATTTTTGCATAATTTTGAGTCAAAATTAGGTCAAATCGAAGACATTGTTTTATAGAGGCAATGAATTTCTATATGAAAGAATTTGTCATAACATATTGATGCTGTTTTATAGATTGAGGAAGTTTGAGATGTTTACTCTTTTAAAAGAGTACAGTGAGAATAGTTAGCGAGACTATACAATATTGAGGAATTTGTATGTCATTTTATTAGAGGATAAAGACGATGATCTCTTTTGTTCGCCTTCCTTCGAGTTTGGTTGGGGATTCAAACATTAGAGGATAAGGATGGTTAGGATAGGCTAACTGTAAGAATATTGAGCATCATTCACTTTAATTTAAAGTTAATTTATGAGATAACTTTAACATTGCTTTATTCGGTGTGTGCAATGTAGTTAGTCTTTATTATTCCTCTTAATATAATTTTCTATTACGATTATAGTATTTATATTGAATTTATATTTGTCAAATTCATTTCTTTGCCATTAAATTTTATAATTTTAGTATTGCATTATGAAATTGATTTAGAATATGAGCATATTTTATGTATGAAATTGATTTAGAATAGGAATATATATCACGGCCATTCGATTATGTACTCATTATTGTCTTTGATTGTATTTTGCAGGTTTTTTGTTTAGTCTCGATTCATGAATCCTGAATAAAGTTGCTGAAACATAACATGACTGATGTGCCCATTACTCATCATTTGAGTGACCCATTCTGATCTGCTACAATACAATTAACCATAAAATATTATCAAAAAAATTATCTCACTATGGGATAAGAGGTAAGGCCTTGGAGTGGTTTCAAGACTACCTTTTAGATAGAAAACAATTTGTTATTTTGAATGGCGAAAGGTCATCAATGCAAAGTCTTAACTGTGGAGTTCCACAAGGCAGTTTACTTGGACCTTTGCTTTTCTTAATTTATATCAATGACATTCAGCATTGCTCTCACTGTTTTTCCTTCATTTTATTTGCAGACGACTCCAACATCTTCTTGTCAGATCCCGACCCACATAAACTTCTCAGAGCTGCAAACTGCGAATTGGAAAATGTTTCTCAATGGATTAAATCTAACAAATTGTCAATTAATCTACAAAAAACAAAGTTTATGTTATTTAGCAACACTCTTCATAATCTTCCTGGTGACTTGACAATTGATAATACCACTCTTGAGAAAGTCAGCTCTACTAAATTTTTAGGTATAATAATTGACGAAAAACTATCTTGGAGAATTCATATAAACGAAGTGTGTAAAACAATTTCCCGTAATGTTGGAACTATAAATAAATTAAAACATGTATTTCCACCTTCCACCCTCATGCTCTATTCTACACTAATCCTTCCACATCTTACGTATGGTATTTTAGCTTGGGGCAACGCTTCGAAAGTTCAGCTTGAGAGACTTTATCTACTGCAGAAGAAAACGCTTCGTATCATATTTAATAAAAGTTTCCTTACTCATTCCAATCCAATGTTCTATGATAACAAAATATTGAAAATTCATGACGTATATCTTTTTCATCTTGCACAGTTTATGCATAAATACAATAATCACGAATTGCCAAGCATATTTACAAATTTGTTTACTAGAAATAGCGCTATTCACAAGTATCCAACAAAACAATCAAATTTCTTCCATACACCTCTTACCCGAACACTATTTGCCAAAAAAATATTTACCTTTGCCGGCACCAAGCTCTGGAATTCATTGGATGATAGTTTAAAGCTGCCACAAAGTCTTTTCAGTTTTAAACAAAAAATGAAGAAAATGTTGATTAATAACTATAAAAGTTCCTTATATTGATTGACCTGCTCCCTCCCCTTCTCCCTCCTTTCTCTCCCCTCTCTCTCTCTCTCCCTCCCTGCTTCTTTTTGCATTTCATTGTATGTGTGTGTTGTCCTGTACCTTCTTTACTTTTTGTATACGTTGTCAACTAGTGCTGGGCTAATCTCATATTTTGTGTTAAATAAATTTGCTAGTATAAATGCATAATCGTATTTTTGGGACCTAAGTAATACAAGCTTTGCTTTTAATTTAGGTTCCACCACTTTTGTTTTATTATAAGTTCCTCCACAATCTTTGTGAATATCTTATTGAATCTTTGCACTGTACTTATGATCTAGTTTGTATAGTTATTATGTTTTACCTTCGTGTTATATTCTTTACAAACATTGTAATTATGTCATTTTTGTATTATCTTTCTTACTTTGTACTTTATTGATATTCATTTATGATTGTCATGTATATTGTATTTCAGTTTGTTGAAAAAAAAAACAAAAGTGGAAAAAATAAATTCAAATCAAATCAAATCAAATAACATAAGAAAGAAAGAGAAATTATAGGACAAAACAAAGAAAAACATAAGGAAAGATATAAAGAGGAGAAGATAGAAGGAAAAACAAAGAATAAAATAAGGAAGACAGAAAATGAAAATGATAAGATAAAAATAAAGAATAACATAGGGAAAATAGAAAGATGGGAAAAAAAATAAATTTACGGAAGATAGAAAGACAAAATGACAGGGATAAGAAAGATTAACACAAAAAGGAACATAAGGAAAGATAGAAAGAGAAGAAAATAGAAGAATGCAAACAAAGAATAACATAAGAAGGATAAAAATAAAGAATAACATAAGGAAACCAAGAAAGATAAAGGGAAGAACAAAGAATAACATAAGAAAGAAGAAAGAATAGGATAGAACAAAGAATTACATAAGGAAAGAAAGAGAAGAAAATAGAAGGAAAAACAAAGAATAACATAAGGAAATATAGAAAGAGAAGAAGAGGGTAAGGAGGATAAACACAAATAATAACTTAAGAAGGATAAAAACAAAGTGTAACATAAGGAAAGATAGAAAGGGAAAAAGATAAAAGGATTAAAAAAAAATAGCATAAGAAGGATAAGAACAAAGAATAACAAAAGTATAGACAGAAAAATAAGTAGATAGAAGGAAAACTGAACAAAGAAAACATAACGAAACTTTAAAAATAAAGACGAGACATCGTCCCCTTTAACACCTTATTGTTTGCTAGATCGACCACGCACATTGCACACAGTGAAATCGACTGCTTGCAATTGCTAACTCAGCATGTTGTCCACATCTACCGACTGTTTTTAGAACTTATAAAGGAGCTTAGCATATCAAATATTGTCAATTTACTGCAATAAATCATATATACCTACCTATTATGCCTGTAGTCTTGACTACGGGACCCCTTCGAGAATTTAACACACATGAGTCACAATATTGTGCGCACCCCCCGTAATCCTATTGTCCCCTTCGCCACTCACGCGCGTCAACACGCTACGGCCATCTTCCTCTTTCTTGCTCGCCCCCGACGAGATAGGACGTATAGTCACAGCGCTCCTGAAATCAGGTCGTATAGTATCCTTTAGGTGCGCTTTTTCGCACATTTAAAGCACTTTTAGGTACCTATATTCGCTTAGATTATAGTACTGTGTGTTTTAGTAGTCACTTTTGCCGATTGCAAGGGATTTTTGATATCCTTTTCTTGGCATTTATTTTTCCCTTTCACGGTCAGCCCCACGTAGATATTTCTGTGTTTGCGGGTGTTCCGTTTGTCACCGAGCCTTTGGGTTCGGTGTTTGTTCTTACGGTTTTTTGGCTGTAAAAATCTTTTGTGCGTATCTCCCAAATAAATTTTACTCTTATTTTACTGCATTCAGTTGAAGTATTTCTTATTTTGAAAAGTATACTTTATTGTCTGTTTTATTGCAGTGGTATGAATTCGGAAGAAGAAGCAGCTAGGTCACGGAGACCTGCTTCTTCCGAAGAGTCGTCTAGCAAGACGACTCGGCCTTCCAGGACTCTCCCGAGAACTTCGGTACATGGGGGAGGGAGGAGGGCTAAGGGTAAGTTGCCTAGTGGTGTTTCCTTGCAGAGTTTGCCAGTCTCGGAGCTTGCGGCTTCGGGACGGGTGGCGTTAACTGAGTCGGGATTGTCAACTCCGAAGCCCGTGGTTTCGAGGTGGGTGGCGTCAGATTCTAGTGGTTTGGATATCTCGAATCCAATCCCCCGGTCGCTGAGACCAGAGGGGGGGGGGGGGGGGGGGGGGGGGGCTGTTGTTTCCCGTACGGTAGCGTTCACTCGCTCTGATCCGTTAGGGGAGACGCGCCCCACTACTGCAGGGCAGCCCACGGGCTTAGTCCATGTTGGTCTGGGTTCTCAAACCCTAGCCCCTGGCAAACGCCATATGGGGGAACGAGTACTTCCTGGGCTGTCTACATTGCCAGCTAATGGGAATGCTCGAGCTAACAATTATGGACGCTCTTCGGAGCAACAGGTGTTTTCACCTGAGTGCGTGACTACTAGTGCTCCCCTATTGCTGCTTTCGAGCGGTCCAATAGCGGGTTCACACGCCTTTAGTAGTCATCGGGCACATACCGAGTCATCTCGGTCTGCCCACGCACTGGGAGCTTTTAGCTCCCAACCCAAGGCTACTGCATCTTCTTGCTTAGCCAATATGGGTGGTTTGGGCGATTCTCTAGGCTTACGCCATGAGCGCTCCAATCCCTTTATGGGAAGTGAACGCCCCTCCGCGGAGGGATCGGTTTGTGTTTCCGAAGAGGATTCGGGGACCCGAACGAATCCGATTAAGCGTTCTAAGAAAAGGGTTTTGGCTACGACTTTTGTCGAGCCAGCCAAGAAAAAGGCCAAGAAGAAGGCAAAAAGTGGCAAGGCTTTGCCGGCCTCTTGTCCGTCTGACCTGGCTAACCCAGCTAGCTCCTCTCAAGCTGACATGTTCAGTATGATGCGGGCTTTTGCTCAGAATCAGGGTTGGTCCTTTGTACCGGCTACTTCAACCCTGACTTCTGTCCCTATTCAGGGATCTCGCCTTGAGTCTAATCAGCCTTTTGTGATTGATTCCTCTTTGTCTGAGTCAGATTCGCATGTGCCTCCTATTCCCGCGGCCCTTGGGGCTCCGCCGGGCGAGGAGACTTTTGTTGAACCATGCGGGGCTCTGCCTGCGGAGGCCTTTGTTAGTGCTCCTTTGTCTCATTCCACTCGGGTGGAACCAGATTCGGATGTGGCTTCTCAAGCTTCGGTTCCCGAATCGCTTGGGCAGGCGGAGTCTCAATCGCTTGCTCTTCGCGGGGTAGAAGCGATTGCTTTGTTGTCCAAATATCTCCCTGAATTTCAGTCAACCCGCGCGCAGGGTTCGACTTCGCGTTGGAAATTTAAGCAGCAGGATTCCTCTGAGGGTATCGCTCTTGAGGAGGTTTTCAAGCTGGAGTATGACCGCATTGAGGCCGCGCTGTTGATTAAGCGCTCTAATGCGGTCAAGGGTAAGGCCTTTGCCTTTTGTTCTCAGGACCAAGACAGCTTTTTTAAGGCTAAGACTCTGTCTCCTGAGATTTTGGAGGTTGGTCGTCGCTTACGGGCGACTAATCCGCTTACCTCCGCCGCTTTCAAGGCGGAGGATAAGATCTGGTCTAATATTGAAAACCAGGTTAGGTCGGGGATGCGTTTGTCGGCGTTTCAAGGGTTTCTCTCCGACCTTAGGTCCAGGGCGGAGGAGTTGAATGTTACCGATGGTGACAAGCTGATTATTGACGACCTGTTGCATACTCTTTTTTGTCTGCAGTGGTCGCAGCTTTCCACCGCAGCTGCTTCGGCTACGTTCCGTCGCAGGACCTCGGCTCTCTCGGCACTGGGTGTTAGAGAGTCGGGCATTGCTCAACTTCTCCGAGATGTTCCGTCTCGGGGTCCTTCGCTTTTTGGTGGTAAATTCGCTACGGTTTTTCAGAGAGAGATCGATGCGCGTAAGCAGATCTCGGATATGACTAAGCAGTTTCACACTAGCTCTAAGCCAACGCGGGCCCCTGTTCAGCGTAGACCTGCTGGTCCCGTTTCGGGTCAACGCAGTCGCGTGTCTAGGGTCCCGCCTCCTGAGCCACAGCCAGCTCCTTCTCGTGGGAGAGGGAGTCGTGGCAGGAGCATTTCGAGAGGTACTCGTGGTAAGGCGATGGCTTCGCAGAAGGCCAAGCCTGGGTTTTGATGTTTTTCCCCGAGCGCTTGTTCAACCGAATGTGGTAGGTGGCCGTCTTCACGCGTTTCTCCCCGCTTGGAAGGCCATCTCCGGGGACGCGTTTGTTCTCTCCGTCGTGCGAGACGGATTCTTCATAGATCTTTGCGCTTCGCTCCCCGGAGGGGCTATAAGAATTCGGTCACCTCCCATGTCTGCCCTGTCTCGATCTCATGCTTCAAAGGAGATCGAGTCGGTTCTGGAAAAGAGGGCTATAGAAAGGGTAAGAGACAGGCCGTCTCTTTCCCTTTCTCCAATATTTGTTATTCCCAAGCGCTCGGGAAAACTTCGTTTGATACTGAACCTAAAAAGGATAAACAAATTTATTCCTCCGGTTCATTTTCGGATGGAGACTCTTGCCTCCATTCTTCCGTTGATCAAAAGGGAAGACTACGCGGTCTCGATAGATCTCAAGGACGCGTACTTTCACATTCCCATTCATCGCGCATCTCGCGATCTTCTGGGGTTCTCCTTCCTCTCGGAGACTTATCGTTTTCGGGCTCTTCCCTTCGGGCTGCGCCCGGCCCCTCGAGTTTTTACTCAAGTTGTAGCGGTGCTAGCGGCCTTTCTGAGGCGTCGCGGCCTGCGGTTGTTTTGTTACCTGGACGATTGGCTTCTCCTTGCGGAGTCGCGCGATCGTTTGTTGGACGAGACTCGTTTGCTCGTCTCTCTTACTCAAGACTTAGGTTTCCTAATAAATTGGGAAAAGTCAGAGTTAGTCCCCACTCGCAGCCCAGTTTTTCTGGGGGCGGTGTTAGACATAAGGAATCAGTTAGCTCGGCCCAGTCGAGACAGGATTCTCACCATTGTCTCTGCGGCTCGCAAGCTCTTGCTGGCCAGAAGAGTCTCGGCCAGACAGTGGCTTCAGTTTCTAGGTTATCTAGCCAGTCTAGTCGATGTTTTAGAGGACTGCCGGCTCCTCATGAGACCCTTTCAGAGACATCTCCTCAGGTTCTTCAAGCCGGGAAAAGACTCTCTTTTGGTCTGGATTCCAGTACCAGTAAAGATCAAGTCTCTTCTCGCTTGTTGGACGAGCGAGGTGTTTCTCGCGCGAGGCAGGTCCTTCTCTGCCCCTCTTCCGTCGATATCGGTTTCGACGGACGCCTCTCGGTTGGGGTGGGGAGGACACTGCAACGGCAGCACGGTTGCGGGGGATTGGTCTCATCTTGGGACTCTTCCTCATATCAATGTCCTGGAGTTTATGGCAGTTCTGTTGACCTTGCTCCATTTCAGAAGTCGACTTCTCAGTCGTTCGGTTCTGATTCTCACGGACAATGTTACTGTGGCGGCATATATCAATCGGCAGGGAGGCACTCGTTCGGTTGCCCTGAATGCCCTAGCAGCTCAGCTGTGGAGGTGGTGTCGTCGCATGGCAATCACACCCGTGGCCTCTTTCATCCCCGGTCGGGAAAACCTCATTGCGGATTTTCTGTCCCGGGGCAGGTATCTTTCATCGGAATGGATGCTCCATCCGGAGGTATTTTGCCGCATTCGCAGTTGCCTAGGTCCACTGGAAGTGGATCTGTTTGCGTCGGTGCTAAATCACCAGCTGCCGAAGTATTGCTCCCGTGTTCGCGATCAGGGAGCATGGGCTCTCGATGCTTTCTCCCTCAGCTGGGAGAACCTTCAGGGATTCGCCTTTCCTCCCTTCCAACTGATTCCGCGTGTCTTGCGGAAAATCAGGGAAGATCGGGCGAGGGTGCTTGTAATAGCTCCCTTTTGGCCCAGGAGGAATTGGTTTCCGGAACTTATGAGCCTTCTAAGGGCTCAACCGTTAGTTCTCCCGTTAAGAGCGGATCTGGTGTTACAGCCCCTATCGGGGATTCTTCACCACAATCCGGAGTCTCTTCATTTGACTGCTTGGCCCCTGTCGGGGAATCTGCAAGACAGTCGGGTCTCTCTGATAGAGCCGCGGACTTTTTAATGTCCAGTCGTAGGGTTTCTACTAGGGAAATTTTACAATTCCCGTCTCTCGGTCTTTTTCCTTTGGTGCAAAGAGAGAAATCAAACCCCTTCTAAGGCTCCTATTGGTTCAATTGCGGATTTCTTAATCTCGTTATTTGACAAAGGGAGATCTATTTCTACTATCCGAGGCTACCGTTCGGCGATCGGGGCCATTCATTCGGGTTTTTCGGATGGTTCGGGGATTTCCAATTCCCCGCTACTAAGTGGTTTGATTCGTTCGTTCTTTCTGAAACGACCTTCGTTTTCTAAGTTAGTGCCGTCTTGGAGTCTGCCTAAGGTCCTGGAGGCCTTGGCGAAACCTCCTTTTGAACCGTTAGGTGAAGCTTCGCTTCATCATCTTACGGTTAAGACGCTCTTTTTGGTAGCTATTGCCTCTGGGCAGAGGCGCAGTACTCTTCATGCTCTCTGTCTTACTCCTGGTCATGTTCGCTGGGAGAGAAAAGGTGTTAGGTTGATTCCTAGGGCTTCTTTCGTTGCCAAGAATCAGACAGCTACCTCCGGTCCTGTTGAGATTTTTCTTTGTCCGCTTTCTGACTTTTCTTCGGTGCGTGAGGACAAAGTTTGGTGTCCTGTTAGGGCTCTCAAATGGCATATTGATAAGACTAAGTCTTATCGTAAGGATGATCAGTTGTTCCTGATCACTAGAGAGCCTTTTTCTCCTGCCTCTCTTGATTCCATTTCTAGATGGATCGTTGAAGCTATTAGGGCCGCTGGCACAGAGGCTCTTTTATCCGACAGTAAGCCTCGTGCTCATGATACTCGTAGTGTCAGCACTTCTTGGGCTCTGTTTCAAGGTGTGGCGCTTGTTGATATTTTGAAGGCTGCTTATTGGCGTTCGCCCAATTCCTTCATTTCTTGCTACCTTAGGGATATTCCCGCAGGTGAAGCTTTGTTTGCGTCAGCCACCTTGAAGGCCGCTGTGTCTTCTTTGTAGTCTTTGGTGTAATCCTATTTCCTTCCGCTCGAAACATGCCTCCCGGTCTTTGAGTTGGCGCTGGTCTGGCATAATAGGTAGGTATATATGATTTATTGCAGTAAATTTGTAAAATCAGCACTGATTTTCTTATTTACTATATAAATCTATATACCTACCTATGACCCTCCCTCCTTCCCCGCTCCTTGCAAGCAACATGTTTCTTCTTGGGGTTGCTCGCAAAAGAGGAAGATGGCCGTAGCGTATTGACGCGCGTGAGTGGCGAAGGGGACAATAGGATTACGGGGGGTGCGCACAATATTGTGACACATGTGTGATAATTCTCGAAGGGGTCCCGTAGTCAAGACTACAGGCATAATAGGTAGGTATATAGATTTATATAGTAAATAAGAAAATCAGTGCTGATTTTACAATTCTGCTATCCTGAATGCCCTAGCAGCACAGCTGTGGAGGTGGTGTTGTCGCATGGCAATCACACCCGTGGCCTCTTTCATCCCCGGTCTGGAAAACCTCATTGCGGATTTTCTGTCACGGGGCAGGTGTCTTCCATCGGAATGGATGCTCCATCCAGAGGTCTTTCGCCGTTTGCAGTTACCTGGATCCACTGGAAGTGGATCTTTTTGCGTCGGTTCTAAATCACCTACTTCCGATATATTGCTCCTGTGCGCGCGATTTGGGAGCTTGGGCTCTCAATGCTTTCTCTCAGTTGGGAGAATCTTCAAGGATTTGCCTTTCCTCCCTTCCAGCTGATTCCGCGAGTCTTGCGGAAGATCAGGGAAGATCGGGCTCGGGTGCTTGTGATAGCTCCCTTTTTGGCCCAGGAGGAGTTGGTTCCGGAGCTAATGAGCCTTCTGGCGGCTCAACCGTTCCTTCTTCCGTTAAGAGTGGATCTGGTGTTGCAGCCCCTCTCGGGGATTCTTCACCACAATCCAGAGTCCCTTCATTTGACTGCTTGGCCCTTGTCGGGGAATCTGCAAGACAGTCGGGTCTCTGTGATAGAGCCGCGGAATTGTTATTGTCCAGTCGTAGAGTTTCTACTAGGGAGATTTATAATTCCCGTCTTTCGGTCTTTTTCCTTTGGCGTAAAGAGCGAAATCAAACCCCTTTTCGGCTCCTATTGGTTCAATTGCGGATTTTCTAATCTCGCTATTTGACAAAGGGAGATCCATCTCTACTATCCGAGGCTACCGTTCGGAATGATCGGGGCCATTCATTCGGGTTTCTCAGATGGTTCGGGGATTTCCAATTCCCCGCTGTTAAGTGGTGTGATTCGGTCGTTCTTTTTGAAGCGACCTCCTTATTCTAGGTTAGTGCCGTCTTGGGGTCTGCCTAAGGTCCTGGAGGCCTTGGCGAAACCTCTTTTCGAACCGTTAGGTGAAGCTCGCTTCATCATCTTATGGTTAAGACGCTCTTTTTGGTAGCTTTTGCCTCTGGGCAGAGGCGCAGTACTCTTCATGCTCTCTGCCTTACTCCTGGTCATGTTCGCTGGGAGAGAAAAGGCGTTAGATTGATTCCTAAGGCTTCTTTTATTGCCGAGAATCAGACAGCTGCCTCTGGCCCTGTTGAGATTTTTCTTTGTCTGCTTTCTGGGTTTTCGTCAGTGCGCGAGGACAAAGTTTGGTGTCCTGTTAGGGCTCTCAATTGGTATATTGATAAGACTAAGTCTTATCGTAAGGATGATCAGTTGCTCCTGATCACTAGAGAGCCTTTTTCTCCTGCTTCTCTTGATTCCATTTCTAGATGGATTGTCGAGGCTTTTAGGGCTGCTGGCACATGGTCTCTTTTTTCCGACAGTAAGCCTTGTGCTCATGACACTCGTAGTGTCAGCACTTCTTGGGCTCTGTTTCAAGGTGTGGCGCTTGATGATATTTTGAAGGCTGCTTATTGGCGTTCGCCCAATTCCTTCATTTCTTGCTACCTTAGGGATGTTCCCGCAGGTGAGCTAGGCTATGTTTGCGTCAGCCACCTTGAAGGCCGCTGTGTCTTTGTTTTCTTCGCTGTAATCCTATTCCCTTCTGCTTGAAACATGCCTCCCGGTCTTTGAGTTGGCGCTGGTCTGGCATAATAGGTAGGTATATATGATTTATTGCAGTAAATTTGTAAAATCAGCACTGATTTTCTTATTTACTATATAAATCTATATACCTACCTATGACCCTCCCTCCTTCCCCTCACCTTGCAAGCAACATGTTTCTACTTGGGATTGCTCGCAAAAGAGGAAGATGGCCGTAGCGTGTTGACGCGCGTGAGTGGCGAAGGGGACAATAGGATTACGGGGGGTGCGCACAATATTGTGACTCATGTGTGTTAAATTCTCGAAGGGGTCCCGTAGTCAAGACTACAGGCATAATAGGTAGGTATATAGATTTATATAGTAAATAAGAAAATCAGTGCTGATTTTACAAATTTGTCACAAAACGGCGCGGTAAATTGTTAAAGCCACGGTCAATCCATCGCGTATATGCTATTCTCCATAAAAGTCGCAATCACTCACTTCACGACTCAAAACCAAATTGCACTAGCGATGTTGAATGCTAAGGTGTAGAGACAGGTTTTGAAGAGAGTCGGGATTTTTCATAGGGTTGTGTATTATGTGCAACCCTCTTTGAGTTCGCTTGTCGTGTTATGACGTCATAGAATCACTCCGTAGAGTGGTATTGAAGAGCGAGCTTTGCTCAAGCTGTATATTATCAACAGCAGGTCGACATTGCAGGATTTTCCCCATGCCTTTTGTACACACTGTCTCGCACTGAACGATGAGGGCTCTATATTCATCTTGCTCTATACGCCGTTTTCGGAGTATAAACCTGTGCTCGGTTTTCAGAAGTTGGGTCTGACTGACTAACAAACTTCAAATCATGTATGATGACGTGACCATATTTCGTGCGAATTTTAAAAATTGTTATGAACGTGATATGCTATCCATGATTTCCCATAATCTATGAAAATTTACTTAGATGTAATAAAATATGTTAACACCAAACAGAACGCCAAATTCTGGGCTACTTATGGGGCCAAAAAGTAGTTGATCTCGACATTGTTTCTGGGATCAAGACAATTTTACTTTCAACGTTGATTTAGCCAATTTGTGGTTTTTTTTTTCGAAAAAAAAAATCACAGATCTGAATTGCCATAATATAGCCTACTAATATAGTAAAGTAATATAGATCTAGATCTAGGATACGGTCTATAAGTTCCAGATGGCGTATTTTGAATTCAAATGGGGAAATTAATAGTCTCGATTCAAGCTATCAAATGAACACGTCTGGTGATACATTGTCATTGTTTGTAGCTAGCGAAGCACATTGTCTTTTGAGAGCGCTATGACTAGTGCGTATAATGCTAGCCTAGGTCTAGCCCTAGCTCCGACTTTGGGACGAGTAAGCCTGAGCTAGCCTGGCCTAACCCCGGGACGCTCCCACGTAATTAGCCTAGGGCCAGGCCCTACCCAACTCCAAGGCTAAAATGCTTGATCTATGTATGGGGCTCATGGCCTATTATTAAGCTGAGATTATATCATAAATCTGAGATTATATCATAAAAAAGGGCCCAGCCGTATACTTGATCCACCTTTTTTGTGTGCAAAGTTTGATCATGGGGTTCTACTCCTAGGTTCTAGTTCTACTGCCGGTGGTCTACTCTAGGCCCTAGATCTAGTAGAGCTACATACTACTATACAAAGCTACTAAGTACTACATGTACTTCTTATTCTTCCTCTTCTACTACTACTACTACTACTACTACTACTTACATGTACTACTATCCATAGTACTAGTACTACTGCTACTACTACTGCTGCTACTACTACCACTACTACTAGTACTGGTACTAGTAGGAGACTCTACTACTAGCCAATGCAATTTTCTTTGACTGTGTTGCACTTAAACTAAGAAACTGAAAGTGAATCGACGCTGAGTTGCTGATACTTCTTTTAGTGGGGCAACATAATTATTCATAAGACTTATTGTGATTTGTGGAATTCCCCGGTGTCCGTTGTGGCATTTGGGAAAAACATGGTGGACGAGTCCAAAATAAGGATAATTAAAATAATTCGGTTGAGGATTATAAGATACATGTAAAGGGTCTAGATTGAAATTAAGAAAAAAAAATATTAATAAAATCTGAAGCAGTTATTTAACTAAGCACTGGTAGTCTATCATGTTTATCGCCAACCAAGGTTTTAGGCACTACCACTGTACGACAAATAGTTTCAATTATAAAGCTCATAACCTTCAACTGACAACTCTCTTAAATATGTTTTTTTTTTTTTTTTTTTTGGGGGGGGGGGGGTTTGGTTTTGTAGATGCAGAGGAAAATGTGAGAACCAAAAACATCCCGGCCCACAGGAAGTTAAACTGAAGACGGCGGGTAGACTTCTTTAGTACAGCAAATTTCACAGGTCAAACCTGCAGCATCTACATGTAAACTTCAGACAACTGTGACTGAATGTGGTATATATTTCTTCATTGCCTTCTTGAAGCTGAGGACTACCTGTTGTTAAATAAATGATTGTAAGATCTGTTTATACAAGAAAAAAAAATAACAAGTTACAATCTTTGCATCATGCCAATAGTGAACTTCTTTGGCTCATAACCTCAAAGAAAAGACTTTGATTTTCATTTTGGCAAACTGATTTATAAAAGAAATTCTATTGTGAATAGTTTCATGATACTTAAAATAATAATTATTATGATAATTTCAAGACTCTATTTATCTCCTTTCAAACAGCAGGGTAAATTGTTTACTAAGGGATCCATATTATATAGTATAATATAGTACAGAGTTTTGTTTTTCAATCCTAATTGCCATAATTTGTTCATTTCACCCACTCGCGGTGGCGAGGGGGGGGGGGGGGGGATGCTGGATATTTAAAGCACAGAGTTCGATTCGATCACCTTAAACAGCAAGTGCAGTTTTCTACGTCTGTTAGATACAATTTCTAAAAAATTCTATTCTATTTATTTATGTCTTGAAAAATTCTGCCTTTCAAAAAAAAATGCGTACTAAACAAAAGGGAAAGCTCTACCCTGCAGAGTAGCAAACCAGTAAGTACTGAAATAATACTACTTTGTTAACTGACTGGTAAGTCCACATTTGCTGGAACTTTCTCTATTTAGACGTTATCATTGTGTGCAATAGTTTGAATAAATGTACACAAATGTCTAAATTTCAGCCTCCCCAGTTCATGTAGCACCAAATCAAGTAGATGAATCACTACCTGGAGGCAATGCAGCCACCCCTCCTTGAGGGGTTACCTGGTCCAGCCTGGATCCCATGCAGTTGCCCCTCCAGTTGAGGGGTTACAACCTGGAGCCCATGCAGCAGCCCTCAAATTCACTAAGATAAGACTGAGCTAGCTGTTGTAAACATTGATAGGTTAATAAAAGTATCTTGAACTGGATACGAGACCTAATGGGTAACCTATGCAGATCACGTGGAGAAGGTTTACGGTTCACCATGTGTGGTGGTAGGAGGAAATGAAAAAAAAAAGGAAATTAGAAATGGATAGACGAGAAAGGATGACAAGAGAGAAAAGATGACAAGAGAGAAAAGAAGAAATATTCTTTCGTGACAATGGGTGAAGTCCTGAAAAGGACTGTAGACCAGATGAGATGGGATGAGAAGACTTGGTTGATGATCGATGGATGAGCAGCGATGGATTGAGTAGCGAAAAAGATGACGGACAGTCAACCGGTCCGAAACGTCGAGTAACCTCCTACTCAAGCCTCATCTACTCAAACCTTCGCTACTCAATCCATCGCTGCTCATCCATCGATCATCAACCAAGTCTTCTCATCTCATCTCATCTGGTCTACAGTCCTTTTCAGGACTTCACCCATTGTCACGAAAGAATATTTCTTTTTTTCTCTCTTGTCATCCTTTCTCGTCTATCCATTTCTAATTTCCTTTTTTTCCCCCCTTTCCTCCTACCAACACACATGGTGAACACACCTTCTCCACGTTATAAGCTCCGCCATGCAAACCTTCAAAGATCATCTATGCAGATCTCTTAAGACTGGTGATATTGCCTGATGCTTCTTTGTCTGTGTAACAAGTCGCGCTGCAGAATTTTGAAGGAGTTGTAATCTTTGTATTTGAGAAGATGGAAGACCAAAAAGCAAACTAATACAGAAGTCGAAATGGCACATAACGAAAGCATGAATTAATCGTTCAGTGGTTGATTTGTCTAAAAAACTTCGAATTTTACCAATTTTTATGTAACCCGAATGACGCTGATCGACATTTATGTGAGACAACATTTCCAAATGTAAACTTATTGTCAAAAATAACACCTAGATTGCTGCATGTTTAGTGGCATGAACAGGAGTGCCAATTATGTTCAATGTTGATATTGGGTTGCTTGATCTATGGCGCGAAGAAAGATGAAGAAATTCAGTCTTAGTATCATTGAGCTTTAACCCATTTACTTGAGACCACTCTTTGACTGATTGCACACAATTTGATATTTGTGCAGTAACATGAACAACATGATTTCTCTTAAATGCAATGTACAGAAACGCTCTGACAGAGATATTTCAAAACTGACATTATTTGGAAAGATTTTGGATGACTGGGGCCGTAACAAATGCGTAGATACGTATATAAAAAGATTTTTTATTTTTCATTAGCACGCATCATGCATCAATCCTAAGGTGTAATAGATTGCCATATTATTCTTTTATATTTTTATTTTAGCTCTTTGAAAGGGATGTTGCCAATATCGTGACCAGATACGTTACCATTTTCTGATCAATAAAAAATATTCTAAATTGTGGTCTGAATATAAATGATGATATGTTTATATTTAAGAGAATTCCTATTGCTAAAAACGCCCAAAAGGAAATTGCATGATCTTATTTGAACAAAAAATAAAGCGAATTCTCATGATTTACCAATTATTAGGAAATTTCACTACTTTTAATAAATTACAGGTAATTAAGAATGAATTAGGGAAACATTAAGTGTGAACTAAAGTAAATGTAACAGGTATAATTACACTCTTAAAATGTTGGTTAAATTATGTTGGGTAATCATGGTTGGTAAAAAAAATGCCCAATTATGAACACTTTTTAACGAACTGATCGCCTAAGGCTTTCAGCAATTTGTGGCAAATAAATTTACACAACTGCTGGGCACATATTTACCAACAGCATTGGTTAAATCTAGGTTGGGAATATTTGCCTCGTAGTTGGATAATTGGGAATGAGTTCCTCTTTCATGTTGGGGAAAAATAGTCGGACAAAAAAGGTTGGTCGAAATCTATGAGGGAAATTTTGCCATACAGAAGTTTGGGTAAATTTTGCACAAGATTCAGGGAAAATATTAGTTTAAGTTACACTGCCAAAAAAAACAACAACAACCCCCCCATATAACTGTCACGTAATACATAGCTCTTATAATCCCTTTATAATTTGTTATCACCAGATTGCACCAACTGGATAGAATAGGTTAAAATATAGGATAGGGTAGCCTAAGGGTAGGATACGTTGGGATTGACTAGGTTAAGACTCAGAAAGACACAGCAAGCAAAAGGAAACAATTGGCAAATGTCTTGTTTCGGAAACAAAGTTGGTTCTTCTGTAGGCTTTACCCAACAGTTGGTAAACTACCAGTTTATTTTGGCAAATATCTGTTTGAAAGAAGTTGTTTGGCAATAATTATTACGAGTATATGGGCATTTTGAGAGTTGGGCAAATGTCTATTTGAGAGAAGTGGTTTGGCAAAAATTACCCAATTATGAGCGTTTTGAGAGTTGGGCAAATGTCTTGTTGTGGAAACAAAGTTGGTTCTTCTGTTGGCTTACCGAACAGTTAGTTGGTAAACTACCAATTGGGTAAAATTTGTTGGGCAATGAATTAACCAACTAAATGTATAACCAATAATTGAGCAAATAAAAGGTTGGGTAAAATGTGATTGGTGAATAGCTGTTGGGCAATTTAACTTGCCCAACTACAAAGCATCTCAATTACCCAACATCAGCTGGGCATATTTTAACCAGTAGTTAACAGGTCAGTATGTTGCCCAGTGTTGGTCAAAAATTGGTTAATTATTTGCCCAACTCTTGTTAGAGTGTATGGACAAAAATTATTCCCATTTGATTAACCAAGTCTACTTATTACCAATGCCATTTCATTGGAAATTGCAGACGAACCAATGTGAATGTGTCGTTGCCATTGGCAAAATTAATGAAAACAAGTGCTACTTAGCTTAAATTAAGTTTGTCAATTTGAGGTTTCAACAGATTGGAACTTTAGTTTTAACTGGTCCAGTTATACCAGTTAAAACCAACTAGTAGCACTGGAAATTGAAATGGGATAACTGGTCAAATTCTAACTGGACCAGTTGGAGTTCAGCCGCTCTAACTGGTTTACAATGGAATTCAACTGGACAAAATAATTGTGACTGGTCCAGTGAGAATTCAACTGGTCTGGTTCAACTTGGCCAGTTATCCCATTTCAATTTTCAATTTCTAGGGTTTACTCGTTGGCTTTAACTGGTCTAACTGGACCAGTTGCTGCTGGTTTTTTCTTGGGTCGTGAATTGGAAATGTGTACAGACAAAATGTTATGGCGTTTTCTAACATTTCTTTTTTGCTGGGGGGGGGGGGGGGTGTAACATTAATGTCTGATTGTTTGGTTGTTATCTTAAATTCTATTTTATAGATATTGAAACTTTTCATGACAAAATACTGTAAAACCAGAAAGTTTTGCGTGCATGAAACTTTCGCGAGGGGTCGCTATTCGCGAAAGTTTCATGCCGCGAAAAAAACATTCATCAATACAGTAATTTTTGCAATTTTTTGAAAATAAGTTCTGGTTTTACAGAATGCGTTTTGACTACCGGTATTGCAACTCCAAAGCGAATTGTTTGTTGCTGAAATTAGGTTTTTAAATTAATTATTCTTAATATTCAAGTTCAGATTTTAAGTGCGTCTTCTGTGATTGGTAAAGACTGCATGGTATGCATCAGTCTATCAATTATGTTCAGTGGTGCACAGTATATTCTGGTGGAATTCCAGTGGATATCATGTAAAGTATAGGTTTTCCCGTTCAATTTCACAATTTGTTCGATCTATTTCACATTTCGAGCATTCGAATTCACAAACGATATGATCGCCATGGTACATGTAAATTCAATTTCGTTTTTGCTCCTTCAAATTCGTGATCTGTGCAACGAATTTTTCAAATTTCAAAACTAGTCTAAAACGTGATATGTGATGAATCAAATTATTTGAAATAAATGCATTTATGCAAATTACTTTATTGAAATTGAACGATTCTGTACATTGATGAATTCCTGAACAACAATATCTGCAATTTAAACGGTATTCAAACACTCAATAGCATAGTTGTTTTGTGAGAGATAAGATTCTGTGGTGTGAAATGGATTGTAAGTATACAGAAAAATGAGAGAAGGAAGTAGATCAATTTCTTAACTACAGAATAGTGATAAGTGAAATTTTCCCATAAAGAATACAAACACATGCACACACACACAAAAAAAAAAACCCTCACAAAAGATAAAAAACATGTATGTAAAATGACAATTAGATCAATTGACTGATACTAATAGGATCACTGAACTGTCCAATTTCAGCCAAAATGCAGACACGGCCGTTTCTTTCCTAAATTTGTTCATAGAATATATATATGGTGTATCTGCAGATATGCCGTTTTGCCATAATTTGATCATTATAAACCTTAAGGAGTATCTGCAGATACTCACTTCTGCCAACCGACATTGGAAACCATATGTTGTATCTGCAGATACACCCTTTTGCCATAATCGTATTTCTCATATCGAGTGTGTAATGTTTTGGCAAAACGGTGTATCTACAAAAAGTGATTATTCTGAAGAAAATAACAAGCTAAAGTATTATAAAAATCCTATGAAGAGATAATTTAAATTAAAATTCAATAAATCTTACAAAATTAAACATCAGAATTATTTGTTAAAAGAAGGCAAGAGCGCAAACTTCAAAGTGAATTTTCTAAGAACGTGCATTTTGCAGATACACCCTTTTGCCATGTGCTCTTGAGTCTCAAGCTAGATGTTCTGGGCTCCATCCTTTGCCAGTGCTTACATTCTCGGACGAGGTGTTTTGCCCACATTTATCTCTCTCGACCTACGTGTATTAAATGGGTACCTTGCAATGTTGGGGGTAATAATAATTGCAGGGCACGCAGGAATAGCAGTTATGACTGTCGTGGCTACCCTGGGTAAATAGGACACAATTATTATTATTATTATTATTATTATTTACCTAACTGCGACTTAAGGCGAAACCTAACAATCGGTTTATTTCGTCACAATAGAAACTCAACGTTAGGGCGAAACGAGTGTGGGTTAGGGCGAAACGTAACAAAAGAATGAGACAAAAGATTTCGCCCTAAGTCGCAGTTAGAGGTATAATAATAATCATTATTGTTATCATCATTATTATTATTATAAATATCATATTCTTGAAGAGAATACTTCCTTAGATCCGTAAAGGGAAGTCCACCCTGATTATTATGATGCTTTTTGATAAAAGCATAAAAATGACAGATACAGAACAATAAAAGTTTGAGGAAGAAAAAAAAGAGGTGTGAATTTTTAAAGGTATAATCGGCAAATTGGTAACTTTGTAACGAAACGTTCGAGCTCTTCTCCAAGTTACTTTGTACTGAAAATTTCATAAATAAATTCCCATTTTCTTAGTTGTTCATGTTGCTGAAGAAAAAATCTGTTTCATGAAATGATTATGCAAAATTATAATTATGTGCAATGATTATATCTAGGATTATGTATGACTGGCTAATTTCTTAAGAGAAATTTATGAGTATATGATTCATGTATTACCGTTTAACGAGGTCAATAGGAAGAGTTTGGCATATATTGTCTTACAGCATCTTCTTCACATCGCAAGAGGCAAAATGTTTGGGAGTCATAAGATGTGCATTCAAGTTGCCTTTCTGTTGACATAATTAAAGAAAAGATTAAAAGAGTTCTTGCTTGCTTCATACAACACCTAACTATAGTGCATTATCCTCCTTATGTCTTCCATCCCATTCAATTCTGTTCTCACTCCATTTAATCTTTTATTTGCCTCGCCTTTAACTCGTAGTATTTATTTGGTCACCCAGTTGCATTTAACGATTGAATCGAGCATGCAAAAACATAAAGACACTGTATTATGGTAAGATGATTATTTCGTCCTCAAAATATAATGGATTAAATCATCATATCATGAAGACGAGTTTGCATTACTACTTTCAAAGAAAAATTATCATGAGCAACTTTTCCAGGTTTTATTCCTATGTGGGTTCCTATTCAACCTGTTTTTGAGTAGAGAGCGAACGGGAGAAGAGCTTGAAAAATATGTCACCCAGTTGCATTTAACGATTGAATCGAGCAAGCAAAAACATAAAGACACTGTATTATGGTAAGATGATTATTTCGTCCTCAAAATATAATGGATTAAATCATCATATCATGAAGACGATCAAAGCATACTGAGGGGCGGATCCAGGATCTTGTATAAGGGAGGGGGGTGGCACACATATGCAGGTTTGTCAACTTTTGGAAAATGTAGACCCGTATTTTTGGGGTCTTGCCAGCTCTCGAAAAGTCGCTCAGTTTGGTGGTGGTGGTGGTGGTGCGTGTGTGTGTTTTTTTTTTGGGGGGGGGGGTGGGGCGGACGTTCCCACGTTCTCCTGGATCTGCCATTGAAAACGTGAAAAAAATGAAAAATAAAGTAGCCGAGAGTTACATTCGGAGGTTGAGATTGCACTGAGGGAGTCAAACGCTAAGCTTGTTCCTTTAATACATCCACTTATCTTTAAAAATACAAGAGAACCGGCTGAAGTTCTTACAGTTAGCAACAGGATATAAGCTTAAATTCGAAATTTTATCCCACACTATTACAGACCGAAGCAACTTCCTGACATTTCCAAGGGGATCAGAGAAATGATTGGAATTACAGGTGAGTTTGTAAATGTGAGAAGGACTAATTCTCAAAAGAATTCACTGAAATATTACAAAATTATGCTCCTAAAATGTTTGGCAAATTAAGTTGGGCAGCTACTAGTTGTTTAAAAAATTACCGATTTCTCAGCTATTTTTAACCAATTCAGCAAAAATAACCAATTTGTGGCAGTTATCTTACCTAATTATTATATTGGAAATATAAATCCCAACAGTACTTGAAAAATCAGGTATGGGAAAAAGTTTCCCAAGTTTAAAACTTCTTTTATCAAGTTGGGTAAAGTTTGTTTGGCAGGAATGACTGGTCAAAAAAAATACCACAAGATGAAAAGATGAAGTATAAATAATCCATTGCAGGGTATCCCCCCCCCCTGCACAAAAACACACACACCCACAAACCCCCCCCCCCCAACAAACAAACATTGCCAAACATTGATAAAGATAAGTCGGTCGGTCGGTTGGTCGGCCTGTCCGACATTAACGGGCCCGTTCGCTATTCATTTAACACGCGTTATGAATAGCAGCCCTTATGGGTGGGTATGAATAGTGGTCCTTATGAATGGAGGTCCTTATGAATAGCGAGGTAATTTGTATATGATTTGCTCGCTATTTAGAAGGACCGCTATTAATACAAAACCGATATTCATTTAGTCACGCGTTATGGATAGCGGTCCTTATGAATATGTGATCCTTATGAATAGCGCTCATTATAATTACTTATCCTTTCAATGCAGGCACCTTGATGTTATTTATCCTTTCAATGTAGGTACTTTGATATTACCGTTACTATTTCTTTCTATACTAATTCCGTTTTAATAAGTGAATTGCTACTTCATATATAAATTCTGCTGATTTATTCGCTCTTCTCATTCTCCTGACGACGGCCAGAGCATTCTGACCGGAACGTGGAGTTATTCCAACTCACATGGTTGTACCGCAAACCTTTTTTCTGAATTACAAATTCACCATGCAAACCTTCAAATCCTAAACCATCTACTTATAAGCCATTTAAAAAGAAAATGAGAAAAAAATGGGCGATTTGAAGTTAGGCAATTTTTGTCCAACATTTGACGATTTGTATAAGTACTGGGTAAAAACACTTGGCAAATGTATATTGGATGTATGAAACTAATAGTTGGTAAAATTTGTCACAGAGTTGGTAAAGAAATATAATTATTCAAGATTTTTTAGCTGCTAATGGTTTAGTGGCCCGATTTACTGTAACCAAACATATCACAAATTATAAGGATGATATAAGAGCTTCCATTTGAGCTGACTGGCTGGATAGGATAGGTATAGATCTAGAATAGCATAGGTTAGGATAGGTTAGGTTAAGATCCGCAAAGACAGCTAGTAGACAACTTTGGCAGAATATTTGGGAGACAATTGTGCTCTACATTTTTTGACCTAGGTTGGAGGAAAAGGGGCAGTTGAATTTGCCCAACCACATAGCATCTATTACTCAATCAACTGGGCAAAATTTTACGAAGTTGGGCAATCAGTGCCCAATGTATGAGTGTTTTGAGAGTTGGGCAAACGTCCGTTTCGGAAATAAAGATGGGTATTCCGTAAGCTTACTCAACAGTTGGCAATATACCAATTGGGTAATATCTCATTGAGTAAGATAAGTTGGGCATTTAAATAAACAACTGAAAATATAATAAATAATTGAGCAAACTGAGAGTAAATTGGTAAATTGTGATTGGTGAACGGCTGCTGGGCAATTTAATTTACCCAACCACATAGCATTTAGATTACCCAACATCGCCAGAGTAAATTTTAACTAACAGTTTACAGGTCAGTATGCTGCCCAGTGTTGGTTAACAATTTGTTAATCTTTTGCCCAACACTTCTATTAGTCTGGGAGCCTGTCCCGAAAGAGTCACCCTATTTTACATATCAGATTTGACCCTTTGAAAATAACTTAGACCATCCATGTCATTCACAAAAATCCTGTCAGCCTAAAAGAAGCCACTGGGTTTGGCCCAAAGGGCCAGCAAGTCGGGTCGACTTCAACCCGTCTAACATTAAGCACCAACATTTGTCAGAAGGATGTTGTATTATTATGCATTACACAAAAACTGACACAATTTTCCGTCGGGATTAGTTGTCAGACAGCCCCTAAATATTGGATTAAAAATGTTTCCCTTAAGGCCCATAGACCAAATTTTATCAGAAAGAAGAGGTATGGCTGTACATTACAAAAATATTTTTAAAAATGACGAAAATTTCCACCTGGAAGTGAATGTAACACTCCAATGAATAAAACACCAAAGTGCCCTTTGACCAAGCTTTGCTGCCCGAAATGCTCTTATGTAGGGGGGGGGGGGGATTTTCTTGTATTCCAACCTTAATAACTCAAAAGTTTCTGATTCTTTTCCGGTCAAATTTACTTAATGCAATTTTGAGTCCTTATTGTAATTTTCTTGGGATGCAATTTGGTGTGAAATGATCATTTCAATAATAGTTATTAAATTTTGAAAATTATATTGCTTTCTCAAAAGTAGTCATATAATAAAAACCCTTCATAGAAATAATAACGAACTATATTTCATTTTCGGCATTATGAACTACATTTCATTCGGAATAACGAACCTTCGGAACTATGAACCTTCAGAGCATGCAACAAATGTTCGGAATTATGAAACCCCTGGTATGGGAATTTGTGTTCCAGAATTATATACCCTGGGAATTGCGAATACCCCCCCCCCCCCCCCCCCCCCTTACTCACGCTGTATTATGCACGCATATGTACGGCTCAGTATTATATTACATAACCCTGATTTAGTGACAGTACATCAAACAACACAAATGAAAGTGGGAAATGAATGAAATATCGAAGGACCTCCTTGTTCACTCTAACAGCTAACTTGCATTTTAACTCAACATGGATAACTAAAATGTAGTAGGATATGTAAGCTGTATAATTTTTTTTTTAATTGTATAACAAGTAATATTTTTAATGTAACATCGATTTGACTGATATATGGCTTTTGTGGTTTGAATAGGTCTTCTCCCTATCGTCGCCATGGTTCGTAAAATACAGTGGACAGAACGCTACAAGACTGCAAGGAAACAGCTAGAACAACTGGGGATCATTAACATCTATGACATACCTCTCTGTTTGTGCACCAGTTCCCTCTCAGACAAAGAAAGGTTGCAGCTACTTTGCCTTATACGTGGGTGTATGGTGGAAGCTGACACAGTAAAGCCATACACGAATCAAATGCTTCATCAGATATCAGAAAAAGAGCGAAAAGAAGCAAAGCAAAGGCTCGTAGAAGAAATCAAACAGCGAGATGGAGAAGAGAAACTACTTCAAGAAACAATACATTCTTTAGAGCAGAAGCTCCATGAATCTTGTATCAGTCGGGAGAGCCTAATCAGTGACAATGCAGGTCTAACAAATCAGCTGAAGCTTGAACAAGAAAAACGGCAACAAACTGAAATCGCTTTGGCGGAAAATGAGAACAGAGTGTACAAACAGATGGAATTAGAGTTGAAGGATGAACTAAAAGTAAAAGATCTGCGCATCAACACATTGGTGGAAAAAGTAAAGATGACAAAAGAAGCCGCACAACAGCAAGTTCAACAAATAAAGAGCGAAAGAGAGGAAGAGAGGGCATGGCTTGTAGAGGAAAAGTGTTCAACGGAAAGAGAATTTAACATGCTAAAGAAAGAGCTTCTATCTACTAAACAACAAGTGGAGCGACTTGAGCGTGAGACCTGGAAGCTGAGAAATAAAATTCAACTAGAAAGTGAGATACGATTAGCAGAGCAGAAGAAATCACAGTGGATGCAGAATCTTATTTCGTGGACGGGTTCAGTTTCAAAGGCTCAACAATGTAAGATCTGTTAACTTTACCATATATGTTGCACTCCAGCCTTTAGGAGTTCAAATGGTCTATGGCTGCGTCACATATCCAACGGTTTCCGGCCGAATTTGTGGATCGCCAGAAAGTCGCCGAACTTCAAACCCGCCAGGGAGTTGAGCGTATTTTTCGCTTGAAATACACCCTTTCACTTATATAGGCCGGGGCTCGGGCAGTGCCTTTGAACACTAGTGATCAGAAATCGCCGGTGCGTTTCAGTTAACGAACGGGAGTCGGGTGAAACCCGCTCGACATAAGGGCGGGCGCCGTCCCAGTTTCGTCTGCGCCTAAAATATACACTGTAAAAACTGAAGTGCTACTTTTTCGGTGCTCGTATAGTGACTGCACATGAAATGCTGTTTTAGCACTTGTAGTGTGCTAATTTACCAGCAAAAAATAAATGTGACCGTGGCGAGCCTCGAACCAGGGTCCGCTGATTGAGAGGCGCTGACGTTACCGATAGACTAACGAACGCTTCTTGCAATCCAGTTTAGTCACGGGAGTCAAGTAGATAACATGAACTATATGTCGTAAATCCACTATGTAACAATATGATCTGCTCGAAATCGTACGATGTGAGTTAGTCTAGCGGTAATGCCAGCAATTCTCGATCAGCGGATCCTGGTTCGAGGCTCGCCAGAATTTTATTATTATTTTTTTTTAATGAATGTTTAGCAGTTTAAGGAGCCGGTCCAGCTCCCGTGAAAGTGCTGAAATAGCACGCTGTGTGCATTCCAATAGCACTCTGAGTGCAGTCCCTATGCAAGCCCTCAGAAAGTGCTAAATTCAGCCGCCCTGGTGCTGAAAACAGCACTTAAGTTTTTAGAGTGTATGGTCTGTTCGGAGCCAGAAGTGCATTGACTAAAAAACCCAGGGGATATACATACCCAAAGGTCCAAATTCCTGAGTTGACAGGAGGAGACCGGCCGGGGCCCGTAGAAGCCGCCCGACGACGGCCCGCCACCAGCAAGGAGCTCGCTCGAAGCACTCCCGACTTTGTACAAGGATGGGGTCGTTCCAGTATGGTACGGAGCCCTTGCGGCGGCCGCGCAGCTGCGCCCACCCCGTCCAAATTCCCCGAATATCGATATAATGTTTGCCAATGCCCGAGTGATCTACTGACGACCTGTTTATGAGCTCTGCCACTTCAAAATTCGCCACTGGAAAATCGCTGAATTCTCCGTTCCGGACATCCGGGAACTTTCGTCTTGATGGCAGCCGCTGGGTGAAAACAATAGCTTGGCAACGCATAGTAACACATTGACTTTGCACGCATTTTGGTTTTGTGGCAATATTTTTCTTTTCTTTTCTTCATCAAAATGCCCCAAATTTGATGTGCCATAGGTTGTCACAACCACAATATGATGCAGGGATAATCTCTTTCATTTTGTACTTTTCCTGATCGCGTTAAATAACGCAAAAGATGGGGGAAATGGGTAAACGCGATCGAAATCGGCATGAAAAATCCAGAAAAAACAACAAACGATGGGAACTGACGAAATACGTTCGGATTATTCCATAATAGGTACATATTTTGCTGATATTTAGCTCCAGTGTTATATATAAATATGTATATATATATATATATATATATATATATATACTAATAGATCTATAGAGATTTCAAACACAGAAAATGTGTCATGGGAACCAAAAACAATAACTCGCGCATGCAGCTGTTCACAGTATCGCATCGTTACGGTATGGGACTTTGTACAGTCCCACCTACTCAGTTTTGTGAAAGTTTTCTTTATATATAATTCTTTAATTCCCTGAATATGACATCAACCACTCCTACAAGTATGAGGTTATCCTGCCAGGAGTGAATTTAAATTAAATTTAAAGTAGATATTCAAAGAAAATCACAAATATGGCAATTAATGTATCACTAGAAACTGGGAAGCTTACAGATGGCAATCTTATAAGTTTTATGTCAACTGCGTATCTGGTGATTATAAAAACAACACAAATAAAAGCTCTTCTCAGCATCTGGAATATCCGAGGATTCGCCAGAAATATAGCGATGTTTTGATGTCGTCACACTCGGGATCGATCCTGCTTAAGCAGACGACGTCCTATAATGAATGAACGTAATTGCAATGCAATTATTTATCAAATTATAAAGAGTTTGGTGTATTTAAACATGACCTTATTTCACACCATTATAAAGGGAAAGTGAAACTGATTCTGATAGCTAAAACCGTTTGATTGTAAATACATAGGAGAAGGGTCAATGATCAATGAAATAAACCCCACTTTCAAATTGAAAAGCCCTCCGAATAATAGCAGGATGGTATTCGTTCCCTCTTGAAACGCCGAACATGCCCCGGTGCAAACAGCTGAAAATACAATGGCGTCTTATTTTGTTTACAAGTGACTGATTCCTTTATTTTTTTAACGCTGCATTTTTCATCAAAATAATACCATACACGAAGTTAAGAGTGAGGCAACAGACTAACATTAAGACTGACGCTAGTGAAGGAAGAGAAATAAGTGAAGAGGAGATGACAAAATAGGCTCTGAAAAATGTGTAAGATGTTATGGGACATCGTCTGCTTAGCCAGGACTGGTCCAGGGTGTGTCGTCACATATCTCAGCAGCGTTCGAGGAGCTCTTCAGCTGCTATATCGGGGGCTGTATTTTACCGTTTTATAATTGATAATAATCATTACTTCAAATGTTTCCAAGCGTTGAATTTGGATAACCTTGTTTAATTTATGCCATCTATGCAATAATAAGTATTAAGCCAATATTTAAAATCATCAACGTTCTACTTTAAATAAAATGCGATGGGTTTACTGCACGCAAATGCTACGTGTGGGACCGAAGTCAACTAAGTACGACGCTCAAGCGGGCCGTGTTTTCACCCACTGAGGCGTTACTAGGGTCGTCGTTAGGAAAATGACGTCACGGTGGAACGCAGAATTGGGAGCAGGTTTCAGAAGGGTGTCTTTCGAACGTCGACCGACTCCAAAAAAAAAACAAAAAACGCGGCCGACCCGCAGTGATCGAGCAGACACCGGCCGTATTCAGGCCGTATTCCTGGCAAAAATGCCCTTTAGAGCTCTCAGAGAAGTCGGGCGGGCTCCGTTTCGGATATGTGATGGCCTCTATCTAAACTCTTTCGACAATTAATGATAAACTATAACTTTAAAGTAATCAAATCGTCATTCCACTGCAGCTGCTATCCACCTCCTTATTGATGGCCCCTTTTCATTCCGAGCTCTCAGGTACATGTACACTAATGGGCTACCTTGAATTATTTATCTTAAATTCTTAGACATTATTTACCCCATTCCCGAAATATCTTGTTTTATAGATACAGAAAAAAAAATATATACATTTAATTTTATCACTATGACTTGATACTGTTCATTTGTTAAATTTGTCAATATGTTGATTGTAAATTGTTCTCTAGTTTGTTTTATAAAATTCTATTAATTATTTGAAAGTGCCATGACTTGGGGAAAGATAGAGGTGGGAAATTATTATTGTTCTTCCTGTCCTAAACCATCTTTTAAAATTCATATGTACGCATGATAGGTAAATCGTCAAACCGAGGGGATTCCGATGACAAACCCTCAACATCAGAAGACAGTGACATGCCACAATTACGGTCAGTGGAAATAACAATATAGTTATCCGAAAGAAGTATTTGATAAGCTTAAAAAAATTATAGAATTTTACGCTTCCCCTCGTTTAATGAGAATATCTTCTTCGTCATTTCTATCTCAATATTTCTATGTGTATTAGGTATGCTTCTAGAATATTTATTTTCTTTCATTCTTCTCAATACTCTAACAACCTGGCCGTTTTTCAAAGCCTTCTTTTGTAAAATTGTTTTTTAAATAGTAGCTATGAGGTACGGTAGGCCAATATTATAATGAAGCATTGTATTGCCATTATAAGATATCGTACCCCACCGGTTGTGCAACCATGTATTTTATTTGAAATCAGGCAATTTCCCGGGAAATACATATATTTCCCGCCCGGGCAGGAAATACTGGGAAATACTGGAAAATAACGGGAAATACCTGGGCGATACCTGAATGTGTACCCAAAGACATGAATTACCAATCATACCAATGCTTTCATGTGACTAAATTCCATGGATTGACTGGACTTCAAACAAATGGCTTGCTTGTATGTAAAGCAATGCTGTTTTAATATCCACAGTTTAAAGACGCAAACTCAGAACACATTACAACACTTGACCCATGGGCTGCCAACATGCTGTTAGTGCATATGAGGTTGAAAAATACGTTGTATCACAATGACATGTTGTTTTGAATGTTCTAAATAAAAAGATGAAATATGAATTCTATTAATGTACAGCAATATTAATCATGTAGTCAAGCTCCTTTTCACAAAGGCACCATCCATACTATTCCCTATGAATATTTACAAGCTGAAAATAATTGAACGACCGTCATTGACAAGCAAACACGCACTGTATAAGGGAAGGAAGACCCTCGTAGTACCACATCCTATTTGTCCTACATGTAAACCACGTTCGTTTCATCTTCATGAAAGCAAATCACAAAGGGACATAGGACAAACTGAGGCTTCAAAGAAAGTCGCACTGGTTCTGTGACCCACTGTCCTAATAGGACATAAAAGGACATAGGAATGATGCTTTGGAATCGCTTAGAATTTAATTTTGAAATGGTGTGAGTTCATCTTTACATTCTTGCGTCCTGCCGTGAAATGACTCCTTTAATCTCTTCAGTTCAGTTCAGCTAGGAATGAAATTATTAATTGTGCGAAACATTAAAGCTGCTATTTGAAATTTGGGCATATCATGAATATTCAATGTTTTTAGACGAAAAAAAAAGCGGACGTGCATGAGCTCTAAATGATGAATTTGTGCAAATTCTTAATAATTTCTTTGGAATTTATGCAAGGGTTCAAATTTGGTTATACCTACATTCGCCCAAATAATATTACAATATTGTAGATGTTGCAAGTTGAGGCAAATGTACAACATAAACAATTCTTTTCCTGGCAAAAATAAACGAAGTTACACAAAATTCAACAGTTTTGCAAACCTTATTTATAATGGTAGAACAATGTTCGTTAAAAGAAATGTATCATTTAAACTTACACCAAAAAACATGATTGTTTTAAAGCAAAAATGTAAAGATGATTTGTCTATATATATTTTCACAGCAGAAATATCACGTTTTATATGTACTTTACTAAAGTACATGACATTTGTTTTGTCGCAGTTTATTACCAATTCATTTGCATTAAAGCAATTAAACACCTTAACCAATTCTTCAGTTGTCTTTCTTAAAAGGACATCAAAATTATTGTGAGAAGCTATTACATTTGTGTCATCCGCAAAGAGGACAAAATGAAAAAAAAAATGATTATACATGACTTAGTTATATAAATCAGAAACGGGAGAGGCCCCAGTGTGGAGCCTTGTGGGACTCCACATTGGACCCTCTCATGGTGAGAAGTAGAATTATCATCAACAGTATAATGAAAACGATCAGATAAATAATCATGAAAACATTTAAGTGCAGTGCCACTTATACCAAAATTGGACAACCTAGCAAGTAATATATTATGATTAATTACGTCGAAGGCTTTAGACTAATCAAGAAATATACCAAATGAGTGTAAATTAGCATTCATGTTATTAAGAATCTGTCAGGTAATAGGTGAACTTTTACACTGAATTGGACACAATTGTACCAATGAAGACCAATTGCCTTAGAATATGAGGACTTTTCATGGACAACAAATATGATTCATAATGATTTATTTTAGATGAAATCTGAGTGCCTACAAGGCGATGTAGATGTAGACAATTATGATCGATAAAGCACATGTAATAAGGTTTAGTTCAAGTTTAGCTCTTGAATAATGCCAGGATTCTTTTACATTTTACAAGTTTATTACACGAGTTCCATTGTAATCCAACATTCTTTGGATCACTGAAGTCACAGAAGGGGTCAATAAATAAGGCTAACACCGCATATTGTATGGGATGGAAGTTTATTGGTGATCAGTGATCCATCGATTCAATTCTTTGGGCGATATTAGCCTCGCAAATTATCAGAAAATCAGGAGAAACTTGCTGTTCTCTAACTCAAACCAACTACTTCATCGTCGGGGATTGTGGCTGCAAAGTAACCTGTGAAATTTACGGTGTCTTTGAAGACAAAAATATGGTGTTCTTGAAATTCATTAAGAAAAAGTATTGTTTCACGGAAACATCCTCCCCGCCCCAAAAAAGGGGAAATTGAAAATTTTCGAATAATCCTTTTTTTTTCATCTTATACACTTCTTAATCTATACCATATATCACTTAATAAATTAAACACACAAAACAAATCCTGCGTAAGTTGAATCAACTGAGATCCTGAAAATAACCTTGAAAATAACCCTGACTCAGGAAATATTCAAGCTATACCTGAGCAAAGAAAAACTTAAGATAACAAAGAAAAATTCGTGTTAACCTTGTTATCAGACGTAAACTTTTGACCAATGTTAGTTCAACTTACGCAAAAAAACCCAACTGTACATATACAATCAATCTTCATATCCTTCGGCGGGATAAATCACAACAATCTTGTTGATAGGTCTTCTCAGTTCAGAGTCCACAGTTTTTAGTTTGACGTTACGAGTCCATCAGCCCCTGGATATACATGAATTACCCTACCCAGAGTCCATTTTCCTGTAATAGCATTGGGGTCTGCGATCACAACAATATAATCCACGCGTACATTGCGTCTTTGAGTGTTCCATCTCTTGCGTGGTACTAGCAGTGGGAAAACGTCTTTATTCCAGCATTTCCAAAACGCATTGACTATCTGCTGCACAAACTCTACGCGACGTCTTGGATTCATTGAATGGTTCTTGCGGTATGGCTGTCGATGATCTACCTAGCAGCATGTCATTTGGACTAAGGTAGGCACCGTCGTCTGGGTCATTTGGTATCCTGCCAATTGGTCGTTGATTCACCAAATTTGCTACTTCTTTAAGACACGTGTAGAGCTCAAACGGAGTCAAAGTTTGGCTACCAACAGCTTTCTTCAGTGCAATTTTACATGACTTGACGAGTGACTCCGCGCAGCCATTTTGATGTGGTGCGGAGGGGGTGGAAAACTGCCAGTCTGTCCCCCTTTCAGCACAGAAGTCTCTCAGCTCAGTCTCGCTCCAGCCACGGACCATCTCGCGTAGTTCTCGCTGAGCCCCGATGAACTGGGTGCCATTGTCACTGAGCAACTTAGCTGGTTGCCCTCGTACCGAGTAGAACCTTCTCAGGACTTGTATGAATTCCATAGTTGTACAATCGACAGCTAACTCGAGGTGAACGGCTCTCGTATTAAGACAGGTAAATATTACTCCGTAGTATTTTGCTGTCTTGTTTCTGCCCACTTGAACTGGTATTGGTCCAAAGTAGTCGATGACAGTGAAATGAAATGGTGGTGTGAAGGGAGCAACTCTTACATTCGGAAGGGCCGCCATCATCTGTGTTTCATTCTTGTGATCATTCCTTCTACACACAACACATTGGAATTTTATCGTCTTGGCCAGTTTTGCTCCCTGTAGAATCCAAAACTTTCTTCTAGTTTTAGCAGTCGTTGTGGCAATGCCGTAATGGCCTAGTTCATGCATATGTCTGGTGATTAGAAATGACAAGTGATGATTCGATGGGAGCAGAGCTGGGTGTTTGGATTCATATGACGTCATCAGATTTTCTGCTCTGCCACCTACTCTCAACACACCTTCATCATCAAGAAAGGGAGTCAGTACCTTGAATTCTCCTCTTTCATATCTGGGTAATAGACTTAGTTGTGCTCGAGTAACCCAGTACTTCCCAGCTTTACTAAGTTCTTCTGGCGTAAGAGTTAACTTGTCATCTGATATAGCCTTCTTCTGGATCTTGCTCTTTAGAATTTGAGTAAATCGGAAGACATACGCTGTTATTCTTAGGAGTCGCTTCCAGCTGGATACTCTTGTGCAGTCAATAACTTCAGGGATTGCTGCATGCACGACTACTTTAACACTACGTCTCTCTTCAGCTCCAGCATGAAGATCTGCCTGTAGTTCATCTCCTGGCCACTGTTCCTCTGGCAGGCAAAGGAATTCTGGCCCTGTTTTCCATCTGTCATCCAGCTGGTTGACCGATATACCTCTTGATAAGTCGTCAGCCGGGTTCAGGGCCCCTGGAATGTGTCTCCACTGACTTGGATCAGAGCTGCTTTGCACTTCTCCAATTCTAGCTGATACAAAGGGTTTAAACACTCTTGGCTGACTTCTTATCCACGATAAGACAATCATACTGTCGGTGAAGAAGATTGTCTTTTCTACAGTCATTCTCAGCTCCTTTCCCACTGATGCTATGAGTCTTGTAGCCATAACAGCTGCCTGTAATTCCAACCTTGGCACTGTTAACCTTTTCAGTGGTGCGACTCTAGATTTGGCTGTTACGAATCTGTTACGCATATTCTGAAGCATCTGAAAATGAGCATAGTGTTGGTTTCTCTACTGCTGCAGGAGGAGTTAAGCATCTGTCCAGCTCTACGTTCCTCAGACCTTTCATTTCCTCGAACAGAGACAACCATTTGTTCTCTTCATCTGCTGGAAGCTCATCATCCCAGTTGAGTCCCTTTTGCCAAAGTCTCTGCATACCTATTTTTGCCTTTACCAAAAAAGCAGATGCAAAGCCTAGAGGGTCGAATAACTGGGCAATCCTACTCAAGACGTTCCTCTTTGTTAGTCTGGATTGTGTCTCATTGCGTGTGATGCTTTCTTTCACCTTGTATGTGAAGACATCTTTGTGCTGGTCCCACACAACACCTAGGACTTTTTCCTCAGTAACAGACTCTAGTAACCCCTTACCATCTGGCTTCTGATGGTCCTTGTCTGTCAGCTTTTCATTAGACGACCAGCCCTTTACTCTGAAGCCTCCTTTAGCCAACACATCATCTATTTCTCTGGTTCGTTGTACAGCAAGTTCTCTGCTTTGGGTAGAGAAACAGATGTCGTCCATATAGACATCCTCTTTGATTATACATCTTGGATATATCTCCAGAAACAGCAACTGCATTCTCTCTGAACCGGAGCAGTACACCAAATAAGCTATTCAACAAGTCAGGGCCTTTCAAAATAGTAGTCGTTGAGGGTATGGCCTTGGTAAGTGGCCGACGAATTGAAGACAATCCTAACTGGCGTACTCTTCTTCTCAGGCTTTATCACTGCATGATGTGACACATAATGAATCGGACCCTTGTATGACACCATCTCATTTTCCGTGAGCTTCTTTGCAAAGTTCATTTCTACCATTTCTACCATTTGCTTGTTATAAGCATCAGCATGGCTTGGATCCTTCATCAATCTCCGTTCTGTGGATTCTAATACCTTCTCTGCCTGCGTTCTGTTGTTTTGTAAAGACTGAGGATTTCTCTTTCAAGGATAAGGAATCCTCCACTGGTTTCCAACTTTCTCGCAGGAACTGTTGATTGCATTGTACTCATCTCTGTCATTCTTGGTCATGTGAATAGGATCACACTGGCAATCGTTGTACTTTACACCCATTGCTTCAGTTTCCCAAAAGTCTGTTAGATTAACTGGGTTTGCCATTTTGATATGGAAAACTGCAGCATGCCTTTCATCTGATGGTCTGCCTCCAAATAAGACCCAGCCTAGGGGAGATTTCCTAGCAATGTACCTGCTACACGTACTTTCTCTGGTCTCTCCAACATGAAATCTGGGATGGTCTGTACCTATTAGGAGATCAATGGCTCCACCACTCCTATTTAGATCCTTCTCCTTCAGGTTGAGATCCGCAGCAATGTCTCCTATCTGTATTTCATCCACAACATCATTGATACTTGGGAGCCCAACTGCAGTGATGGTATAAACAGATTGTTTGTCAAGGGCTCTTATAGGTACCTTGTACATGTAAGTCTGAAGTTCTTCTTCTCTTTGGCCCAGTTTAACTATGTTGATGGTAGTTTTCCTTCCTTTTAACTTCAACTCATCTGCTACAGACTGCTTTATTATGCTGATCTGGGCCCCAGAGTCGAACAAGACATTACCCTCTTTCTGTGCGTCGTCACTCAAAATCTGACATGTGATGACAGGAAGCAATGATCTCGTGTTGCTCACACAAGCAACTCCAACGGCATTATTCTCTGGTTTACTATGCAAAAGTGGGTGGTGATAGTATTTACACTGTTGCCCTTCAACTAATTCGGTGCATCTTCTCCTTCTCTGACAGTTAGAAGATCGATGATCTCGTCCTGCTTTTTTCAGACAACTGAAGCAGGCATGACTGTCTTTCATCTTTTGCAGTCTTTCAGGTTGGGGCATACTGATCAGTTTTTTGCATTGATCAATCCAGTGATTAGACGTCTCACATAACCAGCACTTGTGGAATGAAGGCCGACTTGATGACGACTTTACATGATGAACTGAAGCTTTCTGGTTACTACCACTGCTGTTGTTACTGCATCTGAGTGGAGCAGTTGCTCTGATACGTGCAGTCATTTCAGCCGTCATCCAGTCCATCAGCACAGTCAAGGATGAGTCATAGTTGTTATAATTGAGGTACCTGAACCATTCTTTCATCTGTACATTATCAATATCCTGGGTGCGTCCCTCTCCTGAGTATTAGCTGTGAGATTTCACAAAATCTCATATCTTCACCTTCTCGTAGTCCTTTGAAGGAGTTGATGTCGTTTATCACAGCATCTACTAGAAACGTCTTGTCACCATAGACTGCTTCCAAAAACTTCCACGCAGCTCCAGTGTCTGTAACTCCACGTAACATTTCTGCAGGCTTTCCTTCTAGGCAGTTGCGAAGCAAGGAGATTGTATCTCTTTCTGAGTATGACCTAGAAAGATGAAGGAAATCTGTCTTGAAAAGGTGATAATCCCTAACATCACCCTTGAATTTCGGCAACTTCATCTTCTCTAGCTTGAACATGGACTCTGAATTGTCGACGGGAACATGATTTGAAGGTTGCTGATTATTATTACCTTCTGGCACAGTCTGGTTAACGGTGCTGTCCGAAGAGAGGCCACTGCTACCATGGCTATCTACTTCAAGCCGCAATTCAGTGAAGTATTTCTGGACACAAATCATCCAACCTTCCTCATTGTTGAACTCATCATCATCCTCTATGCAGAGTGTGTATTCTTCATGCTTTTCTTCGAGTTCTGTAAATGTCACTTCACATTTCTGAAATGCTTCTCTCACTTTTTCTATAGGCTGTTGTGACTCTTGTAGATCGACAACTACCTTCCCGTATCTGGTCAGCTTTGCTTTTCCAGCACGTCGTTGCAGTTTTAGACTCTGTAAATTCTTTGCCTCTGTCATGGTTCATCTTTCAGGGGTCCCATGTAAGCAGACTAAGATGGATCTCTTAAGGCTTAGGTTTTTCTTGGTAGCTGAGTAGAGTTGAGTAACTGACTCAACAAAAGCGTCCTTCTGTGCTTCGATCACAGGTTAGCAGGTTGAATCAGAAGATTCCGGAACTGGTTAGCAGACTGATGCTGAAGAATTCATAGCTGGCCGCAACAGCATCAAAGAATTGAATCGAGTCTAAAACTGCAACGACGTGCTGGAAAAGCAAAGCTGACCAGATAAAAAGGGGTTATGCTAGAAGTTTATTCTATTTGATTAAAAAAGAAAACAAATCAGACTGTATTTCTCAATATTACCAATTCAAAGATGGTACACATACTTCCATTGCGTGAACACAGTCTCAACGCTGTAGCGTACCCATTCATCATTTCAAGCAGTCGTATAACCCCCTACCATGAAACAGTTACCCTTTCATTGTTCTAAGGTGTTTGATCTTGCCCTTTTCCTCCAAATCTGTATATTTTGATGCAATTTACTGATGAAAATATTGTTTTGGAGTATTTCCTACTATTTCCCAGTATTTCCGAGTATTTCCCATTTTGGTCAAAATTTGCTAGCGGTATTGACTGCTAAATACCGGAATTTACCACCGGTATTTCCCGCCCCAGTATATATACCCTATTTGAAGTGATATGAGATGGAGAAGCTACTACAAAATGTGACCCTCCACCGAAAAACGACCAATAAATCGCAATGGGAGTTTTAGAGTAAACAGCTGAAAAAGGTGGTTTGGGGTCGAAATTTTGATTTTAAGTGTTCGTATTTTCTGAAAGTTCATTTAATAATCTACCATCTGACAACATTTCAGGTTAAAATACCATGTTGAAATATGTTTTTAATCTCATACAAAATGACCATGTTTTCCTGGAAATTCAAACTTTGCGTGTCAGCTTGCTAGGATTGTACTTCACATCGCTTTTCTAGTATAGCTTAAAAATTATGCACTGTCTGATATTCAAAATGAAAAGAAAGAAAGAAATATATATTCTAAAGGTATGAAAAGTTTCAAGCCAATCTAATAAGTAGTTCACTGTGTATGCAAGGGAGTTTTGACTCAACCTTTTGTGCGTTGAACAATAGGATACAGATTAGGCGCTCTTAAAAGGTCTCCTTTAGAACCCCTTTTCTCTATTGTTTTAGTCATTAGTCTTCTGACATGTTGACATTCTCATTGTATTTTACAAGAGTGTGCTTAGTCCACACAAGACAAGTTATATACCATTAAAGCTTAGAATCTAAACTTTAAAACTGTAAAAAAACCCCCTAAATTTCCGACTTATTGGTCGTTTTGTGGTGGAGGGTCACACATAGAACACGCATCATCATAAAACACACTGCTGATCAATAATTATAAGGACATTCTATTATCGCTACAGGGTAATTAATGGTCACTGTACATTTTAATGTATTAGATATTACAAATCCTATCCCGTTCATTATTCACTCTTTTGCGATACCAAATAATAATTTCTGAGAGGACGTCGTTTCCTCTCAACTGTAAGCGACGTTGCTTAATACATTACGCACCAGCATCTTTTAATCGTTACAATTTGAAAAGAAGCTACCCATGTGAAATACATTTTGCCCTATAACAAGCTCCTTTTATTAAAGGTGCAAGTGTAATGCGCATATTTCTTTTATGAATTACAGATCATCACACCGACATTAAACCTGTTATCATGGTTATTACCCTTTTTCTCACTTTCTCTTCATTAAATTATTTCAAAGTAGAGCGGAACCCCCAGATGATGACTTTGGAGGCATCCTAAATCAGATAGCTGACGATCTTTATGAAGAAGCCAAGATTGATAGCCTTGGGGGTCAGCTAGGAATCCTACAAGGTGACATAGAGAGAGCTATAATGACGAACATGAGGTTCCATCGAATTACAAGTGAAGGAACTCGTCATATGCTGCAACAATGGAGAGAAGGTGTGTCCAGGAAAGATGAAAGAATCGAACTCAGGAGGGCGCTTGTGGGGGCAAAGTTGGTAGACCATGCTGATCGTTATTTCCCACAAGGTAGGATCATTGTAGTTGGCTTACATTAATTACGAGTGATATGTTAACGTTAAGTAATTTTAGTATGTAATTTTAGTAAGTAATTTTACAATTATTCGTGCTCTATTATAAACCTCACAACGACGCATTTCAAAACAATTTTAAAACACCACGGCATTATGTCATCATAATGCCGTTGCTCTGATCTCGTATATTTTATCCCATAAATAAGTTTCTTAGAGCATATCTAGCACTAACATAATTTTTGTTTAAGCCGAAATTTCAAAGGGTTTGAATAAATCATTGAGAATATCAAGTTTTTTGTTAGTGTTCAATAAATTAAATATTGAGGACATTTCTAACATTCCAGGTGGAGGAGGAGTGACTGGTGCAGAACATCAGAACACAGAAGATCCCTATCTGCCACGCGGGAAACAAAGCAGTCATTCAGCGCAAGGATACGTGGAAGGATACTCTAAGACACGTGAAGCTACCGCAGCCATTGACAATCCACCTCCAGACGGCACTTCTTCCAAGAGCAAGGATGAAATGGCGAATGAAGGTATAAGCCAACATTCTGAAGAATCGTCAAACCAGAGCACAGCTGATGTACCTGACGAATCCGAAGGTACGTCTTCTGGTGAGGAACCTAATACGGGAACTAACACATCAGAATTAGGTTGCATGGAAGATATCATAAAGAAATATGAAGACCTGATTTCTTACCTAGCTTTGAGTGAAACATCTACGGAGAATCTATCTCTCCTTTTCCTCATAAAAATCATTATCGATGTTCCTCAAAAGGCATTTGGTCCATAGACAGGTCCTGTGAGCCTCATCTTCACTCCGAAGTGTACATGTGTCCATATTCAGTCTACATACAATGCGGATATGTGTGCAGACTTTGCATTTTGAAAATTTAGAAATACATGATTGGTCGTGTAACATACCTTTACCAATATAGAATTCCGGTTGTTGGACCGAACATATTATACATATAAGACCATGTAGTCAGATAAGGCTGTCGCCAACAAAATGAAGCTTAGAAAAGTATTCTGATTCACGATCAGACTCAATACAATTATAATACATGTATTGCATATCATTGGGGTGGATTTACATCGTTATTTTAAGTGAACTCCTTTGACAGATCTTGACTACATCGCAGATTGAAAACAAAACACTTTCAAGGAGCAAGTATTGTTGCAATTGACATTTGTAAAGCCTATGTATTTTACACCTTTGTGAAGTACCGCTGTGTTTATATTTAACATCATATTGTTTTCAGATAAATAAACGCTTGTCCACTTCAATACCGGTGTATATAAAACATGTATGCTTCCCGCTTTGCATTTATATATATATATATCATACTTTGATAAAGGTGTAGTTAAATTTGGAGTTGAGGCATTCAAAAGGGTTCAATGCTGTACCTGTGTCCTGTCCGCTACCGTCGGTTTCACGCTCGACGCGATCTTCAGGCAGACTGATGACTCGACCCAGCTTGTGCATCTGCTTGCTGCAATGGATCGATGTCACGCTTGGGTGGTTTTCTTGGCGGCCTTTTTCGGTGCCTGCACTCTGAGATGATCTCCGACCTTTTGTTTAGTGCCTCTCTGTTACTGATAATAGTGTACTTCTCCTCCAAGCAGAGATTGCAGCGCCCACTTTTTCTTTGGTTTAGATTGGATTTCTTTTCGATCCTCCAAGATAGTGTGAATTCGGTGTTAGATTCATTAAGGTTTATCCCGGGGGGGGGGGGGGGGGATCAATCTGCATGCAACATCGAGTCAGTATAGTGGCGCGGCATGGTACAGCGTTAAAAACAGCGCTGCGACCGCTGACTCGCGCTCATGCACCGTATGTGCACCAGAGTATAGTGAGATCGCGAGCAGCTATAAAATTAGCTCTTCACATGAGCACTTTCGCTCCTTAGACCCTCAAAAATGAACTTCCTCAATTCACCATTTAGCCGCTCCTTAGCCCCCAGTTTTGAGATTGGCAGCGGCACACCCACATCCAAAAACAGGTTGAATGCCCCCCCCCCCCCGGGGGTTCCATACACATTTGGAAAGTTGAGTTTTGTATTCTGTATTTTTCATGTTTCATGGATTTCTGTACCTGTCCTTTAAAGTGCCCCCCCCCCCCCCGCTAGTCCATAGTAGTGTTTTTTCCCATTGCCATATCGAATCGTAGCTTTATATACGAGGGCCGTTTCTAGGCATTTTCTTTGTAAGGGACACTCTGATTTTGGTCGGCAATTGCATTTCTGTTTTGGTTCTTTCTCAGGTGACTTAGGCTGTTTAATCACACTCTGGTTATGGGATTTTATAACTGCGTCCATAATTCCTCATGCAGCAGTAGCCTCTCTAACTGTATTTCTGTTAACATCGCGTCGAGCGTGAAACCGACGGTAGTGCACAGGACCCGGGTACAAATTAATATATATGTATACATGTATTCAAAGCATTCGCTTGGATCCAGCTTAGGCACTAGCGGCTTGTCTTGTTCAAAACCTCATCTGCCCCCGACAAGGGGAATTAATTAATAAGGTTGAGGATTTGTCAATCTGTGGGTCAATTGAATCTGGTGTCGCCGAAACCACTAACCCTTCTCCGTGGTCTAGTGGTTAAGGCATTGGCGTTCTAAGCCAACGACCCGGGTTCGATTCTCGGCGGAGACATTTTTCCAGCCTTTGCAAAAAAATTCAAAAATGGAGGACAGCTCTGGGGAACTTTGATTGAGCTACGCAACGTTATTCTCGCAATTTCTTTCACATTTGTATTTATTTCCACGAGATTTGCCAAAGCTGTTGTATATGTTATTTCCTTACAATATATATATATATATACATTTAAGGTGACTAATGCACTTTCCTAATAGGAGGGTAAATAACGAATATATTTGAAAGCAAGAATGCATTGCCAACTCTCACGCATTGCGCGTGAGACTCACGCAATTCACCCAATTCTGACTGTCTCACTCTGATAAACGAACTCTCACGCTGAACCCCTCAAAATAGAAAGTACCCCCCCCCCAAAAAAAAAAGTCTCCAAATATCTGTGATATTCCAAATATTCGATATTGTCACGGTTGGATTGATGATCTTACTTATATTAGAGCTTTTGTCAGTTTCGTTAATGTTTCCTATGCAAAATATTTGGTCTCATCTTTTTGTTAGGGAAATGAACTACGCCCTGATATATCTGACTGCGTTCGTGTACTGTACTAATTCGGGTATTACGTTCTGTTGATTTTGAAGGGAGCAGACATGTTTTATCCCGTTTTGTTTTCGCCTTAAAGGCAAGGACAATTTCATCTTATTTTTCCATTTTAGCAGACTAAAATGGAAATTGTTCGTTCTGCTACATCGACATGTTAGTCATGTTTATGCTGCTATGTCAGAAAAGGATTTTTGATGATTTCTTTTGTGTTTTCTTAACTCACATATGTGGTAAGTTGAAATCACTACCTACTGGGTATTTATGAAGCTATACAATGAAGAAAGTTTACTTGAAGTATTTTGAATGGAGAATCAAATTATAGGTATTTTGAAAGCTTACTTGATATTGCTTTCCTGAAATTACTACCCTTTTCTAGGTTTATTTTACGAAAGCACACCTGTTGCATATTTTACAAATGTGACGTTTCTATTCACTAGGAATCCGTACAATATTGAAATATTACATAATCACTGTCATTTTATTACCAAGCACTTTGCATGAATTTATCCCATTAAACGTGGTCACTTGTCGATATTCCTTAATTAATTAGGTGTATATTCATGCAAAACAAATTCATAAGCTTATTGCTTAATTGGATCAATGTATTAGAGGTGTGATTCCATGTTTATTGTTTGTTGTAGGGTTTTTAGTTTCGAACTTCGTATTATAGAGCTGAAGGTTCTTGCATGAACATAACGACGTAGGGGACAGGAGCTTCGGCGAGCGAACTCATGTCAGTGACTTCACTGACATGAGTCATCGGTGTTGCCGGGAGTACTCAAACTTGGCCCATCACTGAACGACACTCGTCGATTCCTCGAATGGGCCCCAACGATATATCAGCTAAGGACCTTTATTTTTTTAATGAGATTGCTCTCATTTTAGTTATTATAAACCATGCATTTCATAACACAGAGATGATGTGAAAGTTAAATCTTATTAAAGATATTTTCTTTTGCTTTTGTAATCCCAATCCATTTTCTACTTTAGTAATTTGTTGTGTGAACAGTACTTAGGGAATTAATTATTTTTTTTCTCTAGAGTATTTTTGTCCTTTGCTCTTACACTGGGCTTGTGACAGATTAGTCTAGTTCTGAACTCTCTTTACTGAATTCTTTTTTCGACGACTGTACGTATTATGCCGAGTGATTGGCGCGATCCGGAAACCTGATGGCCCGAGCAAAAGAGAGTCCAGTGAAATTGCTCCACGCTGACGTCAGGGGTCCAAAGTTCACTAGCGCTTTAGCATGGGGAGGTGCGGCCAATTTTAATTGCTCTCCCTGAAAAATCTCAGGGAAAGTCGTCAGCGTGGAGCAATTGCACTGGACTCTTTTTTCGGGGCCAACAGGTTCTCGCGATCGTGCCATCACTCGGCTTATCGCGTATAGTCGGCGAATAAAAAAATCAATAAAAAGAGTCCAGAACTAGACTAGTGACAGATACGCCCAAGGCCTTTCGAGAATTTCCCGTTATTGCAAAGCAAATGAAAATCGTTTTTGGTAGCGCGCGCGCAAAGACAAGCTATTGTACAGAAGCTTATAAGTGCCAACCAGATGACGAGATAAGAAGACGAGGAAACAGGTTAAATGACGAAAGACGAGATAAGAAGACGAGAAGACAAGATAAATGACGATAAGACGAGTTGTTAAAGATCACATTACAAGAAAATTCCATCAAAGTAAATATTGGCTTAATACTTTTTATTGCATATATGGCATAAATTAAACAAGGTTATCCAAATTCAACGCTTGGAAACATTTGAAGTAATGATTATTATCAATTATAAAACGGTAAAATACAGCCCCCGATATAGCAGCTGAAGAGCTCCTCGAACGCTGCTGAGATGTGTGACGACACACCAGGGGCCAGTCCTGTCTAAGCAGACGATGTCCCATAACATCTTACACATTTTTCAGTGCCTGTTTTGTCATCTCCTCTTCACTTATTTCTCTTACTTGACTAGCGTCAGTCTTAATGTTAGTCTGTTGCCTCACTCTTAACTTCGTGTATGGTATTATTTTGATGAAAAATGCAGCGTTAAAAGAATAAAGGAATCAGTCACTTGTAAACAAAATAACACGCCATTGTATTTTCAGCTGCTTGCACCGGGGCATGTTCGGCGTTTCAAGAGGGAACGAATATCATCCATGCTATTATTCGGAGGGCTTTTCAATTTGAAAATGGGGTTTATTTCATTGATCATTGACCCTTCTGCTGTGTATTTACAATCAAACGGTTTTAGTTATCAGAATCAGTTTCACTTTCCCTTTTAAAATGGTGTGAAATAAGGTCATGTTAAATATACCAAACTCTTTATAATTTGATAAATAATTGCATTGCAATTACGTTCATTCATTATAGGACGTCGTCTGCTTAAGCAGGATCGATCCCTAGTGTGACGACATCAAATCATCGCTATATTTCTGGCGAATCCTCGGATATTCCACATGCTTAGAAGAGCTTTTATGTTGTTTTTATAATCATCAGATACGCAGTTGACATAAAACTTATACGATTGCCATCTGTAAGCTTCCCAGTTTCTAGTCATACATTAATTGCCATATTTGTGATTTTCTTGTAATGTGATCTTTAAAACTCGGCAAGTCGACTTATTCTGGACAAGAAGTCGAGAAGACAAGTTGTTGGAACTCGGCATGCCGACTTATTTAAGAAAAAACCGAGAAGACAAGATGTTGTAACTCGGCAAGTCGACTTGTTTAGGACATGAAGATACGATGAAGAGTTGTTTAAACTCGGCATGTTGACTTTTTAAGGACAAGAAGACGAGATGACAAGCTAATGCAACTTGGTAAGCCGTCTTCTTGTCCCAAACAAGTCGACTTGCCAAGTTTCATTAACTCGTCATCTCGTTTTCTCGTCCTAAACAAGTCGACTTGCCGAGTTCAAAACAACTCGTCAACTTGTCTTCTCGTCCTAAACAAGTCGACTTGCCGAGTTCAAACAACTCGTCCACTTGTCTACTGGTCCTAAACAAGTCGACTTGCCGAGTTCCAATAACTCGTCTTCTCGTCATTTTAACTTGTCTTCTCGTCGTCTTATCTCGTCATCTGGTTGGCACTTATAAGCTTCCGTACTATTGGATTACGATGTTTTATACTGTGTATATACATGTACATGCACATGTACGTGCGACGACGCGCCGCGTGGTACAGCAGAGTTTGCCGTCGATCGTACACCAAACGTATTAAATAGCAAGCACATATCCCTCTACGGTCGGACAGCAGGATCTTTCATTCGTATTCAAAATCACGCAGTTACAAATCTGGAACTTTGTATTTTTTCCTGGTCAGTGAACTACATGTAGCAGTAATTACAATGTAACCGATAGAGTCTATTTATTACTTATTCAATTCAATTTAGTACATTAATGCTGCTTCTATATATGTGTTGAAAATTATGACTAAAGTATGCACCGGATTGCACCATTAAATAAGAAAAAAATCAAAGCTCCTTTCCGCTTCGCTCCCTCGGGCTTGGTCGCTCCGCTCCGTTGCAAAGTCTCACTCTAAACTCTCACTCAAGGTTGACAGCCATGGAAAACATTATGGAAGGAAGTCGATATACTCTTTAGGGTTGAACTATAATAGTTTTCTGACATATTGTTACATTTTGTTCTGCAAAATTGGTCATAACTAACATGAATCGCATAGAATAGTCTCTAGAACTTACGATTTCTATTTCCATAACTACAAATGAGTCATCTCTTAGTGAATGTTAGTCCACACTCCAAACAATTGTGTTATTGTTTAATATGTTTCAACGTTAATTTTCTAATGCCAAACGAGGGTAGAAACATGTGATGTTATTGTTCAATCGTATTTGATGTGTTTTTATTGACAATTATAAAACGGGTTCAAGAATGTAGCCATCGTGATTGGTCAAATAACACCACGTGACTGTGCAAAAAAAGTGATAACATATGGCAAAGGGGTCTATTGCACATGTAAACATAAACATGTAAACATGACAATACAACAAATCAACAAAACAACAAATAAACAAAATTACAGCTGTAGCGCGGTCGGATGATCGGTGCGGTGCAGTACAGTAAATGAAGTTTAATTTTTGACAATAGCATCGTGTAAAAAATGGCAGTATCTTCGAATCTCAGTTTTGCACTTCTCACAGAGGAAGAACTCGACGATCTACTGAATAGGAAGGATTCCAACAGTACGTAAAGAGCACTGAAATTTGAATTTTCAAAGCCTGAAAGTTTCGCTAAACTCAGTCGCACGGACCTATCCACCATCACCCAACGTGAGTTAGAAACGCGCATGACTTGTGTTGGCAGCGCTGCGCTTCTGTAATGTCATCCAGGAAAGCAAATGGCAGCCTCCATAACTGTCAGACTGTGCGACTCTTGGTGTTTCTGTGGGGTTCGTAACCATTTTTATAGACTTCATAATCATATTGCCGACACGTTTTTATAAAACTATTAATACATGGTTGTGAGTTCGTGCATTAGTGCGATCTGGCAACACACAGGTTTTTATCGCGGTGTGAAACACACTCGGCTTGCGCCTCGTGCGTATAGTACCACCACGATAGAAACCTTTGTGTTGCCAGATCGCACCAACGCATTAAGGGAGAACGTGTTATTAGTATGAAAGAATAATATGTGCATGATGACCAAAATGCATCAGAAATTAACACATCGTGCTAATTGCTACCACATGAACTATGTCCATTATCATCACGGAGTGTTATACTGCGATTTCTTGTTTTTGTCGCACCCCCATATGAAAAACTTGTGTGCATTTGCTCAGCGCACTTCGCACCGCGTCCTATAACACGGGAAAACTTGTCTCAGTTTGAGACACTATCCGTGAAATCACACGAGGGCTTTAAAGCAAATAAATATTTTTAATCATTTCGAACGGATAAATAATCTTCACACTTTATTCTATTATGTAGTGTTACTAACCCGTAAATTACTTGTGAGGAAACTACTGCCCTTTTGGGTTAAAAAAGAGAGTTGAACACTCAACTCAGACCTTTCCCTATAGCAGTGAGAGCATTTTTCCCTACTTTGACCTTACATTGCCTCATTAAATCGAGTGGAAATTCCGAACAAGATGATTTATTGAGCCATTTCGCATACCAAAATGTGGCTAATGACATTTTCTAACTAGTGATCTAAACATCATTTTGATTGGTTGAGGGGAATTTGGTGCGATTTTGCTGTTCATTCACGAAAGGCCTCTTATTTCTTGTCACATTATTCACGAACGTGTCGCAAGAATAGTGCAGGCAAGGGCATTGGATTACGTACAAACGGTTTTCGCGCCTGTGAAAGAGGTCTGCTCGTATACAGCTTTTGGTCATTTTATCTACGATATTGCTGTATTTTTCTTGATATGTGGATATCTATGTGAGATAGGAGGAGGTGCATACACAAGTTTTAGACAAGGCTACTTATAGGAATGCAATATCTATTTTTGTTTTACATTTTGATCGAATTATATCGTCTGATATATATACGGATTAAGCGGGGAAAAGGGACCAACGTTTACTGGATTGTGCCATTGTACCAGGGGGTAACACGATTCGTTCGTCTGTTTGTGTTTCACAGACAAGGCAAGGTAAGAAAAAAAAAACCCTCATATTATTAAATTCATAAGTGTTTGAATATAAGTCTATTGTATACTAAGTCATATATATATATATATATGTATAATGCGATGATGATTGATAATAATGATATATAATGATATATTTTGTTTCAGTGAATGAAATTTCAAGAAAATGGAAATAAACTTATTCAGAGCTTCATTCAAATTAATGATTATTTCGGGTGAGGTATACTATGTTTTGAATAACATGAATAAGGACCATATTCATTATTTGAATCCCACAGGAGCTTTTTTTTTCTGTGAAAGTTTTCCTGAAATGCAAATTTTCAACTGACAATTAAACACAATTTCAGATGCGTGCACGATCTCAGTAAGGGCTTGTTGCTTGGAAGATGAGTTTTTATCATGTGCCTTCTTGCCGTTTTCGTGTATGTTCGATTTTATTGTTATTTATAGAGTTGATCAATACCTATCTCTGATCATGACTTTTGTATGCAATTGCAAACTAGAAATGTAATTTCATTACCATTGTCTTTATGTTGTAGTCCTACGGTAAATGGTTTCTTTGGTTCTCTGTCTATTATGTGTTTATCGTTTTTAGAGGTATTGTAATATTCACGCCAAAGATTTATTCAATTTTTGTTGTATGGGAAATATCCATAATATTGTGTGCGCGCGCAACACTCTTCAGTGAAGAAGACAAAGCTTATTCATTTATAAGAACTATTTGTTGCAAATTTTTTTGTGTGCTTTCGTGTGTAAGTTTATATTTTATTTTGCTAATATGGCGTCCAGATATGTATGATCTGCATTCATATATTTTTATATGCTGTGGACTTCCATCTCAGAAATTTACCTCGTTGTAAACTTACGAGACTTGGGGTATGTGTTTTTTCATTTTTTTCTGAGAAAAGCGAAAGTTTTTCAAAATTTATACAAAGAGCCAGTAGCCCTCCAACTTGGGCCTAGTTTTATTCACCGAATTTGAGTGTGCTATTCATTATACTTGCCAAGTTGTAATTGTAAGTGTTGTATTCAGCCATTATGTACATTAAAGTTCTTATTATAGCATAGGAAAACTATTTTGTCAACCTTTTATGTGTTATGCTCTTGGAGGGTTCGAGAAGAACACAAAGTTATAAGTAAGTGCATGAGCAAGAAATTAGAGAGAATTCAGTGAGAAGCGAATTGATTAATGTCAGGGAAATATGGCGAAAAATAACACGAAACAGTATTTTGATGAAGAAAATAAGTGTCCATTCAAAGACATGAGATGTGTGCACAGCTACAAGAGGAAATGAAAAACATGAACAAGAGCCTTGATGGAGTTTTATGAATGTCCGTGCTGAGGTGCAAGCTACTATCCGCTCAAAGTGCACCAATTATCCCTTTTCATAAAATGGACGCGCCCGCGATGAGACATGCTATGACGATTCGCTGGATTTCAAGAGCGGTCAACGATATTCGCACAAGCCAAACACTCGGTACTATATGCGGCGAAACCTGCAAAAGTAGTTCATATGCCCCCCCCCCCCCCGAGCGACTTCTCGAGAAGCTGGCGAGACCAAACCTGCATTTGTATGCCCCCCCCCCCCCCCCGTTATACTCAATCCTGCATCCGCCCTGGATATGCGCATACATTGTCGTTATCGTTATCGTTATCGGACAACTGTGACCAGCCCTTTATATGTAAGGTTAATACACTGTAGACAAAATTAGAATCCATGACGTCAGGAAGTTGGAAGTACACAATCGGCCTGTATCCGGTCGTTGTTTTCATGAGCACTCGATATTAAAGGCTATTTTAGCGATTGTATGATTCTCATGTACTTATTACTGTTATTAATGCCGATTTATTATCGATTTTTGTTATTTATTAGCCCAATGGATTTTTTTTTAGAATTGAAAGAAATATCCATCAATATCACATTTTCCCCTCCAATATCTTTTGAAAGTTAAATCTGAACAATTATGTTGAAAAACTAAAGTTAACAAAATGCCTTGTGTCTTTCAACATGTATAAGGCACCGTTCATATACTTCCGTGTGTGACCTTTTATGTATTTTACAGGAAAATGCGTTGCACTTTCAAAAGAGGAAATACATAGGCCTAAACTCAATAAAAAAATGTATCATTCTTGTCTAGAAGTAGTCTGATGAATCCATCGCTCCTTGTATGATCGTTTGGTAATGAATCAGCAGGAAAATATTTAGGAACTGGTTACCAACTGGATTTGTATACATCTGAATAATATTTTAGAAGCTAATTCTATCACGCCGTTCACGACATGAAATTATGATTGTGTGGTTTACGTGTGTATCTACGAATAATTTTTAAAAAGAATTCACAGATTTAAATGAGATACCGAAGCACCATCTGAGTTTCAACCGGCCGAACATTACAGAAGGCTTCCTCTTCCAAAACATGCTATGTTCTGTTCTTCTTAACTAAATCGTTGATAAAGGTAACTTATGTGAATTTATCGCCTATCCAAACTTATTAGGGTTTGGTTGTAATGTATTGCCTGGGGAGTATATGTCGGGTATGACTTTTTATCTCTTGTAACAGTTTAGCAATTTTCTTTTTTCATGTTTATTGCCGTTGTTCTCTATAATCAAGGTAAGCGACTATGGAGACTTATCATTAGCTATTGTCCAAACGAAATATGAAGAAAGAAAGGTGATATTTAAATGGCGTTATATTGATTGCTAATCAGATTTCACATGTGTTAGTAGTGCATTATATACCTATTCAGCATGTGCTGAAAATTAGAAGTTGAATTTACATGGTGAAATAACCACTAACAAAATATGTTTGTGACGGTTATTTATGAATACTAGCATAGTAATTATGATGTGGTCTTTAAGGCTATATCAATACGTTGGTAAGCATTTACCAGTGCACCGTAACAGCCTATATGAAATATGCAATAAGAAATATGGATGAAGTTGTTTATGTTACGATGAGTTTAACTAAAATGTATATTTATTTTATAAAACACTATTACTTCATGTCATATCAATATACTATATTTATTTGTTAGTAAGTGGTATACTGAATTCGTTAAACCCATTAGATTTGCTCTTCCATCAACCACCTGTATTAATGAAAAAAAAATGTTGCTTTTACTTCCTCATTTTGCCAAACAAACGAAAAACTAATCCTTTGGACTAGTACATAATTAAAGTGGTAACGAGTTTAAAAGATATCTATCGCCAACGCCATATTTGCATGATTACCTATATATCAAAATTATTCTGTATTATTGTTATTGTATGGAATGATAAGATTATGGTTGGAGAATAAGGCGAAATTAGGAAGAAATGTGTCAACGTATATTTTCAACCTCAAATCGGCAACCCGCATACCATGGATAAAACTTACAGGATACTTTTCCTTTCCATCATGCCTTTGATTTGGATTCTGTTCTGTCTTCTTGGTGAGTACTGTCTTGGTAAATTGCACTGTATAAAACAAAATTAGTCATCAGAAAACAATAGAAATGTCGGCAATTATTAAAGGGTACCTGAGGCCTGAAAAAATAATTTGTGTATAGTTAGCTTTCACAAAATCAACCCCAGAAAACTTAACACGACATTCAACGGTGAAAGCATACAGGAGATATTGATTTTTGAAAATAAAATACCCCAAAATTAATATAAATAAGACTAGTCGATTGATAGCTCACCTAACGATATATCGATTGTGTTGAATACTTGATTCATCTGTTGGTTTGTTTGAGTTGTAGATTCTCCATAAATTACGCGCCAACTGAATTTTCAGTTCGACACAAACAGTTGTATACTTCATCCATTTGATGTTTTATTTGGGTTGTATATTATCCCTAAAGCTAAGCGCCAAATCAATTTTCGATTCGATATTTAAAATGTATTTTGCGTCTTATTTCTAATTTATTTGTAGTTTCATTTGGTCAGTAGATTCTTTGTAATTTATGCGCCGAACCAATTTTCTATTCGATATAAACATTTTGCGTTATACACTTCATCCATTTCATGTTTTATTTGGGTTGTATATTATCCCTAAGCTAAGCGCTAAATCAATTTTCGATTCGATAAATATATTTTGCTCCTTAGTTCATTTGGTCTGTAGATTCTTTGTAATTTATGGGCCGAACCAATTTTCTATTCGATATAAACATTTTGCGTTGTATACTTCAGCCATTTGATGTTTTATTTGGATTGTATATTATCCATTAGTTACGCGCCAAATCAATTTCCAATCGATAAAAAAAAAAACATTTTGCGTTGTATACTTCATTCATTTCATAATTTATTTGGGTTGCATAATTCTCCCCAAGTTAAGCGCCGAATCAATTTTCGGTTCGATAAATGTATTTTGCGTATTTGCTCTAATTTATTTGTTGTTTCATTTGGTCTGTAGATTCTTTGTAATTTATGCGCCGAACCAATTTTGTATTAGATATAAACATTTTGCGTTGTATACTTCAGCCATTTCATTAGTTGTTTCATTAGGGTTGAATATTATCCGTAAGTTCCGCCCCAAATTAATTTTCGAGTGCTTGTCAGCCCGGCAGTGCACCTAGCAGACGATAAAGTCATAATACGATCGCGATAATTCCACTATCACGTGCACGCATTAAAAAAAACGCACGCGCATAGAAAACTGATCGCGCGGAACTCAACTCGAGTTGAGTTCCGTGCGTCGATCGTTTACGCTGTCTTTTATTCTCTTCAAACTCCTTAACCGCTAACCTGTAGAATGCCGGGTAAAGTTATTTGGGGTTAATTTTATACAATCTAACTGTATACATATTTTTTTGGCCTCAGAGACCCTTTAAAAAACGAGGTTTAGTTATGCTTTACATGAGGCTCAACATTAGCAATTGGCCGAGGGACTGGGGGCAACCAAACACACATGTATACAAATATGTATTAATCTTAATGCTTAAATTTCGGACGACATAAATAGTTATGTTCACACGTAGTACATAGCATCGATGCTATGTAAGTTTCAAAAATATTTCCAGTACGTTCAGACAGGCCGTGATCGACTTGCTTCTATCACCCACTCGTGACTATTCATCGCTCACCCGCTGCCAAAACAATAATTACTGCGCCACACAGAGTGACCCGAGTATAATTGGTATGCATGGTCAAACGCGCGGAAGTTTGTGTACAGGGGTCATATATGATGCGAAGCTTTTGTTTTGAATAATATTTTATTTGTCTTCATAAATCAACATAATAACACAATAACAATTCATTTGTAATATCGATAATACAATCAAGTAGCAAATACATGTGTTATAATACTTAATTTTAAATAAACCTCGTACATGTCAAAATTGACTGAACTCCAATCTTATGCCAAAATAAAACACATGCATGCACACTATATTCTCTGGTAAGCACATGTAAATCAATATCTAAAGACCACGTCATACTTTAGTTATTCTGATTCTGAAAGAGCAGATTCTCAGCTTTAAAATGATATATAACTCATTGGATGTTCATAACTCAATGTAAAAAAGAGAAAAATGCACAATCCCTCATAATGTTACTTCTTAATAAGGGTTTAAAGTTTGCAGTCTATTGAAGCACTCTGACTTGCAAAGTGTTGGGCTAAGGTGACAAATGGAGGATTAGAACTCAATGAAAATTTCTATGAAGGGATTATCAGATTGTCCTACAACTTGGCATACTACATAGACATATCGTGTTTATCATAGTGCACAAGTATCAATGCAAGAACTTACTCCGGGAGATTTATGGGAGATTAAAATGAGACAAGTATTCAGGGTCGTGAAAAAGAAAAGTAATACAACAAAATCCAGAGAAGACACACATAAGTCTGATAAAAAGCTGTCAAAAATACCACTTCTAGATTGGTTGGTGCCTCCACATTTTAGATTACTTAGAAAAAAGTATACTCTTTCAGGAAATACCCCAAACTAAAATTTGACCATGCATGCCAACCAAAACACATTGATTGAGCTCTAACTGAAAATCACACAGTGCGACTTTTGGGTGGTTTTGTGGTGCCTGGTCATATATAAAAAAAGAAAAAGAAGGAACCCCCCCAAAACAAACAACAAATTAAACAACCCCATTCCTTACCACACAGTATACACATTCGCCTACTTACCCCTATATACATCACATTACATTACAGTACCAGATTGAAACAGACAGAATGATAATCGAAAAAAGTAGGGAAGAGGGTACATCACATGAATACATACATTGCATTATATTATAGCACCACATGAAACAGACAGAATTACAATAGCAGCGAGTGAAGATAGCAGCGATTGCGCTCACATTACAAATAGTCACAAGCGCGGTGGGTGGTCTACCGCAAAGCGTCGATGCATTGTCGCTGGATCCTGAGATCTACTCCTGCTAAACTCGCTGCAAGAATAGTTTGGAAACTCGCTTCTATCTCGTGACTATCTGCGTTCAGACAGCGTTTGGTCTCGACACTATCTGGTCTTCACCAAAATAGCATCGATGCTATTGCTCTACGTGTGAATGTACCTATTATATACGTTTTTTGTGGCAAAGTGGGGAGAGTCACGGAGAGTCGTTTGGGCATGTTTTCATAATGTACCAGACATTCCGGTACGTAAAGACATTCCGGTACGTAAATGATGTTATGATGGACATTAACGGACAATGTCAATTCATATAAACAAGATATGCCGTTCTGCTTCTTATGGGCTGTATAAGATCGGAAAGATAAGGCGTTTCCTTGATCAGGACACCACAGATAGACTTGTTCATGCTTTTGTGATTAGCCATATTGATAATTGTAATGGTTTATTGTACGGTTTGTCTAATACACTGATCTGTAGACTGCAGTGAATACAAAATTCTGCTGCTAGGCTCATTACTAGAACTAAGTCACATGAATCAGTTTCCCCAGTACTTCGTAATTTACACTGGCTACCAGTTAAAGACAGATTAATATTTAAACTTCTTGTTATAGCATTCATATGTCAGAATAAATTGGCTCCTCTCTATTTACAACAGCTTCTTAATGAGTATCATCCAGTTAGGCAGCTTCGTTCCACTTTTAGACAATTGTTTGTCCCCCTTACAGTTTCTACAGTATCATATGGTCATAGAGCATTTCAGCATGCAGTCCCCCAACTATGGAACAAACTCCCTTGTAATGTCAAAGAATGCTCTTCCCTTGATCAATTTAAGTCTTGTCTAAAATCTTACTTATTTAAAGTATAATATCGTACCATATAATTTGAAGTTGAACAATGTCATGTGCCTGTAGTTTCCTGTTGAGATATTTTTGCATGCTTTTGTGTTCTACACCACTTTTGTATAATTTCTTTTCTACTTAATTCTACCTATTTTCTTCTCTTTCCATAACGCTTAAAGACGTAATTGTAATTTGCGCTATATAAAAATAGAGAATTATTATTATTATTAAAGAATTTGCATATTGATATGTTGGATCCCTAAAACTTCTTGGAAAAAAGTGATTTAAGTTCTCCTTAGTCACTATGTTATGGATGTAACATGTTCTTGTATTAAACTGAAATTGATGCATGTTTTGGATCCGAACCCATATTTGTGGATAAGTGAAAAAAAAAATTCCTTAAATATTCACCCCCCCCCCTCCCCCCCCCCCCACAAAAAAAAGCACATGCAAACTAATTTTGATAAAATATGGATGCATGTCTAAAAATTAGTAAGGGCCTAAATATTTGTTTGCCACTTTATTTATTCTGCTTTAATGTTTTTGTTTATGATATCATTAGATGCAGATGCACAGTTAACTGTTTTTACGCCTGAGAGTTTATCTGTTAGGGAAGGAGACACAGTAACATTGGTTTGCTCATATGAACCAAAGACGGAGGAACCCTTATACTTTGGCGCACTCTCTTGGCAGATGGGAGATACAGTGTTGGCTTCATATATGTGTCCTGATGCTTGCAGCAGAACAAATGCAAACACCGCCCGATATACACTGGAAGTTGACTCCATGTTTAGTGGTAACCTGACTATAACTGGGATTACATTGGAAGATGATAATACATATGAGTGTGTGGTGGCCACTATTATAGGATTCGGTCGGAGCATCATGCGCCTTGTAGTGAAGGGTACGTGTATCCAGTATTATACAGACTCACTCCTAGATCAGAGATCCTAATCAAATAATTGGTTGAGTGCAGTCACGTGGGATTCTTTTTTTTTTTCTTGATTTTTAAAATCACCACACGTTTTTTTCATTAGAAAGCGGGCAATTGTTTACAGTACTATTCATTTTTTTAAAAGTACGCGATGCTCAACAGGTCTCGTAGGGTTAAGTACTAGGGGTCTAGGGGTCGACGATTACACATGCACAGTGCAGTTGCGTATCTAGGGATTCTGGCGCCCGGGACAATTAAAGAAGTTGCATCCCGCCCCTTCCCTTCGTGCCGCAACCTACTTGTACGAGCGAGGGAGCAAAGCGATCGAGCGGCAAATTTTTAATTTTTTAACCTTAAAGAGCACAATTTCTTGCGCATTTTACCGAGGAAATTTTGCAAGTGACCACTGCCACAAAGCGGTAGAGAAGTTCGAATTTTGTACATTGATAAACGGTTTTCTATTCAATTAACAAAAACCCTTGAGAAATAGTCTAGGAATTTAGCAAATCGACTGAAAATCGAGATTTATTTTAAACATTGATCCTCTGCAAAGCTGTTTTATGCATTTTATCCTATATTGGATGTGCAGTACTTAGCAAGAGGCAGATGAAACTTACATGATAGCGAGCAAAGCAACGACAGTTACATCATTATTTTTGAAATTTTGAACCTTAAAAAGGCTATATAAGAACTGTATACTGGGGGCGCGAAATTACGAGACCCTGAAATTAATTATATTAGGGAGCAAAGCGACTTAGCTTTAGAAAATGTTCGCATTTTAAACCCTCAAAAATGTATTTCTAATGCATTTACGCTACCGATTGGGGGGGGGGGCATAAACCTTAAGGATTGTTTTTTCTTCATTTTCCCTCCTTTTTATCTTTCTCTCTTTTGCGTTTTTGCGCCCCCTTCAAGTGCCGCCCGAGGCACGTGCCCCCTGCCCCCCCCCCCCCCCGATACGCCACTGACACAGTGAAAAATCGGGGATTTTCGTACTTGGCTTAATTCCGCGGTTTTATGGACCAGTATAAATGGTGCGATTAAAAACCGCGGAAATAACAAATGACCCTTTTACAGAGAGCCAATACACGCCTAATTTTGTGTGCGCTCTATCTAGAGTCTCCTAACTTGTGATTTACTTGTCATCGACAAATCTTAAAAAGACTCGTTTTTAAAATCAATTAACTAGGATCTGGGAGCTTCGTTGTATAAACAAATGATGCAAGTCTTCTATCGTTCATTATGCAATCTATCTGCTCTCGTTAGGGCTATTATGCACCTATCGTATTCAGCCTCACGGCTTCGTAAGATAGATACAAACAGCCTTAACTCGAATGCGGATGTATCATATAATGAACTCATTCTCTTAAAGTAGCTATTCAAAGAAAATCACAAATATGGCAAATAATGTATCGCTAGAAACTGGGAAGCTTACAGATGGCAATCGTATAAGTTTTACGTTAACTGCGTATCTGATGATTATAAAAATAACATAAATAAAAGCTCTTCTCAGCATTTGGAATATCCGAGCGATTCGCCAGGAATATAGCGATGTTTTGATGACGTCACACCGGAGACCAAAAATAAGCAGACGACGTCCTATAACGAATGAACGTAATCGCGATGCAATTATTTATAAGATTATAAAGAGTTTGGTATATTTAAACATGACCTTATTTCACCTAATTCTAAAAGGGAAGTGAACCTGATTCTGATAACTTAAACCGCTTGATTGTTAATATACAGGATAAGAGTCAATGATCAATGAAATAAACCCTCTTTCAAATTGAAAAGCCCTCCGAATAATAGATGGACGGTATTCGTTCCCTCCTGAAACGCCGAACATGCCCCGGTGCAAGCAGCTGAAAATACAATGGCGTCTTATTTTGTTTACAAGTGACTGATTCCTTTATTCTTTTAACGCTGCTTTTTTATCAAAATAATACCATACACGAAGTTAAGAGCGAGGCAACAGACTAATATTAAGACTGACGCTAGTGAAGTGTAAAGAAAAGTAAGTGAAGAGGAGATGGCAAAACAGGCACTGAAAAATGTGTAAGATGTTATGGAACATCGTCTGCTTTGCAGGATTGTTCACTGGTGTGACGTCACACATCTCAGCAGCGTTCGAGGAGCTCTTCAGGTGCTATACCGGGGCTGTATTTTACCGTTTTATAATTGATACTAATCATTACTTCAAATGTTTCCAAGCGTTACATTTTGATAACCTTGTTTAATTTATGCCATCTATGGAATAATAAGAAAGAAACCAATATTTAAAATCAATAAAGTTCTACTTTAAGCATCATTTGTATAATGAAAGTAACATGAAAAATAAAGGCGTTTTTTGATATCAACATTTTCTACATTCTACAACGAAGGGCAGCTTGGTCGATCAACCCCCATGTACTATTATATCTGGTGCTCCTCCTGACAGCTAGCATGGGGGGGGGGGGGGGGGGAGGGCTCTCAGCAACATCCTCCCTGTAATCCAAGTCATGACGTCATACACATAGTGGTAATAGTAGTAGTAGTAGTAGTAGTAGGAGTATTAGTTGTAGTACTATCAGTACGAGTAGTATATGCTTCGTTGAAAAATTCATTTGCAGGCAACTGGCCGAATTGCAGAATTTTGTACAGAGTAAAAAGAACATCTTTAATCATTTTTACATAGGCCTGCACACTAAACGGTAACATAATTTATCAAAGCGGAGAGATAATAAATTGTAAATAAATTGAATGATTTAGTTATGCACGTAGGTTCAGATGAATAACAATTCTCGCCTTGCAATTGGCAAATTAGAGCGAAATCTGTTTTATGATCTTGTGAAATCACTATTTTTGCATAAAATGTACCTTTCTAATGCTAATCAAGGAAAATGCATCCTTATTTCTTAAAAAGGATTTCTATCATTAAAGGGGAAACTGCACCCTGATATTAAAATTCCGATAAGATATAAGACAGTTATGAATCTTTGAAGTTGTAATCAATCAGACACATATTGGCAACTCCGTGACGTATCCCTGATAGCAGACGGACGTCTTAAAGACGTCGTATATTGGTCGTATTCTGGTCAACTGGTCATACGTCGTATGAACGACGTTATCACGACGTCTTCGTGACGACTTTCTAAGACGAGTATGTATTGTCTTATTTGGATGACTAGTTTATGACGTGATTTTGACGTCAGTTATTTACCACTTATATGATTGATTATTCAAGACCAAAAAACGACGTAATTATTACGTCACTTCATTGCCAGCTCACGACCAGTTACGACTTGCATCATCCATGACCATTTCTTGACGTGATTTTGACGTAAATTATTTACCACTTATAAACGATTATTCAAGACCCCCAAAAAGACGTAATTTTCCAGTCACTTCATTGCCAACTCACGACCATTTAAGAATTGCACTATCCATGACTAGTTCATGACGTGATTTTGACGTCAATTATTTACCACTTATTTGAACGATTATTCAAGACCAAAAGACGACGTAATTATTACGTCACTTCATTGCCAACTCACGACCAATTAAGAATCGCACTATCCATTACTATTTCATGACGTGATTTTGACGTCAATTATTTACCACTTATATGAACGATTATTCAAGACCAAAAATCGACGTAATTATTACGTTACTTCATTTCCAACTCACGGCCAGCTACGAATGACTAGTTCATGACGTGATTTTGACGTCAGTTATTTTCCACTTATATGAACAATTCAAGACAAAAAACGACGTAATTATTATGTCACTTCATTGCAAGCTGACGATCAGTTATTTCACCATCCATGACTAATTCTTGACGTGATTTTGACGTCAATTATTTACCACTTAGTTGAACGATTATTCAAGACCAAAAAACGACGTAATTATTACGTCACTTCATTTCCAACTCACGGCCAGCTACGAATGCCTAGTTCATGACGTGATTTCGACGTCAAGTATTAACCACCTGTTTAACGATTATTCAAGACCAAAAATAGACGTTAGTATTATGTGACTTCAATTCCAACTCACGATCAGCTAAGAATGACTAGTTCATGACGTGATTTTGACGTCAGTTATTTTCCACTTATATGAACAATTTAAGACCAAAAAACGACGTAATTATTATGTCACTTCATTGCAAGCTGACGATCAGCTATTTCACCATCCATGACTAATCCCTGACGTGATGTTGACGTCAATTATTTACCACTTACGAACGATTATTCGAAACCAAAAACGACGCAGTTATCACGTCATGTCATTGCCAACTCACGACCAGCTAAGAATGACTAGTTCATGACGTGATTTTGACGTCAATTATTTACCACTTATGAACGATTATTCAAGACCAAAAGACGACGTAATTATTACGCACTATCCATTACTATTTCATGACGTGGTTTTGACGTCAATTATTTACCACTTATATGAACGATTATTCAAGACCAAAAAACGACGTAATTATTACGTGACTTCATTTCCAACTCACGGCCAGCTACGAATGCCTAGTTCATGACGTGATTTTGACGTCAAGTATTTACCACCTGTTTAACGATTATTCAAGACCAAAAATAGACGTTAATATTATGTGACTTCAATTCCAACTCACGACCAGCTAAGAATGACTAGTTCACGACGTGAGTTTGACGTCAAGTATTTACCACTTGTTTAACGATTATTCAAGACCAAAAAAAAAAACTAATTATTACGTGACTTCATTGCCAACTGACGACCAGCTCCGAATGACTAGTTCATGACGTAATTTTATTTACCACTTATGAACGATTATTCAGTTTAAATCCAAACATGGGAACGGTTTGGGATTAATTAGACAATGTCTATATTTTTTTTAATGACTAGTTCATGACGTGATTTTGACGTCAATATACAACTTATGGTTCGATATGTGCCCTAGAAAAAAAGGATATCAGAACGTGCATTCGCTAGACTTTGGATATAAAAGCTAAATAATTTTTTGCTATTGCAAACATAAGGGAAAGAAGAAGAAAGGATAATTAATACAATTAAATGATACAGTATTGACTGCAGGCTACGTCATCGAGCCACTCAACTAGCGCGTGATATTGATACACGGCTAGTCTGGCAGGCTAGGCATGCACGGCCGGTACCTTTTGCCGGTACGCAATGTATACAATTATCTTGCTGACATAATGGGTTTTTTTTTTTTTTTTTTTTTTTTTTTTTTTTTTAACGTGATCGTTTTACTCGTCCGTCGTTTCACGTGCGTGCATTGCCGCGCTGCTCGACTCAGAGTGGAGTGTGTGCATGTGAAAAATAGCAGTGGAACAGGTTACTCTAACTTCTCAGGCATACGAACTCGTCTTCGTTGATCTTCTAAAGACCTTCCATGATCCATCAAAGTTTAAGTTCAGGTTTCGTGGCAAGTAAGTTAGGTATTCACACCACACTGTGCATTATGTGTAGCTAAGACAGTAACAGATAGACACTAGGAACACGATGCATGCAATGACAAAAGAGAGCGGACAAAATATACAGATCCTCATTGTACCCTCCACAATTGTTCTGGTAGACAAAAGAACATCCCTTCATTGCTATTATGTAAGATAAGTAGAACAGGTGAATATGCATGTGACACCTGCTCTACATAATCTTACATAATAGCAATGAAGGGATATTCTTTTGTCTACCAGAGCAAGTGTGGAAGGTACAATGAGGAGCTGTATATTTTGTCCGCTTCTTTGTTTGCCATCTTCATAGTGAGACAACGTGTGTTATTATTAGTCACACTGTTTGTAGAACTGTCAGTATACTATCAATCACATTTGTCAAGTGACCGTTATTATACATTACAGTCGAAATTATGCATCTGCTGAGTGCTGTATTTTGTCACTTTCATGGGACATTAAATTATATATACAATTACAAATTATCATTTAGTGATCATTTAAATACTGCCAGAGTTAAGTCTACTTACATTGAAGTAAACATCGAAATAAGTAGACTAAATACTAACTGTTAGGCAGTGTACCCTATAGGCTATGTTTTTGTCCAATAATATTGTTACTAACGTTACTGTAATATTAAACTGTTAGAGTTAGAGTGAAGTGCTTTTAAATATAAGGCACCATCAGGCAAGTCTCTGATGAATTTATTCCTTCATTTGATTTATTTATTAGTTTATGTCACTTATTCTTTTCTTGGGGGGGGGGGGGGGGCATTCATGATGGCACCTCGATCTGTTCATACGTACATTTCAGAAAAAAGAGTGAAAAATTCGAAATTTCTAAACAAACCAAACATATTCTATGATTGTCTTTTATTGCCTATACTCATGTTAGGGCTTGTAGGTGCATTATGTTTTCAGGTTGTCGGTCCATCCATCTGCCTGAACAAAATCGCACCTACACAATATCAAGAGAACCCTTGGATGAATGTTGTTCCTATTTGGCTCAGGGAAACCGGCAGTGCATGACACGAGATGAGCCGATTAGATCGTGGGCAAATATGGCCCAGTTCAAAGGTCATGAAATTTACTCCCAAATGTCACATAAAATGTGTTTCTAAATTAAAAATGTCATGAAATTGAAGGTAGAAAATTAGGGGAAATAAATAATTTGCCTAAAATTGTATGGTGTCAGGCAGAAATCAAAAGAGACATTTTGGTATTTTTTTCAGTCTCAACATCGCCTTTGATTAGGCAACTAGACATTGGTGCTATATAAATACCCTGATTGGATTGGAATGTACAATATTTACAACTGAATAAGGAAAAAATACAAAAAAGAAACAAAAATAAATGCTCTCATATTTCAATTTAATTTCAGAATTGAGACGATTGCATAATAACATGGAGGAAGTCATGTCGGAGGTGAGGGAAAACCGGAAACTTCTTGGGGCAATCCGTGCCAAAATTGAGAAGGGCAGAGTGGCTGAAATTGCTGATATACCAGAAGGAATACCCTCTCTTCCACTCAATAACGTTCAAGATTTATGTGAGGTCAACACGATCCTTCAGGAGGATCTGGCAAAAAAGCAATTTGTGAGTGTTTTTATCTTATAATAGTGTTATACAGTTGATTCATTAACTTTCTTCTGCACTTTATACTCAAGTATTTATGCAAACATTCAACTTAATTGGGAAAATTAACTATCAGAATTTCAACAGCATATTTGTTTATTGTCATGATTGTAGAAAGTTGGATTAAATATAGTGTTTGTGACATGCATGATCATTCCAGAATTGAAATTGACAATTATTTTTGGAGAATATTATATTTCCATTATTACATACAGGAGAGGTGAATTAATTGTTCTGCAGCTATGTCATGACTTCAAACTGCCAGCAAGTTTGTTTTTGCCTTGCTTGCAAAGCTGCTGCTAAATGCATTTTCTTTGCAATATAGTTATCAATTTCAGCCTCAGGTTGTTTACAGAGCTTGCAGGAGGAAAAACAATGCTTTGCATCCACCTTGTAGGTCTTCCAGAGTTTGCATGCCTATAATGAAATTGACCTCTGCTTGGAATAATTAAGTTTGAAAGAACTTTTGAAATCAGTATCGGTTTCAATTGTGAGATCTTATGCATGTTTAAATCAGATAGGAAGATGCATGAGAATGCAAGTGAGAATAATACATGTTTACTGCTATTCCCTTTCATTTTCCAGATGTCATACTTAAAGAGATGTGGAGGGGCCACCAAAGAATCAGTAAGGCGTGTGCTGGACACAATGATGGACCCTCAGTTGTCTGTGCAATTCAGTTGGATGGGACAACGTGGCAGAAGCACAAGTTTTCGGGATATAAGGCGATGATAGATGTTATCTTTGGTAATTAGATGTATATATATTTTCTCATCTTCAGAAGAGTCTGTTGATTTTCTTTTCTTCTTGAATCATAAGCAGATAGTTGCAGACATCTAGAAAATTACATTTAAATTATTTTTTGGACTCCCACATTATTTATCACAAAGTAACTTGGATATATATAACTTGGATATATATATATATTTTTCAGTGTTTCAAAATATTGTCAAATAGGTATGTTTGTATGCTTAACTCTCTGCCTTCCCTCTGCTTAACTGCCATAATGCTCTAATCCAGAAGGACTGTTGTTTGCATCATTAGGCAGAAATTAAGATAAAGATCTTCAGAGATGTTTTTACCTCTAAGGGCTGTTAGCTTCATTACAGTGTTTGAACTGGTGCCTTTTGAAGTTCGTTATGCTTCTAGCATTCTGTTTTTAATTGAAAAACAGCTTTACTGTAAACAGGGGCGGATACAGGATTTTCAGAAAGGGGGGCGCATTTCAGAAAGGGGGCGCACACTGAGGAACCCTCCGTTTGACGAAGCCAAACGGCCATCTAGGGGGTCCGGGGGCATACTTTGTCAGACAAAACGGGCGGGGGCGCACGCCCCTTGCGCCCCCCTCTGGATCCGCGCCTGTTACTGCCAAAGTTTCCTAGAAGTGAACTCGCCATCTCCCGTGGTACAAAAAGAAAAAAAAAAGAAAGGTCTACAAAACAATTTTAGTGGTCAGTATATGTGTACAAAGATGCCAGTTTCCAGGCAAAAGCCTGAATTCAGGCCATTGCAGTTTATTTTCAGGCCATGTATTTCAGGTATTTGCTAAATGTGAGACATAAAAGAAGTGAAGCAATACAGTATCTTTCGGATCTGAGAGGTAATATTTAAATTTTTAATTATTTTTTCCTTTCACATTCTATTTCTTTTCCAGCGACTGTGAGGGGCAACGAACGGACAAGATCTGCTCCGCTTGACGAGGTGGAAAGTGGCATTCAATACTACTTGAAGTACATTTATTAAAACGTACCAAAGAATGATCTGGAGCTTTGGAGGCCTGTAACTCCAGAACTGCAGGAGGAAGAAGAAGCCTTGCCAATGGACACAGAGGAATACTCAAATAATCTGTAAAAAGCTGTAGTTACAACTGGCAATAATTAAAGAAAGAATCCTCTCTACAGGTTTAAAACATACAGAAACAAATTAAATATGAAACAATGCTAAAAGATATTGGATAAGAAATAAGGAAGTTATGACATTATGAAAGTTCATATTTTTGGGGAAAACAACTTTTTGACCAATCCTTAGTGTTTTAATGAGCGAGGTGATGATTACATTGCCTCACAATTTGCTATCCTTTTCATATACAGAAATGACAAAATTTTCATATTTCAGCTATGAGAATCTAAAACTTGTCTTATCACCACCCGAAATAAAGGAGAAATAATACATTTTGCTATGGGGATATGTGTTACGAGTGTGAGCTTAAAGTTTTTTTTAGAAATCCATATACAGCGTATTTGAAAAAAAATTATGAGGTGATGACATCTACTCGCCCATTTAAATATTTGCAAGGACTGGTCAAGAAAATAAAAATGAAATTTTGAAATGTCATATCTTCCTGCATGAGATTTGTGTGACATTTGTACTGTTCTGTATGATGTTTTCTCATGAAATAAGAAGAATAAATTCTGGAGTGGATTTCTTCTATATTTCAAACAACTATCTGTTTTTTAGGATGCTCTTAAGAATTCCACAGATGCTTGCATGTATTTCATATACAATTTCGGTGCCTCTATCTCCATAAGGAGCGCTAAATGTTTTATTCACATAAAATGTAAATGTTCTACTTGTTTCATGATTGCATGACATGAAACTTAAACTTATACTAAACTGCAGTTAGTTCTGTCCATAAATGTACATTTAAATGTCATCTGGAGTATTGGTAATGTACGGAAGAAAATGGAGAGAGTTCCCATCCATTTGTATCCAACCTAAAAGCATTTTATGAATACATTCCATGAAAATAAAGCACCTAAAATGTCCTAAATATTTGTAGAATTTGAAGTTAAAACATGGCAATTGACAAGCAATTCAAAAGTAAAGTTAGTGTCAAACTGAAATCACACTGCAAGTACTCCTGATAACCTTTAAACATATGACAAAGTTTTATTTGATATAAAATATTAGAAACTAAAATAAAATTGAACTGAATTGAAACTGTGTATGCAATTTTCAGCACTTTCATACTTTTTGCAGAATATATTGGTAGATGTAAAAGGGTATTTTTACCAATAGCGCATTTTCTTTAGGAGAAGAGCTTGATAGATTTTGTCAATATGCCATATCTTGCAATGATTGAGAGTTGCAGTTTTCATAACTCAAAATCTTTTATTTTATTATTCCTAAGACTATATTCGTCTGCCAATCCACAGGACAGAGAATTCATTAGTTATACATGCACATCAATTATTCAAAGAGCCACTATGAAGTTTATGTTAATAATGGACTTTTCATAGTCACCAAGTTGTGCGTATTTATTTCTTATGAACTGGACTGAAATGCTACGTACAATTAATATGCTTCATTCAGGCATTTTTCCTTGTGAAAATATATTTGTCAAAGAAATTCAAGGGTAAATCAACTTGCATTATTTTGAACCAACTTATTCTGATTACAGTTCCACCATTTGGTTTGTTGTCTTACATAGATTCCTAGCATTTTGTTCCATAATTAACTTTCTTTATTTTTCCTTGTTCTTGTATAAAACATTGTTCTGGTGCAAGATCTAGATTCAAACCCAAATTGAAAAAAAAAATGCTTTGCAAATAATTCAGCATTTTGAGTATCTACTTTATGCAAATGAGGCAAAACATTCTTAACAAAATCTTATACTCATGCTATTTCATGAGTTAGTAATTTATGTACATTCAACATTACCATTTTTGAGACCATAGAAATCAGGTACTTTCCCCTCCAATTTTGTCAGTGATGCTGTTTTTTGGGTAAATGTTCAAATACTTTTTACTTCGTGCCAAAAATCCATTCATTTTCACAACTCTTTTCATTAGGGTAGCTTGTGTTTCCCACTGTGTGATTTAATAATCCACCTGTTACCATATACCTGTATATAATTACTCACACATCAGTTTTGATTATCATTGTTATGTATGTTTTATGAATGGATGTTTGCAGCTGATTTTCATACCAGTGGCATTAAAAATGTGAAACTGATTTTATGTCTGCCTTGTATATTATGCATAACTTATTTTTCAGTGATTGTACATGTATGTACTTTGAATTTTGGTATCCATGTGCTCATGAATGCTTTTGACAGGTCGTCATTACACTTAAACAGATTGTAATTAGTGGTTCAGATGGTAAAATATGACGTAATATTTAAGTCGTGATTTAAGTCTTTTTTACGTCCTGTAATTATGTCAATAAGTCTAAAACTTGCACCAACGCAAGACGTCATGAGGACGTCTTATTTTGAGGTCATCTTTACGTTTTGCAGGTCACTAAATGATGACTTTGCAAATCACCAAATGACGACTTTTGGACCTCTTTTGGACGTCTTGAGGGTAGTAAAATATGACGTGATGTTTAAGTCGTGATTTACATCATTTTTATGTCTTGTAATTACGTCAATAAGTCGACAACTTGCCCCAACGCAAGACGTCATGAGGACGTCTTATTTTGAGGTCATCTTTACGTTTTGCAGGTCACTAAATGATGACTTTGCAAATCACCAAATGACGACTTTTGGACCTCTTTTGGACGTCTTGCGGGTGGTAAAATATGACGTGATATTTAAGTCGTGATTTACATCTTTTTTATGTCTTGTAATTACGTCAATAAGTCGACAACTTGCACCAACGCAAGACGTCATGAGGACGTCTTATTCTGAGGTCATCTTTACGTCTTGCAGGTCACTAAATGACGACTTTATTACGTCTTTTGGACATCTTGCAGTTCACCAAATGACGATTCTTTGACGTCTTTTGGGCGTCTAGCATATCACGTCATTTGTTACCACACTCAAGACCTCTAAAAGACGTCATGAAGCTGTCATTCACTGACCTGCAAGACGTAAAGATAACGTCAAAATAAGACGTCCTCATGATGTCTTGCGTTGGTGCAAGTTGTCGTCTTATTGACGTAATTACAGGACGTAAAAAAGACGTAAACCACGACGTAAATACCACGTCATTTTTTATCACCCGCAAGACGTCTAAAAACGTCATAAAGTGGTCATTTAGTGACCTGCAAGACGTCAAAAAGTCGTCATTTGGTGATTTGCAAGACGTCATGAAGTTGTCATTCACTGACCTGCAAGACGTAAATATGACGTCAAAATAAGACGTCCTCATGACGTCTTGCGTTGGTGCAAGTTGTCGTCTTTTTTACGTAATTACAGGACGTAAAATAGACGTAAACTATGACTTAAATATCACGTCATTTTTTACCACCCGCAAGACCTCTAAAAGACGTCATAAAGTGGTCATTTAGTGACCAGCAAGACGTCCAATAGACGTCACAAAGTCGTCATTTGGTGATTTGCAAGACGTCCAAAAGACGTCATGAAGTCGTCATTCAGTGACCTGCAAGACGTAAAGATGACGTCAAAATAAGACGTCCTCACGATGTCTTGCGTTGGTGCAAGTTGTCGTCTTATTGACGTAATTACAGGACGTAAAAAAGACGTAAATCACGACGTAAATATCACGTCATTTTTTACCACCCGCAAGACTTCTAAAAGACGTCATAAAGTGGTCATTTAGTGACCAGCAAGACGTCCAATAGACGTCACAAAGTCGTCATTTGGTGATTTGCAAGACGCCCAAAAGACGTCATGAAGTCGTCATTCAGTGACCTGCAAGACGTAAAGATGACGTCAAAATAAGACGTCCTCACGATGTCTTGCGTTGGTGCAAGTTGTCGTCTTATTGACGTAATTACAGGACGTAAAAAAGACGTAAATCACGACGTAAATATCACGTCATTTTTTACCACCCGCAAGACCTCTAAAAGACGTCATAAAGTGGTCATTTAGTGACCAGCAAGACGTCCAATAGACGTCACAAAGTCGTCATTTGGTGATTTGCAAGACGCCCAAAAGACGTCATGAAGTCGTCATTCAGTGACCTGCAAGACGTAAAGATGACGTCAAAATAAGACGTCCTCATGATGTCTTGCGTTGGTGCAAGTTGTCGTCTTATTGACGTAATTACAGGACGTAAAATAGACGTAAACTATGACTTAAATATCACGTCATTTTTTACCAGCCGCAAGACCTCTAAAAGACGTCATAAAGTGGTCATTTAGTCACCAGCAAGACGTCCAAAACACGTCAAAAAGTCATCATTTGGTGATTTGCAAGACGTCATGAAGTTGTCATTCACTGACCTGGAAGACGTAAAGATGACGTCAAAATAAGACGTCCTCATGATGTCTTGCGTTGGTGCAAGTTGTCGTCTTATTGACGTAATTACAGGACGTAAAAAAGACGTAAATCACGACGTAAATATCACGTCATTTTTTACCACCCGCAAGACCTCTAAAAGACGTCATAAAGTGGTCATTTAGTGACCAGCAAGACGTCCAATAGACGTCACAAAGTCGTCATTTGGTGATTTGCAAGACGCCCAAAAGACGTCATGAAGTTGTCATTCAGTGACCTGCAAGACGTAAAGATGACGTCAAAATAAGACGTCCTCATGATGTCTTGCGTTGGTGCAAGTTGTCGTCTTATTTACGTAATTACAGGACGTAAAATAGACGTAAACTATGACTTAAATATCACGTCATTTTTTACCAGCCGCAAGACGTCTAAAAACGTCATAAAGTGGTCATTTAATGAAAAGCAAGACGTCAAAAAGACGTCCAAAAGTAGTCATTTGGTGATTTGCAAGACGTCATGAAGTTGTCATTCACTGACCTGGAACACGTTAAGATGACGTCAAAATAAGACGTCCTCATGATGTCTTGCGTTGGTGCAAGTTGTCGTCTTATTGACGTAATTACAGGACGTAAAAAAGACGTAAGCCACGACGTAAATATCACGTCAATATCACGTAATTTTTACCACTCTCTGCTATCAGGGATCTTGCGAGCTCCTCTCCCATTTGCTCCGTACACAAAATTTCATGAATTTTCATTTTTTTTTGTTTTTGATGAGGGAATAGATTAGTATCATACAGGTTATGTGTAAAAGCATAATTAGTGAAATGATTATATCTAAGGTGCATGTATGATAAAATATTTTCTTTAGAGAAAATGTAAATTAATGTATTGTTCAGTACAGGGCAAATGGGAGAGGAGTTCGCAAGATACGTCACGTAGTTGCCAATTTGTTTCTGATCGATTTCAACTTCAAAGATTCATAAATTTCTTATTTCTTATCGGATTTTCCCAAACTTTCATTGATCTGTTGATTGAATTGTATTGCCTCTTTTAAAACCAAGTTGATATTAGGGTGGACTTTCCCTTTAAATCTTCTATCGTTCGAAGAAATTCTCATCATTCAATTTTTCATAGTAATGTTTTTCATTGTTTTATTTTTCGGATGTACTAACTTAAGGTTTTATCAATAGTAAGCATAATGATATGTGAAAACGTTAAGGCATTAAAAAGAACCGTTCCCTTCTTCGTTTTTTTTTAACGCAAAACGCATATTTCTCCCTCATGTTAGGCTGACATGAGGCCAAAACAGGCCACGTGGGGATATGAACAATACATCAGATTTTTATTAACTGAAAAACAATAAATGTTTTTAATACTTGTAGGAAAAGGATTTGTGTAGCATAGAATATGGAATCCTGCATTACAATAAGTAAAGTGACATCCTCCATAGAGGCCGAGTGGATTCGAAACGCACCACACAGGGAGTCCAATTAGGCATAGGCTTTTTACATACACTCTCCTCTTTACGAAACCATATCTCCCAGAATATATATTTCTGTAAAAACCTAACAAACCGATTTTAATGAAAATTTAGGTTTTATACTTGCTGTAGATGCCAAATTTGTTAACTTTTATAAACATTTAACATAGACATCTTTAGAGTTTAAAATTAGATGACCTAAAACACAACACGCATTCTTACACTGACGGCGCTGTGGAATATGTTCATCCGGATGGCCAACTTGGGCAGGGGGTTTCGGTTTAAGTATTAAAACAGTTCATCATTCATATTCATGATAAATTTTGAGGACATTTGCAAGACTTCGCAATAAGTACCTTGAAAAATATTCATAAGCATTGCCATTCTAGACTGAGCTAGGCAAGGTCACTTTATCCACGTCATTGGTGTACACACATTGATAGTTTTCGCATGCATATCCATTGCTATATTTTTTATCATGCATGATACTTCTATGAATATTCATTACTCAGAGCCCATCAATGGGCTCTAATTTGCTGTAAGTAAATGAGAAAAAACACACAACAAACGTCATACCTCATTAGCTTTTGTCCTATGACGTGTTTTAATTTTTGTTGTAACGGTATATCTCACGGCAATTGGACAATGATAAGTAATGAAAGTGCGCTTTGTATCTCTTGAAAAGGCGCTTTTAAAGTGAAATGTATGTATTACAGAATTTTCTGCTTGTGATTGCAGTTCCTCCTGTGGGTTTGAAGCTGTCAGACACCATGACACCAGGTGGCCATGAGCAGGGTGACATAGTGCCTGTCCTTTCCCGCCAGGCCTACACCGTCACCTGCTCCACCCAACCAGGTGCAAACCCTCCTGCAGACCTCGAGTGGACCTCAACCACCGCCCAGATTACACAGGGGGTCAAGGAAGACCAGGCAGTGACCGGGAGCAAACTGACCATGTCCAGTAGGGAGGTAACGTTCACACCGTCCATGGCTGACCATCTGACGTCGGTCACTTGTGAAGCGACCCATCCGGCTCTAGATACATCGTTGACCAAGTTCATTCAGCTTGATGTACAAGGTAGGCTGTACAGGTCCTTCTTCTTAAAATTCTCAATTAAGAAATCGGGATGGTAAACAGGTCCCTCTTGTTTTTAATTCACATAGGTAATCGTGTGTTCTGGTAATGACAGAAAATAAAATTTCACAGATCCAAATGAAACCAAACACACAGTACACCTAATAAATGATATCTGCAGAATAAGTTTGAACCAAATTGTATGACTGCTACGTAACGAGCTAGAAGGAAGGGAAATTCGTGCTAGAATTACCATTTGTAGCTTCGTGGTATTACCATGAAGCTTGTAGCTCTATGTATGAAGCTACACTGCTCCATGGTATTACTGACCATGCGTTGCGTAAGCATGGAGCTATGTTGTAATAGAACGGTTACATGTCGTTTTTCCGAAGGCTCGTGTTTCTGAAGATTTCATTCGTGCAATGTTATACCAAGATTACAGTTCTGCATTAGACAATTAAATAAATCATGTTCACTAGTAACATCCTGAAGATAATGCCACGCTCTGTGTTTAATGTCATGCAGTTCCTCCAAGCGACGTCAACATTATGTTCAACTCTGCCATCATTTCTGACGGTGAGACGCTCACCCTACAAGAAGGAACTTCAAGCACGGTCACCGGTGAAAGCCTTGGAACAAGACCGGCTTCTGCTATCACATGGTACCTCGACGGAGTCCAAGTTTCGTCTGGGGTCGGCAGACCGGAGTTTTCCCCGAATGCAGACGACAGTAGGTTGTCAGATACATCCAGCTTCATCATCATCCAACCTACTAGAGAGGACCATGAGCAGGTTCTCCGTTTCCAGGCAACTACGTTCGGAATAAGTCGTGATACCAGCATTCGACTCTCAGTTGATGGTAGGATATAGCTTTCCTAAAAATTAAAACTTATTTATAATGGGACGAAAAGGAAGAAATAATTCCTCAAGAAACAAGACCAGATTGATTTCCTACACTCTAACTTAAGTGCTCTATTTAGCACTTTTTGAGGGCATGCATAGGTACTGCACTCAGAGTGCTATTGAATGCACACAGCGTGCTATTTCAGCACTTTCGCGGGAGCTGGACCGGCTCCTTAAACTGCTAAACATTCATTAAAAAAATCGTGATTTTGGCGAGCCTCGAACCAGGGTCCGCTGATCGAGAATTGCTGGCATTACCGCTAGACTAACTCACATCGTACGATTTAGAGCAGATCATAATTATTGTTACATAGTGAATTTACGACACCACATAGTTCATGTTATCTACTTGACTCCCGTGACTAAACTGGATTGCAAGAAGCATTCGTTAGTCTATCGGTAACGTCAGCGCCTCTCAATCCGCGCAACCTGGTTCGAGGCTCGCCACGGTCACATTTTTTTTTTGCTGGTAAATTAGCACACTACAAGTGCTAAAACAGCATTTCAGGTGCAGTCACTATACATGCCCCGAGAAAGTAGCACTTTAGCTCTTACAGTGTATTAGCCTGTAAACATGGAATAGACTCACAGACAAGTCAGAGCCTCATTCATTTTGTTCATTGTAAAGCTTTACAAATTATTAAACAGAAAGGGGATAGGAGAAATATCAGGCTAAAAAAAAAAAAAAATCGTTTTTATGACATTTTTCCTGGGGAGCGCTTCATCAAGCGTTTTGTCAGTGATTTTTAGCGAAAACTGTTTTAAGTTACTGAAATCCTTGCATCTGATTGGCAAAGAGCAAATTAGTTGGTAAAAATCACTGATAAAACAGCAATATGCTTTTGGACATCTTGCAGTTCACCAAATGACGATTCTTTGACGTCTTTTGGGCGTCTAGCATATCACGTCATTTGTTACCACACTCAAGACCTCTAAAAGACGTCATGAAGCTGTCATTCACTGACCTGCAAGACGTAAAGATAACGTCAAAATAAGACGTCCTCATGATGTCTTGCGTTGGTGCAAGTTGTCGTCTTATTGACGTAATTACAGGACGTAAAAAAGACGTAAACCACGACGTAAATACCACGTCATTTTTTATCACCCGCAAGACGTCTAAAAACGTCATAAAGTGGTCATTTAGTGACCTGCAAGACGTCAAAAAGTCGTCATTTGGTGATTTGCAAGACGTCATGAAGTTGTCATTCACTGACCTGCAAGACGTAAATATGACGTCAAAATAAGACGTCCTCATGACGTCTTGCGTTGGTGCAAGTTGTCGTCTTTTTTACGTAATTACAGGACGTAAAATAGACGTAAACTATGACTTAAATATCACGTCATTTTTTACCACCCGCAAGACCTCTAAAAGACGTCATAAAGTGGTCATTTAGTGACCAGCAAGACGTCCAATAGACGTCACAAAGTCGTCATTTGGTGATTTGCAAGACGTCCAAAAGACGTCATGAAGTCGTCATTCAGTGACCTGCAAGACGTAAAGATGACGTCAAAATAAGACGTCCTCACGATGTCTTGCGTTGGTGCAAGTTGTCGTCTTATTGACGTAATTACAGGACGTAAAAAAGACGTAAATCACGACGTAAATATCACGTCATTTTTTACCACCCGCAAGACCTCTAAAAGACGTCATAAAGTGGTCATTTAGTGACCAGCAAGACGTCCAATAGACGTCACAAAGTCGTCATTTGGTGATTTGCAAGACGCCCAAAAGACGTCATGAAGTCGTCATTCAGTGACCTGCAAGACGTAAAGATGACGTCAAAATAAGACGTCCTCACGATGTCTTGCGTTGGTGCAAGTTGTCGTCTTATTGACGTAATTACAGGACGTAAAAAAGACGTAAATCACGACGTAAATATCACGTCATTTTTTACCACCCGCAAGACCTCTAAAAGACGTCATAAAGTGGTCATTTAGTGACCAGCAAGACGTCCAATAGACGTCACAAAGTCGTCATTTGGTGATTTGCAAGACGCCCAAAAGACGTCATGAAGTCGTCATTCAGTGACCTGCAAGACGTAAAGATGACGTCAAAATAAGACGTCCTCATGATGTCTTGCGTTGGTGCAAGTTGTCGTCTTATTGACGTAATTACAGGACGTAAAATAGACGTAAACTATGACTTAAATATCACGTCATTTTTTACCAGCCGCAAGACCTCTAAAAGACGTCATAAAGTGGTCATTTAGTCACCAGCAAGACGTCCAAAACACGTCAAAAAGTCATCATTTGGTGATTTGCAAGACGTCATGAAGTTGTCATTCACTGACCTGGAAGACGTAAAGATGACGTCAAAATAAGACGTCCTCATGATGTCTTGCGTTGGTGCAAGTTGTCGTCTTATTGACGTAATTACAGGACGTAAAAAAGACGTAAATCACGACGTAAATATCACGTCATTTTTTACCACCCGCAAGACCTCTAAAAGACGTCATAAAGTGGTCATTTAGTGACCAGCAAGACGTCCAATAGACGTCACAAAGTCGTCATTTGGTGATTTGCAAGACGCCCAAAAGACGTCATGAAGTTGTCATTCAGTGACCTGCAAGACGTAAAGATGACGTCAAAATAAGACGTCCTCATGATGTCTTGCGTTGGTGCAAGTTGTCGTCTTATTTACGTAATTACAGGACGTAAAATAGACGTAAACTGTGACTTAAATATCACGTCATTTTTTACCACCCGCAAGACGTCTAAAAACGTCATAAAGTGGTCATTTAATGAAAAGCAAGACGTCAAAAAGACGTCCAAAAGTAGTCATTTGGTGATTTGCAAGACGTCATGAAGTTGTCATTCACTGACCTGGAACACGTTAAGATGACGTCAAAATAAGACGTCCTCATGATGTCTTGCGTTGGTGCAAGTTGTCGTCTTATTGACGTAATTACAGGACGTAAAAAAGACGTAAGCCACGACGTAAATATCACGTCAATATCACGTAATTTTTACCACTCTCTGCTATCAGGGATCTTGCGAGCTCCTCTCCCATTTGCTCCGTACACAAAATTTCATGAATTTTCATTTTTTTTTGTTTTTGATGAGGGAATAGATTAGTATCATACAGGTTATGTGTAAAAGCATAATTAGTGAAATGATTATATCTAAGGTGCATGTATGATAAAATATTTTCTTTAGAGAAAATGTAAATTAATGTATTGTTCAGTACAGGGCAAATGGGAGAGGAGTTCGCAAGATACGTCACGTAGTTGCCAATTTGTTTCTGATCGATTTCAACTTCAAAGATTCATAAATTTCTTATTTCTTATCGGATTTTCCCAAACTTTCATTGATCTGTTGACTGAATTTTATTGCCTCTTTTAAAACCAAGTTGATATTAGGGTGGACTTCCCCTTGAAATCTTCTATCGTTCCAAGAAATTCCCATCATTTAATTTTTCATAGTAATGTTTTTCATTGTTTTATTTTTCGGATGTACTAACTTAAGGTTTTATCAATAGTAAGTATAATGATATGTGAAAACGTTAAGGCATTAAAAAGAACCGTTCCCTTCTTCTTTTTTTTTTAACGCAAAACGCATATTTCTCCCTCATGTTAGGCTGACATGAGGCCAAAACAGGCCACGTGGGGATATGAACAATACATCAGATTTTTATTAACTGAAAAACAATAAATGTTTTTAATACTTGTAGGAAAAGGATTTGTGTAGCATAGAATATGGAATCCTGCATTACAATAAGTAAAGTGACATCCTCCATAGAGGCCGAGTGGATTCGAAACGCACCACACAGGGAGCGCAATTAGGCATAGGCTTTTTGCATACACTCTCCTCTTTACGAAACCAAATCTCCCCGAATATATCTTTCTGTAAAAACCAAACAAACTGATTTTAATGAAAATTTAGGTTTTATACTTGCTGTAGATGCCAAATTTGTTAACTTTTATAAACATTTAACATAGACATCTTTAGAGTTTAAAATTAGATGACCTAAAACACAACACGCATTCTTACACTGACGGCGCTGTGGAATATGTTCATCCGGATGGCCAACTTGGGCAGGGGGTTTCGGTTTAAGTATTAAAACAGTTCATCATTCATATTCATGATAAATTTTGAGGACATTTGCAAGACTTCGCAATAAGTACCTTGAAAAATATTCATAAGCATTGCCATTCTAGACTGAGCTAGGCAAGGTCACTTTATCCACGTCATTGGTGTACACACATTGATAGTTTTCGCATGCATATCCATTGCTATATTTCTTATCAGGCATGATACTTCTATGAATATTCATTACTCAGAGCCCATCAATGGGCTCTAATTTGCTGTAAGTAAATGAGAAAAAACACACAACAAACGTCATACCTCATTAGCTTTTGTCCTATGACGTGTTTTAATTTTTGTTGTAACGGTATATCTCACGGCAATTGGACAATGATAAGTACTGAAAGTGCGCTTTGTATCTCTTGAAAAGGCGCTTTTAAAGTGAAATGTATGTATTACAGAATTTTCTGCTTGTGATTGCAGTTCCTCCTGTGGGTTTGAAGCTGTCAGACACCATGACACCAGGTGGCCATGAGCAGGGTGACATAGTGCCTGTCCTTTCCCGCCAGGCCTACACCGTCACCTGCTCCACCCAACCAGGTGCAAACCCTCCTGCAGACCTCGAGTGGACCTCAACCACCGCCCAGATTACACAGGGGGACAAGGAAGACCAGGCAGTGACCGGGAGCAAACTGACCATGTCCAGTAGGGAGGTAACGTTCACACCGTCCATGGCTGACCATCTGACGTCGGTCACTTGTGAAGCGACCCATCCTGCTCTGGATACATCGTTGACCAAGTTCATTCAGCTTGATGTACAAGGTAGGCTGTACAGGTCCTTCTTCTTAAAATTCTCAATTAAGAAATCGGGATGGTAAACAGGTCCCTCTTGTTTTTAATTCACATAGGTAATCGTGTGTTCTGGTAATGACAGAAAATAAAATTTCACAGATCCAAATGAAACCAAACACACAGTACACCTAATAAATGATATCTGCAGAATAAGTTTGAACCAAATTGTATGACTGCTACGTAACGAGCTAGAAGGAAGGGAAATTCGAGCTAGAATTACCATTTGTAGCTTCGTGGTATTACCATGAAACTTGTAGCTCTATGCATGAAGCTACACTGCTCCATGGTATTACTGACCATGCGTTGCGTAAGCATGGAGCTTCGTTGTAATAGAACGGTTACATGTCGTTTTTCCGAAGGCTCGTGTTTCTGAAGATTTCATTCGTGCAATGTTATACCAAGATTACAGTTCTGCATTAGACAATTAAATAAATCATGTTCACTAGTAACATCCTGAAGATAATGCCACGCTCTGTGTTTAATGTCATGCAGTTCCTCCAAGCGACGTCAACATTATGTTCAACTCTGCCATCATTTCTGACGGTGAGACGCTCACCCTACAAGAAGGAACTTCAAGCACGGTCACCGGTGAAAGCCTTGGAACAAGACCGGCTTCTGCTATCACATGGTACCTCGACGGAGTCCAAGTTTCGTCTGGGGTCGGCAGACCGGAGTTTTCCCCGAATGCAGACGACAGTAGGTTGTCAGATACATCCAGCTTCATCATCATCCAACCTACTAGAGAGGACCATGAGCAGGTTCTCCGTTTCCAGGCAACTACGTTCGGAATAAGTCGTGATACCAGCATTCGACTCTCAGTTGATGGTAGGATATAGCTTTCCTAAAAATTAAAACTTATTTATAATGGGACGAAAAGGAAGAAATAATTCCTCAAGAAACAAGACCAGATTGATTTCCTACACTCTAACTTAAGTGCTCTATTTAGCACTTTTTGAGGGCATGCATAGGTACTGCACTCAGAGTGCTATTGAATGCACACAGCGTGCTATTTCAGCACTTTCGCGGGAGCTGGACCGGCTCCTTAAACTGCTAAACATTCATTAAAAAAATCGTGATTTTGGCGAGCCTCGAACCAGGGTCCGCTGATCGAGAATTGCTGGCATTACCGCTAGACTAACTCACATCGTACGATTTAGAGCAGATCATAATTATTGTTACATAGTGAATTTACGACACCACATAGTTCATGTTATCTACTTGACTCCCGTGACTAAACTGGATTGCAAGAAGCATTCGTTAGTCTATCGGTAACGTCAGCGCCTCTCAATCCGCGCAACCTGGTTCGAGGCTCGCCACGGTCACATTTTTTTTTTGCTGGTAAATTAGCACACTACAAGTGCTAAAACAGCATTTCAGGTGCAGTCACTATACATGCCCCGAGAAAGTAGCACTTTAGCTCTTACAGTGTATTAGCCTGTAAACATGGAATAGACTCACAGACAAGTCAGAGCCTCATTCATTTTGTTCATTGTAAAGCTTTACAAATTATTAAACAGAAAGGGGATAGGAGAAATATCAGGCTAAAAAAAAAAAAAAAAAATCGTTTTTATGACATTTTTCCTGGGGAGCGCTTCATCAAGCGTTTTGTCAGTGATTTTTAGCGAAAACTGTTTTAAGTTACTGAAATCCTCGCATCTGATTGGCAAAGAGCAAATTAGTTGGTAAAAATCACTGATAAAACAGCAATATGCTAAAATCCTTTGGTACCTCGAAATGACAGTTAAATTTGATCGGCAATAGAAAGTTTAAATTACATTTTCTGGTCAACTAGGAAACATACAGCATTAAATCATATTTTGAAAGGAATATTTTTTTCTATAAAGTGGTTTCTTTCCGTCATTTGTCCTAATTTCATATTTGGCATAAAAGCCAGTTTGTACAAAAGACGCTGTCATTTTGTACGCACCTCGATGCGCGCACCAGTGTGATTATATTAGTCAAGAGCAAGAGTTAGTAACGCGTCCACTAAAACAAATACACGTGCGCGTACAAATTGAGGTCATTTCGGGGTCATTTGTACCATGAACTAATTACGAACTGGCTCATTACTACCACTCCAGAGTCCTCTTTTTTATTTTAAGCATTACAGTCCCAGTTTTATCCCTTTGTTCCCTTTTTTCATTCTGCTCCTTCTCCACCCTTTCCTTTTCCTTTTCGTAAGACCTGCACGCTTCTCTCGCCTCTCTGTTTAATGTCCAGCTTCCTCTTCCCTTTGTTTGTCCTTTTATGTTTTCTTCAAATTAATTGTAGTTATCATGATAATGGCCCGGGAGGGAGGAGGGATGTCTCATTGAGCCCTGCACGGCATCCGGGTCCATGACTTTCTGAAAAGCACCCTAAACTACAATTTAAGTCAAGAGATTTTGATACCCTCTTCAGTGAATCCCGTGGTTCCTCTTTGCCCCCTCTTTTGCCAAATTGGAAGAGTTAAAGACAAATATTTAAATTGGAACACATTACAGAATAATAGTATCACTGAAAAATAAAAAAAAAGAGAAGCTCTTTGGATTCCTTTTATCTTCAGATTCGCTGCTCCCGGTTCCCGAACGTACTGTCAAAATTTCCTACCTTTTTCGAGCATCTTATCTCATCACTATTAGTGCATTTGGGGCCCCTTTTTCAGAATTTTCCTGTTTTTGATACCTAAACGATAGCCCTTTTTACTCCTTTTCATGGAAGCGTTAATGAGACATATCCCCCCCCCCCCCTTGGATACTGGATAAGGTAAGGGTAATGAAATTGACTTTTCTCCAAATCAATACCATTATATTTTCTTTAATTATCACCAATTATCCAGGTCCGCCAGATCCTCCAATAATCCTTCGCATTCCTGATAACCTCATCGAAAACCAGCAGACCTCCATCTCTTGTCATGCTGACAACGGCCACCCTTCCCCGTCATTCCAGTGGTTCATCGGAAACCGGAACCTCAGTGCCGATGCAACACTGCAGGTTTCTGCCGACGTCAACAACCGTATCGACGCTACGAGCCAGCTGAGATACCTTCCACTGAGAGAGGATAACGGTTTTCCCCTGGAGTGCCTTGTCATCCATGACGCTCTCTTACAACCAGTGAAAGCGATTAGTGACAGCCTTGTTGTGGAGTGTGAGTAGAAATATACTTTGGAGCTACTTTGCATTCTTTGATAAAATATGATGAATTACATAATCATTTTGACCATGATACCTTGCAATATGTTGGACGAGACAAATATGGCTCATAAGTCCTTTAAATCCGTACTAGATCATATGAATGCAACTTAGATGGGATCAGATCCAATCGGGGCCAAACAGGGCCTACGCTAAACTCTTTCTCCTTTGACATGTTTGACGGCTGATCAGTCTAAAAGGATTCTAGAAACCACGCACACATATGTTTACCGTAGGGTTTACATTTGTATGTTGCGTGGGATTCACGTACCGCGCCACGCATAAATATGATGAATTAAATAATTATTTTGACCATCGCCAAAAAGGAAGACACTCCAATCACAATAAAGGCTTAAAGGAGAATTAACCTCAAACAATAAAGACGATAGTGTTCAAAGGTGTTATTTATTCCTACTTGTTAGACTATATGGCTTCGCGTCAAAATATACGAGATCGATACGAATCAAGATTTTCTGAGCAAAATTTATCATCTGCTAGCAATATGTATCGTCTGCTAGCAATACATGGGGGCTGCCATTTTTTTTATGTGTACAAGAAGATTTTCTTAATCCAAATGCCCAATTGCCTTTTTCAAAATTAAAAACCCATTTGAGATTTAAAATATAGAATAGATATGTCAATTTATTTTTAAACTGAAGATTTCCTTATATATTTCTGTTGAAAATCGATATTCGCTTAATATAAATCTATTTTCTAGATACTGTGACGCAATGGACGGAGCAAATTAATTCAAATTTTATGGATGCTTCTTCCCTGAGCATCTATAGCGGCAAACTATGCATTCACCTGCTTTCGGATAATGGGACTTGAAAAGTCAGAATGCATGCTGCATATATTATGTTCTGCTCTGTTTGGCAAACCCAAGAAAATAGATTTTTGTTAAGCAAAACCAGACAATTTAAAAGTATCATTATAAAGATTTAATTTTTATAAATCATGTAAACACCCACTTTATATTTTTCGTCACATATGGGATTTTAGGTAATGAAGAAAATCAATTTAGGTCTTGGATTCAAAATATCTTCCTGACCGGAACATTTCTCAATGGTTCATGTACAAATCCAAATCAGCAAGAAAATGGCAGCCCCCATGTAAATGAGTAGTAGACGATACCGGGTGTTGGAATATCTTTATTATACCCTTTTCTGATATCTTATTGGAAAATGATTTAGGCCAATAAGTAGGAATATACTACACCTTTCAATATAAGTAAATTTGTACTCAGGGGTTAATTCTCCTTTAAGTTACCTCAGTTTAATGAGACAATGGTCAACTCTCAATTGCGGCGCCGCTAAGGGGCGATTGCATATAAACAATCATGTAACATAACTTTGCCACAAGGTGGCGGTATAACACAATCCAATGTAGAGCATAATAAGGGAACTCTAATCCAATAGCGTGATATCTCTTTCTTTCTCCCTATCTCTCTGTCCTAATCAAAAACAAAGTTGAGTAAATATTACTATCTGCTGTACATAAAGGCCAATGATATTGAATGGCTCAAAACCAATAACTAAATTTTTAACAAACTATTTTACCTACAAAGGGAGAAAAGTGACAAATACTACTGCGTAATAAAGCATATCGAATACATGTATAACTGAGCAGACCAAACGACTCTAACACAAAGATAGTGTTAAAGACAAGAGTACACGCACCCCTGCACTATAATAATTATGGAATTACCACTAAACCAAGAGGAGGTGAAAACTAACAATCATAAGTAGTGTACACCCACTATACTAGCGATAATCAAATTACCACTAAACCAATAGGATGTAAATCATATGTGTATTTCTAAAATAGGAACATTCTTAAAATATAAACATAGCTAGTAAACCATTATTTACTTCTATCTCTACCTTCACATCTCAAGACAACAATGTCGTACATGTATATATCGTGGATGGTATGGTAGATAATTCCTCACAAGTGTACTTACCGAAAAAAACAACAAAAGAGGTGATGCATGTACATATACACATAATGTAAAATTAGACATCAAGATTGAAACTAAAAAATCAAATCCGTTCCCGAAATATATGTAAGTCAAAAGGATGCGTCTTTAACAAACATACACATTAATGTAGATACTCATAAAAAGCAAACTGACCGGCACCATTCCATTAAACATTACCTATGACAATATGTTAAAATCAGACCACAGTGAATTTAGGCTTAATACTAAACCAATTGTTACATGCAGATGTACTAATATGGCACCATTCCTTGTGCCTTAAACTCAGTGATGATCGAGTAGACAAATAGGGCCTACGGCTACATATCAGACCACAGTCAATAATGTTCCCTAATACAAAAACAAAAACACAAACAAAAACAAAAAACAAGAACAAGTTGCTTTTCATTTCTATAGCAAGCTAAAGACAAGGGAGAAAATTTGAGCAAGATTTAAAATCACCGAGCAAGTACATCAAAATAAACATACACACATGTACACGTATGGGGCTAAACCCAGAAAAAGAAAAATTGATATGTAGCACATCAAATGTAACACATCAATATGACCCATAGAGTATAGTAGAACGCAGCAGAGCAAAACACAAAGACCTGGATAAAATCAGACCTTCCTGCTCTATCAAACTTCAATAGAGCAAAAAGGTTGCACATGCATAGTCAAAACATAAACCATGCCATTATAAATGAGTATGTACCATGAGCATCTCTTCACACAAATATAAATCATGAAAATGACACAGCACTGTTTAGGCAATAGTATCTGTAGTTTGATACAAGCATGACGACATAGAATAAAAACAAATGAAAAGAGATATGAGAAGAACTAATTATATTTTCCCTGACATAAAACCATGTAATGTATAACTTTAATTCCCTCCCCATGGAGCGTAAAAAAATAAAAATGGATATCAACAAAATCACACATAAAAACATGAAAATATACACCGAAAATCATCTCCTAAAGAACATAAAGCATTCATGTACAAAAATCTCCTCAGAATATCCTGTCTGAAAAAAAGACATAAAAACATGTTGATCAATCCGAAATTGCAGTGTATCAGAAAACAGACAATAGAATCATACATGCACGCTCAGTAAAGAATGTCAATAATGCAAAAAGTCAATGTGAGGGCAGCAGCAAAGAGGGAAACTAAGCTGGACAACATGCCATGTTTGATTGTCTTTCTCACGATATCGGGGTCGGGGGCAGTACGCTGTCATAACTTATGGCAACACGGTTAAGACGCTTGCTGAACACGTCCGGAGGGCGGCTAGGATGAGGTCTACCCTGCAAGCCATAGGGGTGGCACGGTCGCCTCCGTAGAGTGGATGCGATGTCACAGGCAAAGATCAGCATGTAGGTGACCGGTGGACGACCAGGAGGTTCAGCTTTCTTACAATAGAAGGACCAGTCTCGATCTGCGAGGGATGCAGACGTGTCTATGGGGATGAACAGTTCAGCATCTGGCGGGCGACCAGGAAGTGGTTCAGCTCTCTTACCAGGGAAGGGCCGGGCTCGATCTGCTAGAAATGCAGGTGGCTCTACTGGGGTGGACAGTTCAGCTTCTGGTGGGCGACCAGAAGGAGGTTCAGCTCTCTTACCAGGGAAGGGCCGGGCTCGATCTGCTAGAAATGCAGGTGTCTCTACTGGGGTGGACAGTTCAGCTTCAGGTGGGCGACCACGAGAGGTGTCGACCTTCACTGTATAAGCAAGGTGACCTGCGAGAGCGACGGCAGTGGTGACAAAGGCCGATGACCCAACTGAGGTACCATGGCAGCTATGACGAGGGAGGTCTCTGAACATCGTGTCGCAGGGAAGAGAAGACGTGCCGTCTCGTTGGCACAGATCATAGTCCGGAGAGGGTGTGACAGGACTACTGGAGACACGAGTCCCTGTAAAGGAATCCTGACAGCTGGCAAGAAGTGCGTCCACAACAGCAGTATCACCATCTGAAGCATAGGATGGACTGGTGATAGCAGACTGCAACCGACATAAATCTTGCCGATCTCCCACAGGACACGTGGTTGAACTCTCAGTAGAGCTGGTAATACTCTGTTGGTAACACCCGATATGAAAGGGGTGTGACTTAAGGGCTTGATCACCCTCATCAGCTAGCTGTGGTATAAGATTGGCCTCATGCATACATAATGGAAAGATCTCAAGTGGAAGAGAGACCAGGCTAACTTGTGAAGGCCCATATGTGAATGCTGGACAATCACCAATACGAATCTGACGTTTAGCTGGTCGAAGGGTAACATCGTGCAGCTCCATGAAAGGAATACCGGCTTGCACTTCTACGTCTAGAGTCGCAACTACCCACCCAGCAAAGAGAAACTCCTTGCCATGAAGTTCGAACAGGAGTGATGTCTCGCCAACAATACCGGAGGAAAATCCATCAAGTTGGTGGGGGATCAAGGTTCTACCTCCAAGTCTAGAAACAGTAGATGAACTGATCAAATTCCTAGTGGCACCACTGACAAAAGTGACCCGGACCTGCTGATCATCACAACAAAAGTCAACGTAAGGAGGCTGATTAGCCTGTTCAGGCAACGTGGAAGAGCTGGCCATAGTTCGAGAACTTGGCACCAAATTCAACCCCTGGAACTCATTTAACTCTGATGAGTTGCCAGACTTGCTGCAAGTATCTCTCACATGTTCAAGGGACTCATCTAGCTCTGATGAGTCATCAGCACAACCAAAAGCACTAATACTCCTGTCATGATCTGCACTACACAGATCTAGTACCGCCTCAGACGAAGTAGCACCGAGAGTACCATCCAGAATGTCATCGTCAATGTAAGTCAGATAGTCACCTAAACTGAGAAGGTCAACAGAAGCACAACCATATATCTTAGCAACATGGCAAGCCTTCGCTACACAATACTTGTCTTCCTCTGGAAGGTACGGACAAGCACCAATATGATGGTCATTCGGGCGGCAAGCTTCAGCGCATATAGGGCAACTAACCTTATATGCATATTGGTGTGTATTAGGGGGGATAGTAGGTTTATCACAAAGGGTACCGATATCCTGGGAAGGAGGTTGGTCCCTGTCCCGAGGATACTTTTCACTGTATGACAAATCATCCTGGGAAGGAGGGCGGTTGGGATACCTATCCCGAGCCCACTGATACACAGTATCATCACATTCGCAGTCATAAAAATCATCGTCATCACGACTGTCATAATAATCATTCTCATAATCCTGGGAAGGTTGGTAGGGATACCCATCCTGAGCCCAAGGATACTTGGTATCATTTTCACTCTCACACTCACAGCCAGTCAAATCATCGTCATCACGACTGTCATCATAATCACTCTCATCATCAATCTCCTTCTCACTACCATTGACATTGATTAGTTTATGATTGTATTGATAGAAATCTACATGAGAATCGTATCTACTATTATTTACAACAGGGAATGGGGATTGGGGAGGGAGACCGCGCTCCTGGGCCTGGGGACGATGAGCATATCGGTACATGTAAAGTGGATATGCCATCGTGAATGTCCATGGATGGGACTAGGGGCATTATGTAGCCGCAACTGAACAGACCAACCTAGCATTTACCTATCACAGAACGCTTTTCTGACCGATTGAATGCATATTTTGCAATGGTCAACCTAATGTGCAATGGGCAAGGATTCGAATCCCGCTGCCACCACGCCAAAAAGGAAGACACTCCAATCACAATAAAGGCTTAAGTTACCCCAGTTTAATGAGACAATGGTCAACTCTCAATTGCGGCGCCGCTAAGGGGCGATTGCATATAAACAATCATGTAACATAACTTTGCCACAAGGTGGCGGTATAACACAATCCAATGTAGAGCATAATAAGGGAACTCTAATCCAATAGCGCATGATACCTTGCAATATGTTGGACGAGACAAATATGGCTCATAAGTCCTTTAAATCCGTACTAGATCATATGAATGCAACTTAGATGGGATCAGATCCAATCGGGGCCAAACAGGGCCTACGCTAAACGCTTTCTCCTTTGGCATGTTTGACGGCTGATCAGTCTAAAAGGATTCGATAAACCACGCACACATATGTTTACCGTAGGGTTTACATTTGTATGTTGCGTGGGATTCACGTACCGCGCCACGCATAAATATGATGAATTAAATAATTATTTTGATCATGATACCTTGCAGTTTGTTGCAAGAGACAAATATGGCTCATAAGTACTTTAAATCCGTACTAGATCATATGAATGCAACTTAGATGGGATCAGATCCAATCGGGGCCAAACAGGGCCTACGCTAAACTCTTTCTCCTTTGACATGTTTGACGGCTGATCAGTCTAAAAGGATTCTAGAAACCACGCACACATATGTTTACCGTAGGGTTTACATTTGTCTGTTGCGTGGGATTCACGTACCGCGCCACGCATAAAATTTAGTCATGTGCTTAATATTCAACTGGAGGAGAAAATAAAACCACAACTTTGTTTTCGTTTATGTTTTGTTTTTCCTTTTCTTTTGTTTATTGTTTTTGTTCGTTTTGTTTTTTGTTCGTTTTGTTTTGTTTTCTTTTTTTTGTTTGTTTTTGTTGGCTTACCGAAATAGTAAACTGGATTTAATACTTGTTAAGGTATTAGAAGAGGAATGTTAGATTATGTATTGTAATGGGATGTATACATATTCTACCACATTTAATTTGTCTTGCATCTTTTGTCGTTCATGTAACGAACAGTGTCGATTAATTTATAATGTATTGTAAATAATATTTTAAAAACTATAATAATGAAGTCCAAATTGTAAAAAAGCTTAACTCTTTCGAAAAATATGAAAACTTGACAAGTTGATATTCCGGCAAGAGACGCTTACCGTGTGGGTATGCCTATGCATATGAGTAAGTTCAGTCATTGTGTAGGCCTATGAAATACAATAAAGAAGGTGAAAGAAAATATCACGATTTTGACTAGTCGAATGGAATGTTATCGAATTTCTTTTCTCCTTTAAGACTGTCCTACATCCGTTGATGTAACCGTCTGCCCTGTAGTAGAAGCAGGATCGTCCGGGATATTGACATGCACTTCCGGAGCTAGCAATCCAGCACCTTCTCTGGTATTGTCTTTGGTATTGTCTTCAGGTACGATATGGCTTTACGATTGCAATTGGTGCCAGTGGCGTAGCATGGATCCAGCCGTTGAGGGGGCACCGTTGTAATTAGGGAAGAGGGGCACAGAAACAATTAGGCGTATAAAATGCAAAAACCACGGCCATTAACTATGGGATTAATGTGGGGTTTTCTCCTCTCCCATTATTTCTATATCATTTTCAATTTTGGCCGTTAGATATGGAAAGGGTGGGGTAGGGTAAACTACTGATGGGAGACATTTGAAAGACTATCTCACAAGGCTACATCTGTATGTGAAATATTCAAAACTCTTCATGAAAAAATAATAGTAACACTATCAGAAACATGGAGAGAAAGAAACCAAAGTGCTTATTTGCCGCATTGATTCACTGCTTATCATGCTTATAGAAGCATATAGAGGGTTCCCTGAAGCAGCCATACTGGAAGACATAACAAAAAAAAAACACACAAAAAAAAAACACACAAAAAGAACAAAAAAGAAACACAAACAAACAAAACATCCTTTGCACTTAGACCATGACAACAATGGCTTTTCATAGTCTGATGCACAGGTTTTTTATTGTTACGTTTTCCAGCATGGCTCCCGTGAGAACCCTCTATTGTATCAGCGTGCGATAGGCAACAGTTTTTTAATATCCACACCTATAGATCTACAAACAACCGATATCAGTACGGTACAAACATATTTTGAAGAGATCGTGAAACCCCTTGGTACGAAGACAATTCTGACCTACACAAGAAACTTCACGAAAGAGGACCTTGAAGAGAGCTTCATCTGCTGTGTCAGTTCCAGTCCCGGATGTTCAACCGTATGCTCCCAAACATGTTTTCCAGACGTTATATGTAAGTTCATCCTCATATCCCAGGTAAGAACCATACTAATATAATAGGTTCTCAAGAACACCTGTTTGCTTATTGTAACACGCTGATATTTTTGTATCTCATCGCTATATTCAAATCACTTACAAATGTGGATCTTCTTATTTTCGTAACCTTTCCTCAACATTCAATAACGTTATGAGGGTAAACATGAAATCATGATGTGTTATAAAGGAGGGGGCTTAGATAAGAGTGAGTGCAGGCCAGTCATTAAAAGGCCTACAGACCATTTGATCACGAAAGAATAGGTCCACATACCGTAATTCTTCATCTGAAAATTCGGTTCTGTTACTTTTCAGACTAGGAGTCAGAAGGTCCACAAAGTTAAAGTACTGGTTAACGTTTTTGGAGCACCTTCTAAAATGACCAGATTTGGTTTTGATTTGTTTATCAATATATGTTTGAAATAACTACGCTTGGGATTACTGAATCAACATTTTTTTACTAATTAAATACCTCATAGAGAATCACTTTATATTGAACTACAAAAATGATCAATCGGCTTATAAACTTTAAAAAATGATGAAAACACATTAACACGATGACTTGTATAGATAAATGCCAAACTGTATTGACTGTATGCGGTGGGGGAAGAGGTCTGGGGAAAAAAATGACTCAGAAATCTTGCTTATACTGGATATCATGATAGTCAAGAACTTTTTTATTGGCTGGCAGTGCACAAAATGGTGTACAGATATTCTTAAACATTAAATCTATTCATTTTAGCGGGTGTTCTATTAATTCTTAAACTGTATGTCGTTTAAAGATCACATTGCAAGAAAATCACAAATATGGCAATTAATGTATCACTAGAAACTGGGAAGCTTACAGATGGCAATCGTATAAGTTTTATGTCAACTGCGTATCTGATGATTATAAAAACAACATAAATAAAAGCTCTTCTAAGCATCTGGAATATCCGAGGATTCACCAGAAATATAACGATGTTTTGATGTCGTCACACTAGGGATCGGTCCTGCTTAAGCAGACGACGTCCTATAATGAATGAACGTAATTGCAATGCAATTATTTATCAAATTATAAAGAGTTTGGTATATTTAACATGACCTTATTTCACACCATTCTAAAAGGGAAAGTGAAACTGATTCTGATAACTAAAGCCGTTTGATTGTAAATACACAGGAGAAGGGTCAATGATCAATGAAATAAACCCCATTTTCAAATTGAAAAGCCCTCCGAATAATATCACAGATTGTATTCGTTCCCTCTTGAAACGCCGAACATGCCCCGGTGCAAGCAGCTGAAAATACAATGGCGTCTTATTTTGTTTACAAGTGACTGATTCCTTTATTTTTTTTAACGCTGCATTTTTCATCAAAATAATACCATACACGAAGTTAAGAGTGAGGCAACAGACTAACATTAAGACTGACGCTAGTCAAGTAAGAGAAATAAGTGAAGAGGAGATGACAAAACAGGCACTGAAAAATATGTAAGATGTTATGGGACATCGTCTGCTTAGACAGGACTGGTCCTTCGTGTGTCGTCACACATCTCAGCAGCGTTCAAGGAGCTCTTCAGCTGCTATATCGGGGGCTGTATTTTACCGTTTTATAATTGATAATAATCATTAATTCAAATGTTTCCAAGCGTTGAATTTGGATAACCTTGTATAATTTATGCCATCTATGCAATAATAAGTATTAAGCCAATATTTATTTTGATGGAATTTTCTTGCAATGTGATCTTTAAGAAGAGGTGCAATAGTGGGATGGATGGACCGAACGAAAGTAGTAAAACGTTTTTTTTTTGCGAATGGGAAGTTTGATGCTTCGAGGCTGTTTCATGTTTCAGCTAAATTCAAATGGTCTTCCTCATGCGGTAACATCCCTATTTAAAAAAAAAATCACCAACTGCACAATTTTCCTACCCTTCAGTCTTCCTTGTTTTTCATTTGCATAGACTGAGAACCGTACGTTCCTTGGATGTAACACTTAAACAATCGTCTAATCTAAGTACTTTTAAACATCACTTGAAACTAAATTCCTCCAGTATGAAGAAGCATGATATACTTAAATCACTGTTCACAGGAATACTTTAATTTTAATAATGGACATGATTGGAGACCACCGTGCATTTATTTAACCTCCTATTGGTTGGCTGCGGTACACTTCTGTTTAGGTTTGTTTGTTGTTGTTTTTAACTCTTTTCCTTTTCTTAATATTTTTCCCTTTGCCAAAGTGTCTCGTTTCGCTTCCTTTGTTTTTGTTCTATTGTGCTGTTTACTTTCGTCTTTTGTTCGTCACGTGTGTTAATTTAAAATTGGTATTTAATTCATTGTATATTAGAAGGGAACCTTATCTACAAGCAATTTGATACCAAGGTTTCCTCAACATTTCTGTGGTTTATTTATCTCCCTCCGTACATTTTATTATTAACAGACAAAAGTTGCTATTGTACCTCATACTTAACATAATGTATTTATTCTTTATGCTACTTTGTACATGTTTTGCTGATTTGGAAATTCCAAAACTGTTGTAATACAGGTAAGTGGAAATAAAACCAAAATGGAAAAAAAAAATGAAACGATTGATTGATTCACTGATTGATTTTATTCGTCAGGTATATTGCAATACAAACATATCGAGGTACCATGACAGGATAGCCCATGAAAGCCCAAATGGCTTATTTCGAATGGGGTCCTTACCTAAATAACTGATAAAAAATACACTAAGAATATAAGACTATCTTACAAGTACGACAAGTAATAATAATGTACTAAAGTAGCAAAATAAATCATAACATTTTTATAAAGTAGGCAAGGATTACATAAATGTGAAAACAAGACTTACTTAACGGAAAAAAACTATATACAGAAAATCATAATGAAACTATCGATAATAAACGTTGGTTACATAAGTCATATAATATAGGAAAAAAACCCTCTGAGCTACAAAAAAGAGAGGAGAAATACAGTTATGGAGTAGACACATTTTTGCAGATGATGCTTCAATACCCTTTTAAAATGTAATGTATTTTTTAATAATTTGCAAACCAAACTCAGATCCGCCCACGACTCCTCGAATCACGAGCAACGGGCCGTCGGGTGCAGTGTCCGAAGGGACCGCAGATTTGGAAATAATCTGCGAAGCCGCTGAGGGACGACCAAGACCAGCGCTAGTGTGGACTTATCCTGATGACCCAAGTCTTTCCCCCGACCAAGTCACCGTCGAGAACGGATCCCAGCTCCTGATGTTCTCTGAGTTGAGCAGGGCCAATGCCGGGATATACAGGTGCATCGCAGACAACAATGTTCCACCAACGAGCAGTGCAGACCACCAGCTTATTGTAGCATGTGAGTGGATATTAGCCCCCCTTACACTTCCACCTTTTGTAGGCCCGGTTTACATATGTGGTAATATGTGTTATAATTGTTTTAATTTGTTATTAGGAAAAAAAAAATCATTAGCGGCTCAGTTTCAGTTTGCCTCTAATAGGGGGAATGTTTCTTAAAGGCACAGGTGAGTTCATCTCGAAGCAATTGCGAAAGGTTGGTGATATAGAAAATACAAAATTGGGCATACTTAGACGTTTTGGAATCATCCAAATGATAAGAAATTGGCTCAGTTTAGTTGAAAACCACAAGCAGTGCATTCAGGAATTTTTACACTGGACTACACACACACATGTGGCTTGACTGGTAAAAAACCCCACTTCAGGTATTTCTCTTTATATTTCGAATATGAGGGCATTTCAAGAAAAATCATTTTGAGGGGACATTCTACTAGACATTATTCCTCACTGTCATAAAAAGAATGGGAAAGCTTACAATGTATTTTTCAGGTTTGCCAGAACGCAACTTTCTCTTTAGATAAACAGAGGGCCTACTTTAATGCCGTACCACTATTTAGTATGTTGGCGCCACATTTGGTTCAGTATAAAACCTTCTGTATTTTTCTTTTACTTGACCAAATGTTAATCGGTTTTCGAAGGCATTTAGTCAATCTTTGGGATGTAGACTATATATTTTCCCTCCATTGGTGTCCCCCAAATAATAATTACTGAAGATCAAAAAAGTCTCATTCTAAAATCACGTTTCAGTTCCAGGTACAATTCGCAATAAAGAAGCTAACAAGGTGGTTGTCCTCGAAGGTTCAAATGTCATCTTGATCTGTGAGGCTGAGGGAAGCCCAAGTCCATCCATTACATGGAAACGGCTTGGTAATCATTCTAACGAGCTCGGGAATGGAATACTAGTGACTCAATCCGAACAGAAGACAGACTATATGAGCGTCGTTACCAGTACGCTAATTATTACCGAAGTGAAACCAGAAATGGAAAGTACCAACTTCAGTTGCATTGCAAACAATACTTATGGAGTAGATCACCAAGTCTTCCATCTGAGAAAAAAATGTAAGTCAAAATATGCAACATAATGGCTAATAGAAATAAAAATGTTACAAAAATTTGAATTCACATCTTTTCTGCTTAATAAAAAAAATGATAGCGACTCTGGTATGTAGTGGCGTGTCTTCGGAGAAAAAGTATCTCAGGCAAGTACTGAAATTGCACTTCTGTCCGAACATCTGACACATATTCGTGATGTGCATACCTGACCATTATAACGCTTGCTATGTTCATACATATTATCAGAGGTGGCGAGGCGGAACGTCGGGCTCGGACAATGGAAGTGGAGGGGCACCTTTTGTTTGGAGAACAAAAGGTGCCCCTCCACTTCCATTGTCCGAGTCCGATGTTCCGCCGTCTCTGCATATTATGAAGAGTTCGGTTCCAAATAATGCTACATACATTATGATACTTTTACCTCATAAATATACTCATTTCCAGTAGCTACTATCTGACACATCAAGAAACTCAAATTTCCTCTGGGAAGGTAAAATAAAGATCTGTCCGTAGTATGACGTTGGCTTGAAAACATGCTCATCCATTTTAGTTAAGTTCTATAAGGTGTTAAACCCACAAAGGAACAAAGCAGAGTGATATGCGTGAAAGATCATGCACTGACCTTCATTCCCCTCACAAACATGCTAAATCCACAATTTGTGGAAAAAGGTTTTTATTTAGTTAACCAAAAATTAAGTCACCTAAAAAGTAACTAAATAGTTAAAAAATGTAAGTCACCTTTATGTTTAAAATGGTAACAATATTATTCCATTACACATTAGTATAAAAGTCTCATTTCAAAGTCTCATTTCAAAGGATAATGCTAAATATTAGAATTGAAAATCCCCGTTTTTCTCATAAATGTTTTTAATGGATTTAACATGTTTTGGAAACACAATTTTTAAATATGCTTCAATTTACGTTGCAGATCCGGATTCTCAAAACAGATTAATGCCGATATTCATAAGCGTAACGTTCATAGTGATCGTTATTATCATTGTCTTCGTCTTCTTCAGATGCTGGTTTTCCAGGAAACATAAACAAGGTTTGTAGATTTTAATTTAATAAAACGAAAATCAGAGAATTATGGCGAAAGTATTTCTGTTGTACCCTAGCTACGATAGCGAAAAGGCGCTCTTTCCAAAAAAGAAAAGGGGCACTAACCCAAAAAATAAATAAATAAAGGACCACTGATCAGAAGTAAAAAAAAAAAAAAAAAAACAAAGGGAGGGGGCGAGTACTTGAAATAGGGGCACTGTGCCTTCTGTCGAAGTCATTTATACACAAAGTTTGGCCAACTGGGCTCCAATAGGCAACAATATGGCACATGTTGCTTTATTAGGCAAGGACGTAACAAAGAGTATATACCATGTGCCCAACTAAAGAAGAAAATTCGCAAAACTCTTTGTATGAATGGCTCTGCCTTCTGCTTTGTTGAAAAATATGGGTTGGTGTTTGATTCATGGCAATATCTTACGTTGATTTTCATTACCTAATGCTACAAGACTTAAAGATAAACGAAAATAAATATATTCACGATATATGTAAATATTCCATTTTTTCCTATTTGATTACTTGGGTTGTTTAGCACGCGGAGGACAGAGTTCAATAGCAGAGGGTAAAAATACGCACACAACCTCGCATCCGAGTTCATCCTTTATCGTAAGTGAGCTTTTTCCTCAACTATGAGCACAATTTTGCTTTTATATTACTTTATCCTTTTTTGTACATAGCGTAGACAATACAGTATGGCTCATTTAGATAGTGACACAAGTAACTAAGGCATGATAGAGGAAGAATAATACTAAGAAGAAGAAGAAGAAGAAGAAGAAGAAAAAAGAAAAAGAAAAATAAGAAATAGAAGAACAAGAAGGAGAACAGAAAAGGAAAAATCAAAAGAACAAATGGAGTTTCCCAACATAAATAGAAATTACGACTGTGCATACTTATAACTTTTACTTCCCTGAGTTTTTATTTCTCGACTGATAAGTTCAAAATTAATCTGAAGAAAACTTAGTTTAATTCTTATAAACAGTATTTTCATATCATTTTGGGTAGTAGGATGGTAGAAAGTCGTGTTTTCTCTTGTAATAAATATATCTTAAATAGAACGCAAATTGGATTTATAACCATTATTTTCATATCATTTTGGGTGGTAGGATGGTAGAAAGTCGTGGTTCCTCTTGAAATAAATATATCTGAAATAGAACGCAAACTGGGATTTATGTCAATGGTCGGTGCTTAATGGAATCTTTACAATGTGCAAATTAGTGTATGTATATTCGTCAATAATGACGTGCTTAGACATTTTCCGTTTTAAATGTTTATTTGTTTTCTGTTTTCAGGAGCGGGAAGATAAAGCTTATACTGATCTTTCGAATACGAGAATGCAGAACCAGCAACATGATTATATGGCGTTAAGTACTTACGAAACTCCATTTGGGCTGGCTGACCGTTCCCCTTGTCGCGGCCCTGACTGTAATGACGAGGATGACCCTGCGAGAATGAACCTGGAATATACTTATGCAACTGCTGATGAGAACATTCCCCACGAGGATAGTGCAGAACGTGTTTATATCAATAACTCGGTCTTAAAGATAAAGTAGAGTTCTGGTCATGCAATTACATTTTTAAACAAACTGTCTCAAAGGAATTGGGAAAGGTTGACCATGACTACATAAGAATTGTTTTATACTGTGTTGTTTCGGAATCATACAAATAGAAAAGAAATTGACCCAGTCTCACTTAAGAGCACATGTACAGAAATGGGTACATGGGACTACACACACAAGTGGCATGAATGTTCGGCCCGAACATGTGGGGTTTTTTTCTGGTAATATTTCGAATATAAGAGCATTTGAAGAGCAATCATTTTCGGGGATATTTCTACTGTGATGTTCTTCCAAACAGACATAAAAGGAATGAGATAGCTCAAATTATTTTTCACCTTTCCCAGAACTCAGGATTCCCTTTACTACCCAGGGAGCACACACATACACACACATACACACACAGGTTTACATGGCTTTACTTCCGATGACAACTATTGTTCCTCTATTGTTACTCGTCCTCGGACAGTCGACGGAATAAGGCATAAATTCATTGTTCGACGTTCGAGGACTATTGTCCGGCTTCCGAGGACCATTGTTGTCATGATTTTTTTTTGTTCTCTGTCCGAAAATGTCGTCGGACATAATGCTAAACAAACGCACACCTATGCATATATGCAGCATTGGAAATACCCGCACGATAGCCGTGGAATCGCGTAAAGTACCGGACGTGGTCCCTAATTGTATGTCTTGCATTAACCTCCAAGTACTTTGACATGTCGGTGGAAAACAAATTTCTCCGACTTGTGTACTAAAATATGTAAATTATCATAATAATAATATTACATGTATAATACGCTATAATGGTATGATATACCTCCTACTATTATAGCATTTATTAGATTTACTGACAAAGGACGTGTTCTTACTTATTGCTTAAAGTACCTTGTATCTTTTTGAAAATATCTGTAATGATGATTCCTATCACTTTTTGCAGTTTAGCATTGTAAATACCCCCGAAAGAAAAGGAATGAATATGGCCGTGGCCGAATGCTTATTTACAATTATACAACTCAAACCAGTTGGCTGTGAAAACAAATTTTTACCATGTAAATTAAAATATATTTAAGTATTGTTGACTGTTAATTGTCTTAATGACAAATACTGTATATTCGAATATGACTTTATTAATGTTTAATACCTGGATGGTGATAGCCATGCTAGCTATTGCTTTAAAATCCCATTAAGGTCTATATTGATCAGCTAATTTACTAGACAAGGGCCCCGTTTCAGAAAACCTGTTATCAATAACAAGTTACAATGATTGTTATAAGCTACTGAAATCATTGAATTTGATTGGCTGATAGCAACTTTGTCACAAATGGGGCAGTTGTTATTAATAATAAGGTTTTATGAAACGTTTTGTGGTTAGCCATGTATTCCTACAGGCTATTAATAAAGCCCACCGGACACTATACGATCGGTATACGATCAGATATTGAAAGAAAATTTTATAGCATTAGATATAGACAGTTTAACACATAGAATATGTTTTATTGAGGTTCTGAATAGTTACATAGATATTAAAATCGTAATTACCGCCCTATTACAAGCCTTCTATTCGTAGGACAGGCTGCTCCGAATCGTAGTGACGTCTGAACAGTCCTGCGATTGTCTATGAGTTTGGCCCTTATTCCGGCTATAAGGCTGACATCGCACCGAATTCCTATGTTGAATATTCATATCATTGTTCAGAACCTGAATCAAGTAGCTTTCACTTATTAAACTGCCTACATTTAATGATATTGCCATTTATTTCTAAAATGGGGTAGACCTATCGTATAGTGTGCGGTGGGCTTAAGTGAGAGATAGAGAAAGAGAGAAAGAGAGAGAAATATGGAGGACGGATTATGATAGTGTTAGTCAAACATCGGACTCCGGGTCAAATAAGACATTTTATATCTTTTGACACTTTTCTTGAAAGGCAACAGTTTGGGCGTTTAGATATTCACTTCGTTAAGTCTCTGATATTGTATGGATGACCTGACCACATATTAAATTGATATTTTTCAGGTTAGATTTGTAATTGTAATAGCATTCACTGCGTATTTTCCGTTATGTGAAATATACTTTGAAAGGTTTTTGATGCTTATGTTTCTGATTTACAGTGAAATGTTGGCATATTACTCAAACCAACAGACAAATAAACAAACAGACAGACACAAATCATTATCCTGAATTGTCAAGATCTCGTCGGGTTTCGATCGGTTTTATACTAAAGAACATTCGACATGTGTTTATGAAATGCGTTTTAAAATGTTTCATTCTTTATAAACAAAAGTACAGTTAATTGCAAAGGTGAATGGATGGCAACTGCATATTGATAACTGTTAATATCAGTTTATGTATCAAATTACAAAAGAGTGCTATATTATGTCCCTCTTTATAATAAAGAGCTTGGATCTTACAAATTATATCATTGCATATCCTGTTATATTTGACAAAATAAAGCGGTGGAAATTTTACAAAACGTTTTTTTTTAATTTCGTAGACACAACTGGTTCGATCTTACGAATGAACCCCCCCCCCCCCCCCCAAAAAAAAAAAAAATAAATAAATAAATAAAAAAATAATAATAATAATATATATATAAAAATTAAAAAAAACAAGAAGAAAATAAATTATAAAATAAAGATAAATAAATAAAAAAAATAGCAGAGGTGACAGCAAAAAGAAGTGAAATGAGAAGAGGCCTCTGGATCGCCCGTAAACCGTTAATGTGTAATTCAAGGCGGAAAGAAGAGCAAGAAATACTGAATGAGTTAAGCATGGATGAAAAGCTATCCCCCCATCATCTCGTTATGAACTAGCTGCAGGGCTCGCTCTGCGTGTGTTTAATTCTAACTTTATTTCAAGATATTACACTCAACTTCCAAGGCCGGTCGTGTGACTTAGATGGACGAACGGTTGTTCATCTTCTGCCTAAAGGGACGTTTGGGAATAGGTTTGAGTAACTGAAGATTTACGATATTGTCACGTGTTTACTAGAGACACGCGCGCGTGTGATGTACAAACAAAATTATATTATCATCCTCTAAATTTGAGGGTGTAATATATTTAAATAATGTGTCAAGGTTTAATACATTAAGTCTCAATGGAATAAGAAACAGTGAACAGAGAAAAAGAGGGAGAAATGAAACAGAGAAAGGAAAATAGAGTAGGAAAATAGAGTGAGAAAACACATGTAAAGGGATAGATAAAATGTGTGCATTTAAAAGGGACAATAAAAAATGATTAAACATGGATTTGATACAATGCTGTCTCTTCATATATTTGTATTTCAATCGAATCGAAAAGTTTTCACAATTACTGTATTGATTGGCGATGATAATATACATAATAGCAAGGTTTAGATAGAGACATTTCGAAATAGAATGAGAAAGTGAGAAGAGAGTGTGGGAGAGAGAGTCCCTTTTGAGTCAGAAGGGCGTTATTACCAGTGTACAAATGAAGGGACCTACCGCCCTTCCGACTCCAGACAATTTATAAAGTGTGTATATACGCGAGGCGAAGGAGGGGGGGGGGGGGGGGAGGGAGTGTGCGTGTGTGCAAACGTGATTGTGTGTGTTTGTGTGTCTGCGAATATGATATACGAAAGCTCTGCATACCCATGACGTAAGTCTAAAGTTTAATCAGATAATTTTCTGTATGAGATATAGATATTTGCTTTGACTGTCTTTTTTGTTTGATAAACCTGTCCTTTGCCGATTTCTCCGGAATACTTCCACATAGTCTCAAGATATTGACACAATCCATGACTAAGTCAGAGAATAGTCGAAATTGAACCTCACAAAAAGATTTCTTTTCCAGTCTGTTTATCCAACTCTTGTTTGCCAGATCTCACAACTGATGGATGTGCACGGAATTGTATAAGGGCAAGTATTTGATGCTATCGGGAAAACATGTGTTTCAACCGCTACACCGTTCATGAAATCGAGATACCTTTCTGTTAAAGTGAAATACTTAATATAAAAGGGGAGAGTGGACATATATCAATTGTGTACAATGTTTGTTGTAACGCGTTGTCATTTATTCTCTCTATAGGTGAATTTTGGCGAATTTGTAGACGTCATAAATCAAACAAAATATCAATTTAATTTCTTGAATTGGGTTGCCCTTAAGTAATATTGTCTTCTATCCCCCAAACATGCCGAAAGGAAAACTGCGACAAATTAAGTACAATTGAAAGAACCAGTAATGCAACATCATGAACATAGCGTCACCTTGTCTACCTTAGACCCCGACTTTAGTCGAATTTGAACTCGAGTTCATTTGTGTGTAAACAGGGTAGTCGCAATTAGAACTCGAGTTCAAAACTCGAATTCGAATGACGACCCAGAGCAACTTTTATCGAATTCAAACTCGACTATTATCGAATTTAAATTCGCTATTTGCAGTGTGAACGGACACGTAATTGAAAGTCGACTAGCAAATATCCAGCCAGTGACCCCGTCATACGTCACTTCCGGCCATTGCTAAGCAACGCTAAGCGTCGCGTCAGTAAAACAAGCGTCATTCAACAAGTGAACCACAACGAGCGACGACACATTCACCGAACTGGCTTGATTCAATCCACCACGCGCTCATCATATCTGCAAATATTCGTTCATAATTTTGTAATTCCGACGTAAAATCATACAAAACCAGATCAAAATGGCTGCGCTTACAATACTCGCTACCGCCATTTTGAACTCACTCGCGGGGTTTTCACAAATTTAACCCGGAAGTTGATTATCACGATATTCCCACCAAGCGAGGGCGTAATCAAGTCGAATTCACCTTCCTTCTGAATTCGAGTTCGTCCAACGCTTGGTGTAAACAGCCCACCGAAAAATAATTTATGCTGATCCAAGGTCGCAATTGAATTCGCTGTCGAATTTGAACTCGAGTTCACTCTGTGTAAACGCGGTCTTAGACTCCCCAAACAATTTACCTTGTTGTGATTTACCTTATTGTGATCATTCCGCAAAAGACAAAGAGAACCGTGAAAGTAATTGACGGAGCGCAAGAATCAACTGTGCCCTCAGCTAAAGGGTGAATTTTTTGTTTAAATTCAGTTTCACAAGAAATCGAGATAATGCAAGAACAAAGTTTTCTGATTTGAAAATTAACAACGGGAGGAAACGACGATTGGTGAATTGAGGTGGGGAAAAAACTAAGTATACATAATTGCTACAATAATGAAGATATGAAGGACTCTTCATTCACTGACTCGTTAGCAAGCGCGATATCTCAAAGGTTCTATAAATTTATGTGCACTTTGCCTGTTGCATAAAACCTTCAACGAAGGAAAGTTATCGATTTGTATTTAGCCAGTTACTAGTTGTCGGTACTTTCTATTCTTTCTTCTTTGTTCATTTCTTGTTTATTTGTTGGCATCTTTTCCCTTAAAAATGAACCATATAGTTGTCTATTTCTGATGCTTTTATAGAGCACCGTTAGATTACCTTCATGCATGGATATTTCACCTGTTCAAGTAAAATCTTACGAATGAAAAGAGTATAAATGGCACGTTAGAAAGACGAACTAAATGTATGTTTATTGGGAGTATGGCATATTTGACTGGGAATCTCGGATAAGCACTCCCATGATTATGTTATTTACATAATCAAACGCGGAGCTGTTTTACTGAAAAAAATATTTTACAGCTCAATAAAACTGATATGTATCTTTCATCCAAATAGAACACAATATATTTACATTACTTTTATGCCTGAATGGTATATCGATTAATCAAGAAAGTGCCCCTCTCTATTTGCCATTTGGCAATCTCTAAAAAACTAATTCGGTTTCTCTTTGTCGTCCTCTCTGAATTTTGCGCACGCCCATATTAAAACACCGTCCTTCTTATTGTTCAGCACATTAATAGCGTACAACCTGAAACGTGATGACCTTTCGGTCCCACTGATGAATGTTGTTATGGTTCTCCAGTCCTTACGTTTCCGTGACCGTGGACAATATTGGCTGAGTAACATGCCTTTGTGATGATTATTGTTGCAACTGCCAGTGATGTTCTGACGATTTGAATCCCATTTCCTGCCAGGACAAATGGAGTTATCTCGGCGTGCCGAAAACAAAAAGAAAAGAAAAATGCTTGGAAATCTAACACATTAATGAAGTGATAGGACATATGCTCTGGCGACAACTGCCCTGAGTTTAATTTCAAACCTTTGTTACATGCCCAGGGTCCAATATTCCTCCAGGGTACAACGTGGTTATGTCCATCAGTGCAATGCAAAAAATGACATTGACGCGGCGGCTAGGAGGTTTAATCGTGCTAACAGACTAGTTATATTTGTAGATGTATTCAAAGACGGATCCATGGGCGGGGGGGGGGGGGGGGGGGGATCATAGGAATGTGGACCCCCTTTTCACTTGTCAGATAATTTCACCTGTGAATAAACACACTCAGGTTTTGGGATTACCAGAATTATTTTCGAAATGTACCCTCTCTTTATGCTAGATAACATTTCTGCTTCCATACCCCCTTTTTGTGTCACACATTTCTTGTTGTAATAACAAACCCAAACTCTGAAGTCCTATTTCTAATGTATTTTCTTTTCATTATTTTCATTATCATTTTTATAATTCTTCTTGTTATTATTATTCTAATTATCATGATTTTTACTACGACTATTATCATTAGTGATAGTAAATATTCTTTCTATTATCATCATCATTCAATGTTACCACAATGCAGTATCATTGATTATTTTTTTTTTCATTTACATGTGAACATTTTCACAAATCCGATCACACTTTTTATGATCGATATCCTTTCTGTTTTGCATTTTAGACCCCCTCTTTTTACCGATGGGACCATCCCTGCTACAAAATCTGGAAACCACCCGTGGTATTTAATACAAATAAGTTGTTAAATTGTACATATTACTCTTAAAATTAGAATGGCGCCTGACAAGCACTTGCGCCAATTTCTGCCTCAGTGTCGAATTAACATTGTTTATCGTTATCACAATGCAAACAAAAAATCATGGATTAAAGCAATGAAAACCAAACTGACAGCCTCGAATTCTGTTACTTGTTCTAGTAGATTTAATGAAATGATCTAAACACTGCAGTTTACCCCAATATTATAGTTATCATACATGGACACCTATTTTAAGACAATGATATAAATTTATGAAATCAGACAGGTTATTGAAATAATTGTAGTAACCGTAATTTCCAATGCAAGTCTGCATTAAGGCCGTTATGGTGAAGCCAGTTACAGTCATGTTTGACCAAATCGAACGTTAGGCTTCGAGAATGAACATACAAAAAGGAACGTGGTATTATCTTTAAAAAGTGTAAGATGGTATATCTATACAATTTACATATACATGTATATTACAAAGTTATATCTTATTTAGTCATGTATAGTGTTAACGTAAAGCGAGTTTTGACTCTTATCTCGAGGAGGGTTCTTTAAATTTAGTTGAGGTGGCTGAGGTGGCTGAGCTGCGTGCATTATTTTCCGTGTGATATGTAATTGTGCATATTGTATGTCAATAACTATTATACTAAAACAATGAACCAAAGTGAAATAAAGTAAGTTATTGTCTTTAACATCTGAATAATGAAACATATAAGTTGAGGCACTATTCGATGAATATGTAGACAAAATATAAAGCATAAAATGTTGACTAACTAACATTGGTGTCAGTGTCCTCATAGTTTACTTGGTAACAACTAAAACCCGTGTACAATAACTACATTCACAATAGTGGTCAAAAATATTGGCTAAAGTAATCCTTAACATTTTTAGATACAGTCTACCGAAAGAACAAATATTAACTTTCAAAAACACAGGGAACAGAAAAACGTAAGATTTAAAGAAGCATGCAATATACGGAAACGAAAGAAAAAATATACAAAAAACAACATATTTCTGTTATTATTTTTAAAATTGTGATTGAAAAGTGTAGTATTTGATAAGGAGACAGGTCGACTTAAATTCAACGGAATATATCAATTTTCATCGACAGTTATTTTGTTGTTGCCTAAATAAACGTTTTTCACGCAATAAACTCCTTTAGCTTAGCCACTGTATACCAAATTGAATGTTGTCTGATACAGTGCCAGTACCTCACCCTACCTGAATATACATTCATTTCAACCGTTAATGAAATAAAAACGGACTGTCCACTGTTAGGTGCGTGATGTGACCAAATTAGCAATGAGGGCGTCTCTGGTGAACATTCGAAAAACGGTTTTCCGAAATGTAGAATTCATTAGAAGATAAATGAGTGCATTCCAGAAACTGTTGCTAATGACAAGTATCAAAAGGATGTTGCGGGCTATGCAGGGTGTTTCCTTCCCTATTGCAGCACTTGTGAAATTCACAGTTACCTGTGCGCCCCATGTTATGTAGAACGCGCCCGTGACCGCGAAAATGGTCCGTAGGTCCTTGTTACTGCGACGCGGGTGACCGACCGCTTCCGAATCGTCTGCTTTACCGCGTTCACTGTTATTTGCTACCGCGGCTATGCGACGTCGGTGCTTCCTGGCCAGCGTGATGAGGGCAACGTTGCAGAAGGTTGTAACACCAGCTGACGCAAGAATGAGTCCGAAGTAAATAGCTAGTATTGGATTTTTGGCGATGTCCGCAGATGCGAATTTTAGATCGCTGATTCCGGCAAGGATTTTGTGAGAAAGGCTTGCGGATGAGTTCAAAGTGCCGATGGTAATCCCTGAGAGGATCAACATAATCATGCGCCGTTTTGTGACGATTGTGTGATAACGCAACGGCCGAGTCACGGCGAGATACCGGTCAATGCTGACGCAGGCTAGGATCATAATGGATTGATTGAAGAGCGTTGAACACCCAATGACTCCGATGATGGAGAAGGTCCTCGTCTTTGAGATTGACAAGCCTGAGAACCTGATAGAATGAAATGTACAGCAGAAAAGACCGACGAAGAAGTCCACCACGGCTACCGCTTGAAAACACAACCGCGTGTTGTCGTTGAAGCATTGCTGGGCGTGATGAAGAGCTAGGAGATTGACAATGTTGGAAAAGATTGTGATCATTCCGCAAAGGACAAAGAGAACCGTGAAAATAATTGACGGAGCGCAAGAATCAACTGTGCCCTCAGCTAAAGCATTCGCATCTGTTGTGACACCAGCAGAACATCGGAAACACGAAACTGTCAAGAGGTCCATGATGTCTTTGAAGAGGGAAAGGATTATCCGAAAATGATTGGATTTTATACAAAAAGTACTTCACTGAAGACGATCATATATCATTCAGATATAGCGGCAAAAGTTTCTCCACATTGCTAGTTTGCGTCTTTACCCTTTTTGTCAAACAGACATTTTGAGTTTGTGCATATTCCTAGTAGAATGTGTAGTATACGTTTAGTTCAGGCTACGGTAAGCATGCAGTTAGGTGTTAATGGATATATTTTCGTATCGAAGCATCGGAGGAGGGCTAGACAATCATCGCCTGTTTTCCGGTAATCAGATCTAAGGGCAGGGTAGAGGAAGAAAGAACAGAGACAAAGACTTGGTTAGGAACCTGCATACCATTATGCGTTAATACTCTGCGCATGTTGAAACATGTCAAGAATATCGAAATGTTGACATGCGTCATCCATAGGAAAATACACATTAAGAAAATTGCTTTTTGAGAGGTAAACTTTGACCGTAAACACCATCCTAAATGATTGATGAAGGAGCAAATGTCTATTAAGAGATTGGTAGAGAAAAAGAGAAAGAGAAAGAGAAAATGGCTGATAAAGAGAATTGTACAGAAATAGACAGGGATAGAATGGAGGGGAAGGGAGAGAGAGAAAAAAAAAGGAGAGAGGAAATAAAAAATTATAGAAAAAGAGAGTGGGCAGAGAAATATCTGAATTGGACAACTTACAAGAAATGAATTAAATTTGCACTTCTCGTACAGTCATTAATCTCGAAAACGTCTCATTCCACGGTCTGAACATTGTATTGTAAAGATATATAAAAACAGACTGCCATAAGTGATTTAAAAGCCTATTGTACTTCGTAGTATAAGAAATTAAAGTTGAGAAAATGACATTCTTTCAATTTTTGTTTGACAATATACATGTTATCTAATTAGTTTAAAAGGCAATGGGGAAGCAAATGGTGTTATTTGTTCTAATAGTGTGGAAATCCTATGACATTACTTCTCTCCTCTTAATACTAGGCTCTGAGTGCTTCTTGAAATGTTTAGGGATTTTTCTTTCAATACAAAGACAAAGAATATATAAGCAATTAAAATCCTTTCACGACTTGTCGAATGCATCAGTATAGCACTTTTAGGATAAAGTCTATGACATTTCCTTCTTCAAAATTACATTATCTCAATAAAAAGGCGATGAACGTGATTTACAGGCTCGAATACCCTTTGCCAAATTTGATTTAGAGTGACATATAGAAAAATAATTTCACTCACAACCATTAATATAATGTACAGGTACATAGATGTCGGAGTGTTGTTAACGATCAATGAAGTATTTCATGTATTACTTACACAAGAGTGAAAAATGCTTTCGATACATGCCACTATACATTGCAACAAAAGAAAAAGAAAAAGAATATTTCATTCCTGTTTATTGATTACAAAAAAGTCAAAATCTAAAGTGACCGGGTCTATGGGATTGTTTGTTAAGGTTATAGACAAAACATATGTAATATATAGTATAGTGTTCAAACTGATTATTAACTTACCAATTTCTTGGATTCCTTAGCGAGAGACGATGTTTTACCGTATTGTCTTGACTTGAATCAGTCAGAATGTATTAAACTATGGATGCCCTAAGCACAAAATGTTATTCTAACATTTCTGTGCTATTCGTCCTTGACATTTGTTATGGACAAGGAAGTCTATTCATTTGACTTTTGCAATAGTAAGAAGCAACTGAACTTCACACCACCTGAAAAAACAAAATCACAAAAGAGAAAACTCATGAATTTTACCTCATACCAATTTTCAAGATTAAATGAAAAGATTACACATCTTATGTACATATAAGCTGCAGTGATTTTGCATGGCTCCAGGCATTAAGTGGGCACTGGTATAAGGTGGGGGGGGGGGGGGTACACCGATCTTACTATTTCGAAACAATGCGGACTTCTTCTTTTCCACCTTCCATTCTCTACTTTTTTCTTTCCTCCTCTTTTATATTTTACCTGTTTTGCCATGCGATGGGTGGGAGTACTTGCCATCCTGTAGCCATGCACTAGTCGCTTGTATCATTCTGATAACAACTCCCGCTTGCGAAATGCAATGCAGGGTGATATTGCCGCATAGGTAACGTGTAGATGCCATTTTATCTCATCACAATCCTCATTTAATTTGTGGATGCTTCAAATCAACCCTATAAACCCGCGTAATTATAAACATTGGAATACCATGCCACGAGGGAATCGTGTTTTCTTTGAATAGAGGTAGAGTGTATATATTAAAGATATATTAACCATTAGCGAAATTGGGTGAGGTTCCATTAATGTTACCAATTCTTACCAAATATTTCATGTTCTGGAACAAAATAATTATGGTCATGAATAATATTCGTAATACCAGTCAATGTATTAGTTTGATTACATGAAATATTTTGTTTAAAGACAAGGTTCCGTTCTGGTAATGGATAAAAATAAATAGGCCTAATTTTGTGAGCGTTCTACATATCTTTATGTCAGTTTGGAAGAACATCAAAGAACAAAATATCTTGCGAGGTCCTCTCCCATTTTCTCTGTACAGAAATTGTCATAAATTTTCATTTTCTTACTTGATAATGAAGAAATATATTTGTTTTAGACTTTAATGTAATTTATTATAGATTTTAATGTAATTTATTATTGGAATCATACATGTATACCTACATGTACATAACTGCAAGTATCGAAACAACTGAGCTTCACTCAATTACATAAAAGCGCTTTTGAATTCCTCTTTTGTCTCGTTGATATATTATAGGTTTTATCAATCAATCCGGGTGCCATATCAGATCCTGATGTTGGCGGCAATCGTGTCTTCCTCACTATTCTTGCAGCGGTTGATGAGATCAAAGGGGCATTACCAGTGGCTCGCTGTAGCCATTCTAAGTATGCAAGGCGTTGCCGTCCACGTGATCTATACGGCCCTCTATCTTTCCTGTAAGGGCTAGGTCCTCAAGCTGCTCTTTTCTCAAAACATGTCCAAGAAAACGGATCTGTATTGTAATAATAGTCTTCATAAGCTGTCTGCAAGCACCAGCTTGGCCCTGTACTTGTTCATTTGTTATTGTATCTACCAAAGATAGGTTGTATACCAAAGTCATAACAGAATTAGGTAGCTTAAGAGGGCAATACGGTAATATAGTTAAATCTAATAACAACCCTGCAGCGTGGATGATTCATAAAACAAGATAAAAAAAGTACAGAACCGGAAAGAGTAAAATTTTGTTGTAAGAAAGCATGATTTAAAAGAGTATGGATAAAAAAACATGATGATTTATTCACCTCTCAATGTGTAGACAGGAGCATTGACGTAGGCCTGTAAATGAAACATGGATAAATTTGTGGTAATTATTCTAAAGTATGAAGGTGAGATACATGTAACATAAAAAGACAGAGAGGAATAGAGAGAGAGAGGGGGGGGGGGGGACTTTGAGGAAGAAGGGAGAAAATGTCTGTTAACTATCACGTTGAGTTCCAGCCACGCCGTTATTAACCTAACCAAAAGACTTCGGGAACCGGGTGGCTCAAGTATTAAGCCTATGAGAGTTAAATAATTCAGTATTAAACGGGTTAAGTTCAATCAGCGCACTTATCAGCCATAACATGTTACAATATATCCATGTGACATCTCCGAAGCTCAAATCTTTGATTCAGTTTCAACTCCGAGTATCAGAAAACATCACTTTGGCTTCCCTCTGCACAAATAGTCTGATTTTTTTCTCCTGAAAATATCCTTTTAACCGTTAACTGATGGGAGGTATAATATATTTGATAACAATGAACTGAAAAGGCTGGAGGAAAATCGGAAGAAGTTGAAAATGAATCGATAGAATGGCATCTAGTGATGACAAAAGTCAAGACATGGAAACAAAGAAACGCAACGATCATACCTATTACTCACCCGACAATCCATGGTGCAGCTGAAAGTTTGGTTTACTATCATCATTTTTTTTCCTCATAATGTTATGCTTTTTTTGGTTAGTTCTCGCTGTTCAATGAAGCATTGGTAGGAAGCAGTCTTACGGAAGAACCGGTGCACATTCAAAGCTTTTGTCTGTTTCTATGGACGCATGATGTCTTTAGCTGATTAAATGAACGTGTCTGACTGCCTTCGTATCAATTTAAAGACACATCGCAACCTGCCATTCTTGTCAGTGGACCCGACTACTCTAAAACGGCTAATAAGCGCAGTAACCTCATTAGGGAAGGTTAGAACTATATGAATTGAAGAAAAAAGAATGACAATTAAAGAAACAATGTGTTGCATATACATTGTGAAGAAAGTACACCATTCGGCCTTGTAATTATCATTATTCTAAAAGACAACGTGACCAGAAATTCGATAATTAGGCAAAATTCTCCATCAATATCATAAAAGCAATTATTAGTGAGGAGTACAATGTATTTTGGAGGAAACAAGTATTTTCTGTTATCTTTCACTATAAAGAACTTATTATTAGATTTTCTTTGCCATTGATGTTAATGGGTCTTCCTCAAGCATAAGACGATTGATTGACGATGTTTGAAGAGCAGCATTTTCTTTACCAATAAATGTCAAGAATCGTGATCCACATGCACCATCAACGTAAGAAAGAGAAGTGAGTCAGTGGCGAATCCCCCCCCCCTTGAAAGAAAATTATACACAGAGCCCCCCCCCCCCCCCCCCCCTTTAGATCTATAATTATGCTCCTGATAGTTGTGACATCCTGTGTGCTACCGTATGATATTGGTAAAAGCAAACATTTTGGAAAGGAATGAATACAAACGATGCAAGCTTTTCAATTTTTCAATGAGAAATATTAATAAGTTACCAATAAGTTAAATACGTATTTGTTTCCAATGTTTTAATTATGTTATTTATATCAAGTACAAGTCTTATCTCTACTATTCCAAACAAGAAGAAATTCTACATCACAAAACAAGCGCCAAATGTCGCCGATTACAGGAAAACTTTCATGTACATAATCTCTACTGTAGATGCTTTTCAGAGGGGACACCACCCCCCCCCCCCCCCCTCCGAATGATGGATTCAATGGCAGACACGACATGGACATCAGGTTTGAAAGTTAATAAATCTTCTAGTAAGAAATCTTTAGCAACACCACGGTTTTCCAGGGGGAAAGCGTTGGCATGGTCAGTAACCAGTTGAGCTACAAACTCCGGATAGTGTTTTATGCGTGAGTGGATTTTACCGTAAAATTGACTCAGTTTCTTATAATTGTTTTATGATTTCAAAACCCCACAACCAAAACACAGCCAGTTTTATGTATTTACAATAATAGTTCCCCAAAACATCTGCATAGTTTCCTTTACAATATAGTCACGTGATCATTGATAAACTTTAAAAAAAAATCAAAAAAAAATCAGAGGTTCCTGAAGCTCGAACCCTCCGCCCCCTCAGTTTATATAAATGGCATTTCAAAAGTAGTTTTTACCTCACGTACTTCTTCCTTCCTGTGTGCATTTAGATAGATACATTCATTAAGAAAGAATTACGTAAATTAATATTCAGATCAAATTTATGCAATCTTCAAGCCCAGCCTGTTCTCTTGCATTGCATTTTTATTTAAATAAATTCATGAAGACACAGGTTGACGAGTTCGGGTATTGGTGTTTTTATTCAAACAGTCCTGTCCTTTTAGAGCCGGGTATTTTTCTTCCATATTAACTAAAATATAACTGTAATGAGGAATATAGTATATTATATGGATGTCGACAAACCTTCCAAAAAAGGCTGTCTAAATATTAACAGAAATGTGCCAAGATATGACAGATATTTTATTTCCATGTAAAGAATCAACATCGTTTTACCTGTAATATTGTTCTGAACCTACTTAACACATTACCTACTTGGACCTAGTATTTACTTGGGTCTCAATGAAGCCGAAGGGCAATTCGGCAGTAGCCTACGCCATTAGAAGAAAGATACCATAATCAGTTTATGATTAGTATCTTGCTATTAATCAAATAAACTTGTGTAGGCTGAGAAGAGAAATTGTATTATGTGTTACCAAGTAGTCATTCGATAATGGCATCATCATTAATCGATTACAAGATTTTATCAAGAACCTGATTATAACTGATCTTATCATTCCAGTTTCGTTTGGGAAGTATACATGGGTGCTCAGTAGGTAGCTTTTGACGTTTTAGGCAGGGTACCTTCATTTTAAAGTTTTAACCTTTGTTGACATTTCGGTGGATCGACATAGCCCTCCATTTTGTTATAAATTATCGAAAATTATTGTTGGTATAATCTTGCGCATAAGACACAAATTTATCAAATCCATTTCATTTTGTGAAATTTTGGTTGTTTGGTTGTTTGTTTTCCGATGATCTCTTTTAGTTACTGTAGAGATGTAATGTATAATAATTTGAAGGCACCAGGATCTTTTAAAGAGAGGATTTACTACCCTACTAGACGGTAGCACAAAATTACACAACTTTGCTGGACACTATTGGGAAAAAGTGAAGTAGAGATCCTTGGTTTTTCTCTGGATAGAATCTTTCATTTAAACGGTTTAGAAAAACCTTTGAAATAGAACACTTACATAATGCACAAAAAAATGATAAGTATAGCAAAGTAGTGTTAATAATTATATCAAATCAATTTTTAAAAACTTTGATATGGCTTCTTAAAACCCTTCGGTCAATAATGGGGGATCATATTTTCTTCTTAGATAGCTGACAATTTTCCAACAAGCGAGAAAGAAAAAAATCAAAAAGAACTAGAAATTTAATTCGTCACAGTGACGAATTAGGTGATCTGTCTTTTGATCTTAATATTTTTGACGAAGACGAATGACAAAATGATAATGTGAAATATGATGTTCATATCACGATGACATTAATTATAATGAATCTATTGACGATTTTTATGATTTCAGCCTCTTCCTAGCATTTTCAATTCATAGGCTCTATTACCTATTTTAGTGAAATAGCACCCCCTTTATTTCAATGGGGCATAAAGTGTGTGAACATGAATTTTGGATGATTCGTGGATATCATGAAAGTGATGGTGATAATGTTGATGATAATCATCATCATGAATATCATCATGACAGTAATGATAATGATGTTGATGATCATTATATCATGACAGTGATGATGATAATGATGTTGATGATAATCATCATCATGAATATCATCATGACAGTGATGATAATAATGATGCTGATTATAATCAACATCATCATCATGAATATCATCACAGTGATGATGATAATGATGTTGATGATAATCATGATGATAATCATGATGACCATGACTGAAATGACATTGACATTAGCCATGCCAAATATGAAAGAGAGATGACATTTCGTGAAGAAGAAACAATCGTTAGTTGATTTTTACAAAATGGCGCCTGGATGACGTCACAATAATCTGATGACCTTGAAAAAGATGCGGGAACTTGACCTTATTAGGACTGATGACTGACAAAAATTTGAATATAATTGACCAAGCCAGTTTTGAGAAATTGTGATATCAAATAGGACTATTTGATATTGCAGGATACTGGGAGATAAATCCCATAGCTCTAATACACGACAGGGAATCACAATTTCCATAGGGTTGTACACAAACTACTGCACACTACTTTCTAATAGATATAACACGGAAAATAAGGCAGTTTATTGCATGGTTTGTGATTGTTTATGTTATAATAGTCGAAGAGGATGGTAAAATGACAGGCAAAAAGAAGTCAAAAAAAAAAAAAAAAAATTATGGACCCACCGGGGATCGAACCTGGGTCACCGGAATGGGAGTCAAGTGCTTTGACCAATATACCAAAATATTTCCCATAGAGATAACACGTAAACGAAAAACGGGATTCTCAAATCACATTTTGTAGTTTAAAATTGACAATGATCCCGACATCACATTGAAAAAACCGAACCCTCATAGAAAGAGTATTTATCAGGCTACAACATATTAAAATCTGGAAGGAAATAGACCAAAAATAACTGAGATACTGCTCAGAGAACGGTGTCATGTAGATTCATGATTCGAAAAAAAATCATCTTCCATAGACATAACACGCAAATAAGCGAAATTCTGACATGTCGTTTTTAATTGAAAATTTCACTGTGATGACGTCATACAAATGAAAAACCGTGGTGACTAATCTTGTAGAGAATTGTTTCAGCTATAACATATCAAAATTTGGAAGAAATTCGACCACTTATTACTGAAATATTATCAAATGTATACAAAAATGATGACGTCATTTTTTCAAAATCATTTTTTTAGTTCATATGCAAATATGATGACGTCAGAACATGAGATCGGCAAAAATTCTGCATGAATTCAAATCTACATCTCCCAGGCTTTCAGAATATGTAAAGAAATTAGGGGGTTTCCGCCCATTCTGACGAGCTATGGCAGATTCTATATAGGCATGTTTTTACCACTTTTTACATTAGAATGCCCATTGACGCGCGCACGAATTTTAAAGTTTGACGCACGCGTGTGGTATTATGGAAGGTCGAGAATGACTGTAAATAGTTGAAAATTGTCAAGAATAGTGTCAGGAAGACAAACCATGCGAAAAAACGGCGTTTTTACGTTATGTACGCGCTGCGCGCGCGCATAACGCGCACACGGACGCGCACGGACGGAAAATTTTGAAATGCTTAAAATGTCCTGAACCATACTCTAATTTGACTAAAAAGTGATTTTGAGCATTTTTAAATTTTGACGCGCGCGTACGTGCGCGTCATGATGTGCGCGCGGATTTTGATGACATTTTCTGTTGACCCTTGACCTGAAGTTAATATATGCCAAATATGGTTCATTTTTGATGACTGGTTATGAAGATATTATTGATAATGTCATTTTGCAAAATGGCGCCTGGATGACGTCACGATGACCTAATGACCTTGAAAAATATTTTTCAGCTTGACCTTATATGACCTGATGACTGATAGAAATGTCATGAACATTGACTGAGAAGTTTTTGAGATTTATTGGAAACAAGAAAGTGGGAGAAAATAAAAATAAACTAGAGTTTAATTCGTCATGACGAATTAGGTGATCTGTCTTTCACTTTGTACGATCATGATTGTAATCAGGATGATCATAATAATGGGGAAATGCTAAACTGAAGGTAGGAAGTCAAGAATGCCATGAATGGAGATGCTTCTTGAGGACAGGAATGTAGCAAAATGTGTGAAACGGTCATTGTAAAAAGATTACGGTGATGATGATAATGGTGATGATGATGAAGATGATAATATAATGATGGTGATGATAATGATATTCATGATGATTATGGCGTTGGTGATTTTGAAGATGATTGATGATATAATGATGATAATGATAATGATGATAATGATGGGGATAATGGTAAGGATCATGACTGCAATGACAGTGACGTTAACCATGCCAAATATGAACGAGAAATCACATTTCGTTATGAAGATACGACCATAAGTTGATTTGTAGAAAATGGCGTCTAGATGACGTCACAATAAGATAATTAAGATAATTGACTAAGCCAATTTTGAGAAATTGTGATATCTAATAGGACTAATGATATTGTAGGATAGCTTTAATACACGTCAGTGAAACAGATTTTCCATAGGGATATACATAAACCACTGCACAGCACTTTGCAATAGACATAACATGCAAAATAAGGCATTTTATTACTTGGTTTGTGATTGTTTATGTTATAATAGTCGTAGAGGATGGTAAAATGACAAGTAAAAAGAAGCAAAAAAAAAAAAAAAAAAAATCGGCCCCGGGGATCGAACCAGGTACCTTGACCATGGTAGTCATGTGCTTTACCGATAGACCAAAATATTTCCCATAGAGATAACACGTAAACGAAAAACGTGATTCTCAAATCCCATTTGGTACTGAAAAATTGGGCATGATCCCGACATCTGATCAAAAATTGGAGGGCTTATTAATAAAAGCTTATAGTCTCAGCTACAACATATTAAAATCTGGAAGGAAATAGACCAAAAATAACTGAGATACTGCTCAGAGAACGATGTCATGTAGATTCATGATTCGAAAAAAAATCATCTTCCATAGACATAACACGCAAATAGGGAAAAATTTGACATGTCGTCTTTAATTGAATATTTCACTGTGATGACGTCATCAAAATGAAAAACCGTGGTGACTGATCTTGTAGACAATTGTCTCAGCTATAACATATCAAAATTTGGAAGAAAATTGACAACTTATTACTGAAATATTAGCAAATGAATACAAAAATGATGACGTCATTTTTTCAAAATCATTTTTTTGAGTTCATATGCAAATAGGATGACGTAAGAAGATGAGATCGGCAAAAAATCTGCATGAATTCAAATCTACAACTCCCAGGCTTTCAGAATATGTAAAGAAATTGGGGGGTTTCCGTGCATTCTGACGAGCTATGGCGGATTTTAGATAGGCATGTTTTTACCACTTTTTACATTAGAATGGCCATTGACGCGCGCACGAATTTTAAAGTTTGACGCACGCGTGTGGCATTATGGAAGGTCGAGAATGACTGCAAATAGTTGGAAATTGTCAAGAATAGTGTCAGGAAGACAAACCATGCGAAAAAACGGCGTTTTTACGTTATGTACGCGCTGCGCGCGCGCATAACGCGCACACGGAAGCGCACGGACGGAAAATTTTTAAATGCTTAAAATGTCCTGAACCATACTCTAATTTGATTAAAAAGTGATTTTGAGCATTTCTAAATTTTGACGCGCTCGTACGTGCGCGTCATGATGCGTGCGCGGATTTTGATGACATTTTCTGTTGACCCTTGACCTGACGTTCATGTGTGTCAAATATGGTTCATTTTTGATGACTCGTTATGAAGATATGATTGATAATGTGATTTCACAAAATGGCGCCTGGATGACGTCACGATGACCTGATGACCTTGAAAAAGATTTTTCAGCTTGACCTTATATGACCTGATGACTGATAGAAATGTCATGAACATTGACTGAGAAGTTTTTGAGATTTATTGGAAACAAGAAAGTGGGAGAAAATAAAAATAAATAAATAATAAATAAAGAAAATTCTGACGAAATTAAGAGGTGATCTGTCGACTACGACAGATCACCTAATAAATAAATAAATAAATAAATAAATAAAGAAAATTCTGACGAAATTAAGAGGTGATCTGTGATGACAGATCACCTAAAAAGGGCATTTCATAGATTTGTCGACAGCCTATCCAATATTGTTTATTTCGGGGACATATGATTTTTGAAAGGGGGGGGGGGGGGTGGCCTTGTCAAACCCACATCCCTTCCCTAGCGACGCCCCTGTGAATACTAAACTCTATACCTCTATGTTTAAAATGCTCAATCATGGCCGTTCTTAGAAGGGGAATGAACTGGCTTGTGTAATGTGTTTGCACAGTGGTTTGTGCGACGATTCTTGCCATTGACGATCTCGGGGTTAATCTACCCCGTACTTGCCCTAGGGAAGAACGGCGCCTCCATGATAATACTCATATAAGTCACGTCTGTAATCACATGTTATGTTGTCTCACACAGGAAACCTTTTATGTTCTTTGGAAGTGCTGACACGCCCATCTCAACCTTTCACTCGAAAAAAAAATCGATCGTTATTCACGATTCGAGATTTGAGATTTCATGTTTGATTGTCCATTCGAAATATGAAAATGTATCATTCCCTCGTGTGTAAAAGTTTATTATGAGACACAGAAGGGGAATCTTTGCACTTGGTTCAAATTCAAACTTACTGTAAATTAAGATATTGAAAAACACGGTTGGGACATTGGCGTTTTAAAGAAAAAACATACTTACTGTACACTCTTTAAAAATGCGGGGCGGATATTGTGTGGTCAAATTTATTCGACCACGTTTCGGGGTTGTTTTCGATCAGTAATGCTCCCGCTGCATTGACATGACCAGTTTTTGCGTGGTTATTTTAATGCACTCTAAAAAAGGATTGGTCAAAAAATGTACCAGTGCGATTGGTCAAGACCATATGGTTATTTTCAACAATATGTTGCTCAAAGTGTACCGATTTCACTGGTTAATCACCAAACCATTTAAAATGGTCAACAAATATTGGTTATTAATAACCACTGTATTGGTCAGACTTGTACTTGGTTAAACATTGGGCCATTGTCATGAATATTCATGAGCAACCGTTAACAACCAAAATTTATATATATAAATAAATCTTGATTTTTAGGTTTTTATGCAATGATTGCACTTTGAAATGTGATGAAAAATGTATTTATATTAATTATTATTATGTTGTACATATTCAAACATGTAATTATGCAGATCGAGGTTTAAGATCTAAATTAGAAAATCTTTAACCATTTATAGCAAGCACTGCAGTACAGCCCCTATATAATGAAGTAGATAAAAGCATTCAGGATATAGGTATAGGATCTGGGATTATAGGAGTAGGGTTAGCGTAAAGTTGTAGGTGTATGTAGGATATGATATGATGATATGATAAACGGTAGGATACAATTGCTTATAGGCCATAGTATACTATGGCCTATAACCAATTGTATATATTGATTTTACCTATAGGTAAAATATACAAAATATTGTTGTGATATATTTTATTTGACATTTCTCTTTATTTTTTTTTTAATTTTTGAAACGTCGATGGTTCACGCACATTCGGCAGGAGTATCAAGCCCGTCCGACGGGGTTATCACAAAATAACCGCACGACGTGGTTAAAATTTGACCACGTTATGGGTCGAAAAATATAACCGCGCTATAGGTGGTCATTTTGGGTGATCCCGCACGGCGGGGTCGATGTGACCACGCACGGGGGTTGTGCATAGTTGATCCCGCATGCGGGGTAATTTTTAACCACGTTTTGGGTTATTTTTAACCACGCATTTTTAAGAGTGTGTATGAATCATTTTAGGATATTTAAGGGTTTTGTATGAAAGAATTTTTTAAGGAACAAAGTGTTGTAGTACAGTATTTCAGAGATAGTGCACTCACCCTAACATTCAACGATGCTGCTCCTGTCCGAATGTGGAGATTGAGTTTATCGTATATTCCTGTAACGAATCGCCATTTCCAGGAGGAAAACTCTCTCCCGTTTCACAATTGATTTTGTTTGTTCAATATCGCATGTCTTCCAGGTGACAGTTTTGAACGTTTCTAAATGTGTGCAGTCTTTTAATTTGGTTACATAATGCAAATTGGAAATACGCTTTCTTCCCTACGTTTCTAAAATCTTAAGGTTGTCATTTCAATCCAATGACATCATTATCTATTTAATGAATAATATGATTAATATATACTGTTGTTTAATAATAATCATGAAGTATTCGACAACAGTCCGGCCATAACTCTAAATCTATACAAATTAGATATGTCTTAGACATGTGCAGGAAAAATATCAATATATCAATATATATATATATATATATATATATATATATATAGGCAACAAAATGAGTACATCTGTAGACGTAGCTGTTGGTACCACGCTTTTAATTAGCTTTCGGGCAATTAGCCCTTCTTCAGATCTACATGAGTACGACAGAAACTCATGTAGATCTGAAGAAGGGCTAATTGCCCGAAAGCTAATTAAAAGCGTGGTACCAACAGCTACGTCTACAGATGTACTCATTTTGTTGCCTCTATATAATTAGCACCCGAGTACACTACCCCACCATGTTAAAGAGTGTGAGCCAATTGTTGCTCTTATATATATATATATATATATAATCCAGCATGGATCCTATAAACTAGTAATGGTGATTATGATATTAACAATGGTAATAATAATAATACTAATGAAAATTACAGTGTATATATAGATGTCATGTACGGATACCGTCATTTTGCAAATTAACATTCTTTTTAAAAATAATTAATGTATATATGAACGGCAACATATCCGAAGTCATTATGACTGCTCTTTGCTATTTATATACAAGTAATTAAAAAAGAAGTTTTAAAATTCCCAAACTTGCTGATAATAAGGTGGCATAGATTGTGTCTAGATTCTTACAAAATTAGCAGCTACTTAAGGTTCGTCTATACTTGAACAACGTAAGTTGTAAAGTAAGTAGTAATTACCTACCTGAAAGTATTCATAGCTTGCGTAATTACACCTGCATTTATCCTGTTGTAGAGACGATTCCGAGGCATAACAATCTCTCACTAATTGTGAAGGAGAGTCCACAAAATTACTTCGACAGTGGTATCTTGAAAATCCTTGACTTTTAGAATATTCGTGATAATAACAGACGCCCTTGCCTACTTTTAGAAGCACGTACTTTCGTCCTCGATAATACCTTAATGAGAGCCGGCGGGAGGAAGCAGTCTTCCTGGTCATTCTGGTGGTGTTAACATGTATAAGCTTTACAGCAAGCAGGCATCACGTTTTTTTTTTTTTTCATTCTTCACTTTGATAAGAAAAGAAAGGCAATGTCATTATTCAAATCATACTGCGTACAATCAGAAATATGCAGATTTCCTGGTCTCCCCTTTTCTGCTTTTTCTCCCTTCTTTCTTTCTTCCCCCTCGTACATTCCTCTATTCTATCATGTTTATGATAAATTTCCCTCTTTCAGTCAGCTCCTTGAGATCTCAATAATCTTTTTCCCTTCTTGTTTAACATGAATTAAATGTATGTTCAGTTACTACAGTTATTTATTTTGTTGTAATGTAGTTGTTGCTGTTCTTAAAAAAAGAAAGTTTCTTGTCTGTTTATAATTTCTTGTTCATTTTTTATGCATATCAACAGGGCTTCACGGAAGTCCAGATTTTACTGAATGAATCACCCTGTATTTTAAACCCTTTCATTACAGGAATTATTTAAAGGCTAAATTGATCACATTTTTGTTCTTCAAACTGGCAAAAATATTTTTCTTTTAATGCTAAAGGGTTTTAATAAGATGCAATATCTCTGAAAACAGCATACATGGTTAGGAACTTTGACAAAAAGTTGAAGAAATTGCCAATTTTGATTAAAAGCAGTGATTTGAACCTCTCAACGTGTTGCCAATTTAAGGATTTTAAAGGTTATTCTCCTTTTTAAAATTCCTTGCATCAAATGGAATATGGTCATTCCAAAAAAAATGGAATGGACATGATGTGTGCATGATTTTTTGTTCTTTCTACTGATGTATCTGGTATATTTTTAGAGCTCTGAAACAACAGTATTGAGCCAAACCACAAAATGTCGTAATAATGTCTTGAAAGGGTTAATATGTGAAATGAATAAGTAAAATAGATCATGTTACATACAGGTATAATAATAATAATAACTGTTTCTTATATAGCGCCTTTCCGATTAAGTAACTGATCAAAGCGCTTTTACAGTGTATTATTACCCCGGTCATTGGGTTCAATGGCGATTCTGCAGTCAGTGTGCACATTCTCCACTTGAGAGCATTCCAGCTTGGCAACACATGTGCTATTCCAGCCACAATGACGTTCGCATCCTACCGGGTACCCATTTATCACCTGGGTGGAGAGAAGCAATGAAGATACAATGCCTTGCTCAAGGACATAAGCGCCGTGCCGGGGTTCGAACCCACGACCTTTGCTTCCCCAGTCAAGTGATTAAACCACTCGAATACGACACCGTAATGAATTATGGAATGTCTACTCCGTTCTATTTTGGAAGGTTGAAGGAAATGGAAGGCCACCTTATACTATGTTATGAATATGCAGATACCCTTCGAATGAAACCTTCATTAAACCACAGATTTATGCTAATAAATCGCCTGACTTTTTCCTCATTTTCCTTATTTTTAATGATATAAAAATATTGTTGGATTTGGCTAAAAACGTAATATAACCCTTTAACAGCCCCAAACTAACAGACGGTAATTGAAATGTACTACTTTGAGTGCAAACATATTGAACATGTAGATTTAATTGAATTCTTTTAAACGGTGAAGATGCAATAAAAGGTGAAAGTAGCTTTCTTGAGGCTGCAGCAACGAATGTTTTGTCCACAAATTGAACACTCCATGAAAGCATTTTTGTCAAACATCCATACACTAAGAAATAATAATTGCACTGTAGGAACTGTTTCCATTATTAAGCAATGTGACCTTATAAAACGCCCTTTTCAGTCTGAAGTTTTCATTCGAATATGTCAAGGGTGGTTTTAATCGGATTAGTTGGGACATTTGTTTTGAATACTCGAACAAGACGGCGTGCCTACAAACTTGTATCCGTTTTTTTTCAGGGGGGGGGGGGGTGAGCTCAACGATTCATTGTTAAAGTGTGTTATGCACTTAGCAAGGAAAGAAAATCAACAAGCATTGAATTTCTATCATAATATGACAGTTATATTATTGTATGGTGATTGCATGACTGCGCAATATTAGAGTGCTTTCATACGACTATTTCGATCTATATTAAACCTAGGTTGTATACATGCATTATTGTCATTATTATTATTATTATTGGAATATTATTATTATTCTAATTATTATCATTATTATTTTAAATACGGTATACACGTTTATTTAAAGTGACAACAAACTGGGGCTCCTAAATAGCGCCATCTTTCAACAGGATTCGATAAGACGTGTCTGTGCCTCTCATTTTCTCGTCATGCCCCTTCTAGTTTGTAAAAGCTTAGTATGTACCGGCACACAATTTTCCACAATGCCCAGTCAAAAATTATAGGTTGAAATATAAATTTTGCCTATTATCCAAACAAGCTGTAGGCAAAAATTCTAAATAAAATGCAATTAATTTTCAAATTATTATCTTAATTAAGGAATCACTGTAGGATGGCGCTGTTCAGGTTTTGTCAGTTTGATGCCATTTTAACTAGTCTAAGGCGATCAGGAAATCTTGTGAATAAGAATTTCTGTTTCCAGCGAAGGAAGTAAAATGACTCTGGGTTGAGAGGGTTGTCCTTTAAGAACTTCATTTCTTTTTGATCGAAAGACTACATTAAAATGGGAGAGTTCTTGCTGTGTTGCATAAACTGCTTTTCGATATTCTCTATAATACAATAATGCACAAAATCATAGCTTTCTTATTCTTTGTATGATATAAATCTCATAATAGTCTCTTAACTCAGACCATTTTTTTTTTCCTTTTTACAGGCTTGATTCCTCTTTAAGATCTTTCTACTGAAAACCTGGACACAAAAAATGATGAATGTGTCTTGATAAAATGGAACTGAATTTACCATGGGGAACACTTTCAAACAGAAATTAAATATAATTCACGTCTGTGAAGTTCCACGTATGAACTCCTCCTATCTGACAGGGCCTAATTAATTCTTTTCACCGTCAGTACGGATTTGTTGTACATTCCATTATGTAGTATAACCTTTTACCAAACATTAACAAAAATAATAAACAAACGAACAACTTTGTGTAGACGCACCTGGAGGAAAATATCCTTCAAACGCCTTAAATATATTATCCATCTAAACGTCAAATACGATTATAGCTGCAGAGGCGGCGCTTGCGGAGGGGGGAGGCGTACAGTGCTCCCCACTTTTTTCAAGTATCTCAAAAGTGCCCATTTTATTTTTTGAAAAAATATTCCCCCTTTTCTCTGATATGTGCCCTGTCAACTAAAAAAGTGCCCCTTCAAATCTGATAATTGCCTCCTTCCCTCACTAATAAGTGCCCTTTTCTCCTTCTGATAAGTGCCCCTTTTCCATTCTAATAAGTAGCCTTTTCCCTTTTGATAAGTGCCCCTCTTTACTTCTAATAGGTGCCTTTTTCCTTTCTAATAAGTAAAAGATTTCTCATTCCACTCGCTCGAATGTACCCATAATTTATACCAAATAAGGGCAATATTTTCTGAAAATTTCCCCAAACATCGCACGCTACGCTCGCTCACTCTTATAGTATAATTATATGAAATCAAGTAGATCGCATAAAGTATGTTGATATCGATGTAATCCTAAAGAAACATGACCGGCTTAATATATGAATTATTTGACATTCCCCCAAAATTAATTTACGCTTGTCATTTTCATTATATCGCTGTAAATATTGCACAACCCAAGGATTTCAGCATTAGAAAATAGTCTGAAAATTTTGCTCGCTCGCTTCGCTCGCTCACACATGAATCATTAGACACACAACAGCACAATATTACACACAACAACTAATTTGAGAACCTGAAGCAGTATCCAGAACCACGAAAAGATAGCAACTATGAAAATGAAGAGGTGATGCTTGATAATGTATCGATTAGACTGTAGGATAATACTAATGTAGCAAAATGGTCCCCATTATCGCTTAGTGTTAACCTTTTGTAGGTACCCCTTTTTCCAAAAAAGTGCCCTTTTTGGCTGGTGCCCCCTCCCTATTTTGAAAGACGCTCCGCCGCCCATGTCTAGCGGATTAGGTAGAGAAATAATCTTGTTTTGAAATCAAAGCCATGAATACAACAGAATATGCACTCCGTACGTTAACGGATACACATGACACCAGTGCGATGAGATATGGGGTTGGTATACAAAATCAATATACAGAGAGAGAGTGAGCGAGAGAAAGAGAGAGCGAGAGAGAAAGAAATCCTCATTTACCCTTTTCTTCAAATGAAGAAACCAGATGATGATGATGACAGAAAATATGGTATAATTGTTATGTACTGCCAATTTGTGAAATTGGTGGTTGTGTGTGTGTGTATGTGCGTTAGTATAAATGTACTCATTTGCGACCAAGGACGAATCTTACGAAGCGATAAGCGCACGGTAGGATGCCACACCATAGACAATACGTACACACAAAAAGAAAAAAAAAACGAAAAGAAAAAAGTGAACTTGGCCTAATTGTTGAATTTTGCTTCCTTCATACTAATGCATTGCTTTCATGGGCAACCACTTCATGAATTCCATTTCATGCTTGCTTTATGACTAGAGCCTGAAAGCTCAATTGTTAGATAAACCAGCAAGTAGTACAAAGAGCAAATGACTCTATAAATATGCTACACCTTTCAAAAAGAAGGACGGACAAAGATAGCATGTGAAAGAGAGGGAGAGAGAGAGATATAACCGTAATAATGTTAATAATGATAATGATGCTAATAATAATAATAATAATAATAATAATAATAATAATAATAATAACAATACATCTTTTTCCAGCATTAGGGGAATCCTTTTATCTCCATTATCACCATTATCATCAATTGTTATAATTCCCCGTGGCGTCGGTTTCTTTCCTCGTAACGTCGAATTTCTATTGTGACGGAATAAACCGCATTGTTAGGACTCCCCCCTAACATAGGAAATAAAGTTGTAGGCTTAACAATAGTAATGCTAAAGAAAATAAGGATAATTAACTGAGGCATTAAAGAAATCTTTTTCTACCGGTATACTTTTCACTCAACTGGGTCGAGAGGGGCATATGTAGATTAATAATATTACCTTGAGATGTTGGTGATGTCGCAGGATCTCGAACCCCGTAACTTGTAATCCACAGGCCGATGACTTATCTCAATATACCACATTTTGTCGCCATATCCCCCCATCTCACACAAAAGACAAAACTAATTATTTATCATGACACACAAGATAAAGATTATACGGGGCCTTGACATTAGTAATATTTAACTTTTTTTCTTTCCACATAATTGTCGGTAAATGTGTATTAATTATATATATATAGAGAGAGAGAGAGAGAGAAACAATTAATGAATTCCAGAGAAGACATTGGTAATGCATTGAATTCCAACTTTTATATTTATTTTCACCAAATTTTCGATCCTCACGGATCTTCCTCAGGGTAATGAACAAAGTGAAATATGTATGTGATTGTCAACTTTTTCTGAGCAGAGCTTCACATACATATTTCACTTTATTTGAGAGTTCTGCTAGGGCTGCTGGTAAAACCTTTTATCATATCCTTTGACCATGACTTGGCACATTTTCACCTCTTTGGGAGGCAGATATGACATTAGTTTACAAAACGAGTTTACCACTTGCTATTATGTTAATATCATCTCTGCCTCTCAAACCGGATGATTAACTCTCTAATGTTATTACAGTTGTTATTTAAAATATTTGAAAAGGTACAATTGCCTCACTTTATCCTCCTCTCTTCATCCCTATTTCTCTCTGTATCCTCTTCTCTTTCTCTCTCTCATTATTTTGTCATATTTTATCTCAAAGGGCTTTCATGCTGTCAAGCCTCGGCTTATTATGAAAACCCTCCTGTTTGATTTCTCTTTCTATAATCCTACTGTTAGCCTTGTAGTTTAAGATATATTAATGTCATGATGTTCCATTGTATTGTATATCGCAATTTTGTATAATGTATGCATTCCATTATTTGATGAATTAAGAAATCAAGCAGAAATAAATAAATCAAATAAATCAAATCAAAATATCCTTTTGGGAAATATTTACTTGGAATTAAGAGATCATTAGCCGCGGATTGACGATTCATAGTGAGTGGTACGTAGGGATGAAATCTTGCTGGTATTCAGGAGCAGTACTATTTTTACCTTTAATTTAGAAGTTTGAAAATAACCCTGTCCTTTACAGGTAGTCAATGCAGATCTTGGAGTACAGACTTTTAAAACGTATACGATAAACGTGTGATTTGCACTCGGACGGTAGATGGCAGCAGTTCTTTTATTACGTGAGCTGCAAATTGGCTGCTGAGGCTGCACCCACAGCAATTTTAAATCAGAATTTGTCGAAACGATGATGTTATATGAAATTATTATGTTAAGTATCCTGAAAGAAAACGACAGTGATGAATTAGAACGAATTCATTTGTATTTCAAATTTGTCTATGAAGTTAATTTACAAAAATATTGACCAGCAAATAGTTTGTATTAACATAATTAAAGAAACAAGTTTCCAGATAATTCGAAACTAATAAACGAAAAGCTGTTCTAATGTATACTGACCCACAATAAAAAGTACCCACGACTTTATAATGGTATATCATATTTATATTGACAGACACAGAATGACAATGAACCAGGGTGGAAAAATTGACCTTTTATTGAAACATTTCACTAATTTCGGAAGACAATGCTGTCTCTTGTCAGCGCGCATTACGGCTTTTGCTAAACAGTCGGGTAACGTCGCGTCGCGTTGGTAGAAATTTTCGAACATTTTTCAGGAAGGTGTCTTCAAGGGGACAAATTGAAAAAGAGTCCATCTCAGTATGATTTTTCCCGTTTTCAGGCTAAAAACGACAAACAAGGGAATAAAGAAAACAATGGAAGGATAATGCAAAGAAAAACATGAACTATAAAGAGAGAATAGAAGGGTAGGAGGGATGGAAGAAAATATGATGAAAGGAAACAAAGAATACAACAAAAGGAAAGTTGGAAAGTAAAAATAAGTGGATAAAAACAAAGAATAACATAAAGAAAGATAGAGACATAAATGATAGAAGGATAAAGATATTAAGAGTAACATAAGGAAAGATAGAAGAGAAGACGATAATTTGAATAAAGGAATAACATAACGAAAGAAAAGATGAAAGGAAAACAAAATGATAGAATAAAAACAAAGAATGTTTTAAGGGAAGTAAGTAAAGATGGGAAGCAGGAAATGATTTTAAAAAGAATAATATGAAAGATAGAGAGAGAAATGATAGGATAAAAAAAGTTTAACTTATATAAAGAAAGACAGAGAGAGAAATGATAGAAGGATAAAGATTAACGTGAGGAAGGTGGGGGAGAAAATGATAACAGGAAACAAAGAATATCATAACGAGAGGAAGGATGGAAAGATAATTGATAGAAGGATAAAAGCAAGAAATGACAAAGCGAGAAATGATAAAAAGATAAATATAAACATGAAGGAAGGTGGAAGAGAAGATGATAAAAGGGAACAAAGAATAACAAAGTGAAGATGGAAAGCAATAAAAAAAGAAGATAAAAAGAATAAATATAAACAGTAACATTATGAAAGATGGAAAACAAAATGATAAAAACAATAAAAGAATAACCTAATGAAAGGAAAGGTGGAAAGAAAAATTAATAAAAGGATTAAAAATAACTGAATTAGTAATTACGCGATGCGTAATATATGTCCCCGCCAGAAGTGTAGATCTGTGGAATGGCTGTTAATTTATGTAATTTCTGATAGAACCTTGAAGATAAATGTGAGAAATGAATTATCAAATTAATGTTTTATGATTATAAATGCATTTTCTATTGATTTTGTATAAATTACAATAAATTTGCATAATTAATGAATTTCAAAATTCTGTGTAGAGGTTTGACAGCCCCTACCCAGCCCTATCAGATAAAACAATCAGATTCAAAATACGGTGTGAAATAGAGGAGAAGTAGCATTTTTGGTCGATTTTGAATAAATTTGCATAAATTTGCATAATTGATGAATTTCATGACTTTGTGTAGAAGTTTGGAAGCCCCCACTCAGCCCTATCAGATAAAACAATCAGAATCAAAATCGGCCAAGAAATGACGGAGAAGTAGCATTTTCTAACTTTTTGAGCACACACGGACGGACGGACGGAGGGACGGACGGACACACACACGCACACACGAACGGAGTTCGTTTCATAGTCCCCTCGCGAACTTCGTTCGGCGGGGACAAAAAAGAATAACACTACGAAAGATAGACTAAGGAATGATAGATGGATGAATATAAAGAGTAACATAAAAGATGGAAGAACAGATAAAAGGAATCACAGAATAACATAACGAAAGTAAAGATGGAAAGCAACAAAAAAAAAGTATCATTGGGAAAGAGGGAAGACAAGATGATACAAGGGATCAAAGAATAACATATTGAAAGGAAAGGTGGAAAGAAAAAAATTATAGGATAAAAAAAATTGCAGAAATCATCATAATTAATGTTTGAGACAGAGTTCCAAAATCCTGTGTAGAATTTCTATGTATATAACTTAGCTCTACTGGATAAAACAAACAAAATTTAAAGAAATGAAATGAAGGAGAAAAGGCTTTTTTGGCGGGGGGGGGGGGGGGGGGGGGATTTTGTACTAAAAAATTATCATAGTTAATATAAAGCAAACAAACTCAGATGAGAAAAGACAAAAATATGATAGAAGGATAAAGATTTAGAAATAGAGCTACATCCGCACACAGATTGGACGCTCATCATTCAACAAAACAAAATACAAAACAAGAAAAAGAATACAAAGAAAGTTTTCTTTTTGTCTATAATTGTTTAACATTATAACTCTTGTTAAATACCTCAGGATAAAATATGAAGATACATAAGCAGCTTGCGGCACACAGGCAAGGGAGACAAGTATGGCAGTAACTAGTTTTGGAAACTTCCTAATACACATATTATACATCGACTGGACTCGACTCGGCTACTTCATGGACTGCAGAATAAGTTCAATATTGAAGGAAATGTTGGAGTTGTCACTGCCACAAAACTTACAGGGGAAACAATTGAAGCAACTGAGTTGAAGCATGAAAATCAGAGAAGCAGAATGGTACGAGTTTAAAAACAAGTCAAACAAAAAAGAAAGTTATGAATGTCTGAAAGTTAAGATTACCAATGTAGGGAATATCCTCTTGACATCGTCACACATGGTGAATCCCACCATCTGGTGTGTATAAATACACACACACACACACACACACACACACGCATACATATATATATGAATAAAATAGGCCAAGACTTTCTTGACCATTGATTTACTTGATATATGTAAGCAAGACGGCCTGCATGTCATGTTGGGCTTTTGCTAAACGGGAAAAATCATACTGAGATGGACTCTTTTTCAATTTGTCCCCTTGAAGACACCTTCCTGAAAAATGTTCGAAAATTTCTACCAACGCGACGCGACGTTACCCGACTGTTTAGCAAAAGCCCGCATTACAGCGCAGAACACAACAAGTTGAAAAATGAAAGTCACAGATCAATAGCGTGTGTGGCCACCATTTGTTTGCAGACAGGCATTGCATCTGCGACGCATACTGCGCACCAGTCTTTGAATGAAATCTTGTGGAATCCTGTTCCATTCATCTTGCAAAGTCTGGATCAGTTGTGCACGAGCCCTGACCCTGCCAGCAATGCGCCTCCCAAGCTCATCCCACAGATGCTCAATGGGATTGAGGTGAGGGGACATTGTCTTGAAAGGGTTAATAATGTGAAATAAATAAGTAAAATAGATCATGTTACATACAGGTATAATAATAATAACTGTTTCTTATATAGCGCCTTTCCGATTATTATTACCCCGGCCATTGGATTCACTTGCGATTCTGCACTTAAAGTGCATATTCTCCACTCTACTTGGAAGCATTCCAGCTTGGCAACCCTTTTAAAGGCGCACATGCGCTATTCCAGCCACAACGACGTTCGCATCCAACCGGGTACCCATTTATCACCTGGGTGGAGAGGAGCAATGTAGATACAATGCCTTGCCTTGCGACTACGACAACTTAATGAATATATCCGCTTATGGAATGTCCACTTCGTTTTATTTTGGTGGCAGGAAACCTTATACTATGTTATGAATATGCAGATACTTTGAATATTCATGTCTTGGCTTGTGAGGAAGTAGGTCTCGACGGGTTTCATTAAACCACAGATTTATGTTAATCAATCGCCTGACTTTGTCCTTATTTTACTTTTTAATGATGTAGTGTAGATTTAATTCATTTTTTTTTAAATCGTGAAGATGCAATAAAAGGCGAAAGTACCTTTATTGGGACTCCACAAATTGAACACTCCATGAAAGCATTTTTGTCAAACATCTATACACTAAGAAATAGTAATTGCACCGTGAGGATGGTTTCCATTATTAAGCAATGTGACCTTAAGAAAACGCCATTTTCAGTTTGAAGTTTGAATTCGAATATGTCAAGGGTGCTTTTAACCGGATTAGTAAGGATATTTTTTTTTTGAATACTCGAACAAGACGGTGTCCCTACAAACTTTTAACCGTTCTTTTTCTTCTTTGGGGGGGGGGGGGGGTATTAGCTTAACGATTTATTACTAAAAAAAGAAAGACTACATTAAAATGGGAGAGTTCTTGCTGTGTGGCATAAATTGCTTTTGGATATTCTATATATTTTAATATTACCAATAATGCCCAAAATCATAGCTTTTTATTCTTTGTTTGATTTGTCTAAGTCTCATACTACTCTTAATTCAGATCATTTTTGTTCCTTTTTACAGTGTTGATTTTTTTCTACTAGTCTTCCAAACCTGGATACACAAAAAAATGATGAATATTCTTTGGCAAGACATTAATCTACATTTGCCACTCTCCACCCAGGTGTTAAATGGGTACCGGCAGGAATTAATCCCTTGAATGCTGTGAGCGCCGAAATCGGCAGCCTAACTAGAGCCGGGGTAATATTGGAGCGCCTTGAGCACCATTCATGGTGGATATGAGCGCTATATAAATATCCAATATTATTATTATTATTATTAATGAATGGAATTGAATTTACCATGGGGAACTCTTTCAAATAGAAATCAAATATAATTCATGTCCGTGAAGTATCACGTATGAACCCCTCCTATCTGACAGGGCTTAATTGATTCTTTTCACCGTCAGTACGGCTTTGTTGTACGTTCGATTATGCAGTATAACGTTTTTCCAAATATTAAGAACAAAAACATAACAAAAATAACAAACAAACAAACACCACTGTGTAGACGCACCTGGAGGAAAATATGCTTCAAACACCTTAAATATCTTATCCATCTAGACGTCAAATACGATTATAGTAGAGGCGGCGCTCCCGGAGGGGGGGGGGGGGGGGGGATACAGCTTTCCCCACTTTTTCAAGTATCCCAAAAGTACCCTTTTTATATTTTAAAAAAATCCCCCTTTTCTCTGATTAGTGCCCTGTCAACTGCAAAAAGTGCCCCTTTTCCTTTTCTAATAAGTGACTTTTCTCCTCCTGATAAGTGCCCCTTTTCAAATCTGATAATTGCCTCCTTCTCTCTCAAATAAGTGCCCCTTTCTCCTTCTGACAAGTGCCCCTTTTTCTCTTCAAGAAGTGCCCTTTTCTCCTCTGATAAGTGCCTTTTTACATCTAATAGGTGCCCCTTTTCCATTATAATAAGTGGCCTTTTCCCCTTTTGATAAGTGCCCCTCTTTACTTCTAATAGGTGCCCTTTTCCTTTCTAATAAGTAAAAGATGTCTCATTTCGCTCGCTCGAATGTACCCGTAATTTACACCAAATAAGGGCAATATTTTCTGAACATTTCCCCAAAGCTCGCACGCTACGCTCGCTCACTCTTATAGTATAATTATACGAAATCAAGATCGCATAAAGTATGTTGATATCGATGTAATCGTAAAGAAAAATTACAGGCTTAATATAATGAATGAATTATTCGACATTCCCCCAAAATTAATTTACGAGTGTCATTTTCATTATATCGCTGTAAATATTGCACAACCCAAGGACTTCAGCATTAGAAAATAGTGTGACAATTTTTGCTCGCTTGCTTCGCTCGCTCACACATGAATCATTAGACACACAACAACACAATATTACACACAACAACTAATTTGAGAACCTGAAGCAGTATCCAGAACCACAAAAAGAAACAATGAAACCGAAGAGGTGATGCTTGATAATGTATTGATTACACTGTAGGATAATACTAATGTCACAAAATGGTCCCCATTATCGCTTTGTGTTAACATTTTGTAGGTACCCGTTTTTCCCCGAAAGCGCCCTTTTTGGCTGGTGCCACCATCCCCACTTTGAAAGACGTTCCATCGCCCCTGTCGAGCGGATTAGGTAGAACAAATTTTTGTTTTGATATCAAAGCCCTGAAAACAACAGAATATGCACTCCGCCCGTTAACGGATACGCATGACACCAGTGCGATGAAATATGGGGTTGGTATACAGAATCAATATGTAATATAGGCCTATACATACATACAGAGAGAGAGAGAAAGAGAGTGAGCGAGAGAAAGAGAGAGAGAGAGAGAGAGATAACAAGATACGTATATAGATAAGATAAACGTCATGTAATCGAATAGAAAATTCTTTTGAACAACGTGTTTGAGGAACGATTTCTTAATATACTACGAAAGAGAGAGAGAGAGAAAAATAGGAAGAACAACACAAATGATATTGTCTTTCACTCCCAGTGATTTTGTTTACATACGCATAGCAGGTGCCTATGCTAATTAAATAATGATAAATAAAACTGGTGGCACGTGTTTGATCACTAATACAGAGGCTCGGTATATATACAAAGAAAGAAAAATTCCGAAAACCTAAAACTAAATTTACCAAAGCTGCTGTCGCAATCACTTGACCTCACAGCGATGGTAAAAAAAAAATCTAGTTGCTTTGATAGTCCAAGCAGTGTGTCCTAACTATGTGATGGCCAGACGAGAGATTGCTGTATCTGTCCAAGAGCTACACTTTAATCCAATTGTAAAGATCAATACGGGATCAGTACTGAAGTGCAAATCACGGGTGAACCCGTACACGTGAGCAAATATGATGACCACTTGAGAACACGCTGCAAGTTCGAAGTTCACATGGTGCACATCACCGCATGGCCACATCGAACCAAGTGGCAGAGAAACTGATCGCTTCTGAGTCGAGAACACAGATTATGCAAAGCATCACGCAAAAGCGGGTTTGGAATATCCTGTTCAATACATCTTTACTATTTGTACGATAACCTTTCTGAAGTGAGCTCTCGTGCATTTTGCCTATAATTCCCATGTCCTCTATGCCATGGTTCCAATAGACGGGGGTAAGGGTTTTTTTCAATACAACTTTGAGAAAATCTTACCAATATTAGTTCTCTATAAAATGCCATTGCGATGTTCTTGACTTTTTTCCACTTTGTTTTGTTTGTAACAAAACCTGAACAAGTTTACAAACAGATGTTTTACTTTGGTATGGGGATGGGAAGGATGTTACTCTCTCGCACCCCTCTAAAAATGCCCCTGCATGTGTATTGTAGGTCTTGCGTATATAAAAAAATCTAATTGAATCATTTGGTATGATAATTTATACGAATATCTGAATTCAACATGGTCCCATCAAAGTGTTTAAAATGTACTTATATATATCCTTATTTGGAAGTCACTGAATTTTACATTTTATCCCAATACATATCTTAATTTGATTGAAATTGTCTTAATTACATATTTTGTTTAAATTTAAGCCAAACATAAGAGAGAGAGAAAAAAAAAAAAACTGAATACAACCTAGATGTCTAAATATTATAGGTTGTAAATAAAAAATATTGCGATATCAAAATCCTCATTAACTTTTTTCTTCAAATTAGGAAAACCAGATGATGGTGATGACAACATGTGATTGGCATAGTAGATTTATAAGCAGTCAATGCCGTTTTTGGTTAGAAGACTTTGAAATAAATGCACAGCAGAAGATCCTGTTGCCATTCATCTCAAGTTATTTTTACGTTTTCTGATCACATGGAATTTCAATATATAATCAATAGCGCCGATTAACAAATTTGAACACAAAATATGGTGGATTCCAAAATCGTTTATGGTAGCATATTGACGCTTATTGATGAAAAACCCTGCATTCACTGCATGTCATTAACAATAGCCCAACAAACAACAACAACAACAAAGCAGAAAAGAGAAACAAACAAACAAAGATACAGGCTAATAAATAAAGTAAAGAGATACCTTTCCCGCTAAACAAGGGTGTGCTAAAGGTTTCGTAAAATGAGCATTTCCACACAAATATATGGCATCATGATAGATATATATATATACATATGGAACAAAAATTTGGTATAATTGTTATGTACTGCCAATTTGTGAAAATGGTGGTTGTGTGTGTGTATTTGCGTTAGTATAAATTAATGTACTCATTTGCGACCAAGGACGACTCTTACGAAGCGATAAGCGCACGGTTGGAGGCCATACCATACACAATACGTACACACAAAAAAAAAAAAACGAAAGAAAAAAGTAAACATGTCCTAATTGTTGAATTGTGTTTCCTTCATACTAATGCATTGCTTCCATGGGCGACCACTTCATGAATTCCATTTCATGCTTGCTTTAGGACTAGAGCCTGAAAGCTCGATTTTTAGATAAACCAGCAAGCAGTACAAAGAGCAAATGAATCTATAAATATGCTACACCTTTCAAAAAGAAGGACGGATAATGATAGCATGTGAAAGAGAGAGAGAGAGAGAGAGGGGGAGAGGGGGGGGGGTGGGAGGGAGAGATAAGGGATCGAAGAAAAAAAAAGGAAAGGACAATTTGAAAAGACAGGAAAAAGTAAGGTAAAGGGAGAAAAACTACTGACGCAAAATAAGAATAAATGCAAAGAAAGTGAGACCGTTACAGATAGAGAGAAAGAGAAAGAGAGGTAGATAGAGAGAGAGAGAGAGAGATGGATTGGGAGGGGAGCCTCTATGCATATAGTGAGATGAGCAATAAAATGGTAAGAGAGAGAGAGAGAGAGAGAGGGGTGGGGCGAGTGAAGTAGGTTTACCAATTTACCAATTTTGTGATTCCAAAAGCTGGCACTGTATGAAGGTGTTATTTCATAAAAGGAGCTGGAAGCTGACTTATTTGCGCACTTGTATGGACCATAAAATCTAACCATCAGCGGTTCTCATATCATACCGTTTTTGACGGGACAAAATATGTCTGTTAGTCCATTCAACATTTATGATGCTCTTGTGAAATCGATCTCCTCACTTGATTACATGCACTAAGGAACACCTGAAGAAATTAATGTGATATAAAACAGAATGACTGCCAGTGGTCAGATATATTTTTGAGACTGTAATTGATTTCACTGCAGCTTACCAAAGGATAGGATGGTAGAGAGAAAAGGAGAGATGTAAGGGAGAGAGAGAAAAATAAGGACAGAGACAAAGAAGAACAGCGGCATTTTGTAAATACTGCTGAATTTGGGTCATCCTCCGTTTTTTAAGCTCATGTATACGTTGTATTTTATGAAATGTATGTGGTTTTCTTTAGAAATAAATACAAACAAACAAACAAACAAGAAACGTGGTCAAAAGGGGAGAAAGGGGGAAATAGAAGGAGAGGGAGAGAGAGAGAGAGAGAAAGACCAGAACGCAAACTTTCAGATCGTTGATCGTGTGATTAGCAAGATTGAAGTGCTGGGCAACAGGGAGACCACTAGTGTTGAGGTGAATGAAACGAAGATGCTCAGTCATTCGATCCGCCAGTCTCCGTTTCGTTTTCCCTACGTACACATTTCTGCAAGAAATGCAAGTTATGCAATAGGTAACGTTTGTAGAAGAGCAGAAGAACGTTTTGTTCACATTCCATGATCCCTTAGGTCCAGTGATGCTGTTGGCACCCGTTACATGAGAACAGGGTTTGCATTGAGGTCGACGACAGGGAACTGTAGCAACATGACCAAGGGGTGATCGCGTATCCGTATCAACCTGCATGTATACCATTAAAGGCATATCTCTGGAGATATCCTTAGTTTGGGGATGGTCGCTGAGCATCTAAAAGGAATTGTCTTCACTGATTTCATGTAAATGTATAAGATTCAGATTTCTAATATAGGCTGAATTTACCGTTACTTGTTTGCAGCATTTATATTCCCTCTCTCTCTCTCTCTTTTTTTTTTTTGCTGTTCCATTTCATTCGCTGAATTGTTCGTCCTTCATGTCCTTCTTAAAATTACGATTGAGCATAAGATAGGATTTGGACAAGACTTTGATATAACTTAAACATCTATTAACAATAAATTATTTGCCATCTTATCTTGTAAATTCAAATTTATATTTAATCAATTCATACCATGATACCATTCCATTTGAAAAATATATATGTGTAATACTGAAGAGTTTAGCGGAAAGTGTTTCGTATTTGAAATCCTCAAAACATCAAATTATTTTATTCTTTATCTTCGTTATGTTTGTAATAAAGAGAAATATATTATATAACAACATTCTTCAGTTTCTTCTTCGTTATTCTCCTAACGATACTGAAGTACAACAACAACTATGATGATAATGATGTCACTAATGGTAACAGTAATACTGACAATAACAATAACGACAACAAGAACAATCGTAATAACAATAATGGTAACAATGATGATATGATAGCCGTAATAATGTTAATAATAATAATGATGTTAAAGGGAAATTAACCTCAGCGTATGAATTAGCTTATTTTGAATGGTGTAGTATATGCCTCTTATTTGATACATGCAATTTCATGTAAAAACACAGGATATAGATATAAATCACTATTTTCCAGCCAAGTTATCGTCTGCTAGCAATAATAAGGGGGCTGCCATTACTTTATGTGTACACGAACATATTTTTCATCCCAAGTAAAATTTCCTTCATCGTTAACTTGTAATTGATTTTTAGAGGACAAATATATATTAGATAAAGTCACATATTCTGAAATGTAAGTTTAGTTTTTATATTTTTTTAAAAGGTCTTAATTTGTTCATAAAAAATATACTTCATAAAAAATATACGTCAAGGACGGAGAATTGACGTCAAGGACGGAGACAATCGTAACAATACCAAAACAAAGCGAGGAATCTGCTTTACAGGATGGCTATTAGAACTCATGGGTCGTCAATTATCTAGGCCCATGGCCAATAACAATCGTAATACAATCAGAACAAAGCGACGTATCTGTTGTAAAGGTAGGCTATTATCAATGCATATGGTACCTAATGATCCGTGTCATGCACAAAATGGCAGCCTCCATGGAAAGACGTAGCAGACAATAGGTGCATCTAGAATATCACGTGGGGTTACTTGTCCTTTAATAATAATAATAATAATAATAATAATGATGATGATAATAATAACTCTTTTTCCAGCGTTAGGGAGAATCTTTTTCTCACAATAATGCCAAGAGTTTAGTAATGTTGGCAACTTTATGTATTTTCTTATTTTGTGTGTATTCTTTTCTCTTTCTTGATTCGACCATAAGTCATATAATAATTTGGCTGCAAAGCTGCTGCTTTATTTGCAACAACAATGCTCATGATAACATTTTCTGTGCTTGAATTGTGAATATTGACTATTTTGTATACACTTTGAATGCTGTGGGTGTGTCATCCAACGTACCTGCTGTTTTTTCGCAGCTTTATTTGGTATTGTTCAGTCAGTGCGTCTTGCTATGTATTTTCATTCTACATGTATCTTGTGTCTTAATGCCTTAATTACATTTGCCATTCTTGCTTGTTTTGGCTGCTTTGCAGTTCTAAGAGTTCGTCTTTTGATAGTCACTTTCAATCACCCCCGCTCATTCCTTTCTACATTTGTTATGTCATTCTATGGATGATGAGTATGTTGATGTAAACGACCGTGACAATCCCCCACGGTATTTAAACCTCCAAACATTCCAATGATGTATCCTTGCACAAAAAATCGTCTAAATACTTTTCAGTCAATAACGTTATCAGGAACTCTTTGAATTCAAAAGACAAACTCTTTCTCATGCACCATAATGTTAGAAGTCTCTGTAAGAATGTGGACCAATTTCATTCTTTTATTCATCAACTCAATTATGGTTACTATGTTGTTGGTTTATCTGAAACCTGGTTGAATGATTTTCAATGCTCTCTTGTTTCCATTGATGGTTTCACCTTTTATACTAATAACAGAGAACATAAAAGAGGGGGAGGAGTCGGGTTTTACGTATCTAATAATTTAAAGGTCAGAGAACTAAAAGAGCTCAATAAAATGTCTGTTATTGAATGTATTTTTATTCAAATTGAAATGCCTGACAAGAATCAAATGGTTGTTGGTGAAATATACAGGCCCCCAAAAGGTAACGTCCAAGATTTTTTGGATTGTGTCCAAAACCTATTGTCGTCTCCTGTTCTTAACAACAAGAATGCCTTTTTTATGGGAGACTTCAACCTGGATTTATTGCATTGTAACATTGCCTCTTCTTGCCAAGAATTTCTTGATGTCATGTTATCTAATTCTTTCATACCCTCGATTACCAAACCTACCAGAATTACAGACTCGTCGTCAACCTTGATTGATAATATTTTTGTAAATAGTTTTTCAAACACATCATCTGGCATTTTGATGTCTGATATGTCAGACCATTTCCCTATTTTTGTTGAAGTGTTTCTCGGCAGAGGTAACAATAAATCTGCATCAATTAGTGTTCGAGATTTTTCTGAAGAAAATTTAAATAGACTTAGGGAGAGATTAGCACAGATCGACTGGAATGTTATTTATAACATTCAAGACTCGGATACTTGTTTTGACAAATTCTTGGACCTTTTTATGTCGACTTATAACGCTACAATCCCTCTTAAGAAGTTTTCCCCCTCTACATATAAAAAGACACCTAGACTTCCTTGGATCTCTAAATCTCTCCTTAAGTCTATCAACCGTAAAAACAATCTGTTTTGTAAATATAAGAAACACACTGGAATTGACAAACTTAAAAGAAAATATATTCGATATCGTAATGTTCTGACAACGTCCCTACGTTCTGATCAATTTAACAAGTACAAGAATGATATTTCGAGTACGTGGAAGGTGATAAATAAGGTCCTACATTCAAACAGGAATTCCGAACCAACAAAGGAAATCTCACACAATGGGGAAATAATCGAAGATCCTGCTGTTATGGCTGAGTTGTTTAAAGGTTTACTAAATTAGAGAGAAAATGGGTGCTCTTTCCATGTAGTTTTGCCTTCTAATCACGAATCTGCCAATCGATTGTCCAAATTATGTCTCGTTTTGGCGAAAAATGGGAAAAAGTAGAGGTTTTGGGACCATTCCTTAAAACTCGTGAGCTGATTGGCTAACCCCCAAGTGACGTATGAAAAGTAAGAGGCACAAGATCTGCAGGCTGCAGCATATAATATTGTACACAGAATGCGGTATTTGACCCCTCTGTTCAACGGACAATTTATGAAAAAAGGAAATTAATCAATATAATCTTAGGAGTGAATAATCATTAGCAATATATTTTCTACAAGATCAGAAACGCTTTTGCCCAAATATACAGCTCTTGTTTTGTTTTTTAGCTTTTCTTTTGAACAATGTTCTCATCCATCTGAGCTTGCCGAACGAAAATTTTGCATTGGTCATAAACGCGTGAACAGCCGTTTTATGCGTCTGTATGTACTATGTCCTACGGCAGTGACTATGTTCCCCTCGTACATAGCGACTGGTGAACGCTTTTGTTTTGTTTATTTCACTTACGGCTTTTTATTTTACTTCGCTTTACATAGTACGTTAGTACTGACTTAGATTTTGGCTGAATTCGAGTAACTTATATAGAGAGAGGAAAAGTGCCCGCGATTCCGAGTTGGAGGACTTTTCTGAGCCATGCAGATACGAACTCTGATTTATCAGATGATTTATCAGACCCCGAAGGCAAAGAAGCTCGAGTGGCAAGGGGAAATTCAACCATATTATATGTTTGAACCCCTCGCAGAATACGGTGAAGGGCCGTGGGTGAAGTAACTCCAGGGAGCTCCAACGCGTTGGAGCTCCCTGGAGTTACGGGTGAAGTAGACCGAAAATGCTGTCTCTCGTTCGTTAGGTCGTCTTAGCTAACGAACGAGAGACAGAATTTTCGGTCTACGGGTGAAGCTGCTGCAGCTGCTGTCGTTGAAAAACAGATTGGAAGACTTTACTCCAAGTCTGATCTTTGGAATAGCTGAATCTTTTAGCTAGCTTATCCTTCTCTTCATGCCAAATTCCGAATACAGGCCAGGATCCTCAAAATCATCTTCGGCAAAGTGATCGCTGCAGATTGTACTCAACTCACTTGGCCGGCCCTTGCCACTCTGCCCGCGTGAGCTTTACATTTGCGACCCACAATTTCCGTAGATTTTCATCTTTAGGAAAATGATGTATATAGGCTTACACCATCTTTAGGGGTCTTGCTACAGCCCGCAGCTATACATCGATTAGGCATTGTTGATGAAACTGTGTCCCAAAATCAAAGTTATTGTGAGGAATTAAACGCAATGCAAATGGTCGATGCGGTGAATATCATGCTCGGCACCGGGCTGGGCCTGCCGGGGGCCTCCGGGCGCGCACGGTATAGGTTAGTGGAATATTTTCCCTTACTTCTCATGCGTCACAGATCACGTGATTACGATGTCGCTTCGATGGGTTTTTTTAAGGGCGGGGCTTATGACTGTGTAAATCAGCAAAAATGAAGAAAGCAATTACGGTTGAATATCTGCGGAAAAATATAACACTAGTTATTATTGGAAGAGTGAAAACCAAATGTCGCTGATCTGTAAACCCTTGTTCTGTGTAACTGTGTTATGTCTGTGAATTTCGATGGTTTCACGGACCCTCCTGGTGTACCAGTTGGAAGCGGGGGCTACAAGTTTGGTGTCTTCCCAGTGAATCTGATGATCAAGAGTGGCAGAATGATTGATAACTGTACTATCACACCGGGCTTCCCGACCGTGCCACGACAGTCCCGACTCAAAAATATGGAAAATCGGGTGAAAAGTCGTGGCCAAGTCGGGAAGGTCGTGGCATGTTCGTGAGGGTCGCGAACGGTCGGAGCTTAATAATCGGGAAACTCTCACGATTCTAAGAAATCGTGGCTATAACGTCGTGAGGACGTGGCGCGGTCGGGATAGTCGGGGCACAGTCTTGGCTCAGTCGTGGTGCAGTCGGATTGGTCGTGGCCCAGTCGTGGACGAATCGAGGGTCTTCCTTCTCCCGACTACACTCCGACAAAGCCACGACCAGGCCAAGACTCATCCGACGCAGCCACGTTAGTGCCCCGATTGCGCCAAGAATCTACCACGACTTAACCCGATTGTGCCACGACTGACACGTTCGGGCCACGTAAGAGACACGATCTAGCCACGACATCACCACGTTTTAGCCAAGATTTACCTACAAATGTTATAAAAACTCTAGTTTTTGGACATTGTCATCATTTGCAGGGAAGACAGCAAGCAGTACACAGCTCACCACTCACCACTCATCATGCCTCTGTTCAATGAAGACAATATTGAGTTGATCATCATGCATCAGATGTTACATTTGAATTATCTTGATGAAGAGACAGACGTCATTAGAGGAATAATTGAAAGGAGAAGGCAGAGGAGGAGGCCAAGAGAAAGGAGATGTAGGGTCCGCCCTTGGTTGGATGTTGGTAGAAGACTACAGTTTGGCCAGTTCCACCGTCTGATGCCTGAGCTGAGGCATGAAGATCCTGCCTCTTTCATCAATTTTCTCCGTATCCAACCAGAGATGTTTGATGAGCTGGTGCAAAGAATAGGACCAAGAATCACCAAAAGAGACACCAACTACAGGAAAGCCATAGAACCACAGATAAAGATAGCAATTGCTTTGAGACATCTGGCCAGTGGTGACAACTATTCCAGCATGAAGTTTAACTTCAGAGTGCCACAGAACACCATATCTTTGATAGTCAGAGAAGTTTGTCAAGCAATTGTAGATGAATTCCAAGCTGAAGTCATTAAATGTCCCACTACCTCTGACGAATGGAAGGCTGTAGCAGAACAGTTTGAGAAGAGATGGAACGTCCCCCATGCAGTTGGTGCCTTAGATGGGAAGCATATTGCCATCAGAAAACCTAACAGCAGTGGCAGTCTCTACCATAACTACAAAGGCTTCTTTTCCATTGTCCTGCTGGGCATGGTTGATGCTGATTACAAATTCTTATGGGCTGACACTGGTGGTTTTGGTCATATGTCAGATTCTCAAATCTTCAATGATTCAGAATTGAAAGAGTGCATCCTTGATGGTTCTATTGGTTTTCCAGCAGCAGACAAGCTTCCCAATGATGACAAGGACACACCATATTTTATCCTGGGAGATGACATCTTTGCACTACGTACCTATCTGATGAAGCCATATTCTGTCAGAAACATGACTGTCCAGCAGAGAATCTACAACTACAGGATCTCAAGAGGGCGTAGAGTGGTTGAAAATGCTTTTGGCATTCTTGCACAACGTTGGCAGATCTTGCTGAGTACCATGATGCATGCACCATTAAATGTTAGACTCCTGGTTGATGCTTGTATATGTCTTCATAATTTGATGAGGATACGTTATCCAGCCTTGCAGAATGCTGCTGTTGACAGAGAGGATGAGAACCACAGAATTGTTCCTGGTGCCTGGAGGGAAGTTGGCTTGATGCATGAAATCGAGAAGATCAAAGGGGCTACACGTGCAACCACTGCAGGGAAGCAGCAACAAGATTATCTCATGCATTACTTCAATTCACCAGCTGGTTCTGTGCCATGGCAGAATGATATGATATAATAATGAAACAGTCCTTTTCTGGACTAAACCAACGGCCCTTTTAAGGGCCACCACAACTTCCAAAGAAAATTAGCAAACCAAAAACAAACAAACCAAAAGTGAAATAAAAAGAAGTGAAGTCCCAAAAATCATATCTTTTGAAAGAATAAAGTCATATCCAACATAAAATGGACAATCCAACAAATGAAAAATTCATTTGTTGGAGTTATTTTTAAGTTGAATATGACTTTAATTTTGTTATTAATAGTGAGCTTTTCCATAGATATCATTTTTTGGGGACTTTAGTTTTTTTATTTCACTTTATTTTGGATTTCATTTGAATTTGGTTGTTTGTATGGAATTATTGCAGTTGGGTTTGATTTTATTATTGTATCCCCCGGCAGTATGCCGGAGGATACTTTGGATTCAGCAGCGTTTCGCCGCCGCCGCGTCACATTCTTGTGTGCGCTCTAGCGGTCACATTTCTCGACGAATTTTTTTCAGACTTCCTGTGGACGTGTATCTTGGTAAAATCTGGACCCCTATAGTTTCTGGTGATGCTGCCCCCAGTGTTCCGTCTTTTATAGGGTAAAAGGCCATATTTTGGGGGATAGTTTGTGTGCGCTCTAGCGGTCACATTTCTCAACGGATTTTGTTCAAATTTTGTATGAAGGTGTCTCTTGGTAAAATCTGGAACCCTATAGATTTTGGTGATGCTGCCCCCAGTGTTCCGTCTTTTATAGGGTCAAAGGTCATATTTTAGTGCATGGCTTATGTGCGCTCTGAGGTCATATTTCTTCCGAATTTTCTATAAAAATGCATTATACTCTAATCTGCACAAATCGTTTTGGTAATGCTGCTCCTAATGTTGACAATATTCCGGGCCACTGGCGGCAATTTCTACACCATCCTTTTGTTTGAGGGAGGGGATGGGGGAGGGTCTTTGTCCCTCCTTCAAATCGCTGCCAGTGCCGGGGGATACATTTCGCATTGCGCGGCACGAGCAATGCACATTTCTAGTTGGACTTTGGTTTTGATATGAATTTATCTCTTTTTTTTTTTTTTGGTTTGGTTTGAAAATTTTATTTAGAATAAGTGTTGGCCCTTAAAAGGGCCGTTCGGGGTAGCCCTGAAAAGGACTGTTTGGTAGTCCTGAAAAATACTGTTTGTTTTGTGATGCTGGTTACTACTTGAAGAAATCACTGACATCCTGTTCACCAGGTTGCTGTGCACCGAGAGAGTATGGCAGAGACAGTGAGCTGAGGTTCAAGTCTGAAGTGTGAGGTGTGCTGCAGTGCTGATCAAGCAGAGTAGTAGCAGTGGACGTTGCAGTGGTTGGAGGTGAAGTACGTGATGCCACTGGTTGAAGTGTTGTATACTTTGGCTGGACTTGTCTTGCAATCCAATCTGGCTCCTGCGAATGCCACACACTTCTTGCAGGATCAACTTGAGCTGGCCACTGATGAGGAGGTGGTTGCCACTGCTGGGATGGATACTGCTGTGTAGATGTAGATGGGTACTGTTGCTGGTGTGGAGTTGGTACTGGTGCTTGCATAGGCTGTTGTGGTGGTGGCATGGCTGATCCTTTGGCCTCATCATTCAGTTGGCTGTACTTGAAGATCAGTTGTGTTTGCTCCTTTTGGAACTGGCGCCACAAGCTCTGGTCAAGGTCAATCATCACGCTCTTACACCAATTGGCATATGTTGTTCTCTCATTGCTGGGCTCATTGTGGGTCTTGATCAGCGACAGGAATTCCCTCTGCAGCTTAATGCTCTGATCTCTGGCCTCATTCAGCTTGGACAATGTCTGTTCTTCATGGGCTCTCTCTTTTCTGCCACCATCCCTTCTTGGCCTCACATCTAACAACACAGGAGTAGTGGATGATGGAGTAGGTGTAGTAACAGGGGTAGTGGAAGCAGCAGCAGCACTATCACCAAGTGAAGAAACCATTGAAGTACGGTCATCATCATCATCATCATCATCATCAAGCTCACCACCAGTCACTGTAGTTGGAGCAGGAGCAGACTTGGCCTTCAGGCTACCCATGGTTCGTCTTGGACAAGGTGCAATGAACAGGTGGAGGAAGCTGAATTTGTCGGAGATCCATTGCTGCCTCTGGGTAAGATGGACCAAACCAGAACCAGACTTCTTCTCGTCCTTGACGATCTTTCCGTAACGAGTCCTCATGGACTCGTACCAAGTTTGAAGGAGTTTGGCATCCTTCCCCAACTTAGCTGCAATCTCATCCCACAGTGTTTGCTTCTTATTCTTGTCCCGATAATCTTGCAGCTTTTTGTTGTACAATAGCTCGTGATCCCTCAAAAACTCCACCATGGCCTCTTCCTCTTCCTCATTGAGGTCCGCAGCCACCCTCAAGCGTTTCTGTACTGGCGGTTGAGAAGGACCAGGTTCACCAGCATCAGCAGTATCACCGGGAGAGTGGTCAGACTCTCGATGGTCAGAGTCACCTGTTGAAGGTGGGGGTGAAGGTGTTTGACGACGTGACCTAGTATTGGCCTTGCCCTTGCCGTTGACTGGACTTGCCTTGGCCTTTCCTGCAGTTATCTTCTTGCGAGGCATAGTGATGTGCTCTGTAGAACAACCAAAATGAAAGTGAGGTCTGCTTGCAAATCGGCTGTATTTATAGGTCTTGGCGCGGACGTGGTAGAGAAGGGGATAGATCGGGGCTGTGGCGTGGCTCAGTCGTGGCGCAATCGGATAGATCGTGGCGCTGTCTTGGCGAGAACGTGGCACAAACGGGTACTGTCGGGACTCAGTCGTGAGAGTCGTGGGTATAATCGGGGTGCTGTCGTGGCTGGTACATGGCTGGATCGAGACTGTCGGGAATCAGTCGTGGCACAATCGGGGAGAGTCGTGGCAGCAACGGGAATGTATAATTTTTTAACCGGGATTCGGGTATTTTTACACGATTCTACCCCGACTCATACAAATGTTTCAAAAATTATAGAATCGGCGTTGTCGGGACGGTCGTAGCAGTCGTGGAGTTTGGTGTGATAGGGGCTTAATGGCAGAAACAGAAAACAATAACTCTCTTCCTTTTCTTGATGTTTTGATCACCCACAGGCCTGATGGTTCATTCTCCCACAGTGTTTACCGTAAACCTACCCACACAGACCGCTATCTCAACTTCAGATCTTTCCACCATCCGTCCGTCAAACGTTCGGTCTCCAGTTCCCTGATCAGGAGAGCTCACAACGTCTGCGACTCAACCAGCCTTGACAACGAGTTAAAACACATCAAAGCAGCATTAGTCAACAATGGTTTCCCATATGGAAAGGTTGTATCTTTAAAGGTTGACTAAATTAGAGAGAAATTGGGTGCTCTTTCCATGTAGTTTTGCCTTCTAATCACGAATCTGCCAATCGATTGTCCAAATTATGTCTCGCTTTGGCGATAAAGGGGGAAAAGTAGAGGTTTTGGGAACGTTCCTTAAAACTCGTGAGCTGATTGGCTAACCCCCAAGTGACGTATGAAAAGTAAGAGGCACAAGATCTGTAGGCTGCAGCATATAGTATTGTACACAGAATGCGGTATTTGACCCCTCTGTTCAACGGACAATTTATGAAAATAGGAAATTAATCAATATAATCTTAGGAGTGAATAATCATTAGCAATATATTTTCTACAAGATCAGAAAATGCTTTTGCCCAAATATACATCACTTGTTTTGTTTTTTAGCTTTTCTTTTGAACAATGTTCTCATCCATCTGAGCTTGCCGAACGAAAGTTTTGCATTTGGTCATAAACGCGTGCACAGCCGTTTTATGCGTCTGTATGTACAATGTCCTACACATCTTTAGTACGGCAGTGACTATGTTCCCCTCGTACATAGCGACTGGTGAACGCTTTTGTTTTGTTTATTTCACTTATTAGGGCTTTTTTTTTTTTTACTTCGCCAGTTTACATAGTACGTTAGTACTGACTTAGATTTTGGCTGAATTCGAGTAACTTATATAGAGAGAGGAAAAGTGCCCGCGATTCCGAGTTGGAGGACTTTTCTGAGCCATGCAGATACGAACTCTGATTATTTTATCAGATGATTTATCAGACCCCGAAGGCAAAGAAGCTCGAGTGGCAAGGGGAATTCGACCATATTATATGTTTGAACCCCTCGCAGAATACGGTGAAGGGCCGTGGGTGAAGTAACTCCAGGGAGCTCCAACGCGTTGGAGCTCCCTGGAGTTACGGGTGAAGTAGACCGAAAATGCTGTCTCTCGTTCGGTCGTCTTAGCTAACGAACGAGAGACAGAATTTTCGGTCTACGGTAAAGCTGCTGCATGCAGCTGCTGTCGTTGAAAAACAGATTGGAAGACTTTACTCCAAGTCTGATGGTTGGAATAGCTGAATCTTTTAGCCAGCTTATCCTTCTCTTCATGCCAAATTCGGAATACAGGCCAGGATCCTCAAAATCATCTTCGGCAAAGTGATCGCTGCAGATTGTACTCCACTCACTTGGCCGGCCCTTGCCACTCTGCCCGCGTGAGCTTTACATTTGCGACCCACAATTTCCGTAGATTTTCATCTTTAGGAAAATGATGTAGGCTTACACCATCTTTAGTGGTCTTGCTGCAGCCCGTAACTATACACCAATTAGGCATTATTGATGAAACTGTGTCCCAAAATCAAAGTTATTGTGAGGAATTATACACACGAAAATACGCAATGCAAATGGTCGATGCGGTGAATATCATGCTCGGCACCGGGCTGGACCTGCCGGGGGCCTCCGGGATCGCACGGTATAAGTTATTGGAATATTTTCACCTACTTTTCATGCGTCACAGATCACGTGATCACGATGTCGCTTCAATGGGTTTTTTTTAGGGGCGGGGCTTATGACTGTGTAAATCAGCAAAAATGTACTTTTCAAATGATTATAAAATATGACTGAATGCATTAAAAATTGTGTGATGGATATTTTTTGGCTCCTGATGACACCTTCCTACGAAAAATGGGCAATTATTTTTTTTATTTTAGTGACCCTTTAAATACAAGAGTAGCACACGCGCGCGCGCCCTGTATTATAACTTATGGAGACACACTAGCATAACCCAAAATACTGTGTTGAGTTAGAAATATCATAAAATTGGAAATTCCCGTAGACCTATGGCTTCCACCAATCGATTCTTTGTACATTTTTCTAAAAAATACCTCAATTTACAAATAAATAGACATCTAATAACGTCGGACTGGCTTTTCAAAGACACCTCTGTTAGTTATTTTTAGAACAGCTGCCCCATAGGAATGTACATGCTTTTCCTCAAGTTGACGTATTCCTGTTGTAACAGCGGCCTGTTCGTAAGGCTGTAACTCCGCAGCCAGACATCCCACGCAGCTGTGGCTTTCATCATATTACCCGCAAAAACAATTCTCTATCACATATCTCAAACTCACTGTGATTGGTCAACACGTCTTGTCGGAAAAGGAAAAAAGGAAAGAAGGTACGTTTGCTAATCCAATCAAAATCAGTGACACACAGAACTCCATTAGCATAATGACTCATGACATCATCGTCTAGATAATGTGGTTGCTTTTGGCTCTTCGACGGCTGTGGCACGAGTGCTGTGGCTTGTATCGTCAAAAATGATGCGTTATTTTGCATATTTTTTTTAGTTTTCTGAAGTCGACAGTGAAGCCTGATAATAAGTGTTCACCAGTCATTCCAGTTGTGACATATTTTTTCTTTTTTTGATTATAAACGCGATTTTCATCTGTGATTTTGTTCGGTATCCATATCTTTCTCGGCGTATACTACGTGTATGTAGACTGTACCATTGTGCGGCCGACC